>OY735199.1:4951230-5016230 GCA_963457665.1 Thysanoteuthis rhombus | reverse complement strand
ATTGAATAATCAAAATTTGCAACACTGAAAAGACCGAAATACTCCGAAGGTGTTGTTTCGTTTTACAGACGAGAAATTATTTGACATAGCAATTATTGCAAGCTGCTCAATCTACCATAAAGTCCAGCCCCTTCGAAATATGCACCTTTGTAATAGGAACTGTGCTAGTGCCACAATACTTATCGAGCGTATATATATATATATATATATATATATATATATATATATATATATATATAGGAATATTTGTCATAAATTTGTGAGCCTTGTGTCAATGGTTATTTAGCTTCGGACAAGGCCAAGTTGGAAGAAAGTCTGTGGAAAGATTATATTGCGTCAATTTTCCAACTGAAGGGACCGCTTTCCTTGTAAATCAGCATTCAATATTCTGGCTTTTACCTGTGATCAAACACCGACCTGTGGTGTCGGTGTGAGGCAACAGATCAAACAAGCCCCTTCGTATGTTTTATGGACCTGAATAGGATCTCCGAGTCATTGCAGTTACCAAGTCAGTCCCTCAGACTACATGCTAATGTAGTGAATCCGATACACAAGTCTCTTTTGAATCAGATTGAGTAAATAACAAAAGCATTTATTTGTTCATATTCATGTCTTTACCCTTGAAAAAGTGTTTGTGTGCGTCAGGTTCAATGTTTGTGCATTCGTATGTGTTTGGTTGAAGTTGCGATTGAAAATGTCGTGCAAGTTTTCGTTATCAATGCACGATTGCTTTATTAACACTCAATATAGTTAGGACTTGCTTGTTAATATGTGTAAACATGCTCATGATTAAAGAGTGCGGCTTTGCTTTTGAACAATTTTTACTTTTCTTTTTGTGTCAATGTGTTCGCAGAGAGGTAGCCTCATATACTTTTGGGGGGAATGATCAGAATTGGTTGGCTTTCATCGTCGAATTATTGACTTTGAAATACTTGTTTCTCTGAACATTGTTAGTTAAAATTTTATATTCTGTGTTATGAATAACATGTTAAAACAACCAAAAAAATATCTTCTCAATCATTTCTCAGTGGCGACGGCAGAATAATGTATCAATCTTAAATCAGTTTGTATCGCGTCATTTTGAATAAGTCATGAAATTCTAAGTAATAAAACATGATTAAATCTCATGAAGTTTTATGAAATGTTACATTTAATAAAACCGAAAATAATAAAATTTTAAACAAATCATGATTTAAATTGTGGTGTTTTGAACAATTCAGGAATTACTTCTGATAATTTTGCTTAAAATAATTCAGTTAGAGAATTTCTTATTTATTCTCATCCGTCAGTAATCTCAGGTAATTGGATTTTTCAAAAATTGTACCAGAAAATATATAGCAGCGCGTGTATATTTCTGCCGCTCTACGAGAATGTGCTGATAGTTATTTACTAAATGTAAGTTACCTTTGGAATAAGACCACAAGTACCCATGGAGTACCGAGTGAAGATCGAACTCACTTCTCGATAATATCGATCTGTGTGACCAGCATTCTACCTAATATCCCCCCCACAACGTGATGTCCAGAGAATATTGGTTTGATTGTTTGTAGGAATTACCTTTATTAGTAAGTAATATTGTAACTCTTTGCATGCATAGGTAGGAACCTTTATGTTACTGCAAAGAAAGGACAAAAAGTAAGAAAACTGATTGACGGGTTATTCGACTAGTATATATATATATATATATATATATATATATATATATATATATATATATATAACAGAATGATTATAAATTGCGTTATATTATATAGCAATTCTTATTTGAAATGATCTCCTGTCATGACACGTTTAATGTATCATTCGGCGTAGACATCGTAAATAGAATGAACAAATGAAAAAAATAGGACTACTGCAGGAATTGACCTTGCGACCAATAAGGTAACCACTTCAACGGTGCTTTGCTCGTACCATCGAGCTAAACATCTGCCGAAATGCAAAGGCCCGAACACGAGAATTAGGAGTGGGAACACTTATTTTGTTAGTTTCTGCAGTAGTCTCATTTTCTTTATTTTAAAATTCTATTTACGTTGTCTACGCCAAGAGTTAAATAAATCGTGTAATGATGGGAGATCAGAGTTTCTATATAATACGACACCAATTTAGTATATATATATATATATATATATATATATATATATATATATATATATATATATATATATATATATATATATATAACGAAAAGTAAAGGTTTAGTTTCGCATTACAGAAATAGAACTACTCCCTCTCGAGAACGTTTTAAAATGCTTTTTTTCCCCAAACGTTTCATTTTAATATAGGAAAAGGTCTCCTTCACATTTGACCCTTTAGAGGACAGGCTTCCCTCCAGTGTCCACCTCTTAAAGAATTATATATAAACATGTAATATAACAAGATATGTATATGCGTGGAAAGAATATTCCATTTTGGCATTATAGTTACATTGCAAGTAGGAACACCCTTTAAAAGAAATAATCATCTCAAAACTTTGTGTTTAAAAACCTCACCCAGGTCCATTGACTAGACGTACAAAATTTTGTTGGACTGCACCCCTGTTTAGGTACTTTTATATCGAGACAGACAACCACACAAACATCATGCACTTATAAATTTGAGATATATAAGATGATTCCAACGGGGAAACTTCACTTATAGTACCATAATATCAAATACTGTGGAACATATATGAAAAGAAATTATTGAAAGTTATGCATAAATCATTAGGAAATGAGTGACTGAAATGACATGAATCTTTTTGTATATATTTAGTGTTTAAAACTGTAAATCTTTCTAGAATTTCTCTCTCTCTCACTAACTCTCTTTCTTTCTATCTATAGACCTATATCTCTCTCTATATATATCTATCCATCTCTCTTTCTCACTCTCTCTCTCTCTCTATCTATCTATCTATCTATACATATATATATATATCGATTAACCTATGAATGTATGTATCTGTCTATCTTTATATCAATCAATCTCTCTCTCTCTATATATATATATATACATAGTCATTTATCTCTCTCTAAATTTTTCTTTCTCTCTGTATATATGTCTCTTTATTTATCTTCCAATCTACCAATCAAACTATATTTCTCTCTATTGCTATGTCTGTCTGTCTCTTTCTGTCTGTCTGTCTGCCTGTCTGTGTGTTGGTCTCTCTCTCTCTCAGTCTATCTCTCTGTCTCTCTCTCTGTGTCTATATATATATATATATATACATTAATCTTCACCAGACGAATCGAGGAAATTCCTTGTTTACTTCCTGCTTTATCTTCGGCAAAGTTCGGCCGTCTTCGGTGGTCACGTTTTAAACTCGTATCAAATATTCTCGATGAAGCAATGGAGACTTGCTCTATTATCAAGCTCTCTTGCTACAAGTTGCTTTGAAGTTTTCCTTTGAGTTCAATTTTTATTATTCTATGTCTTCAAATACATATATTTCTTTCATCTATCTGAATCTTTTTACGATGAAGATTCACGAAATTTTTACTCTCTTTGAAAAAAAAATACATACATTTCTGTGCACTCTATTTTGTTTACATGCATATTTTTGAAGAGATTTTTTTAATGAAGTTCTTTCATTATTTTGAATATGTAAGGTTTCATTCTTCTTGACATCTTTCGATATATTTTGTTCTAGTCGTATTTGATCCCATCTATCTATCTATCCATCCATCTATCTATCTATCTATCTATCTATCTATCTATCTATCTATCTATCTATCATCTCTTTCAGACACTAAACTTGTGCTTCACAAATCATTGTCTTTTCTCAAGTTATTTACTATTCGTCTATGGTTTTTTTTTCATTTCTCATTTTCCATGTGAATGATTTGTGTCTTTAATTCAGAAACCTCTTCAATGTTCATTACAAGGAATTTACCTTTTAATCAGTTTTGATGGATTTATTCTACAATAAACAACGTTCACAATACTGAATAACATTCCTTATCCCAAAACAGAAAAAAGAAATTAAGATTACTCATTTAAAACTTGATAAGTATTTGTGGTAAATACATTCAAAAGAGATTAGTTTAGAGGATTTCAAGCCTAGATTTCCGTATTTGACGGTATATCAAAATCAAAGGCCTTACTGCGCTGGTAGTTGAGGGTGACCCGAGGAATCTTTCTTTAATTCGCTGCTACTACTTAAGATTTATTCCCATCAGAATCATACAGCTTTGAGGGTACTCACTTAGCTGATGGGTGCACAAGGAAATTTGTCCTTATGAAGTGTTTTCAATATTCTTCGCACCCGGATCTTTTTGCATGTGCTGCAGACATGCCAACCATTGCACCATTGAAGCAGACGAGAAGGCCCCTGTTTCATCCCGATTACGTCTAAGTGATCAGAAATTGTGGAAGAGCTAAAAAACTTTGCGATAAACGAGGAGATTTCCGGGGAATGTGTGTTTTCCCTTCTGGAATAAAGTAGGGGGTTCCTTTCAAGTATTCCATTACGGAAAACTCTCCTCGTTCACATTTCTACCTGTGATTCCACCAGGTTCGTTGTTTATCGGAATTGAAAAGTTAAAAATTAGAGACTGCAATAAAAAAAATCTTTTTAAAAGTCAAGTAGCCTTTAGAGAAACATGACTCGATCAGGAATAGCTTGTTAAATTATTGCTCAATTGAAATCTGAAAAAATATTCGTTACTTTTGATTAAAACATCGTGAAAAAGTAATTTTTTTACGAGGTGTGATTTTTATTTATCAATACAAGTCAAAGATAGAAATGAATAGTGAGCAACATTTCATAACAGTATCATGATGTCACATTGCATACTTTTACGATTGATAGCTGATAACAGCTGATAAAAATGTTCCCCCGCTTTAGAGTATGGATGTGCAAAACGGACATAATTACCTTTTGCTTGTGCGTTATGTTCAGTGTAGTGTATGAGTCAGTCAACCGTAGGACATCACGATTCACAACGTGGATCCCCAGAGATTATATGCGAAACTGTGGCCGACAAAATATAAGATGGCGTGATGAATTAGACAAGTTCTGATAGAGACGTCTGACGAATCTTGGGCAAGATCTCAAGTCCAACGACAGACGTTAAAAGGCTGATGATGATGGCTGTCGCTTGTAAGTTATTCTTGCCCAGCGGGGATTTCAAACTTTCCACAAGAAAATAAAGCGCCGGTGGTCTAGTACTGTGAAAAGATAATCATCTCAGGTTAAACATGTAAACTTCTTTTTTTACGATGTATGTAACGCGTAAAAAAGCGAGCAGTTTTTATCATCACCATCATCATTAGCTGCAGCCTTTCAGTGCCGGTAGTTGAACGTGGACCTCCAACCAGATTCGCCAGAACTCTCTACCGTGGATGTCGCGGAGTCTGTAACTTGTCTCGTTCGTCTCGCCGTCTAATCTTCTGCTGGCCATAGGTCTACATATGACCCCTAGGAATTCACATAATGAACCTTGATGTCCAGCGGTTGCTTAATATTCTTGCAACGTCACCAGCCTATTACTATTTGAGGTTTCTAATGGATTCTACGATATCTGTGATTTCTGGCGGTTTTTTTCTCCCTTCAATATACTGTACTGTCTTGTGATCTCCCCAAGTGATGCTGAACATGATTCTCCCCAGTGAACGTTGCATGGTTCTAACTTTGAGAATCAATCTTTTGGTTAAGTTCCATGTTTCGACTCCATATGTGACTATCAGGAAAATGCATTGGTTGTAGACTCTTCTTTTCGGGACTAAAAGGATTTTCTTGTGTTTGAAGGTCCGAAAAAAAGGCACAATGGACTTATTGTGAGTCAGAAAGCAAATGAGTACGAATGCAAGTCAAGACGGCATAAATGTGATAGGTTTTAATACATGTTAATATTCGTTTATTAAAACACGTAACTACTTACATCTCTATCTATCTTGCCACGCCTAAGACCATACTGTCAGAGAGAGAGAGAGAGAGAGAGAGAAAGAGAGAGAGAAAGACAGAAAGAGAGAGAGAGAGAGAGAGAGAGAGAGAGAGAGAGAGAGAAAACAACAACAAAAAAAACGAACAAAAAACACTCTCAGCACGGCAACTCCCAAGCCACTTTTAAAAATAGGCAGAAAACAAGCAAAATATTACTTTGTTAAAAAAAGTAAAACGTTGAATTTAAAAGTATTTAAAAATTGAAGCGAACGAAGGAGAGGTTGGAGAAAGGGAAGGATAGTTGAAAAATCAATTTGCACCTAGAAGTAAAGAAGAGTAAAAAAAAAGCAAAAAAAAAAGAAGAATGAAAAAAAAAGCAAACGAAGAATGGTAGTAGAAAGAAAAACAAAAGAAAAAGAGCAAAAATAAAGAAGAAACTATTGTATCGAAGAAAATAATGATTGAACGATTAAACCCTCATTCATAAAATAAACATTTAAAGTTCCAGTGAGTATTTGCAATGTTTGTGCAATGAAATAATTCGTTGTCGTTATTATTCAATAGCAACAAGGTTACTTAGGTGCACGAGATGAAATAATGAGACAAAAGTTCAAATTGATTATCGAATATCTAAATAATATGGATAATAAGGATCTCTGTAAAACACGAGTCACATCGAATATATTCGTCGAAGTCTAAAGTGTTTATAGCAAGTGAACCTGAAACATTTCCGAACACACTTCATTTTGCACTTTAAAAATTTCTAACATAAACATCCTGTTCCGGTTTTTTCAAATTAAGTTACCAGAATCCAATTCTGGAAATTGACCTTAAAACATTTAAAAATGTTCCCAGTACACAGCTGATTTAATGGGCATTCGAATAATTCGATTAAATCGTATATTGAAAATGGAAAAAGATAATCTTCTTCCCATTTTTTACAAGCAAATCTTTAAGTGAAAAAAAAAAAAAGCAGAGACCATGCGCCCCCATTAGTGGTAGTAGTAGCAGACAGAGGTAAAAGGAGAAGAGCAAGTTGTTTTAGTTTGAGACTGTTGGTTCTCATACTTGTAAAATATAGCAATATGGAAATATTTTGCAAGTATTATTCTCGATAAAAATTCGTTATTGGTCATTTTTGTCGTTTTTTGGCGTTTTAGCGCCATTTTCGGCTTTTTATATAAAAGAATTCTATTATTTCATCTTTAGCAGATGATAAGAGATAAAATCGATCTGAATGATATTCTTTTAATGATGTAATCACTTCAAATGACGTCATATCTTTTTTTGACATCACGTCTCTTCCTTCTTCCCTCTTTCGGTTGTTCAACATAACCGGGACCTACCGACTGACCGACCGAAAAGCGTCTGATAGGGATATGAGCATACATTTAAAAATTCAATCATGGATGAAATAAGTATACAAAGTTAATTGAAATCCAATGATTGTTTAAATATCGATAGATTTTCAAAATCAATTGGTATCGAGCTTTAAAACTTCAGCTATTCTGAGATTTGGTAACAATAGCAGAAAGCTCTTTTCAAACTTTCATTTGTTCGGTTCTGTATATCGCATACAAATGATTTTTATACCAGAGTTTTCTTCAATTTTTCTTCTTTATAACGACACAAAAGTTACGAAAATCGAATTATTTTTTTCTGTACAATGTGGAGATACATTTTTAACGTGAGAATCATCTCGAGCCATTTTCTCGTGGTGAATAAATACTTTTATCGATTTTATGCATCATTTAGTTATTTCCCTGCATTTTTTTTAATGATCTAGTTTTTATTCTCTTTGTGAATATTTTTTTTTCAAATTTCTCTCCTACAAATTCAAATGCACCTTCTATTCAGTTACTTATTCTTTTTAACGTAACTTCATTATTTGCTTATTGCCATTTTATGTATCGTCTTCATAAATATCTAATGATTTTAACGATTGCCTATTCTTTCTTTGACCTTCATATCTGAGCATTCATCTATTCCCACTCAACATAGAATTCGTTTATTCTTCCATGCAGCTCTCTCTTTACTCTATGAGTCATTGCATATAAACTCTTGTGAGTTTATGTGGAAGGTTCATACCAATATCCCACAGTTTTTTTTCCCTTTTCACGTATTTGCCAAGTTCGAGCAATGATGCTACTTATATATATATATATATATATATATATATATATATATATATAGAGAGAGAGAGAGAGAGAGAGAGAGAGAGAGATAGATAAAAATAAGTGCATATCCTTGTATATTTGCACGTGCTATTGTTACGCGCGTAAACATACACATATGCATCAACAATAATATTGTCCCTTCATATGAATGCATACATTTGATAGGGGATACATATGAATTAAAAGCTTATAGCACCCCCTGGAGAGCTATGGTAAGTAAGCTATTCTTGCATATATAACGTAGTGAGTTCAATTCTTATTGATGCTTCACTACAGAAGGTCTGTGTCTGATTTTCCCCAAATCTCCAAGAAATCATCAAAAGACGATGGAATCAAACGAAGAATCCCCCCAGGTTGGCAAGCTTTCGGTAGAGTGAGATCAACATTCGAGAACAAAAAGATCCCATTAATTTTAAAAAGAAAGGTCGTCAACCAATGCATTCTCCCGATAGTCGCCTGTAAATCTGAAACATGGAACCTAACAAAAAATAAATATATCAAAGAAAAAAAAATAGGAGTCAAAGATATCAAAGAGTCCATTGATAAAAACTGAAACACCAATGGGCAAAGCATCTTGCAAAAATGTCAGACAAACACAGGACATCACGATTCACGACATGGATCCGCAGAGACCGTACGAACATTCGTCCGGTAGAAAATGAGATTGCGTGATGACTTAGATAAGTTCCAGGTATATTGGCGCCAGAACACCCACGACCGAGAAATCTACCGAATCTTGTGGACGGTCGATGTCCAGCAACGTTGAAAGGCTGATTTGTAATGATGGACCTGTCGCTTCTTGCTCAAGCCCAGTCATGTTTATGTTGATTCTCATGAAAAATAAAAGGACAGGAAGTAAAATATTCTTGTGCCCTGCTGACAATACATCCTGTTTTACTTTCAGTCTTAGCGTGGGTATGTATTTGCGTGTGAGCTTGCATTCATGAATGTAGTGCGTGTATTGATTAGTATATGTCAATGTACTATTTCTTGCACCTGTATAAGTGTGACTGTGTACAAGTGTTTCTTCGTTAATTCGCACAGAAACCAATGGGAAGGTTATGAGTCTTATGCATCTTACTGTTATCTTCACTGCCAATGGTACATCATGCAAGAACTTAGAATATATATATATATATATATATATATATATATATATATATATATATATATAGATAGATATATATATATATATATATAGAGAGAGAGAGAAAGACAGAGGGAGACAGAGAGAGACAGAGAGAGACTGAGAGAGTGAGAGCGTGTGTATATTATGTATATAGGAGAGGATTAGTGTATATCATGTGTGTGTAGTTATGTGTATGTGAAGTGAGCATATGCATATGAGTGTAATTTAAAGTATGGCATAATTAGGAGTTTTTATCTGACTTCGATTATATGTGACTTTGATCTTTAACATTTGAAATGTTGAAGAATCAACGTCACATTTAATTAATCAATAATGTGTTATATATTTCCTGGATTTTAGATACTTATCTGGAGAATCTTATATACATTAAGTATGAAGTAAGTGTTAAAATATTTACTAAGCTTAGCATATTTTGTTATAAGACCATAATAGGGACCCACTCAGTGAAGATTGAGCTCACTTTGCTAGCAAATACAGTCTGACAGACAGACTTGATAACAATTGCACCAATGCAGGCACTTAATACATAAGTATGCATAAGATATATACACATTTACATAGATAGGCATATAACACATATGTATAGATTCACATGTATGGACAGAAACAGATTTATACTTACTATCCACAAATATCCACACACATGCGCACATGTACGCGCACGAACACACACATACATATATATGTGGTGAACTCATGGATTTGCTACACAAACACGTTTATGCTTCTGACCTTTCAGGGCTTCTCCAGGCCAATGATTCGATTTATTTGGAGGCCTATTTGAGAAGTTATTGGGGTGGGATTCTTTTTTTCCTGGTTGAAAACCTTCTTCTTAATCTATTCATATTTCATTTTTTTTTCTTGTTCAGTTGTTAATCTCTATTATATTTTCCTGGGGAAGTGGATTCCTGGCTAGTTCTTCTAAACTACTTGGGATGTTTCAGATACTTTTAAAAAAAAATCAGTGCTGTCAATCCATGTATATATATGTGTGTGTGGTTGTGTGTGTGTGTGTGTGTGTGTATATATATATATATATATATACATATATATATATATATGTGTGTGTGTGCGTGTGTGTGTGTGTGTATCACCTTATTATATGCAGAATTGAAAAAATAATATAAACAATTCAAATACGTTTATATTATTTGCAGTCATCACCACCTACTGACCTACTTATTTTCTAAACATTAACTTTCCATCCAATTTTCGATGAGTACACAGATACTACATTCTGATCCTTGCCAGAAATGCTCGGAAGTGACACATTTTGATAAGAAGCAGAGTGCACAGATATCGTAATTCTAGGCACAAGTAATGATCCAAATGTAATATAATCGCGTCGATTTTGACGGGTAGTAAGTAGTACGTATGTAATAGTCGTTGCTTTAGTACATATTGGTATATTCTCTGTACTTTATCACATGGATGTTTAATTGTAGTCAATTGGTGTCAAAGTTATATTTTATTCATCGTAAGAAAAGTGCCTGAAAAGTATTGAAAAAGTGAAAAAAAAAGTAAAAAAAAGTTGAAAAGAGTTGATAAAAGGTGTTGAAGTTACATCTCATTCATAGCAAAAAACTGCAAAAAGAGTGTTGAGAAGTGGAAAAATAGTTTTTAAAAAATGAAAAAAAAAAAAATGAAGAAGTGTTGAATAAGTACCAAGAAAAGTGTTGAAGTCACATCTCATTCACCGTAAGAAAAGAGTAGAAAAACAAGAAAAAGTTGAAAAAAAGTGTAAAAATAGTGTTAAAAAAAGGTGTTGAAATTACATCTTATTCATTGCAAGGAAAGTACTACCTGATATTTTCCCATAAGATAGTACTCCCCCCCCTCTTCCTCCATCTCATGATTTCCTGTCGAGATTTCTTCTTACATACCTTATACATACCTACCCACCTACTTACCATTCCACTTTTTCTCGCCTTGTACATACTGATGAAAGTAAGAAAAGGAAGCTGAAATGATATTTCCATTTCCAGCCGTTGTTTTTATAACTTGGATACACAAGCTCATATAAGCAGCCAGCAAAGGTGAATGGTCGGTGGATACGAGAGGGGAAAAAAGCTAATAATAATGGAATGCGTTACATTGATGGAGGTGCAGATTAAAACAAGAGAAAAATAATTATACCAATAATGAAAACTTGGTGCTCATTTACTTAGAATAAGACAATTTATGTAGTAATAACATAAGAAGGAAAAAAAATTCTATTGTAATATGTGTGCCTAATATAAATGAATTATTGCAGCCAGTGCGTGAGTCAAAACTAATTATGTAAGAAATTATGAAAAAATAGATACCATCTAAAATTATCTAAAAAAAATACCGAGACAAGATTTGGGCATTGTTGGTCCGAAATGACCATTGAAACTAAAAAGAAATCACTTTTTTGAAAAAAAAAAACAAACAAAAACTTTTTGTATACTGACTTGTGGTGTACTCGTGTAAATTTTCCAGGAAGGTGGTAACCCCCAACATAGGACCATGAGCGCCCCATATATATATATATATATATATATATATATATATATATATATATATATATATATATATATATATATATATATATATAGAGAGAGAGAGAGAGAGAGAGAGAGAGAGAGAGAGACGGAGAAACCCGATGAAAAAAGAATCTGTAGCTCACTTAGCTTGGTTGGTCGGGACACTTGTGGGGCTACAGTGATTCAATAGTGATGAATGATAGAAACGTAAATTTAGATAAGATAAATACTTGTAAAACATTGATAAGGATAGTACAAGTGTTATTACAGTTAAAAATGATCCAGTAACAGTGATCACAGATGTAATTGTAACTGGTTATTGTTTTGGAGCTATCGTAGTTCAGACCTCTGTGGTGGTTGTTCGATTCCAGGTGAGAGCCAAGATTTCAAATGATTTTTTCAACGACAAGCAGGTAGACCCTTCTCACAACTTGGATGTTAGTTGCAATAAACTGCACTTACCTTACATCTAGCCCCTATTGGCATCATCATCATCATTACCCTTTTTTACGTCGGCCATTGGACGTAGACTTTCTGCAGGATTCGCCAGACCTCTCGATCTCAGGCGTTGCAGAGCTAATAACATCCAGACTTATCAAAATCATCAAGTCGTTAATTTTCTGCCAACCACAATTTCGCATATGATCTCTCAGGATCCACGTTGTGAATCTCGATGTACAACGGTTGTCTGACATTTTTTTAAATTCAGTATGGTATGCTCTCTTGTGATTTCGTCATGTGATGCCTGAGCATGATTCTTTCTTGTACTCATTTCATGATTTTTAGTTTAAGATCCAATCTTAGGTTCCATGTTCCAGTTCCATATGTGATGTTGTTATAAATAAAGCTTGGCATTTGAACCGTAGGAGGTGTTGGGCCATAGTTCTGGCGAATCTCGGGGAAGGTGTTCAACAACGAACGCTTAAAGACTCGTGATGATGATGATGAAGATGATGATGATGATGATGATGACGACGACGACGACGATGATGATGATGATGATGATGATGATTGAAGATTTAAATCTAATCTGGCTCAAATGGTCAACCAGACTAGTTAAATATATATGGCTTCGTGACAGGCGTTCTGGTTGGGGAACGAGTGTGTGTGTGCACGCATGTACATATGTATGTACAGGGTTTGTGTGAGCAGCCTGATGTCGTCTACGAAAGTGTAAGTGTGTGTGTACACGTACATGGAAGAGTGCTTATGCACATGTGAGAGAGGGGAATCGAGGAATGTTTAAAAAAAACAAAAAACAAAAAACGACTGCATAATGAATGACAAAGTAGAATTGAAATTCCACGGACGGATTTCTATTTTAGAATTTGTGGGAATGAAACTCAAAATAAATCTAAGCTCGAAATGGCGATGTTTTTATACCAAATAAAACTCATGTAACCTTTGCTGTTTACTATACTACAAATTTTATATCTCCTTAAAGAAGTTGACTAAAGAGGTTTCTCTCTCTCTCTCCCTTCCCCTTTTCTATGAATATGAATTTGATCAACGCTACTGGGGAGCCATGTCTATATAGCTGTATTGTTTTTGAATCCTTGAAACTGTTATATGATATATAGCTAATGATTCAAACGAGTTAAATCACACTTGGTACCATAATATCAAATTCTGTGCACAATATAAAGACACAAATGTTGGACAAAATTTCATAAATTACATTAACAGATATTGGGGAAGCCTTTCATACTACACATACACACATACACACACACACGCACACATATATGTTATGTGGAAGTGCGGTGATTTGACAGAATATTGATGAAAAGGACACCTGGAAGGTGAAGAGAATGAATTCCGACGGTTGTCAGCTATCTTCGGAGAAACTACCTGCTCCGATGCAAGTTTCTCTGAAAAAGATGACTGGAAACCATTGAAATGCATCGAAAAATGCCAACGTGATAATATTAATGTTTGAGATGTGACACCTGCTTTCTATTAGATTTCTTCCTCATAACTCTCCAATTTTTTGTCATTTTCATCAGCATATATATATATATATATATATATATATATATATATATATATACATAATTATGAATGTATTATTCTTATATGAGACTCATTTTGAACCAACATCCTGTTTTTACACGATGGATATGGTAGTTGCCTTAGACAGTGTAAATAGATTAAACATTTGAAGATATATATATATAACCCTTCCAACTGCAATAACATTATCAAGAGACTCTCATTCCCTTCCCTCAAACAACCTTATCTACCAAAAGTGACATCCCACGTCTAGACATACAATTTACATATCACAAAAACTTTTTCCTTCAGATAGACAGTAATAACACCTCATTTGTGTTCACCTATACACAACAATTTCTCTACCCCAACTACGTGAAAAACATTTGTTGTGGAAATGTGGAAACCATTAATACAATTATATATATATGTATATATATATATATATATATATATATATATATATATATATATATATATTGGAAGATTTTTCTACGTAAGAATCATCTTGGTGGAAGATCTTTCTTAGTAAGAATCATCAATCAAGTTGAAATTTTCTCTAGGTAGGAATAATCTTAACAAGGGACACATTTCTATTAGGTTTCGAGTAAATCTAAGTTAAAATAACAAAGAAACAATATGGGGACAGACTAACTGAGGGATATTGCCTCATAGAAAATTCTGAATACATTCCTTGTCCGCAGCCTTTAATAAAATATGTATGAATGAAGAATTGCAGCCTCAGTACATATTATTCAGGCCAATTTACATATATATAACAAAGGCACATGATATGATGGAGACGAAATCAAATGAAACTGAAAAAAAATACACATTTCCAAACATACAATGAAGAATAAAGTATAAACAAAAGTAAAAGTGGAAAAAAGTATTCGGATACATTGATTTCGTATTTCAATACTTACATGCGTAGCCCTGGTTTGCAATTACTGCTAGGAGACGTTTTTCGTGATCCTCTATGAGTCCTTTGAAACATTGTTTTGAAATCTTCGCTTACACTTCCTTGCAAAAGTCATTAAAACCATTAATATTTCTAGGGTCCCTCTGATGAATCTTTCAAGCAACACCATAAATTTTCTATTTGATTCAAGTCAGGAGATTGACTAGGCCTGCGATGCACTCCTTCATTGTTCTGAACGAACCATTCGCAAGCTTTTTTGGCTCTCTGCTTCGGGTCATTATCTCGTTCCATCCTTCTTCAAGCTCCAGCACCGATACATCGCTCCATTCATGGTTCCCTCTATTACGTGAAGTGACCCCTTACTATCAAGAGAGAAACATCCCTAAACCATGATTCTTCGACCTCCAAGTCTAACCGTCATTATGGTGATTTGGGATCATTGGTGCATCCATCTTTTCTCCTTGCATGAAGAGCTTGGTGTGACCAGAGAATGTTCTTCATAAAATAATTAGGCCTCTCCAAATGGTCACGAGTTAACTTTTTCCTTCTTTCCACAAAAGTGTTTTCTGTGACGTTTGGGAATTCAAGCCATTTCTGTGCAGTTCATTACTGATAGTTCTTTTCTTAACCGATTTAAGAGTTGCTCTCAAATCATCTTGGACTTCCTTTTGAGTTACCATTGAATTTGCTTTGATTGTTCCTAGCATTTTTAGAGTTGTTTATTGAGAAATTTTCAGTGGAGAGCCAGTTTGTGGGAAGTTTTTTTTGTGGTGCCTAACTTCATCGACTTTAGAAAATTGATCCAATGGTACTGCCAGCAATACTTAAAATCTTGGCAATGGCCCTATAGCTCAAACCTTCATTATGTTGCTTTATTACGACATCTTTTTGAACTGTTTGGAGCTTCTTTACTTCAACCATGACTGGCACGTTTCAAAAAGGTAAAAGTAATGAATGACGACTTTGATTAAATCATACATTACTTAATTATTCCTAGAACATTCGAAAAGTTTTGTATGCAGTTACAGAAAGGTCTAGGTCGGCATTCCTTCACATTAGCATTTTTATGATGAATGTTTCAATAATGTTTGAATATGTCTTTCCACTGTCACTTCTATTTATACCAAATTCTGAATTCTTTGTTTGGAAATATATATATTTTTTTAGTAATTGTTCATTTTACATCAAAATACATCACCATCAATTTTAAGTAAATGTGTGCGTCAGTAATATATTAAATGAGTATTTTAGGTCCAAATACTTGTTTCCTCCCGCTATGAAGACGACCGAGAAAAATATTAAAAAAACTTTAGACGAAGTCGTTGCAAACCATGGCTATGACCACCAACCGACCAACAACAACTAAGTTAGCTAGGTATTTTTTCCTTTCACTCATTGTGTTATTGTTATGTCAGCGCTACCGGACGCACAATTTGGCCAAGAACTTTGCAAATTCATCTGAGTACACCACTGGTTATCCTCTAAATATATTTTTTTTCTAGAAATTGAAAAAAATGAATGTAATTTTGCACACATATATATATATATATATATATATATATATATATATATATATATATATATATATATATGTATATATATATATATATATATATATATATATATATATATATATCCTGGAATAAAGATGCGAATATGATTTTTCGAAACAAGGCAATTCGTTTGTTCTTTGTGTTAACTGGAAAGCCTCCATTTTAAAACTCAAATAGTTACTGAAACGAGGAAATGGAAGTGTAGAACGAGAGAGGTTGGCCAGTCACTTCTTGTGCGCAGATGACCATTACGACGTCATTTTCAGCTCATGATACGAGCTTACCCCAAGTAAAGAGAAGTTCAAATCTCCCCTGCCATTAGTTTCTTAGCCATCCAAATATATTCGGCACCCTCTATCTTTCGCCCGTCACTGTTGATTAACCACGCATTTTTTGAGATGCCCCCTGGTTACACATTTGGCGCAAAACCATGGGAAGTCAGTTTCAACGCTTTATCTACTAAAACAACTTCGATTATTGGTGAGTTTGTATGCATCTTGACCGACATTCTACCGTCCTTTCTTGGTAGAAAAAATGTAGATATAAAAAAACCCCAAAAAACAAAACAAAAACAGCCGGCTGTATAAAACTGTTCATGGTACATAAATTAGGTATCTTTATTTGAAACCTTTCAGGGAGTAAATGTGACCCATACTCGATACAGCACACGACTCAAGGTCTCAATTTCTGGTGGGTCATACAAAAATAACCCGTTTCTCCTGGCTATTGCCGCAGACGTCAGAAATATTGGCACACAATGGAGCATAATTCATTACTTATTTTATTTTCAGTCGCTGTATTTTTAAGCGGTCGTATTCTACAATTCAACAGTCAATAGAATATGACTGTATACATATTTGAAAATAAGTCTGTGTGAGTGTGCGTTTATATCATGTTTATTTTTTTAGGAACTTTTTGCTCTTGATGTTTCTTTTGGAGTTTTGATTTATGGAATGATCTTTTGCTATTTTCTTTTTTGACGTAATTAGTATCAAAACAAACTTGTATTGGTTTCAACGACATGGAACCTGAGCTTTTCGAGCATCCATTTCGAATTTCAGTGGCCATAGTTTGCCAAACAGATTCACAAGCCGCCGCACCCACAAGCAGAGGCCAGAGATAAAACTCGATCAACCGTCAAAAACCAGGTTTCATTTTTGTTCTTCCGCACCTTCTTTTCTATTTGTCTTATTTCGGCTCTTTTTTCGATCATTTCATGTCTCTGTTCAGATTCATCTTGCAGGTAGAGACACATGCACAATCTGCACAGGAAAATAGCTCCATTTAGTACACAGAGTAACAAGTGTGTTTTTGTATCCTGGCGATATATATATATATATATATATATATATATATATATATATATATATATATATATATATATATATAATGGATATTAGTATCCGACAATACGAAATAAGGAAAGACAGGTTTTAAAATGAATTTTGCTCAGATCGAATTATTCACAGTCTTCGGCGAAACAATGCCAATGATTGGAAAATGAAGAAATGACCCCGGTCAGGATTCTATTTCGAAAAGGGTGTGGGTTCGAATCCAAATTATTTATTTTCCGATGCTTTGCTCACTACTGTGAATAACTCGCTTGGACCAAAATTTAGTTCCTATACTGACTTACCTCATTTCCTCTTATATATGTATAAATGAGTGTGCGTGCATGTGCGTGTGCGTGTGTGTTAAAAGTGAAGAAAAGCTTATGTATGCATTTATCAGCAGGGAATTATTAAATTTCAAATAATCTCCAACAAGTGTGGCTTTTCTTTCCTTTTCACTTATTTCTTATGTATATTGGACCTTACTCGTTGGATGCTACTACATACGTACATATATATATATATATATATATATATATATATATATATATATATATGACAGCTGTTTCGATGTATTACATCTCCTCAGACTTTCCATTATTCCATCCAGCAACGCGAGGCAGAATTGAAACCTTCACTTCAGACCCATAGGTAGATATCCTACCTCTGGACTACGGAACTGGACAGGCAGTAAGGCTGAATTTAAGTGATATACTTTATATTACACAGAAATCCCTCATCCACCAGAGTGCTCAATTCTTATAGAAGAGCATTGCATAAGCTTGCTGCGGATGAGTTACCTCACTTAAAGAGTGCTCAACCCTGAATAAACGATATATATATATATCTTAAATATACATATATCTTTTAAATATACATGTATCTTGTATATATATATATATATATATATATATATATATATATATATATCTTATGATATCTTTTTTAACATGGATAGATTTGAATTACTGTAATTCAGTTTACGCAATGTCACTGTTTTTATGAACCGTATAAAATGTTTGAGGTCAAGTAATCATGGTCCATTTCCATTTTGAATGTATCGGTCATAATTCTTCGATCTTTTTTTTTTTTCATCTGACGAGGAAATCGACAAGAACCCCATCAATATGAACTGAAAAGGTTCATTTCAGTGATATCTGCAGACTCTTAGTACAAACTTCTAACCCTGGACTCAAACAAAAAGTTGGCAGTTGTATTCAAAACAAACAAATACACGCATTTCTTTTATAACCATGTTGATTAAATGATTATTCTATTTATTTCGAGAGAGCATTATGACGATTAATACGTGTAGATCTTTGAAAGGAGAAATGAGGCGGAGTTGCTTTTACTCGATTGTATAACAAGTCATGGCTTGTAATGGAATTCGTATTCGCAATCGAAAAAAATATTCAGTCATTGGCTCTTTACAAAGTACTATACAAAGTAGACGTCTCCATTTATGAATGTAAACTTAATTGAGCCATTTCACTTCTATACATGTTATATATATATATATATATATATATATATATATATATATAAATATATATACATATATATATATATATATATATATATATATATATATGTGTGTGTGTGTGTGTGTGTGTGTGTCAATATCTGCGTGCTGTATACACACATATATGTATGCATATACACAAATTTTAGAATATGTATTAACATTAAATACTAAATCGACACAGAAACACGTACACAATAATATATATATATATATATATATATATATATATATATATATATATATATATATATATATATATGCGATTTACGTATGCGTATATATATATTTTTTTTATGGAGTTCAGATAATGTTTCAATGTATATTAAAGGTTTATTCATTTTGTATAAACATTTATTATGCGTTACATATGTAACAATTGCATCGATTTTCAGTTCTTGATGCAGGGGATCTACTGATAGCGGAGAGATCTCAGTATTTTCCCAACGGTGTCTGTTGTCATCGTTGAGACAAGGATTTTGATTGCTGCTTTTCAAGGCAGATCAGATTTTCTTCTGCATATGCCTGCTTGGTGGGTGAGGCATTTGCCCACTTTTCACCAGTTCCATCGGTGTTCGATACGTGATACGTGAAAATTTCAAAAGCTCACTTTCAAGTCGATATGACCTTTCCCATTTCTTTCAGAGGATTGGCGCTATAGAATCTTCCTACCACCATTCATCCGATTTACCATTGTGCAAAACATAACATGGCTTTGATATATATATATATATATATATATATATATATATATATATATATATATATATATATACACACATATATATATATATATATATATATATATAAATATATATATACGAGGATGGATCAATAAGTCGGTAGCCTATCATTAGTTGAATTTGGATCTGATGTTTCCATCGTATAATGTTCGATCTTTATGATTAGTAATCATCACTAAATCAAATATATCGAAAGGAATTTACGTTGAAAATAAATATTTGTTTTCTGAAATAAATAAACTTTTTCATAAGTAGGTTTGGGTCTTATTCATGTTTCGTACACATATATATCTATACTAGTATTTGAGCCTTTTGTTTGTTTGTTTGTTTGTTTATGTTTCAGGTATTCTAGGCTTTTTTTCCAAAGACACGCTTTCAAACCTGAAGCAGCTGTCTTTTACGGAGTGG
The DNA here is from genome assembly GCA_963457665.1 of Thysanoteuthis rhombus. Taxonomy (NCBI): domain Eukaryota; kingdom Metazoa; phylum Mollusca; class Cephalopoda; order Oegopsida; family Thysanoteuthidae; genus Thysanoteuthis; species Thysanoteuthis major. Next base: position 4,996,065 of record OY735199.1, on the reverse strand, counting down.
TAGTAACAACATACACATACTCTTATACACTTTAAAATACTATTCTAAGTGACTAAAATGACACAAAGAATATTTGAAAAAAAAGCTGTAGAACGTCCAAGACTTAGTTTCACAGCTCTTAACACTAAACGTAAAAAATACTATTTCAATTATTATCCTCTTATTGCTTAATATTTTTCAATGCAATTTATGCAATTTTCTTCAGTGATTTTTTCTATTTACTTATACTTTGTTATTATCGTACAATGTGTAAATTTCCTCTTGCGAGGATCATCAGTTATTTACCATGTGACCATTTTGGGGATTTTGAAAACAAAACTGTTATATCAAATATTAACATGGTACTCAAGCGGTGTTGACCAACCTCACTTCAAGCAATGATTTATACATATAGCTCATGCTATACAGGTATTTTGTTATTTTATATTGGGTATTATCATAATGCATTGTATTTAGATGTTATTTTATACAACACATTTAATTTTTGAAAACAGAGTGTATTTACTTAGTTTACCCCCCAAACGTATTTGACGATAAGGGATAAGTAAGTATAACGACAGACGTGACTCACAGTCCGTGTCGATTCTATTGCGTGTTCACCCATCTGAATATTAAATCCATCGCGTCAGTTTAATCTCAGACGGCAAGCATAACAACTTATGATATCATCTTTGAGAATACTAATTACCTCTTCGAACTGATTCCCTACCAACATATTCAACCAAGGAATTTGTCGATTTTCCCCCACGAAATTTAAAATCAATTTTTCCGTGTCGTATACCACCAGACTTCCACCAATTTGTTCTTTTCTTTAAATTATCAAATAAAGTATCTTTATATATATATTTATATGTATATGGTTGGAACAAAACGAAACCACTTTTTAGCGGGTTGTAACACCTCAATGGGTGATTGCATTATTATACTTAGCAAATTAATTGCTTGTTATTCCATGTTCGATCTCCTAACCACCTGAATGTCAAATGTTTTCCCCTTTCCCTGCTTCCAATCAATACAATGGACTTCCACATTGACAAAGACTGAATCCTTGTCTTTTGGTTACCTACTTCCCCAAACATTAATACAAATTTATTTATTTCAATATACATCATTCATTTATTTTATTTTTATAATCCCATTGACATATTCTTTGGTTTTCGTTATTTCACTATGGTCAAGGTTTAAAGGGATAAGAAACTTAAGTCATTGCTTTATCTTTACTAATTTCGCTGCTTTCATTGAACTTTCTTACAATCAAAGAAATAATTTTCGGTGTATAATCAATGAATCGAAGAGTAGCTCCAGCTTTTTTCAAATATTCTGATAATATATTTCTGTAAAATATATAAGATTGAATACTGCTTGTTTCAAATGATATACGTATGATAAGGAACGGATAGAGATCTCATTTATCGAACAATTTGGAGACCAACATTCCGTTCCCGATTTTAATATCCAAACTTAGGAGCACTGCATGCATTCCGTTATGTTCACACTTTAATTCAAGGTACTTAAGGTACATATTACTATACAATTTGCCGAATTCTCCTCTATGATTAAGAAAACATAATGTCGTCTTATATAAAACGGGTACAACCAAAAAATGAACGAGCCTGCTTTATATTAGTTCAAATCAAAGATGACATGAATATGTATTCGTGCCTATGTAAATACAAATTTGCCCAGTAGGTGGGCAGAATCAATTCCCTTTGGGACACATATAATCTGATTAAATATTTCATTTCTTATTTGTAAGTAACATTCCCAAATAGGATGAGTAGAAATCGTCTCAAGCATAGAGCACGCGATGTAAGTGTAGTCTTTTTTTGTTTTATACCAGAAAGTTTTGTCAGCCCAATATATATATATATATATATATATATATATATATATATACCAGTCTTTCACCTGAAGAAGCCAAAAGAGAACATAAACATGAACGTGTTTGTGTAGCGAATCCTTTACTTGTACATGTTTTTGAGTTGGATTATAAAAGTGGCTACATGGATCAACATAGATTTGTCTCTCATAGAAGACCCATAACACACACACACACATACACACATACACACACACATACACACACACTCACATATATATATATATATATATATATATATATATATATATACATATATATATATATATATGTAAAGTATCAAAACATACATGAAAGCATCCGCCCATTGCCTCATCCGTTTCTTCCTTTACACACTCTGTAACATCAATCACTGGGGACATATTTTTTCAATTTCTAAGAGTATTTTAATAATCGTATATTCCTTAATCGTCTATTTTCGGTCGCCGATCGTTGTTTATTTTCTTTTCTACAAAGAGCGGGTTCGGTGCTCAAGTCTGGAACCAACTAAAAAGATATATTTATTCGACTTCTTGAGACATGGGCAACGGTTGAGCATGATTTATTTACCAAAGTCTCAAAACACAAAGTTGAAACTTGAAGCGCCGCAGATCCGAGTACGTTGGTTTTGCTTGGCTACTTGTGTATGCAAAACATAAATATATCCATACTTCCCTTTCGTAATCATGCATAGTTGCATTCTCGAATGTTGTTTTTTTTTTTACCTCTGTCAACGAAGTTGAAAAGGGATACGTGTATTCAGTAGCGTCTGTTTGTCTGTTCGTTTGTCATTCCATTCGGTATCTCCAAAAGCACTGAATGGATTCCGATGAAATTTCATGGAAGGCTTGGCAACAGGGTAAACAAAAGGGACTAAAGTTTTTTTTGAGGGGGGGTGAAGGGGGAACTAAGAATATTTCTTGAGATTGAGAGATATTTCCCAATTTTTTTTTCAATCACATTTATGTACACACCTATGACACCATATGATTTCTCTGAAAGTGTTCAATAAATTTTTATGAAATTCTATGGAGAGGAGTGATTAAATTTTGGGGCATATCCCTACACGATTGCCCCCCTCCCTTCATCGTATTTATATATCCCAACTAAATGATATTACCATAATTTCATGTCTGTCTGCAAGAGATCTCTGAAAGAATGAATCTCAATATCATTCTGTGGAAGGGTGGAAAATAAGCTTTGAAAGAACTGCGTATATCTTTGGGTGGATACTCCCTCTGATGATTGTGTTGTCAGAGGTGTGCGTTCTCCGACTGCTTTCTAGTTCATTCTTGCCTTTCATATGATTGTAAACATACATACTTCCTAATAATAGCATTCATATTTTTATTGAATCAAAAGTATTGTTTACATTCATTTGGCCAATGCACTTAGTTTAATGGGTTTAAAATCAAATAGTTTGGAAATATTTAGTCTAATGTATTAGATTCGTAAAACCCACAAAAACAATTTTGCTCGAACTTCTGAAAAGATGTGCAGCTACTATTATACATTGATTCATTCGTACCAGTTTCATCCCTGTTGTGATTCATCTCTTGGGTTTAAAAAAAATCGAATATGGATGGAGAACCCATGATTTGACTCAACTGCTTTGCTCGGGGTCAAAAAGGTAGAGACTCAGATAGAGAAAAAATGCACTGGCTGATCTTAACAGTTTGAGGAGCACGATGTTTGGACGCCTTGAGTCCTGAAAGAACCAATCAAGTTAAAAGCTAAACAAAGGCTGGCGTCAGGTGATCTAGAGTCTTTGAAAGGCGGAGATGCTCGTCAGTAGCAGCCAGAAATTCAGAATGGACGGGTTGGTATGCCTCGTCCGCTGTCTCAGAAGAAAACGACTTTGCTGGAGTGCTTTTCCCGAAATATTTTTTATTTTCTCTCCTACCTGTAGATGAAAGCCGGAAACAGGCTGATTTGACAAAACAGGTTTGACAAAAGATCCGGGTCACCTTCATCCCAAACCGCAGGAAAACAGAATCAAACGACATAAATGATATTCTATTGTTTTCCATTGTTATTGTTTGAAGATTCAATTGGACTCTTTTGTTGGAATTCTCAGGCTGTGCAACATTTTGATTATATTCGAGTCTTTCGATATAAAGATAATTATATGTTTCCCGTTACACTATGCTGCTTTGTTTATCCTTTTAAATATACTGTCTGTTGTATTTTTATTTAGTCCATACCAAAACACATTGGACTATTCAGTCGGTATTCTCTCCTCCGTCTTGTTGGTTTCGCGTCTTGGCCATATTAGTTCCACGAACGACACATGTATCAGTATCCCTACGTGGTTACATCATGTCAATCTCCCTTCCTTGTTCTTATCACATTACCATTTCGGTCACCACTGGAAACTGAGTGAGAGCAAGTCTCCTTAAGTCTCCAGCCTTCCTCTTCGCACTCCCACAGTCCATAGCAATGCTGTGGATTACTGATTTACGTCGATTGTCCGATTATTATTATTATTCAATTTTCCACCCTTCCACAAAGTTTCTTTGAAATTCATTGATGGCTTTTGGAGATATCGTATTGACAGTCATGATCGTATACATAAAAGTAATTGGAATAAAAACGAAAAAAATATCTCTCAATCAGAAATAATTTCCTGGATCCTCTCCAATTTTACCATCCCTTCCTTACCCAATTGCCCATCCTTTCACTAAATGACTTTGAAATTCATTCAATATTATCTGAGATATCGCGTAGACAGAGGAACGAAGAGACGAAGAGACGCGACTAAATACATTTACCTCCTTTCAACTTCGTTGGCAGAGGTGAACAATTGTTACAATATGAGGGCTGATGGGGATCTCTAATCGAATATTCGATGATATTCTTGAATGTTCTATTTGATTTCTGAATAGCATTTTTTTGTTAAAGATACTTTTGGCGCGGGTACGACTGAAGTGTACTAAAACATTTGATCAAAGATAAGAAATTACTGAGTAACCCTTTTCAGACGCCAAAAGGACTACAGGAACATCGTAAGAAGATTTCTTGACACGATAAAGCCTGGTTGCTTGGAACCCCTGCAGATGGATAGCCAGTCACAGCCACCTAATTAAAAAGACATCAGGGGGAAGAAAGTGAAAAGGCATTGATAGAAAAAGGATGCTGTATAGTGAGAAAAACAGATTATAAGTTTAATTGCATGAGAAAGGAAAGAAAGCAGTGGGAAAATAGGAAAGAGAACGGGTAGATGATTATTTAGCTCCGGTATCAGGTAAAAAAAAGGGGAAAGTTAGTTTAGTAAAAGAGATAGCAAAAGAAAAGTGACTTTTGTCTTCAAAAAAGAGACCTAAGATTGGTCTCCAAAACAGGACGAGCATTAAGCTTAGTAAGAGATACCAGAGTATCAGGTTGACGGGCGATATACTGACAGCCAGCTCCTGGCTATTGGCGGTAGAAAAACATCGAACTCTCACTTTCTGTCCCTCTCTCTCGTTAAGCTTGCAAGCTCTCTCTCGCTCGCTGCGTCTGTGAGTGATGATTTTGTTTGATCTTCAAACGAAGACTATCGATGTATTTTCAGTCGGCCACAGAAGAAATGAAAGGTTCGATTTTGAACCCCGAATGAGTCTTTCGTCTTTCGTTCCATCTTGTGTTGCAGCTGCGATGAGCAAACGTGCTAATAACGCCATTATCCTCCATTATGGATGTCTCAGATTGAAAAAATACGGACTAATAAGATAAGTGGCATACAAACTCATTCCAGTTTATGTCAATTAGCGGACGTTTTTTCGTTGAAATTCATGATAATCGTGAAATTTTAACATCTGATCGAATATACCTACAAAAACTTACATAAATGGAAGAATTCCAAAAATATGTAAAACTATCAAACATATGGAGAGATTTGTTGGTATAGAATAAAGTGATCAATTAGATTTCTCGTGCTAGATGTGCATTAAGTCCTATAATTTAGCCTTGGAGATGAAAAATGTTCATTTCGAGTCAAAGAATTTTGTCAGATCTATGATTCTCAAATTACTCTTCACAATCTGAGATGATCTTCCGAAACCTAGACCGGGAACACGAAGGAATCAGAATAAACGGCGAATACCTAAAGAACTGCAGATTTGCTGACAACATCGTCCTCATTGTTAAGAACCTTCATGATCTACAAATAATGCTAGACGAACTAAACGAAGAAAGCGGAAGAAATCGGGGAAGTTAGCTCCACATGAACTAAAAAAAAAAACAACTGAAGAAACAAAACAAACTAAAAAATCTTATGTTTAACAAACATTTCGAGGACAAAAACACATCAAACCCCCGTGAAAACCTCAAAAAAAGAAGAAATCAAGCAAAGAATCACTCTAGGTTGGCAAACTTTTAGTCGAGTAAGCTCATCTTTTAAAAACTAGACAATATCAATATTCCTGAATAAACAACTAATGCATTCCCCGATAGTCACCTATGGAGCTGAAACATGAAACCTAACCAAAGAATTGACCCTCAAATTGAGAACCATGCAACGTTCACCAGAGAGAATCATCTTCAACTTCACACGGAGAGATCGTAAGACAACATAGTATATTAAACAAACAGATATAGAATCAAATAAAAAAAACTCATATGGTAACGAATTGGACATGTTGCAAGAATGTCAACAACCACTGGACATCACGACTCACAACATTGATTCCCAGAGATCATCTACGAAAATTTGACCTACAGAGAGTGAGATGGCGTGACCATCTAGACAAGTTCAGAAAGTATTGACCCATGATATATGAAATAATATGAACAAAATGCAAAAAAGATCCATGGGTTCTACAGGTTCTACGTAAAGTTAGTAATTATTGGGTTGGATACAGAAGTTCCCAACATCATATTAGGGAAATGTTAGAAGTGTTTCGAAGTTTGCTAAGCGCTTTATGGCTCGTGCATGCCTGGAACACTGACTTAACTGTGAAGAAAAAGACGTAGGCTAACTTCCGAGAATAGATCCACAGTGCACAGATTAAGCATGTGGCACAAAATCATCTGCGCAAAAAAACAAATAGTTTTCCATTTACAAACAAACAGATACCCCAACCCCCCAAAACAAACAGATATTCCAACACCCTTGCAGTGGAATTCACTTCTCTAGGAACTGGCGGATGTGACTGTCAGCGGGATATTCAGGCAGAGACTGCAGCGTCTTCTCGGTCTTCTCCAAAATGTAGTTGATACACTACGATGAATCTTGACTCAATATATGTTGAATTTCATCACTAAGAAAATGGAATAGATAAGAGGTTTTTATTTTAAGTAAGTTCTTGATATTTGATTAAATATCAAGTGCTGAGTCAAATGAATTAACTTTATTATTAACTCACTCTTTAAGAATTGTTCGATTATAACGTGGACAACTGATAAAGGAGTTGAAATGGGATATGGAATTTAGGAATAATTTCGTATGAAGTAATTAATTCTGATTTGCTTTTCTTTTTAGTTTTTAAAGAAACGAAGGAATTTGATCCCAGGGCAGCCTAGCACGTTCCTTTAAAGTTCTTCGAATTCATCTATTCTCAAGTTCTGAAATCTTCCAGGCTGTTCTTTGTACTTAAGTTCAAAATATTTCAAAATATTTTTCAGCAACTTCCGACACGTGCTTGCACCTACTGTTTCATTACAATACTTCTATTTTCAACTGTACCTTTTTCCCTTTTCTCACCTTTTTTATGTTCATAACGTCATTGTTTTTTAGTGAGGTCATTGTCATGGTTGTTACAAACGAAGATAAAAGCAAAACTCAGAGTGGAAATTCAATGTTTACAAGAAATATCGAGAACTCGCAAACGAAAGTCCTAAATTCAAGTGTCTGACGAATTCACAATCATAAAATCATCTCTAGGAGATTGACGAAATGCAGCGTGAAAATCAAGTTAACTCTCGAACAGATTATCTGTGAATCAATCAACTCGTTTTAATAACGGTTTGGAAGTGAAAGGACTTTTTGCTTGGCAAGAGAGTCGTCTGGTAATTTTGCTGCATTACAACTGTCTTCCTTTTGCTGCAAACGAGACTCAGAAAACGATCATGGAGCTACTACCATTTGTTCTGTCCAATGCAGCACTTCTAGTTTGGTAAGCGGTTCCATCAATTCCAAAGTCTGAAAACATTCTTCGAGGAATTCAACAAAACCAAAACTGTAATCGGTCTTTCATGTTGAAATACACGATTCAGATTCATGTTGGCATAAGGTCATACAAAACAGGAAACGTTTTTTGATGATAGAATCGTAAAGTTATGAATATATATGAATGAAAGATTTTGTCAGTAAATGCCGAAAACTTTTGCATCAACTTGATACTGATTATTCCATTCAACACAAATCCATTAGCAAAACCATAGTCGTCCTTTGGAACCAAGAAAAACATCGGAAGTATATTTTCTAAGCACGTGTATGACGTTTACACCGAGTGAGTATATTACTGCTAAGCAAAAATGGCTGTACGTATTATGATGGATTGTGTCATCTCATTGCTTCTTTGTGAAACGGCAATAAGGATGGTACTTCGTGCAAGGGAGTGATATGCCTCGTATATGAAAAGAAATACAATGACTTCTGCAATGAAAGCGTTCAAGGGTGGCATCACGGTATATTGAAGAGTCTAAAGTAGATGCTGATTATCAATTGAGCGCTTGTATGAACTTTTCAGCAGGACAGAAATGGAGAAGACACTTTGTGAAAGTTGGAGTCTTTTATTTGTAAAATTCTCTATCAATGGGGAGCCAATTTCATCATCGCTAAAGGTCCCGTGGAACGCCTTGATCACTGCAAGTCTTTGTTATTGTCAAATTGATTTTGTCCGGAGGAAGTCAAGTAGGAACACTGAGAGAGAGAGAGAGAGAGAGAGAGAGAGAGAGAGAGAGAGAGAGAGAGAGAGAGAGAGAGAGAGAGAGAGAGAGAGCATTAGCATTTTAACAAATTCGGTCTCGCTGCAAAAGTCAAATTATGGTACATTCAATTCGGATATTTCCTGAAACCGCTTGGGTCATTTAAGATCTACGAAATATCATAGGCAGGAGTCGATCGAATAGAATGAATAGTCAGAATAAGTCCGAAGAAATGACCGAGAATCCCTGCCTTTAAAAAAAATGTCTCGTACAGTGCAAAAACCAAAATTAAGACTATCGTGCATATTTCTTTGTAGATGAAAATATAGCGACCAAAGAACGTTCATTTTTAACACTTTGTGATTATCCAGACCCAGTGCTTAACAAAATCAACCCTGAAGTTAAAATTTTCACTTCCTTGCGTCCTGTTTTTTTTTACAATTTAATACGAGTGTGTTGCACTCAGTAAAGAACGAACTCACTACAATCTCAGTGGTCTTTAACACAAGTGAAGCACCAAGTACCGAACGGCAAAGTGTCCTGCAGTACCTTATTAGATATGATTTGTAAACATGTTTTTATGGTAAGTACCCAATTTGTTTATATATTGATGGATTAATGTATGTATCTTTGAATCGATTTAATTTGAGTTTATACAAATAATTCTTAGGAAAAATAGAATAAATTCCAATGGAATAAAAAAGAATTTCACGGACCTTTTTGTGGCGACACTAAAATTTCAATAGATGATTTAGACTTGTTCGATCATAAAACGGAGGACTAAATAACAGCACATTCAGAATATGTAGTTGTTCCCAGGTGAGTTCAAAACGAGGCTACATGGTTGACGAATCCAATCAGGCTATCTTTGAACACATCAAAATAAAATAATAAAAAAATTTTGCTCTTCTTTCAAAGCAGCTGATATAAAAATCTTTCTTTTGTTTCTTTCGGGTGCTTTCGCTAATCTTCTGATTGTTTGATCATTTGCTTGTACAGATACTCCTGGTCGACACTCTTATGGTCATATTAACGCCTGAGACGACTATGTATCCTTTTCGAGCGCCGAATAAATCAGAGTCAAGTGAAGATTTCCAAGCCAGAATGAAAACTTCCACGCTATAAGGCATTTCATAATTTGAATGTTAATGGTGTCCACGAATTTAATCTAAATTTTAATCATTGTCATAATCAGAAATAGAACATCAGAATGTTGAATTGGTAGCTGAAAAATAATTTTCATCCGTCATTTAAATTGGTCTCAAAATATCTGTTGATCTTATACTTGTACGATATGTGATATCCTACGGTTATAATAAATGATATTAAACGGTGAAACAAACTATGGAAGGAATTCGAATACATTTTTCACGAAACAGAACATTACTCTGGATAAGATAAGCGTGTTAATCTAAATCTGAATAAGGAATTCTATCGTAGACGTCGAATCACAACTTCAGGAATAATCTTTTCTTGTATTAGTAGTGTATCACCTGCTCTTTCCAATGAAATGCCATAGATAATTAATTGAATATATATATATATATATATATATATATATATATATATATATATATATATATATATACATACATACATACATACATATATATATATATATATATATATATACATATATATATATATCAATAGTACTACTATTTTAAAAAAAAACCTTAGTTCTCTTAGATTTTAGTTATTCGATATTCATTTTCATAAACGTTCAGTGCATCTGATGAGGTTTTTAACCAAAACAGAGCAATATCATAACAAAAAATCAGAGAAATAGAATCTACGAGTATTCTGTGGTTTTCATTTACCGTTATAACACGGTGAATGTATCATTTGACCTTGTTAACGTAAATAAATTAAACAATTAAAGAAAATGATGCTGCTTCAGGAAACGAACTTGCATCCGATACGGCAGCCATTTAAAAAGGATAGCTTTGCTCTTCCTGCAAAGGCTCCATCATCTTTCATGTCTATTTTCTCGAATTGTTTATTTCATTTACGTTGTCTTGGCCAAATAATATATTAACCGTGTGATAACAGGAGATTATTTCAAATAAGAGTTTTAATATGATATAACGCAATTCATAATCATTCTGTTGGGTCATATATCAATTTCTCAATGACATATACATGTATACTGAGAGAGTCAGAGAGAGGTTGAGGGACAGAGAAGAGAGAAGCAGAGACAGACAGAGAGAGAGAGAGAGAGAGAGAGAGAGAGAGAGAGAGAGAAAGAGAGAAAGAGATAGATAGAAGGAGTGTGAGGAAGAGGAACATGTTCTCTGTTTAGAGCCTTCAAGTCACATAAACTATCAGATATCAGAAACCCTTCAGAAATTGAAGGTGACCATCAATCGACTCACAAAGACGTATAATACATCATTTGTCCACTGATGCACACCAAATTTGCAAAAGACTTGTTCTGGGGCAATGGCTTTTCCGGTTTGTTTAGTATAAGGCGAAAAGAAAAGACTAATCTTAAGGACACGAGAGTGACTATGTAATTGGAAATATATTATTATTATTATCATTATCATTATTTGGTAGCTTTTTATTTGTGAGGTCAGTGGAAAGGAGTGTATCCAATGAGTGTATCGAACGGTGGGAAACTATTCAATCAATATAGCACTATTTTCTCATTGAGTTGAGAGATGCACCAGTATCATGTATTATTTTGTCAATCTATCTTTGACTTTCAATGATCGTTACCTATGGAAGCTTCATTAATCAAATAGTCTCTGCGAATATTTTTTGATCAATTTTTTTGATCACTTGAACAGTTTAGTATCCATATCGATCAATATTGTAACTTCCTGACCGCACAAACATTTGTACATTTATTTTGCCCAAAATTTCAAGTTAAAATTAATCAAATGATTGAATCAATTTTGTAATTGAGCTTCTAATTTGGGTTCACAGGATCTGCTTTTCAACTACGCATTGTCCATTTGGGATTTTGATGATTATATTTTATGAATATGAAATACCAACTGTTCTGAAGAGAGTCATAACATCTCATATTGAAATCGTTTTAATTGTTTCATTCTATAGCATCTTTCAAATGTGTCAGAGCCCCCGATGGGAACATACGTCCCCTCTTAGGAATCACTGCTCCACAGTATCAATCTCATGAGAGTATTTAGCGATAAAAATCGATGCGATCGCATTTGGTGGCTTTGGTTATTCATGATACGGACCAGTGAGCTTGATAATCGAATTGTTCCTTCGCGTATGGAATCTAAAATCAAGCAATTTTGAAAAAAATACAGCTCCAGTGAGATATTTTGTTACTTATGCGTTCTCTCACTTCTGATTGCTATATGAAATCCATGGAATAAATTTGGTATAGAGAACATACCTTTTTTTTCTTTGTAAAAAAACCCTGGCACGTTGTCCTCAGAACAGGTTTCAATGACAGATATATATTTTATTATTATAACGTTATCTGAACAGGAGGTTATCAGATACCTCGCAGTTGGATGTTTATAAAACGAAATCTTAAAATACCCAAGCGATTGGCTCTATCTATAAAAGGTGTCTCTATCGATTCAAAGCTATTTGTCGATTATTGTTTTTGTGTGATCAGCGACTTCTAACAGAAACGTTTCTTGTAACAAATACCTTCAGAAATTGAAGTTGACTCTGGATCGCCTCCAAAAGACGTACAATATATACCTCACTCTCAACTAAACGAATGAGCAGGACCACAACGGATGATTTAGCGATAAAAATCGATGCGATCGCTTTCGGTGGCTTTGGTTATTCGTGATACGGATCAGTGACTTTCATAATCGAATTGTTTCTTCGTGTAAGGAATCCAAATCGAACGATATTAGATGCCCTTTTTGTTAAAGAATTTTTTCCACTTAAGAGCAAGTTAGAATTTAGGCTAAGCTGTCGTTTTTCAAAAAAATCTCTGTAACCATAACATCCGCTGTGTTTTCAATTAGATTTTAGTTTTCTTATCCTTGCTCCCTACAATAAAACCAGTTAATCAATATTTCCGATAGGATATTCATAGGACAGGGTTGTAACGATCAAGACAACACTCCATCCATTCCCAACCTTTTTTAGTCACAGCTCTCTAATACCTATTTTCAAGTTCTATCCCCCCCTGTAAAACACAGATACAACACGAATATACAAACACAACTTCACTTGTTATTGTTTCAGTCTATAGCATCTTACAAATGTGTCAGAGCCCCTGGAGGGAGGTATATGGACCCTATTAAGAATGGCTGCTCTAGAATATCAATCTCAAAAGAGTCGGACACAAAAGGATTTTGGTTACCAACTATAAATTCTTTTTGAAAAAACGTTGAATATCCATCTGAAATATATTTGATGTAGAAGTGAAGGAAAAGTTAAAAAAGGGAAATGGATTGATTTAGGCTTCTCCATTGATCTTATGTCACCATTCCTATTTGGTTACGTTCCAGGCTGCAATTCCGATTAATGACGTCTGAAACCGAAGTTTAGTTCGAAATCCATACTTGCTCTTATATATGCGATGGCTACACATTCTCTTTCACTGATTAATTCAAAGGGTTGATATATGTCATCCATATTTGTGGTGATAATACACATTGTAGAAAATCCAGGCCTCTCTTTAAAACAATAGTTATTATCATCATACTAAATACATATATATACTCAAAGTACAATACATTCATTGAATATCCACCTTCAACAAAAGTATATGTTTCCATAAGCTAACACTAATTATACCTTCTCGGTTGAACTATTACCAGTAGATCTATTTATTTCATCCTTTCTCATAGATCGTTATTCATTTTTAATGAATGTTTTTCTAGTATTTTATGACATAAAAGTACATTGAAAACTTGGGCATTAGTAAGATAATCCTATTCGAGTAGATTTTAAATTTCTCAACTTGACGGTCCCAGAATTTTCACCGAAGACATCTTAAACCATAAGTTCAGTGGTCCAAATAATTCTTATAATGATAATGTCTCTTCTCAAAAACTATAGACATATATGAAATTATTCGTTTAGGTGAGGATATTCATTTGAATTATTACTTCTTAGCTTCTCGAAATCTTTGCTGTAGGGTAATAGTTATCAAGCTAGTCTTACAGACTGCAGTGGGTTCGATCCTCATCAGCTGCTTCAGGTTTGTGGTCTGGTGTCGAAGTAAGCTTTGTACATATCAATAACGTTTGGCTTGGCAGAATATCATGAAACATCATTTGTGAGTGGTATCCAAGAGAAGTCTGGCTTTTAGCTGATAATCTTAAATTTGGACGGACACAAGGCATTTCCAGAGAGGCAGCTGGTAGAGTCATGAGATTAGATGGTTGATGTGATCAATGAGAAATTCAGCTGCAAGGATGTGAGTTCCCTTAGAGCAAAGGTTTGGAGGGAAGGAAATTAAATATACTTTGACGTCTTCCCTTCATCACTGTAACCTCGCTTATGCCAGAGGGGATACTTACAGCACCGAGATCTCTGACATAATGACCTCTTCAAAATCTTACTGTCAATTAGCACGTTTCCATAACTGTTATTCACCACTAGCAGATACAAATATTGCGGCTGTTTGCCAGAGCAATTGTACAAAAGTAATGAGTGAAGTTTGGTCTAATTTGTTTGGGTGGAATCTTTGAACACACACACGCACACACATACACACATACACATAAACACACACAGAGACACAAATACCCCGTATGAATATTCATATGAGCAATCAGATCGATAAAGTTGGCAACGTTTGAATGATTAAAAAAAGTTCTGTTCACTTTTATAGTGCGTACTGTCTATAAAAAAATCAACCGTCAGTGTTTTCCTCAATATACCCGTAATTAAATGTATTGAATCGAGTCACAAACCTCTGAGGTCTTGGTTGCCTGACAATTTGATTTCGGGTTCGATCTTGGAAGCAGTTAATGACTAATGACCATATCATATTTCATTGAAAATAAACTTTCTTTCTTTGTATTCAGTTTATCAAGAGCCTCATTAAAATCTGATAATTAAAAGTTTTTACATTTTTGAAAAGATTGAGTTCGAATTTTGTCATGGATGAGATTTATCGGGATAAAAGATTCACCTCATCAAGTGAAGTCCCATATTTTTAGACTCATTCAGTCTGTCGATATTCCTGAGCTCTCAGCATCATGCAGTAAACAATGTACTGGTCACAAATGTTATAAGGCTAGGTTCAAACCTTTTCAAGCATTCTGCTGCGTCTTTGTGTGTTGTAATAAAAATGTAGATACAATAACTTTTATCAACAAGATACATTTATCTAATAATACAACTAAACTGTATCCTGGTCGAGTGGAATTGGTTCATAGCACAATGATACATATGGTTGTATATTGTGTGGCATATCGTGCAAATTCCAAGGGGTCTGTCACCAATATGTCGGGAAAAATAAGGATTCACTTGTCAGATATTCCCGTAGAACATATCAAAATAGAAATTGATTGTGAGAAACTCGGAGAGCATATCGAAACTGTAAATATATATATATATATGTCTCTCTTTTAGCAGATTCATAAGATAAACCGAAGTTTTGATTATGCAAGTCAGTAATTACCAAGGATTTCATTTAGTATGTGAATGCCCACACAGATTTGTGGCCGGTTTGGAAATCAGATCTTTATTCGTGTGACAAAACATGCACATCTAAAATAAGGGTTTACGGGAAATGATGAAAAACCCTTTGGTTATTTTATTGGGAATTACTGGAGAAAACGTAAAAAAAAAAACAAAACTGAGAAATAACCTAGTGTCATGTTCCTCTCAGGCTGTAAAAATCTATTTGTTTTTCTCGTCTTCTTCACCTTCAGTCATCAGGCGTAAATAAATCCTGTGTCATCTTAAAGAATCCAGTGGATATTTCGTTTGTTCATTTCTGAGAGAAAAAGCCTAAAGAATATCATGTAAGAATGTACAACCACTCCTGATAATGATAAAAAAATAATACAACCGAAACACTGTTTCAGAATATCAATACTTGAACAACCGTCTCGCACCTCCAAAGACAAAAGTTAAATAAGGATATGCAGAAACAATTTATAACAAATACCCGGGATCAGGCACTGGCATACACTCAGACACTCATATCATGAATAGGTGTCTTTGGCACAGAGCAATTTCAAGTTTTTAGTCATTCCTTTACTTATCAGTGTTGATTTGCACTAAAATAGACGTAATTAACTTCGAAGTATTTTTAGCAATCATTCAAATCTCCTAGATTAATGGAAAATGAAATCGAAATCGATATTCGTCCACAGACGTAACATCTTTTTGGTCGTTATTGGAGTTTTTATATGCACGATATCAAAGTATTTACAGTGTCTTGGATGTGACAGCTTTTCTCCTTAGGTTTACATATTGTCTGATAAGCCTAAATCTAAGTGAAACTTTTGATGCATAATGCTGACTGGGCAATCAGTCATAAAATGATGAGTATACTCTTTTTTTCCTTAGTTTTTTTCTCCTGTGTAATAGACGTAGAGTTTTGTCATTATGATTATATTGATCCAAGATGTGTAACTACGTACGTAGCATGAAGATAGCAGAAATATGGTATCTACATTTTTCTTCAACTTATTCCTGTATTAGACGAACAGACCGTAAAAAGGCACTGTGGAGGTAATAAGATGCCACAAAATTACATTTTTCACACACTGAATATGACAATCACCATTAGGTAGCCTGCTCTGATTTTATAACCCTAAGAATTTGACGGTATCAAACGATTCTGGAATCGAATCTAGCACAAACTGTTAGGTATACGAATCTAGAAACGAACTAACACAGCGACACAGGTGTTCAAATAGAAATGTACAAATTATCAATTCTTGACGAGTTTTACTTTCATCTTAATTTCTCCCAAATCGACACTCTATGATCGTTAGTAAGTAACGTACAATAAAGAACAGGTCTCTGGTGAGACTCGAACTACAATCCATACTGCTTAGTAATAACCGTAGAATGATGGTCTGGGAGTTGTGAAAAAAAAAGCAATAGAAATTAAGACGAAAAAAGTAATCGTCCAAATTTAATGATTGGCAATTCTTCATCGAAAGAATTCGAATAATAATCATCGGCCTTTCTGCGTCAGTTTTTGGACATAAACCTTCTCTAGGATTCACCACACCTCTCTATCATGGGTGTCGTGGAGCTAATACTTTCTGAACCTTTGTACATCGTCACACCATCTTACATTCTTCTGGCTACGGTTTGGCATATTATCTCTAGGGATCTACGTTGTGAGTTGCGATGTCAATCAGTAGTCTGCCATTCTTAGAACACGACCAGTTCATTGCCATTTGAGTTTTCTAATGGATTCTATGATATCTCCGATTCTCGTTTTTCCGTAATATACTGTGCTATCTTGTGATCCCTCCATGTGATGTATGATTTTCTCCTGTATACGTTGGATTGTTCTTGGTCTGAAGGTCAATCTTTTGGTTGGGTCCCATATTCCAGCCCAATATGTGACTATCGGGAGGATACATTGGTCGTATACCTTCTTTTTGGGACATTGAATTTTCTATCTGATGAAGGTTGAGCATGCTCTGCCAAATGTTTACCATCTTAGAATGATTCTTTGCTTGATTTCTTCTTCTTCTGAGGATTTCACAGATATTTGTGTCGTAAGTTGATGTAATGGTTTACTCTGCCCAGCTTTGCGTTTTCAATTTCGATTGTTGTCTGTTTGTCTTCAACATGTTTGTAGTGCATGGTATTTGCTTTATTGAAGTACACGTGAAAACCAAGGTTCTCTTTATTCTGTTTGTCTAGCATTTTTTTGGCGATCAGGAAGGTTCTCAGTAAAAAGGATGATGGCGTATGTAAATCTGAGGTTACTTAGGTATTCGCTGTCTATTCTGATTGTTTTAATATGCCAGTCTAGGTTTCGGAAGATCAGCTTAAGGCAAGCAGTGAAAAGTTTGGGCGAGTTGGTATCACCTTGTTTCACCCCCTTTTTCGAATTGAAATTGACAATTATTGCTTTGAATGAAATTAGACAATTGATACTTGAGAATTTCTGAGATTGTGATTCTTTCTGACAGATTTTCCTGTATTTGTAGTCTTTTCATAACTTGCTGGTCGTTTTACTATCGGGAATTCAATACGTATATGTCGTATTCAGTAACCTTTCCCAGTGATATGCAGTTTTGTTTCCTGCACCTGTCACATCACAGCGTATAAAATAAGAGAATAGTCATCACTTTTTGACCCATTGCTCGATTTGCATTTGGCTCCTAAAAGTTTCAGGTAACTTTAGGCTTATCAGACGATATGTAGACCTAAAGAGAAACGTTGTATCTTCAGAGACTCAATAACTATTATGCAAATGAAAACCCTGGTGACGACGAACAGAAGTCTCGTATGCTCAGGAATATTGATTTTGAATTCTAACCCCTTTTAATATGGGGGAATCTGATGATCATTTAAAAACTTCGTAGCTAATTACATTTATTTTAAGGAATTTCAAAAATAATCATCAATTCTTTTCTAATACTGTAGTGTGGCCCCTCCTCTAGACCAGTGAATATTTCTCCACTATCCTCCGGTATTTTGATTAAACCTGCATTTTAACGAACTAAGCCTGTGATTTCGAATCTGGGGGCCCCCAAAAAAATTCTCTGGGGTCCCCTGCAGTATTCTCACTGAACCTGACATTACGAATCTTGTGACTGAGAAAGGCCATCATCCACCTCAAAGTAATCAAAAAACATGATTATTGTACACAGGAGTGATACATATTTGTATAAGAATGAATGTAATCCATTTTGAATGAATATGATTTTAAAGGTGAAAAATTTCTTTACATTGTACTTCATTAATTAGTATGAAAACTAAATGATAAAAATCGGGGCCCGCCAGAAGATTTTTTTCATAGAAAGGGTCCTGGAGTTTTCAAAGTTTCGCATCAACTGCAGTTAACAATGGAACATGATAAATACAAATGAGGGAACTGGTCTGAGAGAATCATGGAATAAAAGCTGGAGAACTTTTGTTCGGGGTGTCTGTTTGCTTTCTTGTATGGTGACACATTAACAAGTGGGAAAGAAATTCCATAGAACTTTTCTGTCACCTTGCAGAAAGTTTTATATCGCAAGATCTACAATATTCAATCACTAGAGAGAATATTACACGCTCTTATAAGAAGGTCTGTGTTCGATCCTGAGATTATGATCATTGTCAAATGAGATTTCCCCACTCCCAGCCCCAGAAAAAAAGGATTTAAACTATTCTGTGACGTGCAAAATCTGTAGTAGTAGTAGTAGTAGTAGTAGTAGTGTGAATGAAAAACTCTAGATCTGTCGCCATTTTTGTTTATTCGTATTTGGAACGTTAATATTGAATTCTCAAATTAAAATCAAAGGCCGACTGAAATAAATTCTAGTACATTGCTCTTAGCCTATGCACCGCGTCATAGTCAAATGAGGAAGCGTCGAAATTTAAAGCCAGATTGTTCAAACCGTCTGTTTTGATTAGAATGAAAGCCAATGGCTTGAGAATAAGTGAAAATCTCCAAGTTCGTTGTTTATTAGTTTAATTTCATTTCTGACACCAACAGAATTGTCGATAGTGTACGGTTGGGAATGTTTCAGCTGGCTGTAAAACAAGTCAATTAAAAGCAGAAACGATTAAATAACGAGCTCGTGGCATCGAGATGTCATTAAACCTGACAATTTGATATTCACAGCAGTTCAAGATTGGAAACAGTCGGTTGGTGTATGTGTATTTTATCTTTTGGGTGTGGAAAATTCTATCATATAACGAGTAACTGTGGAACAATGAAATGCACGGCAATTCTGACTATTGAGTCAGTTGCAAAAGAAGCAATGTCTTGGTAAATATACGAGGGCAACCATCCTAAACACTTTCTTACCGACGGATTGTCTATTCTCGTAAGTGTTCATTAAAGTTATCAGTTTACAAGTATAATGTAAGAGGAAAATACCGTGATGTCTTTTACCACTGCTGTGAGTTCGATTCTAGCTGGATTCCGAACATTTGCAACTTATGCCACATAAAGCTAGGCTTAGTATATATCTTGATGGCCTCCCGTAGAGCAACATATAGCAAGGAACTCCCTTAAAGCATTACTGCGATATATTCATTCGTATTCAAAAAGTGTATCCTTGTGCCAGACTGAGCTAAACGTGATGTATTCTGCGAGCGCCTGCCTCACAGCGAAGAGATAATTCAGAGCTAGCTGCATAGATTGAAACGTGTTTAATCCTCATTATGATCCCCGAAAGTTTTGGCCTGATTTCGTACTAAAATAAATATTATCACTGTGACTGATTGTAGATCGGGAGTTTTGTAATGGGAGATAAAAAACATTCAAAGCTCGAACAGAACACTCGGAAAAACGCAAAGGTTATTGGGGATATTGAAGATTTAGTTAGTATTGAGAAGTATTTGTTTCCTGACACCTGTACTTCTCCAAACATCTCTATGACCTCGGTTCAGTCTACGTGAAGCTTTGTAAATTCTTAAATCGAAGACAGATTGCAGTCTGAACACTTACGATACGGACTTTTCTCATTTGTCCCAAATACAAACTGCCAATTATATATCTGATCAAGTGATAACTGTCACTTGATACGAGTATGGCAGCTCCTGGGAGATCACACTGTCATGTCTCTTCATCGAGGCAGCTTATGCGTGAGAAAGGACCCGCTGCCAGCTTGATAGTATGTTCTATCAATCAGCAATTGGGCATTGGCTAAGACAGTCGTAGAACCATTTTGTTACTGTATGCGGCACTTGGTATTCCCAGACAGTCATCCATCCAGGTAATGACCATATTCAATGAGTCTCAACTTTGGCAATCTTACTAGAACCGGTGTCATACACATCTCTCTATCTAAAGAAATGTTTGTACCACCCAAAAAACAATGAATACATCAGTGATGAAAGGGGAAGGTTTGTCGAAACGTAACAAATTCCAATATACTTTGACAGTAAATTCCTCCGAACACTTCCAGTGAAAGTTCAAATCCAAGTAAAGTTGGGATTCTAGATGTTGGCATTCATGCTAAGTTTACAATTTTGCTTCCTAGTGTGCTATAATATTCCAGAAATGAAGTACAAACTCTCACACATATGGCGAAAAAGAAAACTTAGATCAAAATTACTAAGTAGTTGAATGACTGGGAAAATGAATATTTTAAAGTTCCAATGATGGCAGTCCTCGTTCATCGTAGAGATCATTAATCAGACGATGAATCAGAGACACACTATTGGCGAGAATAAATATGCCATACTTCATATGAACAGCTGGCCTAGTAATAATGTTGGTTGTTCAAGGTTACGATAATTCTTATGGCCTCATGAGCACCTAAAATGCATTGTCAAAGCAGAGGGTAATTTGCTTAGGATATATATATATATATATATATATATATATATATATATATATATATATATATATATATATATATATATATATATAAACTGAATCCATGATTGAAAGGATAAGAGAAAACATGAGAAAGTATTGATAGAAAATCTATTACTTTCAAATCTGAAATATCCACAGATAAAAGTAATGAAACTTCCTAGAAGACTTATGTTGTGTGGAATCCTTGCCGTTAAATAAGAAGGATTCTGAGATCAGTCTGAAATAAGCAAATATTATCACTCACCTTACGAGGATCAGTTTTCCATTGAATTCCTTCAGCGATTCCAAAGTGAATTGCGTTCTTCGATCTCTAATTCAGAGATTCTACTCAGGTGATTATTTCCTGACGTCGCAGTCTTTGTTTCCAGTTGCTTCTACCGACTTTTACAAGTGGTGTCATTCCACTGCTGACTGCTCTACAATGTTGACGTCTCTCATGATAGGGGACCAACTGACTTCCGTTTCTGCTCTATCTAAGTGTTATCTTTCTTTTCAAGCAGGAACTGACACGTGACATCACTGTTCGACCATTCTTTGCTAAGATGCTTCTCGTTCCGGTTTTCTATCAGGAATAGATTGGAGTGAAAAGTTCGAACACTTGCTCCAATATAAATCTTCTTTTTTTTTTCAATTGTGACTTTGGTGACCAACGACTACTTCTCAAGACACTCCTTCTTACTGTGGAATAAAGTAATTCTTGAAGGAACATATGTATCTATAGTAGCATTGGTAAGAATTAGTATAAAGGATAAGTAGTGTTGCATTACATAATAAGATGAACTTGACAACATTTGAAAAAATGAAAAGCAATTATTGATTAGACCTCTTTATTGTTGTCAAACATTTTAATAGTAATATCCAACAAAAAAAATCCTTTTGTCTTACATAAACATGGAAACTTTCCATTTCTAATAGGTGTGGTAACCTACTTACGTCTAAATCAACACATTAAACCTAAAGATATGCATTCAAATGCTATAACACCTTGAATGAAATCATACTTTTTACATGCAAAATCCACAATTGAAGAGGAAAAGACAGGCTGCCATGGTTCTACCAAGCGTCGTTCTCTGCCTTATTCTCTCATCTAATTCTACGTACATATGTTTCAACACACGAACACACATGCGTATTAGTGTCTCCATGTTATGTGATTTCTCATGGCTGTTTGAGCATGCGCAGAAAGATACGAGTGTTTTTCTTTGTCCCTTGGCGAATAAATCATTCTCTACTCCTGTACGTCTCTGTCTTTTATACTTCGAAGCGCGAATTGAAAAACATTCATCAGTGATTCAAGTCAGACATTTGAGTAAAAGAACTAATTAACAGAAAGTCAATGGTTTCTCCCCTGAAAGCAGGTTTTTTGCTTGAAATTCCATGCAAATAAGATGCAATGTGTTTTGACCTCGAATTTTCATTTAACTTTTAAGCATTAGTTTAAATTCTTTCCTTTTGTTCAAACAAATCTTAATTATTTTGCATGCATTTTGTCCTGGAGGCACATGTGCGTGCGCATGAGTGTATTTATATTGTTACATATCTATGTAATTATCTTTTTAAAGAAAATTTCATTGGGGGTTGACAGAAAGCCGACTACATATGCAAATTGAAATCTCAGTTCAGTCAATAGCTGATTCCGAGGAAGATATAAAAACTGATGAAATCGCCCGCCGGGCAACTGTCTACCAAATAGCTTGGATTTTTTTTATTTTCGACGATTCAAGCATTTTCAAATTCCTACTTCATTTGACTTTTGTGTTTCCCCTTCTTAATTCAAGGCTTATTAAAAGTTTATTTCGCAGTTGTCACTATCCACGATTTCTTTTTTCACAATGTCGTATCCAGGCAACGTTCTGGATACAACAAGTTTGTTATCTAAAGTTGGGCAATATACCCATAGACGTCAAAAACACAACTTACGGCAACAATATGCATGTTTATGTATGCATGTATGTATGTATGTACGTAGGTAAGTAGGTGTGTATTTGCGTGTATCAATGAGCTATTCATCATCAACTCCCTTGCACTGAATAAGGAATGGTAATTTGTTTCCGTTACCTACTGGAGAATTGTATTAAAAAAGGCTTGGGGAAACACAATGAATCAACAATAGAGAAACAATTAGATTTGTACTGAAGAGTCTAATAAATGTGATAAGACCTTCCGGAAGAAATGTGTTGTATGGAATCCACGCCTTTAATGCAGAGCGTTCTCTGTTCAGTCTAGAATGAATAACGATCCATAGAAATGACGACATCTTCTACGTACTTGAAGGTATCCCAAATTGACTTTTGTGGCAGCCGTTATTTGAGTCATTAAACCAGCTTCGGTTTAGTTGGGATAGAATTAAACTGATAAAAAATGGTAGTTAAAATCGGTATGACCGATATTAGAATGATGGTTATTTTTAAAAATATTGATATTCTCGGATGTGAACATCTTTTCTCCCAGGCTGTTCCATACACTTGTTACTCCTGCCGATAAAATTTTTTTCTCTAACACCAATAGAAGTCTGAATTTTGAATTTATGACTGTGTCCTCTAGTTCTGCTGTAGATAGATTAAGTCAGCATCTTCTTATCAGAGCGTTCCGAGGAATGAAAGCCAGTATTCCGGATTCTATTGGCTCATGATTGGTCTACACGTTTTAATGTGTTTTCCAGGGTCTCCCAATCAAATTGTTTTTATATTTCGGATAGATTTTCTCGCCTTAATTTGCAAAATTTGAATCTGGTCTCCTTGCCTGGATGAGGCACAATTCTCCTGGACAGATTATTGTTTGTGTACTATTCGTTCATATCATCGAATCAATGTTTCGGACACGTTTTATTCTTATCCAATCTATTATTGCAGTGAATGTACTAATATTATTTCATCACAATATCTTAAAAATGATGTATGGTACTATAACATTTAATGAATACATACACGCAAAGTAAACGTACCAATTCAGAAAAAAAAACCCTGAGAATGAACTATACATGTATAGTTAAAAGAAATAATGATTTCAAAATTTGCGAACAGCAGGCGCCTCATATCACAATATTTTAAAAATTCACTGTGACAAAAGTTTGACAGAATTTATATATTTCATCAGACGGTTTCGGCATTAGAGTAGAAATAATTATAAGACGAGGAAAAGACTTTCTCTTAATTTTAGTAATTTTAACAAGGTGTGCGTTGACAATACTTCTCGTAATCTTGATTATAGTTAATCTAAAGTAAAATCTTACGGATCAATATGATAATAATTCTGATTCATTAATCGATAAATAGGCGATGTCAAGTCGCAGTGATTCAAGTCAGTTTCGATTGCAAAGATTTCAGCACTGGAAAGCTTTTGTTAATCAATCATCCAAAAATATCCGATTGTATGTCTTTTCGAAAAAATGGAATCGATTGGATCAACGGAGAATTCACAAGAGTAAACTCCAGTTTATTTAGATTCTACGAAGGGATTTTGATTTGTTTAACAACTATCGAGGGAAAAATGCTCAGTGCAATTTTATAGATATACCGAAGAAACCTCGGAGTTTTATTGCCATTGTTTTAAAAGAGAAATGAATTTATTTCTCTGCAAATATGTTTTAATATGAATAGATAGCGACAAGACTTTCAAAAGATGTCTGCATTGGGCTGATGGTTATCAAATTGATCTCGTGATTTAGACCCCTATTGGGTACCCTGTACATGTGGCCTTGTGCAAAACTATTCCCAGTAAATAACTGACACCACCTTTAAATTGTAAAGTCATTTTTCAATTTAAATCAAACAAATTTATCCCTAAGTAACGCAAAATGAATTGTTTGCTATAGATAAGATATAAACTTGACCAGATCGATTCATAATATTATCAAAATGTTAACATACTGAAGATAGTTCATTAGCTAAAATCTTGTTCAGCTCCGGAGAAACTTCTTGATATTCACGAAGATTAGCTCATACGATGCTGGGTCAAACAGAAAAAATATGGATAGGAAAGTGATGTAATCATCCGAGTGTGAAAGGAAGAGGAAAGACTTGGAATTAAGAGATTGAAAAAAATGATAAATCACGAGGGTTGAAATAAGAAAAGAAAAAATGCAGTGGTAAAACACAAAAAATGAAGCAAACGAAGGGGGAAGAGCGAATAATTTCGAAATAAAGCAGATTATAAGTTATATATTGCTTGATTTTAAACTTGATGAAGCATATGTACACACGCACGCACGCACACTAACACAAACACACACACACACAAATTATCCATCATGAGCATCACGAAAACAGTACTATTTAAATTTGTTTAGATGTCACGCCGTAGTTTTTTCGCTATCGGACAGTTTTGCATATGATATTTGGTAATAATAGTCTTTAGGTGTAATGTTTAGAGGTTGTCCACCATTTGAGTTTTATAATGGATTCTATCATATCTCTGACTCCTGTTTTCTCTAATATGCTACGTTGTCTTCTAGTCCCTCTGTTGGCCCATATTGCAGCTCCATGTGACTATAGAAGATGCATTGGTTGTGTACCCTTTTTTCTTTTATAGATTAATGGGATTTTCTTGTTCTTGAAGATAGAGCTTGCTCAACCAAAGGTTTACCAACCTGCAGTAATTCTTTGTCTGATTACTTCTTCTTTCGAGGATTTTCATGGAGATTCGTTGTCCCAGGTGGATGCCACTTACATATACATAAATTTGAGCATCTAAATATATTTGCATATAGATATACACATATGCCTATATACTCACATATATATATGAATAAACGTATATGCACAAAAAAAAAGCGGGAATTTCGAGCAGATTAAATATTTATATGTTCCTATATTTCAACGTCTTTTTAAGCCCATCCCAGCATTTTTTTCATCGTTCCTCTGATTAAAATGCTCCTGCGCGCTACATCTTTGCTCTGCTCGCAATTTTCTTTTGTATCAGTCTGGGCAAATATGTTCCTTTTTCAAATCTTCCAGCATTTTTCTATCTTCGATTATTTTAAGTTCATTACCAAGAACAAATAATTCTCTTCCTTTTTTTACTTCGCCAAATGAAGCATTGGCAAGAAGCTGCACGATTTTTCCTGTGACCTGATTGCCCGTCTTCTTGAATTTGGTATTCGCATTGTTTTCCAGAAGAACAAGAAGCCTACGAAAAGGAGGGGGGAATTTAAAAAAAAACTGATGAAATGTCAAGGCGGTAGGGAAAGCTAGAAAAGCATAAAAGAAATAAGACAACTGATAAAAGTGTAAAAAACGAAAAAACTACTCGGAATGGAGGGGAAAATAAAGCAGATTGCATATTATATTTATTTACTAATCGTATCTTACGGAGTCAGATAAAGGAAAGAGGAATAGAGAGATTAGTTGTGCCAAACCAATAATAGAGGAGGTCTATGCACCTGCTTTGAAAATCAGGATTCAAACTCGTAGCTTCTACCAGTACTTGAACATCGGCATCAATATGATGAATGCAACTATCTTAGCCACCTCAACACGTCTAGATTGTATATGTGAGGGACGAGGGAACTTGATTATCGGGTGATAGTTAGTAATCAGGTTCCGATGATCATTATTACTGATTTTTGCCAACCATCGCTGATCCGGTATTCACTTGTCCTGTTACATCACCGATCCGGCACTAATTTCGGCTAGCGTAATTTCATCTGTTGAAGATGAGTTACGTTCCTTTGATCCGATATGAAGGCTAGTTGTCTCCCTTGGATTTTAGGCATCGGATTTAACAGTAATTGCACTTTCGTTATTGTAAACATAAAATCACTTATGGTTCTAAAAGATAAAGGTAGTGCTTCCCATGGTGTAAAGTGAAATATCCACTGTTTAGTGTATTCTAACATACCATCACTGTGCTCAGGTAATCAACATGTCCGATTGAATCTAGATTAGTGATGGTCAACTGTAGTAATTTGATCCTTAATTGGTGCCCCATACTTTTGGCCTTGGGTAACAAATAATCCAAGATTATTGATATAAATAACTATATGAAAGATGAGAAAGAACAGAGAAATATAACCCTAAGTAGATTCCATTGACAAGAGAAAGAAAATGCAAGTAAAAACGAACAAAAGACAATAATAACAACACCAACAACGCTAAGCCAAATTGAAATACGATTTCTTTTAGACTTGTTAGTGTACATAAATAGCAAGAATTCAAAGGAAGTGACAATATTGATGGATTAAAGACAACGAAGATCATTCAACGGGAAAGTCAAACCCAGAAAAAAGAGGAAAGGAATTCTAATGATGAGTTCACGTACAACGAAAGAAAACGCGTGTGGGGTGGGTGAGTGAAAGGGAAATATGGAGGGGGGCACTAAAAGGGAAATTATAAATCATATGTTATATCTAAAATATATTTTAATTTGAAATCCCATGCTCGTGAACGATGATGACGTTAACTGGGAACAATTGATTGAAAAAAAAAAAAATGACGCCAGTTGACTGAGATCAATTGATTAAAAAAAAATAGAACAAATGTCGTCTGTTAGCTGGGGATAGACAAAGTGAGTTATTGCGATGTGTGGACACATCTAAAAAGAATTACTGAGAGTCACTGTGCCGCGTCAGCAATAATTCTATTTATACATCTAATATGGCGCGTATATTGATGTTATGAAGTGAACAGTTTCGAATGGGCCAGGTTTTATGTTGGTCACTGAAATGTTCAATGTGATGTCAAGAATCATCTTTAGATTTTTATGTTATTTATAAAATTGTCACTTAAATATCACAATATTGGGATAAATTGCTGAAATGTCACACTATTGGGATAAATTACTGAAATATCACACTATTGGAATAAATCGCTGAAATATCATACTATTGGGATAAATTGCTGAAATATCACATTATTGGGATAAATCGAAGAAATATCACAATATTTGAATGAATCACTGAAAAATTACAATATCGGCATAAATCACAAAAATATCACAATTTTGACATATATTGCATAAATATCACCATATTGGCATAAATTGCAAAAATATCACAATATTGGCATAAATTACTGAAATATTAAAATATTGGCAAAAATCGCATAAACATCACAATATTGGGAATATAAAATGTTATTAGCTGTAAATGTCATAGTAGCATTCAACCCTTTTTAGGCAACCACAAATTTTAGCCGTTCCAAAGGTGCATATTTAGAAGTAGTCAGCCCGCCATGATTGTCACGTAAAATGATATTCCGATGAATTCGATCAGATTGTAGAATGAAATTAGATGATAATTTTCGACTGTATGAGAAACCATGTTTGATCTTGGCAATTCTGAAACTTATATTTAGTTACGTAAAATAATCAAAATGATGCATCATTGCAAGTGTGACAGTTTTAAGATAAACCTAAAAACAGAAAATTTCTCATTAGGACCAAAGACCCAATCTAGGCTAACTGAAATCACCGACCATACGGAGAGTTTTAAGACAGTATAAAAAACAGTGCGTTTCTCTTCACGTCTTTCTAATATGACGAAAAGATCCCGATTTACTTATTTAATAAAAGAAGAATTTCAGACATGATAGTATTGATTATTTCGATTTTTTACTTTATAAACATTGCTGGGAGAGACTGGCCTAAGTGGAGACATCAGACATGAATTTGCATCTGCTTTCTGCAGTGGATATATAAGTCAAGAATTCACGTATAATGAATTGTATTGAAAGTGAATCCTGACCAGCTAGCCAAAGTTTTACGCTGTACAATTTCATACTTGATCTCTGCAAAGAATAGTATATATTTACTGACCAAAAGTCAAGCATAAATAATATATTGGAGCCCCTAGTGGTGATCGAACTAGCTTCACTAGTGAATGGTCAGTGTGATTAGCTTGCTTGGCATCCATAACTTTATGGTAGACTCCTATTCGGAAAACATATTTAACTCGAATTTCTTATCTCTATTTTTTGTCTCGATTGTCAGTTCTTTATTCTATAACCGTTAAGTAACAAAGATCAGAAGTAAAGATTAAGTATTAAGCAAAGTTTGAACTTGGATATTCTGAGAGATTATCTTACCGTGACGGTGCCATACCAATTAGGTCATGAAGGTTTTACCTGTAATCATTGCTCAAACAAGTCATACACCTATATTCGTTTTCATCGCGTTCCACCATGCTGACATGATATGAACAACTGTAGCCATCAAATGTGGTGAAAAGTTATATCCCAGTTTGCTTGTGCGTGTGTTAGTGTATTTATTTATGTACCTGTATGTTCCAGCGTTTTTGGAAATTGCCATCAGTACTCCACTAGAGTTCTAAAATGATTTTTTGATGTTGGAAAAAAAAAGCTTTTTTGGTATTTTTGTTACCTTGTTTTGGCAGGTTTATCATTAACATCTGGATTCTTCAGAATCTAGATACATTTAGATGTTTTTAAAAAACTCTATTTTAGATGTAAAATGCCATTAAAAGGATAGATGAAATTTGTTCTATTCATATTTGCTTTTTTATCAATTTTCTTTTTTACATTATTTAAAATTATGACGCGACGGTTGTTCAATTATTGACTATGGGGCAAGTTCTTATTACACAATAAACACTTGATGTACTATTTTTAGTATTTCTTAGATGAAAGATTGCCAATTGTCATCGATAGTTTATCTTATGTTTGTTGCCCTTGATCTCAATTCTGATGCCGTTATTCTCCATAGGTTGCCTGGATCGGAAGTGAAGAATAAGGGATACGAATTCAAATCCTGTAATAGACTTGTTCTTTATTTCCAATCATGCTTTTTTCAACTGGCGAAGAATGATGACCAGTGATAATAGAATACAAGTCAGAAATTGATGATAACTGATAATGTTTTAACTACCAAAGTCGGAGATTACCAGAAGTCAGTATTTATATAACCAATTATTTGTTTACAAAGTAATTATAATGCTTAAAGTCTTCGTGGTCAAATATATTCTTAGTGTATTAAACCATTACTGTCACCAATAAGAAAGGATTTATTTTTGAGCAGAAGTACAACGATTTTTAGCTTGTAAAATCTGCAATACTTATGCATTGGTATGATTATTATTTAACAAATTTACTTCAGTATGGCATAGGATTGAATAGGAGTGGGAGCTGCCAGCTTTGAAAATCGGGATTCGCAATTGTATTTTTTATCTGGGCTTGAACACTGATCTGTATGACCGTTGGAAAAAGTGCACCACAAGGCAGGTTCATCTGCAAGTGATATTAATTGACTATGCTCGTTGCAGTTGTAGCCAAGCGATTGCAAAGCCGAACCAATGATTTATGGAGGTGCAAGTAACATAATGGTGCATATAATGTAATCAGCGAACAAAGTTCAAATCCCCGCCGGTGCAGTTCATGTCCACAACGTACAAATGTCCTCAGGGAATGAATGAATCCATGTTTTCTCCCTCAGGGTAAAGTGTCCGTCTTTTAAGAGACAGCCCTGATGGAAAATAACGGCCAATGACGGATTCCCAGTTTCTGTTGTATGTGTCAGCTAGGTGATCATTGCAAATCTCAATTCTCGTCGAGACAAGAACTTCCTAGAAATTTTATTATGACCAACACCCGGGTAGGATCCAAGTCCACCGAATGGATATCTCCACTCTAATCACACAGCTAAGCCAAAGCAATGTCTAAAATATGATACAGGCGGAAATGAATATAAGTGAATATGCTATAAAGATAAAATTATTTGTATAGGTGTGATTGTTTTGATACCTTCTCAGTTCTGTTTCTTTTTGTCTTACACTTCTCAACAGATCAAAAGAATCAAAGAAAGAAAGAGGAGAAAATGCGTAACAATAAGAAATATTTATCATCGAAAATCCATCTTACAACTCGTCCATTGTTCGTCATCGATCTTTCCTTCAATAAATCTACATGTCAATAACCGTGTGGCCTATATGACTAGTCTCGGGGCGAAGCAAACACTTCTTGTAGCAACATTATCATGCGAACATTTTCTCCTTTCTCTTCAGTTTTTCCCTAGAGGATTTTTCTTTCACAAATAGGCGTGTCTCTCAGTTTTTTCCTCTTTCTACTTTTCGTTCGTATCTGTCTAGATAAATGCAACCTTCTAGCAGAATAGAAGAAATAATTCAGATCTTTTCGGCTTTTTTTTTTCAAAAATTAAAAGAGAGAAGCGACAAGATCCGGAAAATCACACATCCAATCTCGTTTGAACCCGCGAAGACAAACACTTTTTAGCATTAATTTTAATCTTCTTATCTCTATTATTACTATTATTATCTCCATGAATAGTAACATCAATCATACTTGTTCTGATAGTTTGTTAGTAATAACTCTGCTTTTATTTTATCTTTCAACTTTAACCGAACGCATCAAAGGTTTTTGTTTTACTGCACATAACTGTCAAGTCGATTATACTGACATGAATATCTTTCATTTGAACTGCCTAACAAAGTCGTCTCTTGCGGGGATACGTGATTCTCTATTTTATTTAGAAGATTCCTCTTTTCTTCTTTTCATATTCATCAGTTTCTTTGTTTGCCTTTGAAATTTATTGACTTTCACTGATTTTTTCTTCAGATGATTTGGCTTCTATCTTTTTTCTCCTTTGTTGAATATTATTGTTTCTTTCTGATCACATTTTTTTCCATTATTATTTTCCTGTTACTTCATTCGAATTCTTTCAAAATTTCCCCTTCACTTCTTATTATTTCCTTCTGAATGAGTAACACCAGTCACTTCCGATCGAAGCGATGGTCTGAATAAATACTAGAACAGAGATCAATTCATTGCGTCCTTTATTGTGACAAAGTAAACGTTTATCCACAAGTATGTTATTCCGAATCATTTTTACCAATTATTCTATCGTAAAAAAAGGTTTTATATTGAAGATCTACAAGAATTACCATCTATGACAACACTGTCATTATATACATTCTTTTCTGACGCACCATTTCAAAGTTTTGAATTAGAATATTCTATAAGATAATAGATATTCTGCCTTTTGATGCGTATTTCTAACTATCAAATATCATTCGTTTTTATCAATTGATTCTCCTCCTTTTTTCCATCTTTTCAAAACCAGCTGTTACAAGTTCAGACATTGAAAACAGGGCGTAAAAAAATCACTAAAGTAGAATTTACATAACAGTCAAAGACATGACAAAAGGTACCACTGACGGCTCTTTGCAGCCCACTAAACAGAACAATGCAAATATTCTTGATTGATCTCAATCAAATATAATAGTCTACTCATGATTCAACATGAGTTGGGTGGGCCGGAGAAAAAGTTGAAAAACTTCAGTTTAAATATTAGTTCTCTTGGAATAGTATTCATTCTGGTAAAGTTATACCCCCCTTCCGTGAAATGAGTTCTTGGTGTTGAAGGAAAAGCGTGCAAGAAAAATGGTCTAGGTTCCGCCTTTTGCACCTTACGGACAGATAAGATTAACAGTCGTTGTTATATTGAAAATAGAGAAGGGTGTGTACAGAATGAAGGACATTAAAAGCTGGCAACCGTTTCATTTGAAGAGTTTCATCTTTCTAAACCTTCTCAATGGATTAGTAAATTCCCTCAAATAGTGCTTTCGTTCCAATCTCTATGAGCAGTAAGTCATCCAATTTTCCGAATCCAAATTTGCAGTAAAATCAAAGAAAAATATGAAATCATTTAGAAATGATTCATAGAGGTGCGAGTGACGTAACGACACAAGCCGAGTTCACAGTCGTATCGACGCGGTTCCTGGTGAAGCGCCCGTCTTCTAAGAAATGCTTGCAATGGAGCATAACGGCCAACGACAGATTTTCGGTTTCTTTTTTTAATGTGTCAGTGATCATTGTCAGCGTCAAGTTTCATCGAGACCAGGACTTCATTCTTACATGTTTTTTTTAAATGACCAACCCCTTTGGTAGGATGTAAGATACTTCTACCCTAATCACACAGCTTAGACTGTAAGCAATTGAGAACACCCAATACGCAGCTACGTGTACAGAGAAATTCGTCCTAATGAAGAGTTTTTCACACTCTTTGCTCATACCAGGAATCGAACCCTGGACCTTTTGAATGTGAGGGAAACGTGCTGACTATAACACTATCCAAGCAGACTCCAACAAGCTATAAGTTAAATAGCAGGACAGATTAGGTTCTTTATCCTTGGGAAGGCAACCAGTATAGGAGAAAGACAATTCTGGATTCAAAACAAGCTCACCAGAAAATAATGGCTACGAGTGAACTCACTACCCTCCTCAAAACTAACATAACCATATAATTATCGTATGAAGAATTGGGGAATGCCTTGGTTTAGCTGTTGATGTGGAATGGCTGCTGCTGCTGATGATGATCTAGACCCTCAAGTTGGTGCTAGCATGAAATACAGACACTTACTCAAATAAAAACATTCTTATAGTTATGGATAAGCTAAGTTTAATTGTCACATGACAATAGGTTCGGGGTACTCAGTGAAGAGGGCCTCAGTACTTACTATGTGGTTATAATCTGCACACTGACCATGACTTTACAAAGAAGCATCTAAGAGACATTAAGAAATTCTCAATATTTGTAATCATATTACCTGAATGTAGATACCTACGGAAACACATGTCATACCTAGACGTCTTTTACACGCTTAATACCTATATCTTTGGTTAAGATCTGGCTGTAGTAGATTTAGTGATTTGTACTTGTCAACGTTTACTCAATTTAGTTGGGGTGCTATCAAACATCAAACTAATAAGAAAATTGGTTGTTTAATTCCGTATGACCGATATCAAAATGAATGTTATTTTTTAAGTATTAATATTCTCAGATTATATATATATATATATATATATTTATATATATATACATATATATATATATATATACATATATATATATATATATATATATATATATATATATATATATATATATATATATATATATGAAAATATATATGGCATATGAACGTCTCCAACCGAAGAATATTAATTCAATCTGTAATTTACAGTAAGATATAGCAATTCTACGCAAGTGTAGACACAGAGTTCAGTCGAGTTCACGTGGATTCATTTTATTGATTAATCGATGTTATTGGTTAACTGTACTTGACATCCTAACTGCTTCAACATGAAAGAAGAATTAAAAATTGAAAAAAAAAATAGGACCCGAGAGAATTGTGAGAATCAAAAGCGGAGGAAATAAAAGAAAAAAAAACAAGAAAAAGAGCTAGCGGAAAAGCTGAGAACATAAAAGAAGGGCAGAGAATGAAAGAGGGGCAGGGAATGAAAGAGGGGCAGAGAATGAAAGAGGGGCAGGGAATGACAGAGGGACGGGGGATGAAAAGGGGGCCATGAAAGAAGAAGAAGGAACGAAAGGAGGTGTGGATGAAAGGAAAACATGAATAGTCATCTACAAGAACAGGCAACGGCAACAAAACACCGTCCTCCCCAACTTCCACTTCATCTATCTACTATACTTACATAATAAGTCAGGCGATGGACTATACTATCTCTGTAACATTTGTCAATGGAGATAACTATTAAATACTAAGTATAGAGTAGCTTCCCTTATTTATTCTTTCAAATGCATAAAAAGTCCGGGTTCTTTCCGTTTGAAAGCAAACAAGAAAATGTTGAGCAACATTTTGCTTGTGATATTTTTTGAAATTTCAAGATTTTTCTGATACAGCGGACGTTTTTGCTGGCAAAGTGTAGACTGGATTTGATCACATATACAGATGGGATGATCTAGAGTGTTTAAAATAATAGATGATTTGCCATCACAGTCAATAAATGAACAACCGAAGTATCAAAATTTGAAGTCATGTAGAAAAAAAAATTCCATCGAACAATAAATACGATCAGAATATATTCTTTATAGATTTAGATTCCGGAGAACGTAGATTAGTGTCCCTGTGTGTGGACTTGTGCTTGAGCGCAATTATACTGTGTTGTCTTGTGGTCACTGCATATGATGTTCAGAATGAATGTCTGATGTGCCCGTTGTATGCTTTTCAATTTGCGGGTTTGTCTCTTAGTTAATTTCCATGTTTCAGTTCCATTAGTGACTATCGAAAGGGTGCATTGATTGTATACCCTTTTTTTTAAGGCTTGGGATTTCCTTGTTCTTGAAGGATGAGCTTGTTTTACCGAAGGCTTGTCATCCCAGAGTGAATCTTTGCATGATTTCTTCTTCTTTTGAGAATTCCATGGAGATTCGTTCTCCTACGTAGATGTAGTGGTCTACTTTGTTCAGCTTTGCGTTTTTCAATTTTGATCGTTCAGCGTTTATTTCTGTCATGTTTGTTATAAATGACCTTTGTTTTGCTGGGGTTCATATGAAGGCCAACTTTCTTGCTTTAGTCGTTCAGCTCATCTAACATTAGTTGGAGGTCCTCGAGGTTCTCTGCAAAAAGCACGATGTCGTCTGCAAATCTGTGGTTACTTAGTTATTTGCTGTCTATTTTGATTCCTTTGTCTTCCCAGGGTAGGATTCTGAAGATCACCTCGAGGAAGGTTGTGAAGAGTTTGGGTGAGCAATTATTACCTTATCTTGCCCCTAATATTTTTTCTACAACTACTACTGACTTCATAACTGGTAACTCCCAATGCAAGTACAACACAAAATCAAGTGTTCGGGAAAACAGGCGATTGGAAGACTGTGTTGCACCAATTTTCCTAGAATAGGAAACTTGTTTGCCCTGAAACATCTGACATTCTGATAGTTGCGTGGGCTCTAGCCAGTGGAAAAATGAGCAACAATCTAACTAACCGAGCAAGCTCACGTTCTTCGATGTCATTATTATTATTTTCATTATTATCATTGTTATTATTATTATTGTTATTATTATTATTATTATTATTATTATTATTATTATTAGCAATTCTATATCAGTTGTCTGTTGGTTACCACTAGAGATCAAGTGACAGTAATCTCCTCAAATCTCCGGCCTTCCTCTCCACTCTCTCATCGTCAACAGTGGTTTATACTTTCACACAAGTTGCCCGGTGGTTATTGCTGAGAGCTGAGTGACGGTAAGTCTCCTCAGGTCTTCAGCCCTCCTCTCATCTCATACCTCCCTCAACTTTTACAGTAGTGTCGTGGTTCGTATTTTGACCACAATTTGTGTGTGTGTGAAGTGTGTGTGTGTATTTTTCCCTCCTCCTATATGAGGCCACAGGTAAAAGCTGGGATCGTATATCTCATATTTTGTATAATTTCCTCAGTATTCATGAAGTGCCTAGCAGCGCTGTCGTCTATGCATTCTAATCCATTTTATCCCTAGTTACTTCAATCTCATCTTCATTGTCTTTAGTATGGTCCCAAGTGCACCTATTATTACTGGTACTACCCTGACTTTCATGTTCCCCGACTTCTTTAGCTCTTTTGCCAGATCCTGGTATTTTCCTAGTCTTTCACTCCCTTTCCTCTTTACTCTATGGTCTGCAGGTACGACCTCGTCTATTATATGGCAGGTTTTCCTCTTCTTGTTCATGATTACTCTGTCCGGTCTTCTTGATTGGATTGGGTGGTTCGTTTCGATGTTAAAGTCCCAAAGTAATTTGTGGTTACCATTCTCCGGTTTGTGCTGGTACCACTTTTATCGCATGGTTAAATCCCATTCCTTTACTCAGTTCCCAGTGTACCACTGCTGTTACTCTATCGTGTCTATGTTTATACTTCTTCTGGGCTAGTTGACTACATTCACTAGTTATGTAGTTTACGGTCTCATCTCTTTCACCATACAGGCGGCACTTGCTGTTGGTGTTCTGTCGATTTTCGTTTTGATATAGTTTGTTCTGATGGATTTGTTTTGAGCTGCCATGATGAGCGATTCCGTTTCTCTCTACAGGTTTCCTTTTCGCATCCATATCCATGATCTCTCGTCTGTCACATCCTGTGTCTGTCTTTTGAATTCTCCGTATAGTTT
Organism: Thysanoteuthis rhombus; assembly: GCA_963457665.1. Lineage (NCBI taxonomy): Eukaryota > Metazoa > Mollusca > Cephalopoda > Oegopsida > Thysanoteuthidae > Thysanoteuthis > Thysanoteuthis major. The sequence continues at coordinate 4,959,090 of OY735199.1, read as the reverse complement.
CTTCTGTTCCCATTTCTCTCTTCTCGTTTGCTATGCTGCTTCATTGTTTTTTACTTTTTTGCTGTTCGTTGCGCTGATTTGTGCACTCTTTGTGATGTCTCCCCTGTTTGCTTGCACATACTTTTCTGGACCTGCTTTGGCCCTCTGGACACAGTCCCCTATGCTGATGAGTCCTCTGCCACCCTCTTTTCTCTCCACGTACAGTCTATCCACGTCATCTCTGGGATGTAAGGCTTTGTGCATTGTCATAAGCTTCTTCACTCACCGGTCCATTGACTGGAATTCTTCCTTTGTCCATCCAAGGAAGTACTGAAAATATACAATCACAGCAGCTCCTTTATCAGGTTACATAAAGACTTGGGCCCTTTTCAGTTCCAGGCAGGAGTAAGACAAGGTGATACCAGCTCACCCAAAACTCTTCACAGCCTGCCTCAAGATGATCTTCAGAAGATTTGACTGGGAGAGTAAGGGGATTAGAAAAGATGGCAAGTAATTGAGCAATCTCAGATTCGCAGACATCACCCTTTTCACAGAGAACCTACACGACCTCCAACTAATGAAAGATGAACAAAATGAAGAGAGCAAGAAAGTTGGCCTACACATGAACTTCAGCAAGACGAAGATCATGTGCAACAACCACATCGGGGATAAAAACACTAATATCAAAATCGAAGACACAAAACTGGAGAAAGTAGATCACTACATCTACCTAGGACATCAAATCTCCATGAGACCCTCAAAAGAAGAAGAAATCAAGCGAAGAATCACCTTGGGTTGGCAAGCCTTTGGCAGAGCTAACTCAACCTTCAAAAATAAGAACATCTCATTAATCCCAAAAAGAAGGGTCTATAACCAATGCATCCTCCCAATAGTCACTTATGGACCTGAAACATGAAAGTTAACCAAGAGACAGACCCGCAAATTGAGAGCTATACAACGTACACATGAAAGGATTATGCTGGGCCTCACATTGAGAGACCACAAGACAGCACAGTACATCCGGGGAAAGACAAGAGCCAGGGACATCATAAAATCCATTAAAAATCTCAAATGGCAGTGGGCTGGCCATATTACAAGAATGGCGGTCAACCGATGGAGAACATGACTCACGACATGGATCCCCCGAGATCACATGCGCAACTGAGACCAGCAGAATATAAGATTGAGAGACAAACTAGACAAATTCAGAAAGTACTGGCTCCACAACGCCCACGATAGAGAAGTGTGGCGAATCCTGGGAAAGGTGTACGTCCAACAACAGATGTTAAAAGACTGATGATAATGATGATGATGATACAGAACCAAATGAGGATCGAACTCACTACACTAGCGAACTGGTTTATAAAACGAGCAGAGTAACCGTTCCTAACACTGAAATGCATAACACATCTACTTGAAGTGGAGGATTAGTTAATTTGGTGATTTAGCTTTTTGTTGTAGTGTATGGTTAGTTTTCTACTTTTCTAGATAAATCCGTGGTAATACTATTAGCCAACTCATCTAACTGACGTTGCATGCTAATAGCATTTCTTCAAATGATAGAATTTTTGTACTTTTTCACCTTTTCGGGTGAATAAAAGAAATCTACTTTTTTCCTCTTTACTGAGCGTCAGAACTTAGTTTTGAATTGTCCGACGTTCTACTTAGGGTAAACAAGAAATATCGATTTATTCCAGAAGTTTCCATCGTTCAACCACCAAGACCATTATGGCGGTAAATTCAAAGTGACAACTTCTCTCAAGTTTCCGACATGTTTACAGTTCTCTCTATCCGTATTGGAGAAAAAGAGAAAGAAGAGGAGACAGAAGAGAAATAGAAAATAATACTATAACGTCTTTAATAATACAACTGGCAGTATTTATAATACGGAGATAAATAATTGGTGCTTACCGTAGCGCCATATTTTCATAGCACGTTTCGATAGAATATTCGCTTGTGCAGTGGGTCCCATCCTTAAGGAGTGCCGTGCTCTTGTAACCCAACAGGTCTAGGCTAAGCCTGGCAGATATCTATGATATGGTTTTAAATAATGTCTGCCTGTTGTGGAGATCATTTTTGACCATTTTGTTGTGATGTGGGTAAGATCCTCATGAACTGTTCCACTAGTGAGCATCTATGTCAGACAAAATGTCTCAAGAGTCTGCAGGAATAAGAGAATCTTTCAGGTAATAATTTGCATTCTGTAATACAGAGGTGCACCCTGAATATTTCTTTTTTTCCTTTGCCAGTTTTGAACATAAGCTGATCATTTTATTAATTATTCTTAGAAGTAGATGAAGTATTATGAGCATTGTAATATTACATTGATTTACTTCCACTGGGATTTAATATTTCTATTCTTGCAACTCTAATCATTATTATAGGGCTATCACAACTCTTGCCTAGGTTGTCCTTCTAGGGCTATCACAACTCTTGCCTAGGTTGTCCTTCTAGGGCTATAAGAACTCTTGCGTAGGTTGTCCTTCTAGGGCTATCAGAACTCTTGCCTAGGTTGTCCCTCTAGGGCTATCACAACTTCACTCGTAACCGTTGTATGTTAGCCCGAATAAGAGCTGTTGTGAAAAATCATCTGAAAATTAAGATTGAGTTAGAAAGAAGTCAGAATCAATAAAATATCGGAAACTAGCTGGGGTACCCGGCGTTTCCCTGAAAAAAACAAACTTCGAATATGACTTCAAAGTAAATAATGTTCTATAGAGATTTCATAAAATGCGAAGAGGCTGGGGGGGGGGGGGACTTTACCAATGAAATCCGGAAATCGAATGAAAATAATTTCTGGAAAAAATTATTTGTGCTTCCAATAAATAAGACCTCTATTTCAAATATGAGAGTATCATTTTTTAAGGGTGAGAGTTAAAATCTAGTTTTTATTGTAGTCAGATATACTTACGATGCAACAATAAAGTTGAAACGTGCTTTCCGCCCGTCGGGCAAAAGTACGGTTTTGAAGTACCTTACCTACTTCTGTTGTGAAAGGAACATGTTTAGGGTGTTGGAGGATTTTTAATTTGTAATTATGCTCAGATAGACATTCGTGTTTTTGAAAATCATATCAAATGGTCGAACTACGACCGGAAAGTAATTGTCCAGTTCAGCATCACTGCTACATCATTGGTAGAACGCCCATCACCACCTCAAACCTATTTCTAAACTGACACTTTGCCAGAGCTAATGAAGGCCTGATTGAAAGCAGGGAAACTCTATTCGGGAAAAATATTGATATGTTTATCTGCTTTCACTGATAAAACAAATTCCAACCTTAAAAAACAACTAAACAAAAAACCTGAAGGTAAATAGTAGCCAGAAATGAATTATAATCATCGATGATATTTTATCTAAAAAAAAGAAAAAAAATAGTAAAATACAGTCGTCATCTCGATTTCATGGGTCTTCAGGAACATCTATGGCCGTAAGACGACTTTATCGAATGGAATACGGACATTATTTTACAGTTAAAATCCATAAAATATCTCAACTGTGCTTTATATAAAATAAAACTTTAAACTTATACAAGGGAGAGAAAGAGAAAGAGAGAGAGAGAGAGAGAGAGAGAGAGAGAGAGAGAGAGAGTATACCTTTCCTAGAACTTTCCCGCTTATATAACTTAGTAAAGTACTGTACTCATAATGTTCTGTGCTTTTATGGTTTAAAAAGCTGAACAGTATTTCTAGTAGACAGTTGTTATTCACAGCAGCCAACAAAATTATAAGAAAATTAACCATTGAAGACAGAATTGCGAATAATCAAACCCACCAAAAGAAAACCCTCGAAAATGGAGGACCGACTGTGATCAATTTCAATTTCATTTTAATAACCTGGTTTATTAGACTGGTATGTTTGGAAAAAGGAATGCTAGGGCTCATACAATTTGACAAAGACTGTCTTACTACAACTTATGCAGTCGGTGAATTTCAGTGGATCAATGTTCAGCGCTTAAGATAATTTAGAAAATGACCGCCGGCAAACTCGAATGATGTTCAAAGAGAACCAATGTGAGGAGCAATGTCAAATATTACGTCAATAGGTCTTGTAGTTCTAGCGTAAAAGAGTCACGTACAAACAGACAAAAGTCCCAAATATCTGATACATTTACAGAAGTTTGAAGAAATAATGGAAACACCTGCAAATTTCACTTGTATTTCAAAGCCCAGCGATGAAGACCGTAGAATGCTAAAACGCAAATTGTCAAAGTATCGTACAACCAGAGCTCCAAAGGTGACTGCAGAGCTTCATCAGCATTTAACAAGTTCTGTTTCGACCAAGATACTGTGGAAAGGCTGCAATTGTTAAAGCTATGCTTTTGCAAATTAACATGGAACGTCGTAAAAAGTGGTGTAATGACCATAAGAATTTGACAATGGACCAATGGAAGAATGTGATGTAATCGGACGAACCTTTCTTTACATTATTTCCACGTTCTGCCAGCAATTTCATCCGGAAGCCGCCTATAGAAGCTTATGATTCTGACCGTCTCTCTCCAACAGTTAAGCTTGGAGGTGGGTCTGTGATGATTAAGGCGGCAATAACATGGAATTCACTTGGTCCTGCGTGGCAGAGTGAACCCCTAAGACTATCTGTCAATTTATGCTGACCAGTTGCATACTACGGTTCGAATACTCCCAATAACGGCATTGTATTTCAAGGCAATTATGCATCCAATCATATCTCTACAGTTGTTAAAAACTGTCCAATTGAAAACCCAACTAACCGACCGAATCCCTCCATCGGCATCACTGACAGAGCAAGGGCAGGTTTACCTCGAGGAATGGCTCAGATCTCCTCTAGAAAGCTGTATGAATCAATTCCCCGACTTACTGAAGCTGTGAACAACGCTAAAGAAAGGCCACCTCTATACTAAAAATGATGATTAAAATGGTATTCCATTATCTTGTCACACCCATGTATATGTCTATGTGTGTTTAGAGTATCAGTAAAATGTACATCAGACAGAATGTGATAATTCAAGGAAAATTCATTAGGAATTAATTGCTTGGCACCGTCCTTGCTGGCAAACCGAGCGGCCTTAGATCGTGTGAATAAATGAACGAAGCCCATTTCTTTATTTACACAATCTGAGGTCACTCGTTTGCTACCGAGTAAGATAAGTACCGAGAAATTAGTTCCTAATGAATTATCTTTGAATCATCATAGGTGTGTTTGTAAGAACATGCTTGTATTTGTGTGTGCACACATGTATACACAATTCTTGATATTGATTCACAATTTTTCATTGTTTTCAAAGTTTATATATTTATCATGTATGTTTCCAAGATGTAGACGTCTTTGTTACGCTCTAAACCAGAAGTCAACAAACTGTTCGGGAAGCAAAACAGGTTAGAAATATTTTTGGGAGTTGCAGCCCAAAGCAGATACACATACTCCAATATACGCTTAATAACTATAGTCAATTTAACAAGTATTTATATAACAGATATAGTAATCTATCATGGAGTAAGGGTTAGCACGCTCGTTTGGTACTCTATCACAAGTAAGTAGTGAGTCTGATCCTCACTAGGTTCCCCACATTGCAGTCTTGTACCAAAACTAAGTTACGCTTGGTAAATGACTATACTTACTCTTATATGAGTGTAATTGAGCAGATATTAGTTTAATTAGGCTTACATCAATGTACCTTTGTCTCTATGTTTAAATGGTTGTATGCAAATTATTTCACAAGGGAGCGTAGATATATATTTGTCTGTGGGTGGACATGGAATGAACAGGAAATAGCATTTATGAAAGTATATAAAGTATATGCGAGCGAGTATGTGTCGTACCGAACATGTGTGCGTATAGATTGTTATGGTATATAAATGTTTGAGTGTGTATATATCTTTGCCAGTGGTTAAATGTGTACATTGATGCGTGCATAAACTATACAGCGTGTGCGTGCATATCTATGTATGTGTGGAAGTAGATTATTTGTTAAAACCTGTACAAATACGTGACAGTATTAACGGTGAGGTACGTACAGAGTAGGACCATTAAAATTATTTCCTGGCCTTATTTGTTATTCTGTTACGTGGGTATCGAAAACTCCTTGATCTAGCGGGCTGCATTAAACATTTCTCATCTTCAATCAGACAACTTATTCGCTACAAAAATTTAGATCGCACAGAAAGCGTATTTTCTGTTTTAGACGGACATATGAATTACAATCATCATGTTATAGATTTCAGTTAGTAGTTAAAAGAATAGCAATTTTACAAAATAAATTATAAAATTGACCAAGTTGTATAAGAATTTGAATTGGTGTGTAAATAAGCCGCTGGACGCAAAGAAATTTGTCACGGGGCAAATGTAGTCCGTGGTTCTATGTTTGCCCATATGTGCTGCTAAGCAAAAATACTTTCATAAATGCCAAGAAATGTGATGAATGAATGAATAGATACCTTTGTTTTAACCAGATTAGACATTCAATAAAACTATACTTGAATAAACGCAAAATCTCCCAGGGCACAAAGAATCTCAAAAGGGGACTTATTTTCAAAAAGTCAAGTGAGGCAGGAAGAGTATTTGGCACCAGTTTCCCAAGAGAATAGTGAAGTCTGCTTGGCGGCCCTAAAAATCAGCATTCAACATTCAGGCTCTTTATCTAAGTTCGAACTCTGACTTCTGTCAGCGGAATGAAATGAGCAATCCAAAAAGTGGGCTGTTATCTCTGTTCGAGTTCCATTTACTTAAACGGAAATCGAACGAAACTGAAATTCCCTTGAATGATTGATCTTGCAACTTCGTCGTAAAGTATCCACCATTGTTATCGGAAGTGGGCTTACCTTTGCCAGATTGTAGAGATTTTATTGTTACAATAGAATACTTTTCTGATAAAAGTGTTTTGTAGCGTTTAATGGCGCGTATACAAAACTAAAATACCGACATTCCTTTCCTGCTTAAAGCCATACATTCACCGCAATAACTACGATGCATCCTCTACGAAGTCGTTATCCTTTGTGTGTGTGGGTGTGCCATTGTTTGCTTGTCTCTGTATATGTGTTTGTGTGAATCTATTTGAGTTGTTTGTTGCTTTCGTTTTTAGAGATTGAATTGGCTCCTTCCACCGCATTCTTCTGTTTTATTTTATGCTTCAAATTGTTTAAATTTTTTTCTTCTTTGTCAGGTTGGTCGTAAATCTCTAAACCGAAATTATATCTATATATATCTATATCTATCTATATCTTTATCTATATGTATATATATGTAAGGGTATAACGATGAAGTATTCATTTTTTTGAACACACATTGTTAAAAGACTAACACAATGTACTTAAGTTTTTTGTTAATTTTTTGTAGTTTGCGTACAAAACTTTTATTGTTATGATCGAGTTGGAAAAAAAACGTTCTAGAATTTTTTTGATAACGACCAATGAAGGTCGAAAGATCACAAACCATGAGTGTTTTTAAAAGGTTCGTACGCTAGTCGGAAAATTAATGAAAAAGTTAAATGGACAGCTTGTCTGTTAATCTTAATAATGTAAGTTTGAATATATATATATATATATATATATATATATATATATATATATATATATATATATATATATATATATATATATAATTAGTATGTTGATAAGATATCTGGGTAGTTTGTTCATTCTTGTGACCCAGTGAAAAGATGGAAAAGATAATAAAAAAGTTCAATTGGCAATATATATATATATATATATATATATATATATATATATATATATATATATATATATATATATATATATATATATATATAGTAGGAAGTGAATTCGCTACACAAACTGAAGAGGCCCAATGAGTGCAGAGACATAAACCTGTTTGTGTAGCGAATCCACTTCTCATTATTCCAGCACTACCCAAAAACAACTTGACTCTCGGAGGATAGAGTTCAAT
>OY735199.1:4646230-4946230 GCA_963457665.1 Thysanoteuthis rhombus | reverse complement strand
TGGAATCACTGACTCGACAAGGAGTATTACATGGAGCAATACACATGGATGTCTGAAGGTGAGAAGACTAGCGAATACCCAACAGGTAGAAGAACTTCCGATCCTGGCTACATGATCGATTGCTGCATGAGGACAAGCATTATGACGTAGTAAAATTACCGGCGGATTTCCTTGCTCAGTGAGAGTGTTTTTGTTCTAATGCACCATTCGAACTAGCCAATAACTCCGTCTCGCTTTGCACAGTGTTTCGTGAGAAAGAATCCCGTTTAGATACAACTAAACACAGCGAATTTTCCCCCTTGTATTTAAAGTCAAATGAATAATCTGGTTACTTACAAAATCGATCTTTTCGGAAAAAAAATCATGCTTTTCAAAACTGAACACGAGTTTTGGATCACACATAACACCTTTTCCTTGAGTTAATCATCATGCTCCACAAAAAGATGTATCTGTGCTAGTGTTCGTGCACAGCTCTGTTGGTGTGCCCAAATTTCATCGGAATCATCTGGAAAATCCTGAAAACCACTCACGCAGTTGTCAATATTATCAGGATCCATTATGAGTTGTATATACGCTCCTTTCGGCGCGAAGTATCCAGCTGCAAAAAAGAAGAAAACGTTCGTTTTATTATGAGGCATCATTTCGGCGGATATGAATTTATATTCGGACAGATATAGATGAATTAATTGATTGACTGATTTATATACATTTTAGTTATTGTCAATCTATCAGGTTTTTATTTTGTAAGGTTTGCTTCATTTCTTCAGAATTGGATTGAAGTTTGATTCCCAGCAATCTCTGACCAATAATTTTCGACGGAGACCTTGATCTTTAGATTCTTTAATATCCGCTTCAAAAAGAGCATTTCGAACTATTCTATGGCTTCAGGAAAACAAATCTGTGTAATCTTCGCAACTCAAAATCGAGAAAAAAAACAAAACTTATCATCTCTACGCAGGCGCCTTTTCATGTACGTATTTCACATACACAAATGTGTATGTATGATGTGGCCTAGCGTATATACATACACACACACACACACACACACACACACACACATATATATATATATATATATATATGATATTGAATAGACCATATATATCTATGTATTGTATATGTATATATATATATATATATATATATATATATATATATATATATATATATATGTATTTATATATTGTCATAAACACACACACATATTTGTATATACATGGTATTGGAAAGATATATATATATATATATATATATATATATATGTATATATATATATATATATATATATATCTGTGTGTATATATACACGGTGTTAAGAAGATATATATATACATATATATGGTGTTGGAAAGTCAATATACATATATATGATATGTAAAAGACAATATATATATATATATATATATGTATATATATATATATATATATATATATATATATATATATATATATATATATATATATATGTATTTATATATTGTCATAAACACACACACATATTTGTATATACATGGTATGGAAAAGATATATATACGTATATATATATATGTGTGTGTGTGTGTGTGTGTGTACATACACGGTCTTAAGAAGATATATATATATATATACATATATATGGTGTTGGAAAGTCAATATACATATATATGATATTTAAAAGACAATATATATATACATATATATATATACATATATATACTCATACATAGTGTTAAAAAGACATATATATATACATGGTGTTTGAAAGTCAATATATGTATCCATATCTATCTCTATCTATATATATATGGCGTCAGAAAGACAATATGAGTATATACATAATGTTAAAAAACAATATATATATAAGGTGTTAAAAAGCAATATATATATATTTGTGTGTGTGTGTGTGTGCTGTGCGTCAATTGGATGTATCTTTATATTCGTTTGTATGTGTAGCAAACGTAGCAAGAGAGAACACTATTGTAGATCAGTATATGAATCGAAGTATTTCAAAGCATGCATGAAGAAATTTCTTTGCACATATGTGGATATTTGTGCATATCCACACGATTATCTAAGTATTTCTCTCCAGGGCAATCTTGTTTATCTAATAAAAAAAACACATTTCTTTAAATGGAATTTTAAACGAATTCCATTTCCAATTGGTATCAGCACCATTCCCAGTCGGAATCACGAATAATTTACCCTATCAGAATAAATGTAAACAGCTTAATAAGCTTCAGGCCTTTCTTACTCAATATCAAGACATAGAAGTGAGAAAATTAAAGAAATAGGAAGAAGAAGAATATAATTTCAATTAACTCAGGCATTGCAACTATTTGGTAAAACTCAATTCTGATTTCAGCATGTTTTTTTAAATCAAATTTCAAACAGGTTTGGTGAATAACTCAACAGAAGTTGTGGCATGACCGATGTATTATTGCACGAACCTTTCCAGGGGTGTGATCAATAGACAAATTTGGAAAAAAAAGGTGATCAATGAATAAGTTACACACCTTTTGTTGAGTCACTAGAAAGTGTGAATTTTCAAAACACGAGCGTTTACATGAAAACTTGAATTAAGGCATCAATTTAGCTTGGGATTATATTGCAAATTGCTCCCAATAAGATTTTGGTTGGGGTGGGGTGGGGTTAATATAAAACAACAATCGTTCGTCGGTGACATGATACAAAATAAATGATCAAATTTTCAACCCTCTAACTCCATCGGTACGGCCTACACGTATGACACATACATAACCAGTCAGTACCACAACATTTCATTTGAATCCATCGAGTACTTTTGAATATATATTGTGGACGGACTAATGTTCCACCAGAAAGATGAATCACCAAGAAACGATATGAACATTCTTTCAGCATTCATTTTGGTCTCACCCCCCCCGATGGTGTCACCCTGGTTTTTCTTCTGCTGTATTTTCCCAATATTCAACTGAATTAGTCTTTGAATGTCTTCAAATTCAATTAGCCGTAATGTTTTAGAAGGATAGAAAATAATGAATTCTAATTGTATTGTTAACTAAATCTGTGACTGTGTAACCATTTTGTTCTTATAGGTCATTGTTTGAAATGAATTACAAACAGTCTATGTTGCATATTTAAAGATCATCACCTTCTCCATCGTTTGTATTGACCTAGAAGAAAGGTCATTTACAAATATAATTTGTCCGTTACAATATAATAGCATTATTTTTGCACTCTTGACCCTTTATTGATATTTGATCTAAATTGCACAGCATGGCCTCAAAGTTGTGTTACACAACTTAGTCGTAAGGGAGATAACTGCTCGGTACTTCAGGGTCATACTGGTTCAAGTAGCATATTTCATACCTCAACAATGTTTCATTTCTTCAGCCAAATAAACCTCCTTACGATGTGTTTTGATAGCAAAACAGATTATCTCGTTCATTTTAGCTCTACTTGTCTCTTTTTGCACACGAAAGTTTTCATACTATATTTGATTTTGATTACGTATATGGAACAAAAGGATGAAATATAGTTATCTTTCAATTGATTTTTTCTTCCTGAACAAGTGTCTACGATATGAAAAAAATGACAATTTGAAGAAGAAAAGACTTGAGGCTGATTAGTAAGTCTCGAATTCCTTCTTGGCAGCTCGTGTTTCGTCTGCAATTCGGACTTCTGCAGAGCATCTGGTGAAGAATGCTGTTGGAGAACGATGTTTACATCAAGCGTGGCCTAGTTATAAAGTAGTAGTAGCGGATTTCATTCGGTAATGACGTCGTTAATCATCGTCTCCTTACATAATTCTTCGCCAGAAGCTCTGAAGGAGTCCAAATTTGTTTTTTCAATGGTCTATGCTAGGTTCGTTCAACACAATCTACTTTAAAATCATCCGAAATCTTTGGTTCAAACACAGACCATCCTCACAAGTATGTGTCCACTCCAGACTATATATAGGCCCTAGTCAGTTGGGTGTAGATTGAAAAAACAATAAAAATTTTAACTAAATAATCATAAAGCAAAATCGCGAATCTTGCTCGATGAGTAATTCTTCTCAAGTTCGTGGCATAAAGAGACTTTTGGACACTGGTGTAACGGGTGTTATCATTGTTATTTCGGCTCTTCGTGTAGGGTAAGTGCAATGCATTGGTTAGGACAGGGGTCCCCAAAGTTCTGGAGCCATCGACCAACCTAAGAATTACTTGATCCCTTATTGGCCCTCAGCCTGTGCCAAAGGATGAAAAATAGAAATAACTGGACATGCAGGTTCAGTTCGTTCTGTTCCATTTTGTATTTATCTAGATTTGAAAAAAAAATACTTGTCAAAAAAATACGAAGCACCAAAAAAAAAAAAAAACAACAAACAAATAAGGATGATCGTACAAAATCGACGAAAACTTCTCTTGTTCATTAGTGAACTAAAATAAAAATTTAAAAAAACTGTTGACGAAACGAAATTAAACCACTTCAGATAACTATATCATCATCTTTATGTCTCTGTGAACAGAACATTATGATGATCACTGTCACTCGAAACAAGTATGGCAACTCCTACGAGAGCACATTGTCACATGTTTTCCATGGGTCAGTGTGTGTGTGTGTGTGAGAAAGACCCAGGAGCAAATGCTGATCCTAGCTTGGCAAGATGTTCTGTTAATTAGCTGCAAATAATTGGCAGAGACGACTGCAGAACTATCATGCTTCAAATTATATTTATTCAAATACTGAATGCTTACGGGATATCAATCGCTTTTAGATGTTCCAGGAATTTTTCAGACTATTGATTTCATTCTTGTTTTTGCTTTCATCATAACATTTTAGCCAATCAATTTTTCAGCTTTCCTCAAGTGCACCAACCGAATGGACAAACATTTCAAATGTCGTGACGGTACATAGAAATCAGGGAATCGATATGAGAGAAAAATTACTTGTAATTCAGAACCAGAGAGCAGAGACCAACGACATCGAATTTTGAAGGAGAAAGGATCATGGTACCCCTTCAGAGTCAAGCAATGGATGGTTGTTGCCCCAGATGAAAATAGTGTGTCAGACTAGAATGGACAGTTTATATTTTACTGATTAGCAAGAAAAAAGATTGTAAGATACTGTGAGAATTACAAGTTGACCCAATAAGTATATATTCCACCGTTTTTCTTCCCTTTCAAGTCTAGACGATCTTGCAGCCATCAATTGAGCTTGTCGTCTGTAATGGTTGGCACGTCTGCCTCGCACACAGTAGGGTCTGGATTCAATTCTCTGTTCTCGGTATGAGTGAACAGTATAGACGACTCTTTATTAGGACAAATTTCTCCATGCATCTAGCAGCTAACGGAATACACCCCAAGCAACGTGATTAGGGTGACAAGATTGGGAATAGAGCTACTCTATCTTTATTTGAGGGGATAGTAGTGAATGGGAGAGGAGCCATGTGGTCGCCTCAGACTACCAACTCAGTGGAAGTTTTTAACTTCGACTGATATACGTTGGCTTGTATGCATGCAACTCAAGAAAACTGACCTTATGTCATACTGTACAACACTCAGCTCGAGTCCACTAATCATAAAGATTGTTTGCGTCTTCGTCCGAAGCGGACTAAAAATAGATTGGCGACTAGAGACCAGGGATCCGTCTCCCAGACGTAACCATATTATTTCACTAAGATGGGTTTGGCCAGGGATAACTCCTATATCTGTCTGTCTGATTCCCGTTGGAATCAGACTATATGACCCACCATAAAATAAAACCTATAGTGGTGTGAGGTGTCGTGTGGGTATAGGTATCCTCACCAGTCTCCATATGCCACATTTTGCCTTTCTGGGGTAGAAAATAAATATAGGTTTTTACCTGTAAAAAAAAAAAGAAGAGACGTTCTTACCGTGTAGATCGTATATCTGAAGATGGTAGAAGAATGTGGGTGAAAAATAAATATAGCTTTTACCTGAAAAAAAAGCCACATTCTTTCCATACGGATTGTACGCCTGGGGAAGGAAGAAGAATGTATGAAAAGAGAAGCACAAAAAATCAGACCAATAGTCTAGACAACTTTTGGAATGACGATGATCAAAGCCAAAATTAAAGATAATATCTTTATTCTGGAAGCAGTCCCGAATTTTAACTTAAGCATTACGAATCCTGCATGATAGATGTGAAATTTTCAATAACAATGAAAATATTTCTATTTGTGTTAGAGAATAGGTTTACAACATAAGATATTCGATATTTCATTCTTAATGCAAGTGATTATCAAAGAATAACTGAATACAAAAGCTTAGAAATATTCCTAAAATAATTAGTCATGTTGATTTGCTAAATCTATACAACGGAGTACAGATATGAACAAATTTTATTAAATGAAGATACTCCCCTCCACCAAAAGTGAAGGAAATTTCTTTTAGATCTAGCCCAAGAACCGATGAAGCTTGCCTCATAATAACAGGCTTACCAGAAATTGTCTCGAAGACATCGGAAGCAAAGTTGGAGAAATTAAATATTCAAACAAAGATCGACAAATTGATTCAAGACCATCCGGATGACAGGATTACTAAAAGGCAAGAGTACTGGTATATTTAGGAGATCACTTGACCCTCAGTGAAAGCAATCCGATGTCACTTGTGTGAAAACTCAGTAATTATGCAGTTAAAACTACTACAAATCCATGTGATTACGAGACGAGAAAGGAAAAGATCTGATTTTGCAAATTATACAATAACAGCTGCAAAATAACCATGAAACATTTTTAAAAAAGAATCTATAATGACTAATCGCCATTGATAAAATGAATGTGTTATCAATATTATATATTTTTTTTTATTTGGAAAAATAAATAAAGAAAAACATTTGAATTTGTAACATCAGATTCATAAAAAAAAAAACGCATAAATTGGCAAGAATGAACTTGCAAATCAAAGAATCAAATGAAAAAAATATCTAAATTAGCAACACTTGCATCCATTGATTTCCCAAGAATGTTGACAGAGGTTAACCACTCTTTGATTCCTCTGTTTTCTTTCTTCCTTTGCCTGTATCTTCTGATCCTCTTACTTATACTTTCCAAACTTCTTTGACCGTCCGTATTTTTATCTAAATGACACGCAAACATGAGTTAGTTTCGTATCCGAAAATCTTCCTGTATCCCCATTAAACCACCGAATTTTCTTTCATCTCTTTTCCTTTCTGATCATCTTGAAACTACCTTCCATATGATGTGGTGTTATGATTGAATTACAAAGCAATTAGATTTAGATCAAGGAACAAGAGGAACACGTGTGTTGATTGGCAAGACTGATTTCAATGAAGTATTTTGGGAAGGGCACGTGACGTCACAATAGTATTGTAATTGTAAATTAGCAGCGTCGTATTGGTATGATAGATACGCAACATTCTCCTTTTTTGATAAGTTTGTTCTCAAGCAGAGAAGATAGGGTGTAAGTGTTTTTTGTTCGTGTTAGGAATATCTATCATCATTTTTTCTGAATGGTGTAAAGTAAATAATTTCCTTTATGATATCTATTAGCGTAATTATTCTCTATATCTTGAAGGGAGTTTATTAAACGCCACGAATTCTGTTGTGGATGTCTGTCGCTTCTGAAGATGTTGGTTGGACCTGTTGATATCGATCTACAATTCTTGGTATTACATTCTCATAATCAATATTTGGGACTGTTCGTATCTGTTCGTTATTTCAAGTAGATGATGTCTGTTGCATCTTGTGTATTTACCTTCCAAAGAAATCAACAAATATGAACGGAGTCTATTTTGCTTTTTTTTTTGGTGGGGGGAGAAAATATCTGCACTGTTCAAGTCATTATCGAATTTCATTCGAACGTTGTCGTTTGGATTCGGTAGGGATAGTTCGCGCGAAGAGTGAGATCTTATTGGCTGAGATGTATATGACGTTTATTGACGGAATATGTTTTGGAGATTTGTACCTAAGTTTCTGCTTCTAAGTCACTCAGCTGGGGTCCCATTCGTAGCTGGGGTCCCGTTCTTTGATTTAGTTTTGTGTAGAGCTAAGAGCGCCAAAAAAGGGATTTTAATCGTTTGCTATGACCTTTTAAAAAAGTTTTTCAGTGTCCGATATTCAACCATACCATTGAGGATAATTTCGAATTGCTTATTTGTATCCAAAGTCCTGCTGTTAGGTGAATATTTTATAATCCTGTGATTTGAATTCAAGTTCGTGGCCACTCACAACAATCTGAGGAATGCCGAATTTCGCTGAAGTTTTCTTCAAATCTTTATGACTGTTTGATTCGCAGTCTTGTATTTGATATACGTCAAAATATCTTACGTTTTATCCCACGATTAGGAGATATGATTTGTGCCATTGATGAAATATATGTATTAACTTTCGTTCACGGAGTTACAGGAGTTTCACGAAGATTCAAAGGTTCGCCTGGTTGTTGGTTTCGGTGATCAATGCAAGTTGAATATTGTTGACCATGTCTTTAATTTGAACATTCATTCTGGGTCAGTAGAGACATTCTTTGGTTCATGATGTGCATTTTTACAATGCCTGAATTTACGGCATGGATTTCTTGTAAAATTTCTCTTCACCGAGTGTTAGGTACGAAAATCTGACTACCTTTGAGTAGGAGTCATTGTGTAACATATATTTTGTTGCAGATAGAAACAAAGGGTTAAAGAGAAGACAGGATATTTTCTTTGTCGAACCGATCATTTTTTGTGTGTCTGCAATGCATGTCTGTAAAGTTAGCTTGCCTGTCTGTACATATTGAGTTTATTATCACTCATGGGGATTTTTTTTTTTTGTAATCGATAGTTTTTATATCAGCACAGGATATTTCAGGATCGTTGTCCTGGAGAAAAGCACGGGATGAAGTGTCGGCTACGACTGATTCACGACCTGGTATCAAATTGAGTGCAAAATCGTAAGATTGCAAAGCTAAAAAGAAGAATCTTTGTATTCTCAGAGGGGATTTCGTGGTTGTTTTTAGAAGTATTGCTTCCGAGGTTTTTGTATTCCATAAATAAATTCATGGACTTTTCTTCAACGAAACTCTATCCTTAGAAGTAGCAGCACGAGATGAAAATGAAATTGTTTTGGCATCTATTCCGTGTTTATTTGCGTCTGTTGTTATTCTTTTGGGGTAGATCGGGTAGTATGATTGTAAAACGGGGTATTTTTGATCATCTTTTCAAGTTTTAATATAGCTTCAATTTCAGGCTATTACATCGGCCAACTAATGTCATTTCGTAGAAGATGACATAATTGTGTTGTCACTTCTGAGTCACTCGGTAGGAAGTCGCACAAATAGTAAAGTGATGTCTAAAAATCTTTGTGAATCTCATATATTGCTTGCAGATAATTGCCTCTTCTTTAGATGGATCGGGTTTCAATGCTTCTAATGGTGATGAAGTGACCCGAATGTGTTATTTGCGATTTG
This sequence comes from Thysanoteuthis rhombus, assembly GCA_963457665.1. NCBI lineage: Eukaryota > Metazoa > Mollusca > Cephalopoda > Oegopsida > Thysanoteuthidae > Thysanoteuthis > Thysanoteuthis major. The sequence continues at coordinate 4,936,862 of OY735199.1, read as the reverse complement.
GCAAAAATACGCTTTGATTTATTCAATTTCAGACTGCGTTTTTGTAGTCGGTCGGAAACAAGTCTGAGTTGCCCTATATGTTCTTAATCATTGTGCCTTGGGTTGAGCATTTCTGTAAAGATTTGGACTTTAAAATGTTCACGTTGAATTGCCTCATTTGAGTCACGAGGATTTAAACAGAGTCGTAAATTTCTGTTCAACTTTTTAACGATGACAAGGGAGTTAACCCATTCACTAAAATATCTTAAATGGAGAAATATATCCACCTGTTGCATTTTTTGCAATTCTTTTACAAATTTGCTTTTCAGGGCGAACGGAACTGTTACTGCTGTTGAACTTAAACGGAACAAATGAGAGCAGAAAACTGAGTACATATTAAACGATTTTATTATTAAAAAGGATATGCTTTAGGATTAGTGTTTAGGGTTAGTGCTAGGACCAGCGTTTAAGGTTATTTTTGGGATTACAGTTAAAGACAACATCTGTATTCGTTAATTCCCTTGCATATCAAATATAAATAATAGAGCACTATTTCGATTTCTAATTTTCAAGACTACTGAGAAGATTGGCGCAACACAATCCTTTTAACCCTATTACCCCTATTTTCCGTGTGCTGTTACAAGCCGATGTTCACAAAAAAGTATTTATGTGTCACTCAATTGTAGTCTGCCTAATTAGTGGAATAATACGCCAAAGATTGATATCCAGTAAAAAACAAGATTCCCAACGCTGATTTCCAAGGAAGGTACGCTCTTTATACTTACAAGATTCGCTGAAAACTATCTTTGCTCTCCATTTGGCCTAGAGCAGTAGTGAACAAAGATTCAGAAGCACAAGTAATGAGTAGAGAAAGAGAGGGAGAGAAAGGAGAGAGAAGAGAAAGAGACACAGAGAGAGAAAAAAAAGGAAAGAAAGAATGAAAAATGAATGAGAAAGATGAAGTAAAAACTTTGAATGAACGAAACCGTGAAATAGAGGGGAGAGAAAAGTTGAGAGAGAGAGAGAGAGAGAGAGAGAGAGAGAGAGAGAGGGAGAAGGAAGGGGGGCGTTTGAATTGCATCGCCAGAAGAGAAAAAAACGAGAGAGGTAAAATGAAAATTATAAAAAGAAAAAGATGCAATTAAATGAACATTGATAAAAAAATGTACGTCCTCCTCGTTTTTCCTGAGGTCTAGTTTCTCCCCCCCACCCTCTGTGAGAATCGAAAAGAAAGTAGAAAGGGGGAGAGAGGGGGGAGAGAGAATGCCAAATTAAGAGACGGAAAAAAGAAAGAAAAAGATCAAAATGGAAACGGGGGAAAAAGTGAAAAGGCCGTATTAAACAGAGCTTAGTTAATAGACAGAAAGAAAGATAGAGAAAAAAAAAAAAAAAAACAACGTCTGAAAAATTGCCGAGTTATGGAACTGGTGAAAACGCATATCTCCCATGAGTTGCTAAGCAACGCCTATTTCTTTGTTCCATCAGTTGTCTGTTAGTGACAAATGGGCAACACGTGATTTAGCTGATCTCACAAGGTTAATATAAATTTCGACGGAAATGGATATCGTGCTAAATTCCGTTTAGAGTTATTTACTAAGCTTAGCTTAGTCTGACTCAAGGTTGCAGTAGGTGAACACACTGTAATGGTTGGAATCGATTTAGTGGCATATTGGTTTGGGACCAATGGGCTACGGTATTAAATTACAGTTAGAAAAGCGACAACTTTAACCTCATCATTGTTCATTGTTTTTGTTGTTTTTGGTGTCATATCAAATAGTAGGGCTATAAAATGATAATAATAATAATAATAATAATAGGAGTTGTCCCATAGAAGTATAGAAAAGCGAGGGGCGAGTATACATATATATGTGTGTGTGTGTGAATGAACTTTTCCACTTGCAACCTCCTCCCCCCCCGCCCCCGAGATTAGTATAGTATAAATTGGCGGTGGTCGCTTGGCCATCTATCTACCCAGCGGGCATTGGAAGAAGAAGAAGAAGAAAAAAAACAACGAATATCGAAGACAGTCTACCACATTTTGACAAAAGGCCTCCTTTTTCAGGATGAATTCTGGTGACTTACTTTGAAGACCTAACTAACTCAGGCTAGATTTTAAAATTTACTCTGTGATTGAATGTCTTATCATTAACAACAATAATAATAATAATAATGATATTAATAATAACAATGCTATTTTGACTACAGGCTGCCCTGGATGATTTTGTTCTGGGCTTAGTTAAAGAAGTTTTCTTTAGATTCTAATGATACTTAACGGTTGGCTTTGAGATGAACTCTGATTATCTTCGAACATTCTAATGATATTCTACTTTGGTTGATTATTCTTGATATTTTGATGGTATCTTTGTACCTCTGAGATGGTTTTCTTTGTGAGTCTGAGGAATTTTCTCTTGCAATGAGAAGACCACTGCCAAGTCGAAAAAAGTTGTTTTTTCTTAGACCTGCACGTGGGTAAGTGGAATTAAAATTAAATTTAAAATTATTATATTTATAATTTATATTTCAAAAGGAGTTGTCCCATAGAAGTATAGAAAAGCGAGGGGCGAGTATACATATATATGTGTGTGTGTGTGAATGAACTTTTCCACTTGCAACCTCCTCCCCCCCCGCCCCCGAGATTAGTATAGTATAAATTGGCGGTGGTCGCTTGGCCATCTATCTACCCAGCGGGCATTGGAAGAAGAAGAAGAAGAAGAAGAAAAAAAACAACGAATATAGAAACTTATACTAAGTCAAGACTTATGACATTTAAGGGAGACATATGATCTTTTATGTACGCAACCCCCCCTCCCCAAGAAAAAGGCTTAGTGTTATTTCTTTAGTTCAACAATCAGGCAAATGTCATATCACTAGATAGATATCTCTGCAAGCCTGAATGGCTTGCCCTTGTGAGGCCATACCCTGGGTGGTAGGAGCTGATGGGGCTCTTTGATTACCACTGTGCACATAGGTCTCAATGAACCCACCAAGGTATGGCACTACCTTAAAAGAACCAAAAGGGCCGGTGGGGCTCTTGGGCTATTTCCGACTCACATCGGTCTTAACCAACCCACCAAGGTCTGGTACTACCTCCAAAGAACCAAAAACCCCAATCATGACAGTACAACCAAACCATTTTACCGCAAAAAACGGGGCACAGATCCAAGACCTGTGTGTCGTAACCGGCAGGTGTTCCCTTGTTAGCCACCAGGAGGGACCCGGTCGTCATCCTGTGACTGCTGGCCAAAATCTCGGCTCGTGTACCCTTAATGGCCTTCAGGAGGGACACAGTCGTCACACAGCTACTGTTGGCCCAAACTCGTATACCACTAACGATATCCAGGGGAAGCGCAGTCCTCATGGGGCGACTGCTATAAAGAACAAGAGAAAGAGATGGACAAGGGAAGAGAATAGACTAGTTATGTACTGTTACTATAAAAGCAAGCCTTCAGTGCGATCTTATAGGGAGCGTATGCTCCAAATATGGAGGGAAAAATCTGCTGTGGAAGTATCGAACCAACGCCTTGCTGACCAAGTAAAGCAAATTCAAAAGAAGAAATGGTTGTCTGAGACTGAACTACTAGAGATTCGCATTAATGTAGAGAGAGATTCAGGTGACACATCTGAAAAATGCCCCCCCAGCACAACTAGTACCAATAACAAAACTAGAATAATCCCCCATGAGACCCCCACAGTAAGCTACGCACCAGAGGGTGATGCCGAGGCACCAACGGAAGAAGAGAAAAGCAAAATACAAGCTTTGAAAGAGATCATGCGAGGAGAGAAAACAACACTCCCCTCCCTAAGAGACAAAGATAGAAAGAAAGTCGGAGAAGTGACCGAACAGGTCAACTGCCTCTTACAGCACATAGAAACAGACACCCTCCTAGAACTCAACAACCTAATTTATGCAGGGGCGAAAATGGTAGCACAAAGCTTCACAACACAAGATAGGAACCTGGGTACTAATAGGGAAGGGAAACCCAACTGGGAGAGAAGGTTACAAAGGCAGATCTCCCAACTACAGAGAGACGAAGTACTGCTTAGAAATACACCACACACAGACAGACCACGAGTAAGACTTTATAACAAATATAAGGTAGCGCAAAAAGGCATCGCAACTGTAGTTGAAGAGTTACACCAGAAAAGACTAGCTAAAGAGGCAAGACTAAAAAGATACAGACTAAGATCGGCCCAATACACACAAAACCGCACATTCCAAAACAATGAGAAAAAGTTTTACCAAGATTTAAATGGGGAAAGAAGGCAGGACATAAACCCAGATGCCACAGAGGCCAAGAACTATTGGAATAGCATATGGGGGCACCCAAAAAGACACAATGTAACACCGCAATGGTTAGGAAACATGAGAAAAGAACTAGAAAATATAGACAAGGGAGAACCAATAGTACTGAATGAAACCACATTGAAACATACTCTTAGGAAAGTAGCCAACTGGAAAGCACCGGGTCCCGACGGGATCCATGGGTATTGGTTCAAAAAGTTCACCACGTTACACGGCAGACTCACCCACCTACTCCAAAATTGTCTAAATGAAGGCAAAGCACCAGAATGGATGACTAAAGGCAGAACCACCCTCATCCAAAAAGACCTGGGGAAGGGGAACATAGCAAGCAACTATAGACCAATCACTTGCCTACCACTTATGTGGAAAATCCTGACCGGGCGAATAGCAGAGAGAATATACATGTCAATGGATAGAAGGGGGCTACTACCAGAAGAACAGAAAGGGTGTAGGATAGGAACCAAAGGGGCAAACGATTTACTCTACATAGACCAGATGATCTTAAAAGAAGTAAGGAAAAGGAGAAAGAATATCGCAATGGGATGGATAGATTACAAAAAGGCATACGATATGATTCCACATAGCTGGATACTCGAATGCCTTAGAATGTTCAAAATTAGCGAACCGGTGGTTAAATTTATTGGTAATTCAATGAAAGACTGGAAAGTAGATTTGACAGCCGCAGGGGACAAACTAGCCGAGGTAGGGATAAAAAGGGGAATCTTCCAAGGAGACTCGTTGTCCCCACTATTATTTGTTCTAACAATGATACCGCTTAACAGAATCCTGAGAAACAGCAAAGGATACCACTTCTCTAAAACAAAAGGAAAGGTCAACCACTTAATGTACATGGATGATATTAAATTGTTTGCAAAAAACAGGGGAGAGCTTGAGACTCTGTTCAACGAAGTAAGGGAATATAGTGAGGACATAGGAATGGAGTTTGGGATAGAAAGATGCGCAATCATGGTGATGCATAAAGGAAGGCTTTCAATGACTGAGGGAATTGAACTTCCGGACAACAGCAAGATTAGGGCATTAACTGCACAAGACCGATACAAGTACCTAGGTGTCCTTGAATGTGACACGATAAAACGGGAAGAGATGAAGGAGAAAATTAAGAGAGAATACCTCAGAAGGATAAGGAAAATATTAGAAACCAAATTAAATAGCAGAAATCTAATAAAAGGAATGAACACCTGGGCTGTGTCAGTAGTTAGGTATACAGGACCATTCCTAGGATGGACAAAGGAAGAGCTCCAATCAATGGATAGGCGAACAAGGAAACTTATGACGATGCATAAAGCATTACATCCTAGGGATGATACAGATAGGCTATACGTTAAGAGAAAAGAAGGTGGTAGGGGGGCTCATCAGCATAGAAGATTGTGTCCAGAGAGCTAAGGTAGTCCTAGATAGATATGTGCAAACAAATAATGAAGAAATCATAAAGAGCGCGAGGGATAGTGCGACAAACAATAAAGCAGAAAACAATGGAACAGTACAGCAAACTAGAAAAGAAAAGTGGGAAGGGAAAAAATTGTACGGCGAGTTTAAAAGACAGATAAAAGATATAGCAGACGAGAAATCATGGACGTGGTTACGAAAGGGAAACCTTAAGAGAGAAACAGAATCGCTCATCATGGCAGCCCAAAACAAAAGCATAAGGACAAACTACATAAAAGCAAAAATCGATAGAACACAGACAAACAGCAAATGCCGCATGTGCGGTGAAAGAGATGAGACAGTAAACCACATAACTAGTGAATGTAGCCAACTCGCCCAGAAGGAGTATAAGCATAGACACGATAGAGTAGCAACGATGATACACTGGGAACTAAGTAAACAAATGGGATTCAACCATGGGGAAAAGTGGTATCAGCACAAGCCAGAGGCAGTTTTGGAGAATGACAACCACAAACTACTGTGGGACTTCGACATCCAAACTGACCACCTCATCCAGGCAAGAAGGCCGGACTTAGTAATAGTAGACAAAAAAAGGAGGGCCTGCCAAATAGTAGACGTTGCTGTACCTGCAGACCATAGAGTAAAAAAGAAGGAGGGTGAGAAAAGGGAAAAATACCAGGACCTAGCAAGGGAGTTGAAGAAAATGTGGAACATGAAAACCAGGGTAGTACCGGTCATAGTGGGAGCACTAGGAACTGTCCCCAAAACGCTGAGGGAGAGACTGGAGGAGATCGGGATTAGGGGGAGGATAGAGACCGTACAGACCACAGCACTGCTGGGCACTGGACGGATACTGAGGAAGGTGCTAGAGATATAAGGACTGCAACGAATCGTAGCTCTGTCATGATATGCGAAAGAGAGAGGAGACGTTAGCTGAAGACCTGAGGAGACTTATTGTCACTCAGCCTTCAGCGATAACCACTGGGCAACCGGTGTGAAACTGTAAATCGCAAAATTACTGCGATCTATGAGTACGAGGAGAGGAGGGCTGGAGACTTGAGGAGACTTGCTGTCACTCAAACTCCAGCGGTTACCACCAGGCAACTGGTGTGAGATTCCTAATAATAATAATAATAATAATAATAATAATAATAATAATAATAATAATAATAATAATAATAATAATAAAAACAAGGCAACTGGTGTGAGATTGCAAATAATAAAAATGATAATAATATATTCATCTATGTGCCAGGATACAGCCTGATATCACTGTATATATATATATGTATATATTGTTTTTAGATTCCAAGGATAGTTAGATAGTAAATAACTGATGATCTCAGCTACAACCATTCACAGACAGTACCATATCTAATTATCTGCGAAACATAAAGTCCTTTGAAAATCTTGAATAAATTGCATTAACAGATATTGGGGAAATAATTGAGTGGACTGAAAAGTATTTCATATCTCCAGTGCTGAAAGCTGTACAAATTTGTAGAATTTACACACACACACACACACATATATATATATATATATATATATATATATATATATTAGTTGCTACTATACATTCTTTTCGATTTTATAATTATGAAAAAAGATTGTTTGATGTTTTTTGTTACCACTTGCAACCTCATCCCATCATTAAAATTAGCCCTGGTGTGACTGCATTGACCATTCACAATGCATCAAAATAAATTTGGCCACCATTTTGATTTACAACATGCATGCATCACTGAGAAAAAAATATAACAAAAAGATGTGCATCGAATTGGTAGTCATCTGTTGGTGTAACGCCATCGATCAAAGACCAGGCTACTCCAATATATTTCCACAACTAGCAAAACTCACCATCGAACGATGCAGATTGCCAATAACGGAGACCAACCCTAAAACCGAACCCCGACCTGCTAAATAATCAAACATTTATTTCAATTTGCACACACATGCAACCACTTTTTGATTAACTGCCATCCACTCAATAACACTTCACATATACTTGTTTTTCCCGGAATCGTCACCTTGATCCAATTCTCTCTAATAAATACAACAGTTAACCTGTTACAGTCAGCAGTTAACACGTGGCACAAAATATTGCTGCACGACTTGAAACATTTTCAGTTTTTCTCTTTTGGTCTAAACATCACTCTCCGATTTCACAGACACACACACACATACACGCACACACACACACGCACACATACACACACACACACACACACGCCAACAAAAGGGAAATTTGATACATTCCCGGAAGACACTCAGCTCTGATAATCGAAAAAAAATTCATTATCTAAGCTTTTCAAAACAATTGAAACTCTACTCCCTAATTCATACACACACCATATATATATATATATATATATATATATATATATATATATATATATATATATATATATATATATATATATATATATAGGCCTCCAGTAGCCCTGACAACAAAACTCACCCACAATGCATAGCTCCTGGCAGTGGACTCTGGTTCCACATGGTACATTTTAATACACACTCACACAGCACACACCACTGATGATGGGAAGAATCCCGAAACGTGTATAGACTATTTACTTATAAGGATTAATAAACCTTACCACCAAACACTTCACTCACGAGTCTATCTCACTCTCTACAGTACACATTATATATATATATATATATATATATATATATATATATATATATATTCAAGCAAGTAATATTGTTCATAGCTCATTGTAAATTCATATATATATGGTGTGTGAAAGGATGCCGTGTATCCGACAATATAATGAAAAAAAGACAAACTGGAACCCGAGTTAAATATAAGTATAAGTTATTTATTCATATTTAAAGTGATATCTCGCCGAGAAAAACGGCTTCGGCGAACCGAGAATTGATAAAATCAAGGCCTAGAATCCAGAGAAACAGGATAGGGAATAGAGATGCTTATCTGTTTGGTGGTGTTCGAAGGCCAAGTTGTATCAGTTAAGGAAGGGGAACTTTATCGTAGCTGCGTTGCATGAGTGGCTATAATATCTTTGTGCGTGTGTTTGTGTGTGTGTGTTATTCTGTTTGAAGTTGGTGTATGCGCTGGTAGTTTGTGCTGTGATTCCATGTATGTGAATGTGTGATCTGTTGGTTTATCCGTGAGTGTGTAGTGATGTACGGTTGGTGAGTGTCATGGTAGTTCCATGTTGATATTCAGGAGCGGATGTTTGTCTGAACAGATGGTGGTTCACTGGTTGTTTGTTTTGAGTATGAATATAAGGGTTTTTATCTGTATATTGTCGTATTGGAAGATGTGCGTGCGTGTGGTTTCAAATGCTAAATGCTAATCTGCATCAATTCGGGGTTGATTCTTTGCAAATCGATTTTTTGTTGTTTTGCTATCAATCCTGACAGGTATTCTGAAATATGATAAAATCCTTGTCGTTGTTGGATAGTGTCAATTGTCGCAATTATTGTAGATTCACTGATTTAGTGACACGTTTTTTGGCTTTCTCGAAGTCAAAATTATCTTTATTTTCACTATATATATATATATATATATATATATATATATATATATATAGAGAGAGAGAGAGAGAGAGAAAGAGAATGAGGAAAAAGAATTGGGTGACAAGATATTTATTCACAGACTCTACATCCTCAAGGTTGCATGCATATGTAAGTGCATGCGAGAATACTTGTGTGCAACAATGAATGTATGGATGTGTTGTTGATTAGTGCACACGTATGGGGCCGTTATATATTCCTGTGTACATAATTAAACATACATTGTGTATTTGACTGAATTGATGTATACTAATATATTACTAACCACTGCATATTAATTGAATTGATTTACACTATTGCACGATTGAATTCTGTGTTAACAGTTTGCACTATATAGATGTATTGTCCCTTTGCTGCACTATCATGTACTGTGCATTCCGGCACAGGTATATAAATATATTATGTATGTAATTTCCTTATCGTATTGGTATAATGCCTGGTGTTGGTATAGCTTTGGGTATGTATACTGCATACTAGTTGGACATGTATTATTTTGTAGTTGTATACTGTTTATAGGGTTGCATGATCATACATGAATATGATCCAACATATCACACGTTCCTTTCTCTAGAAATACATATACGCATGCGCACTCCAATTCCAATCACATAGAAAAGCCACAAAAAACATCCCAATCCAAAATGGATAGCACGGTAGCCTATACATGAACAAGCCTAATCTGAAACACTTTCAGATCATCTACTGACATAAAACAGAGCCCTACCCCAAACATTGAACGCAAACTTCACCAGCGACTGTTTTTCCCTTTGGTCGCTGAATATGCAGGATCATTCCCCGTGAAAAGTCCATAGATAAATAGGTATTCACCCAATGTTCATTATCTATGAATTTTCACCATTCTCTCAGATATAACTTATCCTTTAAATAATCACACACACACACACACACACACGCACGCGCACACACACACTCACACATATATATACACATATACACAGTATATGTGGTACAAATCAGGCTAGCAGTATAACATAATATAATAATATATCAATAATATAAAGCCACTTTTGAAATGTAAAGGATTTATTTCATAGAGTGCTCGATACATACAACATTTTACTCATGAAGTTAAGTTGTTTTAGAGTAGAGCTGGAAATAAATAGTGGAATGTGGATTCGCTACACAAACTAGCTCATGTTTTTTCGTGAAGATTCGCCTGATGAGGCCTGGAGAGGGCAGAAACATAAGCTAGTTTGTGTAGCAAATCCACATTCCACTATATATATATGTATATATATATATATATATATATATATATATATATATATATATATATATATATATATATATATATATGCGTGTGTGTGTGTATGTCGTGTAGATGCACATTATCATTAAGATTTATTCATATATATATGTCCTTATATTTTAAAAGTATATACAGTAAGCGAACTGTGGGACGATCACAGATGTGACATGTATGTCAATAATTCAATAGCCGAACAATGAAAGTAAATATTTACACCACAAATATTTATTTTTCAACATGATCTCCTCCATTGTTCATGCACTCAATCCAACGCCTCTCCAGGGATCATATAAGTCGAACATCATTCGGAGACCATGAGATATATGTTCCGATTCCAAAAAGCTACAGCAAACAAAAACAGAAATAAACAGTCAACGCCTACAAAAAAAGATAATAACTGACAAATAAAGGAACCAATATCAAATGCTGGTTCACTAATGCTGAAAGTCTTGCAAATAGAATAAACGATTTCAGAATAAAAAATAAACACAAAATACCCATACATAATTGCCATCAACTAAAAGTTGATGTTCAGTAAAATATCTGACGACTTCTGAGAAAGAAATGGATTTAATATGACAAGAAAATACTGCAAACATTGGAGAGGCGACCTATTAATTCATATGCGGGAAAACCTACAATTCAAATTTCAAGAAAAATGAAACAATGAATTATTTGATGAATAACTTAGGATTAAAATAAAAATAGAAAATAAAAACCTGCTCATTGGATTGATATATAGAAGAGTCCTGGAAACACAGCAAATAGAATACGCAAATGTAGATTCATTTTCAAAACAAATAACAACCTCGTCAAATGTCAAAAAAACATAGACTGGAAAACATCAGAAGATCTGGAAACCAAAATTCAACACCAGACAAATTAATTGATATCATAAAAGATAACCACCTGAAGCAGAACATCAAAGAATGATAGAAGGTACAATAAACCCAGTAATGTAGACTTAATCCTAAGAAAAAAAACTATGACAATGTAGAGAACTTGAAAATTATGACCATGCCACCATACAACTACTTTAAATACAACCAAGAAAAACAAAGTCAAAGTTCGACAAAGATTGGACACTACTGTTCAAAAATGACAAAATTTGGAGAAAGTTCGAAGACGTATACAACAGTCAAATGAATGTCCCAAAAACAAACTCAATACAAACGAACAAAAATGTAACAATCCACCTTTGTTCAACGAAAAAGCTAAAAAAAGCCATAAAAGCAAAAAGATGTGCTTGGAGAAGATACCTGGGAATGGAAACCAGACTTAAATACATAAAGTACTGCACAGAAAGAGATAAAATAGTCAAGCTAACCAGAAAAATCAAATCCAATTACGAAAAAAGCTTGTGTACAAAAGAAGGAAATCTAATAAAAAAGTTTTCTACAAATATGCGAACCAAAAAAACGACATCAGATAACCCATCAGTAAAATTGAAAAAAAAAAGACTCCTGGGGAATGGAATGCAGAACGAATAAAAAAAGTGCAGACAAAATAAATATGCATTTTAGTACACTATTTAAAAAAGAAGAAGATGGAGATCTTATAATAAACGAATCCCTCCGTCGACTAAATGGAAAGGGACTTCAAATCTATTTGTTGGGATTGACCAAGCCTATACACCGAGAAATCAACGATATATACATAAACGAAGAAGAAGTACATAAAGAACTAAAAACATTTACATGTATAAAAGTAATAGGACCAGATTATACACACCATGAAATACCACAAATAGCAGCAGAGGAAATATCCAAACCAAGTCTGAAGAAAAATTACATCAGAACTGGATAAAGACTATAGTCACACCAATATTAACTTCAAACTACAGACCAATTTCACTTCTGTCACAAAAGATGGAAAAAATTAGAAAAACTATTAAAAAAAACTAATTATGAGACACATTCAGGTGCAAAACATAATCTTTGGTACTCAACATGGTTTCATGCCAGGTAAATTATGTCCTACTGACTGTCGACGCAGGAGGAATGGTCAAAACGAGACAACGAAGGTGACCCATTTGACATGATATATCTTGACTCTGGTGAAGCTTTTAACTCAGTACCTCACAGAATGCTACGATAAAAACTGAAATTTTACATCAAAGGCAATATCATGATTTGAAGACTCAACATAACATTAAAACTTCAAATCCATAACCAGATATAAAAGATTACTGAAAAAGTTACGAAGATGATTTGGACAATAAGAAGCTTATTCGATTTCCCTGTTGTAAAGACGTTTAAAATTCTATACACAATATACAAAAGACCACAATTAGATTATGTAGTGCAAGCATGGTTCACCATCGCAAAAAAAAAGAAAGAAAAGAAATTGTAACTGAATGGGAAAACATCAAGAGAAGAGTAACATAACTAGTTCCAGAACTAAAAAGTTCCCTTCTGAACAAAAAAGACTTTTAAATTGAAACTAACAACATCAGAAGAAAGGAAGATAAGAAGAGACAGGATACAATATATATATGTGTATGTGTGTACATGAGTGTGTGTGAAAGGCTAGATTGATAGATATTTAATTGATACGCGGTAATTAAAATCTTTTTCACTGTCTACAATTTGTTTCACACCCAAACGACAATTTCAGGCGATTGGAATACATTTATGTTTCGATTGTCTTTTCAAATTGTTCAATAATTGCGTCATTAAGTCTTTGTACTTTTCGATCGTTTTTTTGTCATTAAAGCCATGTTTTTTTATGTTATTGATTCATAGGAAGTTTTGCTTAAAAGCCTTTGTTGGCCGAAAAAGTCATAATTTCTAATATATAAACAAAAAATAGAATTCTAATGATGTGTCCACGTGCCACTGGAAGGAAAACCGCGGATAGGGGGGACCGCTGAAAGCGAAACTGCAGATGAGGGACAGGTATCTAATAGGTAACTGCAGACAACGGAAGTCCACTGAAAAGGAGTCAGCAGATAAGAGGGACCACTCAATAAAGGGATAAGGGCGACCTCTGGTAGGGTAACGATGAATTATCTAAAAAAGAAAAAAATTAATTTGTGAACTCATGCTTATAAACACTGATGACGTAATCTTATATCTATCATAAGAATTGTTTTTTTTTAAAGGATAAATGTTATTTGATGGCAAAAAAGAGAACACAAAACTGAAAGAGAAACTGCAGATACTTTTCTATCACAAGAATTGATTAAAAAAAGAATGAATGACATCAGTTAACTGGTGACAGACAAAGTGAGTTATAGAGATGATGGACATGTCCGATATATATGTATTCAAGTGAGTATGTGTGTCAAGAGGAAAGTCATGATATGAAAATGTAAACTTTTGTACAATACATCCTCATGGACATACAGACGTACTTATGTGCCTACATACTTTTACTCTTATACAATATGTAAATAATGAGTTCATATTGAAAGGGAAAGCTACTAAATTAGTCAACACTTGAGTAAAACAGGAAGAATTGTAATATTTTTAATAACATTGCCTCGATTGTATTTGTAATTGGTCAAATTCTCTTCAGAAAATTTTAGAATGGTGTCGCTATTTCCATGAGTTGTTTATTAAATGAAGCCTTATTAACATTGATAATGAAATCTGATTCGTCTTTCAGAGAGTAAAGATTGACAATTTATTGATTTTTGAATACACTCATAATTGTATGATTTAATCAAGAAGAAATTCATTCCGTATCAGCAAAAATTCCAAATGTTTTGCACGTTATTTATTAACTTGACCTTTTTAAAGTTTACTATTTCATTCGCGTACTTGAAATAACATGAATCTATCATAACAACAACAACAACAACAACAATAATAATAATAATAATAATAATAATAATAATAATAGTAATAATAATAATAATAATCTTTTTCATGAGTTGATCTTGATTTCACATTGAATAATATTCGACACATTTATAAATCCATTCTATTTTTCTAGCACCACTAACAAAAAGAATAATTGTACTTATTACTCAGGCAATGTGCAAAGCGATCTTTTAAAAACATCTCAATTAAAATCTGCTTCTTGAAAATCTTAAACGCTGGATTAATTACGTCGCATTATCATTATTATTAATAATTGTGGAACTCTGTAGAGATGCTATGCACATAAATCTTATGACGTCTGTATAGACTGAGAACTTTTCATTTGAGATGAGCAAGTCCAGTCCAACAGCCAGTGTATACATTGCACAGCAGAAACATACAATTGTTTTTCATTCGATTGTAACTTTAAGTTATCAGAAATACATAGAAGGAAACTTAAAACGAATTTGTATATGGGTAAAAATGTATAGAAAATACAAATAACGTAAAATCGATTATGTTGTTCAGTTTTATGGAGTTAAGAGACAGACCCTTAACAATGAATCGATATAGGTTAGCCATGTTATATTAGAATTCGTGCTTTTCTTATGATGTAATTTCTATGTAACCCGAGTCGAAAGATAATATGTTATTATAAGCTAAATCTGATTCCTCGGGAGGGAATATATGAAATGCCTCAGATTTTGTTCTTCACTTTTTAATTGGTATTCGGCCGACCGTCTTGAATTTCTAGCGATCCAAGCGGTGGCCCAGTGGATAGTGGATTGCGAGTCGGCCTAAGAAGACGGTTCCGCAAAATCAAGAGAAAGCAATGGATGTGACAAAATTCAATGCAAGATTCGTGTGTCAGAAGGGTGTGTTTTTGTGTGATCATACGTGCGTTATACAAGAGCAACACCTCTTTCCGATTAATCAACGCTATTCTTTCGGTCCATCAAAAGCGGTGAAGTTCTTTTTCAAGATGACAGTATTTATCATCACTGATAAATAGGATTGAAATTCAAATCTCACCTTGAACGACACTCTTCATATCCCACCAAAGACATAGAAATCCAATTTTTGTCAAATTGTTTTAATCGTACTTACACAGGTTTTTCCATTTGGTCTTACGCGATGTCTCTTCCGCTGAATATGAATTGATACGTTTCAAATATTTCTCTCCGATAATTACTGGTGCATTAAAGTCATTCTCAAACTATTTGAAGACAGAGTGAAATAGAAATTCAAAATTTATGAGAAAAATACAAGCCACAAAGATGTTAAGTACGACCAGATAATTAAAAAAGGACATAAAAACGGCTACAAATTAGCTCCCAGTAACTTCTACCATAAATTCTCTTGCAGAATGATCAAATGAATACAAAAGATTATCTATAGCATTGTTATCTCGTTCAACTAAAAATTATTCATTTTATTCTAGTGTTATTTATATTATATATAGGTCTACCATCTTGATATTGGCCCACAAGCAACAAAAAGTATTACAGCCATAGTCAACCTTGACAGGGACCAATCAATCAATATCAACATATGTTATATCAATGTGATATTTTTTCTCGGCTACTGTAAATCCAAAATATGTCTTAATTAGTTGGTATTGTGTAATTATTCTTTCCCAGGCTTTGTCAGAAAATTTGCTGGTTTAAAATAGTATGTGGAAAGAATGACTATTGAAATATTGAAATGGGTGTTCAATTCACTGGTCAAACAAAGCATCATTGTGGTCCAAACATAAAAAATCTTAGATATAAAAATCTTTAAGGAAGATTCAGGAAGATACAATCGGAAATGAAATCGTACGCGAGGGCAAAACTCATGAAATTTGGATTCATCTCAAAATAAAAACAATCAAACCAAAAAGACCTGAAAATGGCACCAAGATTGACAGGATAAAGCGTGGAAATAGGAGTATTTCCACATTTAAGCAGATGCATTTATGATTACGCTACTTAATAAAAGACAGCACTTAAGACATAAACATGAAATCATAATAAAGAATTATACTTTTTACTCTTCAAATATCGCAATAATATTTCTGGTAATAATTACCAATTAGGGTCAAAAGATCTAGAACCACAAACTTTGGAACTTTTTGAAAAATTTCAATGACTCTAATGAAAGATTTGTACGCAGGCCAAAAATATTAACCACAAAATTTAATAGACAGAATTCATATATATATATATATATATATATATATATATATATATATATATATATATATATATATGAATGATTATGAATTGGATGTATGATCTGACAGAATGACAGCCGAGTGATATATTCACAGGAGTTTTAATGATGGGAGACCATTTCAAACAAGAGTTTCCATATTATACAACATAATTCATAATCATTCCATTGGATCATCTATCCATTTCTTCATGCATGATTGTCGCGTTGAAAGAAACAAACAAAGCAGATATAGACTGCAAATAAGTAGAAATAGGAATTCAGAGTTGAGGCAGTTATCTGTGACTTTGCATTACCGGCGGCTGTTTAGTTCAAGGGTAAGAGCAACGTTATGTCGAAGCAGCTACCCTTCAGTGGCAGGTACGATTTCTGCGGCAGCCCCATTTTCATTAATTGCTTGTATTATTTACGTTGGCTTAGCCAAGAGAAAAATTTACTGAGTAATGACAGGATATCATTTATTATATCTGTTATTGTAGTTAAGTGATTTTTTTCAGTATGTTTTTAAAAAATGTTCTACACGGAATTCGATATTATAATGATTTTTCTTATTTGGATCGTCAGTATATATTTATAATATATGTATGTAATTGTAAGGATTCGATCGGAAATTATATATATCTCTCTCTCCCTGTACATATATATAAATAAGTAAATATTAATAAATATCTATATATAAGAGATTCAACTTTGCATGCCATTACTACAGGTGTTTGCCAAGCCATGTAGCAAAGGTGATCACATCTCTAATATAACAGGTGTTGGAGAGCAATTTCGATTGAATATCTCATTTTTATTTTCAAATATTTAATTTTTTTTTATCTGCTTTTATGCAATGTAGATTTTATAATGCGATAGTCGCCATTTGAAAAATACATGCATTTTACAAACTTTTTATGGATGCTGTTTATGAGGGTTTAACAGGACAAAAAGTTCAAATCAACAATTTGATTTTTTAATTTAATCAAATCATTTATTTTTCTAAATGAGGCTTATCGTGTTTAGGAATCACGTTCTTCAAATGCTCCGATTAATTAAACGTCTACTGAGAATCTTTGGCGCAGAATTCTGCTTAGAATCTGGCATCTGCAATTTGTGACAAAAGTCTGGCTGATTGCAGACTATTTCGAAACCAAAAAAATAAGAAAAAGAAATAAACGTAAGCTCAAGCTAAACGGAATCCTAAGTTATTTTTTTCAAAGCTGCAACTTTCTTTGAAACATTGACATATGCCAAGGAAAACGTGCTAAGCCGACCGAACGTTGAAGCACAGTTCCATTCGCATATGATAAGCCCATTAACACAGACATATTTTCCAACAAATGAATGAAAACTGATTTTTTTCTCCATTTTCTGAGAAATTCTTGAGAATAAAGATTGTAAAACTGGATGTGAATACTTCATATATTCCTTGCTCTTCTATGGATTATCACATGCATTCTGTGAATTCATTATCAATGGTTATACAATAGAAATGCATTAAAAATCAGAAAGGAAGGGATTGTCAGTGGTCAGAAATCAATGCAAGGATTACTGAGCAAATAAGGTATATATATATATATATATATATATATATATATATATATATATATATATATATATGTTATGTAAACGCATTTATTTAATTCAACTATAGAAATGAATTTAAAAAAAAGAGATTGTTTGTGATCAGAGATTAATGCCAGCGTTACTGACTGAATAGATACATTATAGTTGTAATGTTTGGATTTGATTATGCAAATCGGGACAAAAAAATCAGTGGTCAGGAATCAATGCGAGAGTCCCCATTTCTTTCTATCTATCAATCTATCTATCTATCTCTATCTATCTATATACGTGCATGCGCAAGTTGACGCGTATCAGTTGAAGACCGTACCGCGCTGACAGTCGGAGATTACCCAAAGACTATCCTTTTGACTAGGGGAGGGCGTGACCCCATTACTAATTTCTCCTGATGTGTTTGCGTGTGCGTGAAATATATACCACGAATCATATATATAAACTCGAAAAATCTTCATTCCAACAGTGCTCAATATTTAGAATAGAGACAATATATCGATTAAAAACATAAATTTTGTCTTTATGTCTAAAATAGACAACCTTTATGTATTTAATCGATATATAAAGTAAGTGTGTGTGTTATTCAAAGAGGAATGGTGTAGATCCGACATAACGTTGTGGAGAAGTTGACAATGTCGAAAAAGAAAAAAGAAATACTTAAGTAGACCTCAATCTTTTTTTCAAAGCGTTGTGTCCCAAGTACGTTTCGTAACTTTCACTTTGAAAGCTCGGACGGAATCTCGTTGTATTTTAGGCTAACAAACTATGTGACGATCATGTAGGTACGCCAATAAATCCACTGCAAAATAATGGGAAAAAAAACGTATTTATTTTCCGACATTATCTCCTTCCATATCAATGGTCTTGGCTCAATGCATTAATCATATAGATCGAACATCATACTGCGACTATTACAGATAAAAATTATGCGACTAACCGTCAGGCTAGGGACTCATTGATCCTCTCTCATGTGTACTAATATGCTATGATCAAAAATTGCCCTTTTCCTTCGAAATTATTGTGCTCGCCTTACAGACCAATTATGAATTTTGTTTTGATCAGCGAATCGGTAATTGTATGGGATAGGTAAGATTAAACATTATGCCGATATTTTGGAGGGGCAATCGAGATGGATGCTAGAGCCATTTTGAATGAGAGTTGCTAGAATTCTACTTGTGATCAAAAAACGTTTTTTTTGTTTTTGATTTGAAAATACTTGAAAAAGCCAGCACAGCATGTAGGTAGAGTTAGGGTTAGTAGGTAGGGTCAGGGTTAGTAGGATGGTTTGGGCTTAAACACCAACCTTCATATCAAACACTAATTCATATCCTCTCTAGTTGAATTTAACAAAATACTGTTTCAAAGGTTCATACTTTTCATCTTCAATTTTTTTCTGTAAAATTTCTAAAAAAATCTACCCACTTTTAGTTTTTAAAATGGCCAAATTCAAAACAATGGTCCCTGATATATCGGCATAATGTTTAATCTTACCTATTCCAAACAATAACCGGTAACTTTTTCTCCCATCTTTTGTTGTTCAGCCTGGTTAACTTTTTTGCCATTTTTCAGTCAATCTATGATTTATAGTATTTCTCCAATGTATGGTACATTTTTCTTTCTTCCTCTTTCCAATCATTCTTTTTCCCCACCGACCACAACCTCCTCTTTCATAAGCATTTTCCCCCTCTCATTCGATTAATTGTCCAGTTCTCGCTCCCTTAATTCCCCTCCTCTTATCCCCACCCTAATCCGATCTTTTATCTGATTCAGATGTGCTTTTGGTCTTGTCCGTTGATCTTCTTCGCCAGCGTTTGCGTATTATGGAAGGTTTTAGGGGAAGACTTTGCCACACATCAAGGGCGTTGCCAAGTAGAGTTAGGATAATTGCCAACAGCCATACAACAATATTTGAGACTAGGCATCAGAATTTAAGGACAATAAAAAACAAAAACAAAAAAGAAGACCTTAAAAACATAAAATCAATTGTCAGAAAAGAGAGAGAGAGAGAGAGGAAGAGAGAGAGAGAAAGAGAGATACGCACACACACACACACACACACACACACAAGTAAATATATGTAGAGAGAGGGAGAAAGAGAGGGAGGGGAAAGAGACATAGAAAGAGACAGAGAGAATTATTGGTTGAATAAAATAATCATTTTTATTTGAACTACTGTTCTCAATTGCGTATATATTTGATGCTTTATTTTCAACGCACCATTTCAGCCTTGTCCGGATCTATATTTTTTCCGAACTTTAAAATTCGCTTACTGTTTTTTTCTGAAATACACCATACTGCTAAAAAGGCTGAAGATAATATCGACTGAAACGTAGTGTTAAAAACAACAATGATGGACATCATAGTTCGAATATTATCAATAACTAACTGGGATATCCAGTGTTAATCTAGTGTCAAATATATGGAAACATTTATTTCGTATTAAACCTAAATTACGTAATTGATAGCAAGTTTTTACGTATTTTTCTTTCTGTAAATAATTGTATGTGCGAATAATTTTCACTTGAAGCTGAAAACATCCCTGAAGTTGATTTTCTTTTCAGGCTCTCGTGAAATGTACATTTCATTTCGTGAGACTTTCCAAACAGTGTTCATCGCTAATTATTAACTTCTGCTAGTTATAATACATTGAATTACATATTATCTCGAATTTTTACCAACTTTATTTGTTTAATTTTAAATTGTTTTGCCAAACATAAAACAGAAATCATAGAAACAAATGTGTTCCAAGTAGCAAGAGCTCTTGGGTGGACCAATTTTTCTTTTTTTCTGTGATTTGGTTCTTTGGTTAAAAGCTGCCTGCTTGACCCAGTGCCTGAGCATGCAACAGAGAGATGATCATATGAGAAATATGGAAATGTCAGTTTAACTCCCACAACCTTGGAAGACTGTCCATGAGACTTGTTGATTGTCACAACAAATGATATTCTCACATGAAACTGAACTGAAATAGCATACCTTTTGGGATGATGCAAGGCTGTGGAAATAGAAATATCTTCTACCTTGGCCAGTCATAATGGTGGCTTCGATCACGTGGGACCTGGGAGTTTTGACAGCTAGTCAAGAAGCATGAAAAATTAATTAAAAAAAGAATGAAACCTAAATAGCAATATCTGATGTCTAGACGTAACTGTTTTTCTCTTTCATTTTTTTAATTATTGCAAGAGGCTTTTTTTTCATATATAAAATTGAGTCAAAAAACATCGGAAAACAGAAATGTAAATATAGGGTCATTGAAAATATTGAGCGTGAGAAACTTGTTTTCTTGGTTTCAGTTTTCAGAAAATACAGGATTGATTAGAATCTGACAAAACATTTAGGAAACATTGAACGTGGTAACATTTACAGCAGTAATACGATAATCTATAAGGCTTTTTCTATTCGAAAGTTGACTTTCCTACCCTCACCGATTGAAGAGCGCATTATTATTGCTTGAAAAAATCTAAAAGAAATCTAATTGAGGGAATGGAACTTCCTCCCTTAATTCTATCGGTCCCTGGAAAGAGCTCCAAGGGAATGAATTGAAGTTTCATTGGATTCAACTCTAAAGAGAGGCTGGACCCATTTTTTCTTCGTTTATGCATTATTGTAGTATGGTGCATATGAACCACCTTGCTGAAAATGGTGAAGATTCGTTGAAAAACAGTAACCTTGTTCCAAAACAAACAAACAAACTTATACGCATGTTATATTAATAATGAAAACCCTTCTCCTCAGAACATCAGAAAACTGGCGCTATTTACAGTAAACCTTTGTTTGTTGGCTTGAAGCCAGAAATATGAACGATTTTAGTACGTATGTATTAAGTTAATCAACTAATAAACAACTTTTCTGAGATCACATTTTTGTCTTGGAATATACAAAGAGATTCCCTGCAACTGATATAGAATATAACGAAGTATCTAACGAATATTGATAGGCTACATATTATTGTTGTTTGGAGAATCGCGTATAAAAATCCCGACTCGATTCATCGCGAATTAGAGAATTGCAAAGGGAAAAAGTCATAAATTCTTATAGATAGATTATTGATATATTCAAAGTTAGAAAAATTTTCTTTAAGATTCAATTAAATATCACATAGAATGCAATTGTTAATAGAACTGGCCTTCACTGTCAATAATTGAACGAATGTAGTGAGAAAATTCATGCAAAAATTTTTTTATTGCAGCATAAATATGGTCAGATTTAATTTATTACATCATTGATGCTTCCCATAGAAAACATCTAAAGTATATTAAAAAAAAAACATCTAGAAACATATGGATTCTGTGGAATCTAGACGTTACAAATGAATACATCAGAATAGGGCCCCCCCAAAAGACAAAAGGCAAAAAGTCATTCCCCTTTGGAGGCTAGAGTTGTTCAACTCTCGGTTATCCCCTGGATCGACTGAGAAACTCTTTATTTCTAAACACAAAACAATATCAAGACGAAAATCGTCGAATGTATAAAAAAAAACATTAGTAAATCTTTTCGTATGTGTGATGTTTGCGTGACCTCTACAATGTCGCTTTTTTGATGCCTAGTTTTTCAACTTAATCCTTCGATGAATACATATCTCTGTGGGTATTCCGTCACTTTCTCTCTAGTCCGGTCCACACAAATATATATAAGGTTCTGTCAACTGCCCTCCTGTCAGTGTTAATTAGCCCCAGACGGTCAAATACGACGAGGTGAAAATAGTCTCCAGTCTTATCTGGAAACATACTAGACACGAATACACAACCAGACCTTTTCAACGTAATATGCATACTTGAAAGGAAGCTAAGTAAGCCATAATTGCTGTATTTGGCATCGGGACAAAATGGCGCAGGTGTTCAAAGCTTAAATCGTTCACCAGAGATTTACAATGAACCGAGACAGCTGCTTCTATTATCCTATATCTGGCAAATGAATAGCCAAGGCGGAAATCAGAAGAATGAGACAGAAAGGAGCAAAAAGAAAATATTCCCAACATACAATATTAATCCAATATTGACATCAGTATGACCCATATACCGACGACATTCTGCTTCAAGTCGATTTCTTCCAGATGATTGAATGGAAATTACTTTCGTTTATACATTCAGCGTTATTTTCAGCTTAATGAGATTTTGTCGGCAGGAGAAAACGCCTGTATTTATCTATAGTTTCTGCTTGTTTATTTTTAATCACTGCAACCCACATCAGACCGGTTTAGACACTCTTGCTTGTTGTGGGTTACTCATGCATCCTGACATCTGCATCTGTATCTATCTATCTATCTATCTATCTATCTATCTATCTATATATATATATATATATATATATATCCTGACTTTTCGTAGTTTCATATTTATGAATTCATTTCACAAAACCTCTATATCATAGCAAACTTACATTCGATTTCCCTTTTACTCAAAAATTCGCCACCCTGTGGTCGCTCCGTCAGTGGGGTGAAAAATCCGGACCTTACTTACACCTGACTATTCATTATGAAAATTTGAAATGTTGCACACACAATTCCCTCAATGAGTTTGGGAATTTTTTTGTTTCTATTTCTAAGCCTTTACCCCGTTAAGTTTCCAATGGGACGTCCAATATGCAATGCGAGTTTATCTTGAATTGGTCCAAGTTTGTAACCGCTTGTTTTTTGGAAACTCATATCTTTTTAGTAATCAGAGCCCTACCAAAGGCGATTGGAGTAAACAATTCATTGATTACCCCTTTTTCCACTTTTTTGAATTTTCACCTCCAATACAGCATAAATGGGATATGGTGATTCATAATTTCCCCTCGAATGCTAGATATAATCGATAGAAAGTTATAAAAAAAATATCAAAATCGAAATATTTAAACGACTAGCAATAATACTCTGCGATGCCTGGGAGAAAAATAACTGAAAACTGTTCCCCTCTTGCTTTGGCCAGTAAACAAGTAAAAAAAAATGGATAAAAAAATTCACCCTTACTTTCGACCCCTGAAACTGAGACAAGAGACCCTTGAATTAATATCATGACTTGACTACCTCCCCCGGAAAAAGATTTTCATCTTCATAAAAAATCGTTAACTTTTTTCAAAAAGGAAACTTACCTAAGAAGTGTCCTTAGAATATGAGTCATGTAAAAAAAAAATCTTCCAAGGAATAAATGTTCGTAGAATAAGTGTTCCAATATGACATCACGGCATTTTTACACGAACTGGTGGCCCAGTTCAACATTATTATCACGTGGTAAATAGGAATATCCTCAAACCTTTGAAATGTTACAAATGACTCTGGATTTCTTTGTACGCTCTAATCCCAAATATTTTAGGGATACCTTGAATAATTTTCTCCAACTGCAATGCACCATTTAGAAGAAGGAGACTCATATGGTCTCTAACTTTCACAAATGTCCGTGCAGTGTTTTTTCTAGAAACGCCCACACACAAACACACTGTCCTAGTATCACCTATCATCGACCAAAAAGATTAAAATAACACACCCCACTTCCATCTTGCCCCATATACATCCCTACCGATCCGATAAATACTAGACACCACTGCTCTATTCCAAAAAAAACAAAACGAACTCAGTCGTACAAACATTAAGAATAACTTACCACTCCTTTCACTGACTCTTCTCATTTCAGACCAACCTGATTCTCACCTACACGGATAAAAACACCCCTTTGTTACCACTCAGCAAACAAAAACACACATCTTCTCTCTTCATTCCTCAAATTTCAAACATATATACAATTCTCTCTGCAGCTGATGCAAATGGTTT
This sequence comes from Thysanoteuthis rhombus, assembly GCA_963457665.1. NCBI lineage: Eukaryota > Metazoa > Mollusca > Cephalopoda > Oegopsida > Thysanoteuthidae > Thysanoteuthis > Thysanoteuthis major. The sequence goes on along the minus strand of OY735199.1, from coordinate 4,912,029 downwards.
TGAAAAAGGGGGTTGGCAACCATTGAAATGCATCAAAACATGCCCACATGATAATACGAATGTAGATGTAACACCTGCTTTTTGTCTTAAATTACTCAACTAACAAATTATCAACATTCCATCGGATCATCCTACATCAACAGAACAAACAAATATAAGTTCAGTTGAAACAACAATTGATAAATTACTTGTTCAATGAATTATGATAAAAATATCTGAAGCGGGAAGAATTGCCATAAAAATTTAGTTTCGGTCGTTTTAACAAACTTTATTAAAGAAAAGATCGCTTTTCATTGTATAGTAACAAATGTCGTATCAGCGAGCATTTTTTAAAAGTTTCAAATTTGGCGTATTTTTGTTAATTGATTCCAACATTGAAAATAGATGAAATAAATGCCTTTTCTTCATTTGGCTATGGAAATATTCACACACACACACACATACACTCACACATACACACACACACACACACACACACAAACATATATATATATATATATATATATATATATATATATATATATATATATTGAATGATTTAGCTTGATCTTGCACAGGGCAACAGTAGCTAAGTTGATCAGTGAGGATCAGACTCACCAGTGACTGCATTAAACAGGCTGTGAGATAACTTGCTGACCATATCACAAAGACAAGAGGCATTATATATTTAGAGGTATGTGTGAGTGTGTACAGAGGATGCACAAAGGTGATTAAAAACAAATATATCATATATTTACAAACGGCTTCAGATTTGTACTGACATAGATTATGGACTTATGAATGCTATGTATGGACGTGTTGATACATGTCTAATATATTATGCATACACAACATGAAATTATTTCCATCCATAAATGTATTCACTAAAATACGCATGACAAGGTTATAGAAATACACTCTCAAGGGACTCCCATATACAGATAGAAGACATTTTGATAGTTAGCCATTCTTCACTGCTGTCAGAAAATTGTTGACTCCGGGGATAATATTCCCATGCTATAGGCAAAAACGTGAGGTCAGATGTTCTGGCTTTGAAACCATGGTCGGATTCTTCCTGGTCAGTATTTGCCATGACTAGTCAAAGTTGAGGTTCCTAGGATTTGATGGAAATAGTTGTCCGTTACTTTCACCTTTCCTGCGGCCTGTATTGTACCACGACATGGACTTCATCTTTTATTAGCAATTTGTATCGAAGTGCTAGTCTCTAACGACCTTCACTCAATAAGCGCTGTTTGAAGTTCTGAGATGAAGTATTTTCTGATTCCACACATCTTAGAGTCTAGAATGATCATCTTCGTTGTTTTCATCACAAAGTTATAGCCGATATGCTCTTCAGTCTTTGTGAGGTATATGTTGCATCGGGTGTTTTAAAAAAAACATTTAGCACTTTAAAAAATATGGCACTGCAATTGTATGAAACCAAATATCGATGTCTCGTACTTGTGGGTAAATAGATATCGGGATCCATAACGATCAAAAATTAGTTTTCTCTGAACTAGCTTTCTTATGATGTTTCAAAGAACATAACAGCAACTTTGCTATTGTAAATGACGTAAAGACTCGCATAGAATATGGATTCAAGACATTTCTGCATCGGAAACATTTTGTAGTGGAATTTTTATTCCATTCAAACTTTATCGTGTAAAGAAAATGGTTAATTGATGGTAATACTTGGTAAAACTATATAACAGGGATCCTAACATCTTACAGAATGAATTGATACATATTTTATAACACCCACCTTAACTAGCCAAGTTTGATAAGTTATGGATCTATTAAGAAGTGAGAAAAAGATATCATGATAATTGTAAGACAACGGTAATCCAGTATTTATTAAGGAGACAACTTTTCCAAGGGAGTTAATTTCCTCGAGATAAGCCAAGGGAGATTAATCCAAGTGACAAAAAAAGGACAATTATTTGAATAAGGGGAAAAAATATGGGAAATAGTTACACATCGTACGAATAACAAAGAGTATGAATAGCTCACTGAAATACCCTTTTGTGACCATTACACGACATTAATAGTGAATACAGAATAATTTTTGAAAGAGCAATAAGAATATGAAAACAAAATATAACTGTTTATAGATATTGGATATCAGCTTTGATATTTAATAGAATCCGGAGGATCAGCTAACATGGATTATCTCCTGCTTTCTTGATAGAATCTGTAATGAGGCATAAATTCAAAGCTAGTTATTTTTAAAGACTGGAAAAAAATCCTGATAAAATGAAGGTCATAAACATTCAAAACTTCAAAATTTTAGGAAAAAAAATCTTTCAAAGGTATCCTTAATCTATAATTCACTATTCTTGATGTTTTTGTTATTTGTTCGATCCGTAATTTTAATTTCCTTTTCATGATTTTATCGACGTTTTTTAATCAACAGTTACTTCTGTTATTCGTTTGATGCTAAAATTAGCCATCTCCCTTAATATATTCCAAAAAGGTTATCTCTTTTAATGTAAGGCATTCAAATTAACCATTTGCAAAAACCCTACGTTGTACAAGAAAAAGTCGCGGAAACGTCCCAGAATATCTGCCGCCGATTAAGAATCAGAGTAGTTTCTGGCAGTCAAACTATACTATGGGAACTCAGCATAACCTCCACATGAACTCAACACGAGACAAATATGACTGTAGGCTCCGTGTAAACATTTCGTGCAGATGTTGAAAATATAAGGGAGACATCAGCCGCTTCCCTAGGATTAGCCTTGAAAAGTTCTGGAAAGTCATTACCCAAAGGCGAGGTAACACAATTATGCAGTGTTGGGAGGAATGTAGAAATATCGACCCCACAGAATGAGATCAGAATAGAAGATAAAGAGACACACCTAAAAGTCTGTAAGACCAATCAATTCTTTACATATGAGTTTGTATAAAAAAAGGAACAAGTATGTCATGATTTGTGCAAATAACGAATCCCGTGAAAAGGTCGGAATATTCGAATTCGCACAATTCGAATTTATGATTCTCAGTCAATGGAAATATTAAAAGAAATTTAAACATGATTAAAAACAAATTCAGTGAAGGTAATATAATAGCTGGAAGAATACACTTTTAATTCGTGTTTATTACCAATCAATGTGAGGTTAAGAGTCCCGTCTCTTGAGAGACAACTTTTTATAGAGTGTGTCTGCTGATAACAAAGTCCTGTTTTAATGCATCAGTTTGATGATCTTCATAAGTCTCAAGTTTGATCAGGACCAGAATTTTACCTTCACGAGTTTTTCAAATGTAAACCTAAGTGATGACTCCACCCTCATCAAACAGTTTACTGTGTACTCAATTCGCTGCTGAGTTCTTATGGAAAGTTATACTAATGAAGACTTTTCAATACTCTTCGCTCAAACCGGGAATCGAACCCAACAGGCATGCCTGCAAACCGTTACAACATCCGAGTGGATTGTGTATATCGGGAAAATGGAAAGCAACATTAGAAACTTTAAAAACTTTGTTAATATCGTTCAGATGATATGACAAAAAACATCGTTTTAACTGAAAAAAATATATTAGTAAGCATAGGATTATTGAACGAACTTTCCGTGAAATTTTACTTCTGTTGGTGCCGAAAGTATTAAGCATATCCCAGTGAGTTTGAATCTTTGATGGATGTTAGAGTGAGCATCCATAATTTTTACCTTCACAATTTTTTTTGCTCCATCCTTGTACTCGTCGGTAATTATAACATTATGCCTTTGGGCTCGTTTTTAAAACCGGTTGAACTAAGCAACCAATACTTGTGTCTTTCTTTGCATGTTTGGGAGCAAGAGGGACGCGAGACTCATGTGGGGATTCAAGATCGAACCTTTATTTTCCTTCTTCCGCCGACCAAAAATACATAGATAGTCTTCAATTGAATACTTAACAAAATCCTCACAGAGAGAGAGAGAGAGAGAGAGAGAGAGAGAGAGAGAGAGAGAGAGAGAGAGAGAGAGAGAGAAATAGCTTGTTGAGAGAGAAAGAAATAGCTTGTTGAGAGAGAGAGAGAGAGAAAACGAGGGTTCAATGTCTTTCTACTGCCAGTGGCCAAGGCCAGGCGGTCTGTGAATCCCGGTATCTCCTACTCTGGCTAATGCTCTGCCTGTTCTGTCTGTCCTGACTGGTGACCAACCTTACCCTCTTCTTTTACCTGTTACTGGAACTAAATGATCATCCATCCTTCTCTGTTATCCTCTGTTTTCTTTCGTTTCTCATACAACTAAACTTACTCTTTATCTTTCTCACTTCTGCTTTTTTTTATCGACCCTCTGTCACTTTCTTTCTCTTGATGCCTTTTTAATCAGGTGACTGTGACTGGCTATCTATTTGCTGGTGGCCCGAGCGACTAGGCTTTATCTGGTCAAGAAATCTATGTACGAAGTTTCTTAGTTTTCTTTGGGACAGAAAAGGGTTACTCTGAATCTTGTTATCTTTGACTAGATATTTTAGTGAACTTTATTTATACCCATAAAAGAAATTGAAAAAAAATGCTTTTCAAAGATAAAATAAGATATTAAAGAATAAAATCAAATATTCGATTAAAGAGTCCCATCAGCCCCCATATTGTAACACTTGCAGCCAAAGTGTCTACATTATTCTTCCATTTTCACTAATTACTTAAAGTGAAGTTGAACCTTTGTTCGAATGTCCGATCTGCTCAAAGAAATTCCTGTCTGATTGTACTCTTCAAACAAGGCGGCTGAAAGACGCTCCAATTTTCAAAAGAATCATGGTAACCCTTCTATTTCTTTCAATTGTTCTTAAACTACAAAAAGCTGATGCAACTTTTTTTTTGAAAAAGAATTCTCTACGTATTTTATAATATACCAAACCGTACAGTCTGACTTTTTGACTTCCTTATTCGAAATTACTTTGGACATATTCATGCTGTTCAACTATCTCAACTTTTTTTCTCAGCCACTTTTCTTTTGTGTCGGCTGTGTATCCATCTGAAGAGTTTTTTGTCCATTTTCGTTTGGAGTACCTTTTTAAAAGCAACAAAAGATCCCCATTTGATTACAGACAAGTGAAAGGTAACATAACGACATATAAAACGCTACTAAATGATTTGAAGAGTTCAGAGAACTGTTCAATAAAATTTCCAGATGAAGTGCACTGTGCACCTGGCAGACACGAAGGGTTGGCATCTTAGGGTCCACCGAGGTGGCATGGATGAAAGTGAGCCCATCAATCGTAGATTTCTCCTGGCCGATTCCCGAGCTGGCTGTGCGGGTATGTCGTCCCTTTTGTGGCAATGTTCCGATGGTATGGGTGATAGGAGTTGTTAACAAGAAGAGGCAGACACTCCAAATCTTTCTTTCTCTCTCTCTTTTTCTCTCTTTCTCTCTCCCTCTCTCTCTCTGTTCATATATATAGGTAGAAATTTGACAATGTCCTAGTGAAAGATATGGAAAAAGTGTGTTACATCTCAAAGAGTTTTCTATGATCATAATATGATTATATCATCATCATAACACTGTCTAAAATTATCTAAAAAATAGATCTTTTATCTATAATTATATCCACAAGTGAGTATGAATAGGCCAGAAAGTAAATCAATGACCAGTTCAGTGTCAATATTTCATTGTATATTTTTAGAATTTATCAGGCATTGTATAGAACATTATACTTCTCAGTCACAACTCAATAACTCATACCTTGATGAGCTTTATAAATTAAGCTTGAACCAGAGCTCGTCTGCTGTGATGCCAAGAAACCATATTTCATATCACTCAGTTTCCATTGTGTTTCAAAATTGCATGGTCTATGGCTTTATGAATCTTTTCATGGAATATATTTTCATTGAAATCATAAGAGAATTTGTATCTGTTACATTTCAATAGCAAATCAATAAAAATGAATCTCATATTTAAAAAAAATATCATTAAGTTACATTGATCCTAAGCAATTAAGGATTAAAATTAAAATGCATCAACTTTTGAAACATGTCTGCATTAAAATGTTAGTTCGTTGTTATATGGGCAATATCCAAGAGAAAATTTCAGTGCATGATCTGGGCATTGTTGGTCTCAAAATGACCATAGACACCCAAAAAAGCACTTGAAAAACAAACAAACAAAAAAATAAACGCTTTTCGATAGAGCCTTAGCTTTTCTTTTCAAATCTACCCAACAGTTCCCCCAGTTACTCCCTAGACTGATCGCTTGTTTTATACCGTGAATCATATTGCATTCAGACGTACGTCTTGGCTGTTAATTGACTACCCTTTCTCATATATAAGTGGTCGGTGTTCCAACTCAAATAAAAGTTCAGATTTCGATATTGATTCAAAAGGCAGGTGAATAGATCATCCACACAAAGAAGATTAGCACTACATAATCTTCCTAGCTCCAATTTCCCTCATTCAGCTTGATCACGCTGATATCAGTAAACATCCATATTGCATAATTATTCCAAATGCAAACTTTATATGAAATATTTTTCACCACATATTTAGCAACTATTAACTGAAGTCTGTTTATATTCAGACCCAGAGAATTTATGTTATCAATTACCCTATATGATTTATTCGAAATTAAAAGCAGCTTCTACTATCAAACACCAAGGAAATGACATTTGACACATGAAACAGAATGAGGCGTCACACTTGAGGTTATTCAAATATCCGACTAATCAGCTTCTATGACTGGTTGAAAGATAAATTTGATATTGCTGATTCAGATTGATATTACCGTAATATGATAAAAAATAATGAAAAGTCAAAATATTGCTTGAAGAAATGAACTTGAAATATCGTAAATATTTGCACGAGAAATTCTCCCAATAAATATTCACGTCAACGTCTCTGTATACACTATCATAAATCCCACTATCTCGAGTCAATTTTTTATTCGAAAATTTTATTGCCGTTCCAGCCAATAGATATAATTTGATGGAATTTTTATGTTGGGATTCAGATTTGGAAAAGCACATTTAATACTTGTTTATGGCTTAAAATGATGAAAATATATATACAATGACATTTGGTCCTGGTAAGATTTCTAGCGAATGAAAACTTCAGTGCATTTTACTGACTGTTAAATGATACATAGAAACAGGAACACACGCACACACACATGCATAGACATACATGCACATTTACAAGTGGATATTTCAAATTTATAGCCCAATTTTTGTCGTTTATTCATCATCGCCATTGTAAATTTTGGTTTAATGTAGCAAAGAAGCGAGATTGCCATGTATTTTGATTTACGAGAATTTAAATTGATATTCAAACTGATACTCGTATTTCCAGAATATATTGTCCCCAATCGAGAGGGGTCCCGAAAAGCTTCAAGAATATTACCTAACATAATGTATTTCAACCAACGTTAGAAAACAACAAATTTCAGTACATGTTGGAGGGTACCTCCCAACTAGGAGCCAAACCCCCAGCCGTTATAAACTTTTGGGTACGTCAGTGCAATGGGATCATGGCTATTTTCAAGAATAGAGCAGAATGGTGTGAATTAGCGAAAAAAAAAAAAGAATCAACATGCTTTAATCGTGATTTAATCATAATTCTGTATTAAGCTGCAGTGTCCATGAACACATAGAATGATCTTTGGAAAAGATTTGGGTCAAGTACACCCTCCGTGAGATCCTCAAAAGAAGAGGAAATCAAACAAAGAATCACTGTAAAATGGCAAGCTTTCGGCAGAGCAAGCTCAACCTTAAAAAAACCCAGACGATCCCAATAATCCTAACAAAGAAGAGTATACAACCAATGCATTCTCCTGAAAATCACTTATTGAGCTGGAACATGGAACCTAACCAAGAGACAAACCTGAAAACTTAGAAGCATCCAACGCGTGCTTGAGAGAATCATGCTCAACCTCACATGGACGGATCTCAAGACGGTGCAGCATATTAAGAAGAGAACGGAATCCCAATACATCATAGAATCAATAAATGAAATCTATAAAGAAACTTAAATGGCATTTGGCGGGCTATTTTGCAAGATTTGCAGACACCTGAGGGTCCTCATGACTCACAACATGGATCCCCAGAGATGACATGCGAAACCGAGGCTGACAAAATACAAGATAAAGAGATAAACAAATACAGAAAAATACTGGTTCCGCGACACCCATGACAGAGAAAGGTGGTGGATCCTGGGGAAGGTCTATGTCTAACATCGGACGATATAAGACTGGTGATGATGGTGATTTTCTTGACAAAACTTGGAATGGGTAAAATGTCGAAACAAAAGATCATTCGTCTTGAAGAGGCTTACGATATTGTCATTTTACTTTCACATTGCCAGATAAGACACACATCCATATCAATATATTTATCACACACGCACTTAATATATATATATATATATATATATATATATGTTTATATATATATATATATATATAAATATATATATATATATATATATATATACAATACATATCGGGTATACAATATAATATAGAACGATATCCGACATGTGATGGGTTTATTTTATAAGGTGTTCGATGCACTGATCATTAAACATTAAATTGATTTAGAGCACAGCTCAAAATATGATGAAGTGAGGGATTCGCTATACAAACAAGTTTATGTTTCAGCCCTGTTTTGGCTTCTACTTGTGTTGCAAATCCTTTATTCCATCATATATATATATATATATATATATATATATATATGAGGAAATGATCGATTTGCTACACAAACACGTTTATGTTCCAGCCTTATTTGGGCTACTTAAAGCAAAGAAGCTCAAACAGGACAGAAAGATGAAGGTGTTTGTGCAGCAAATCTTTCACTTCATCATACAGACACATATATAAGTCAGTGTATGTATGTATACATGCATACGTGTGCGTGTGTGCAGTGACATCATACTGCCATTCAAAAAAACTGGACAGACGTGAAGTTAAACAAAGCAACCACAATACGAAGCAAAAACTCTAATTGTGCACGCAAACAACTCATAATGAATCCAGAAGAAAGGGAAAAACAAACAGAGACGCAGACACACAAAGGAAAGGTGAACGACATTTAGAACTTATTGAAGCAACATTTTAAGATCAACAAAAGACCATTCAAGATTTGAAGTAGGCACAACTGACGGAAGAGTCACACTTTCAGTCAATTCTGTTTGAAGGGTTTGTGAAGATGGGTCGTTTTTCTGCAGGAAAGTAGAGTCAAATAGTAATCTGGCCGCGTTGAAATGTCTGCATCTTTCTCGGTGATTCACTGAACAAATAGATCGACGTCCAATTGAAACATCATCTCTATATCATTTGATTGATTCGATCCCACCTTTGTTTGAATCTGATTAGATAGCTTAGTTATTTGGCATAAAATATTCTTATCAATGTCATTTTAAACAGGGATTTCGATGCAGCGTTGTTCAGTGAATTTCAGATTTTGGGTGCATTATTGAATAACGGGTGAGAGAGAGAGAGAGAGAGAGAGAGAGAGAGAGAGAGAGAGACACACACAAAGAGAAAGTAAGAGAAAAAAAGAGTGTACTCTCTTTTCCACTCAATCTGTTTCTTCTCTTTCTCTCTCTCCCTCTCTCTCAATATGTATATTGCGTGTTTGTATGTGTGTGTATGTGTGTGTGTGTGTGTGTGTATAAATATGTGTAAGTGTGGATCTTTGCGTCTATGAACATATGCATGCGTATATGGGTATGTTAATAGTTTCGTCTATATTAATTCATTAGTAAACGGACGGTGTTTATTCATACAGTTATTCATTTATCAGTGTTCAACGGAGACAAAGACATTAGTCCGCTCGAGTTCACCGTACCCGTAACCATTCCAAAGGTGCATGTTTAGAAAGGGTCTGAATTGTGGGACAGTCTGGCATAATTGCCTTATAAAATAATTTTCTGCCAATCATACGGCATTACGGATTCGAAGTATTTCAGATATTTATATTTTTCAGTCTTGCCAATTTGGATATCTTATATATAGATTTCGATAATTGAAAAATGCGTCCGTCAAGGTTGATTAATTATGGGAACTACAAAGAAAAGATCAATGATGTTCATATTTTATTGATTCTTATTGAATTTCACGGGAACCGCTTATCCAAATTTTTTCAAACTCGACAGTGCACTACTTCGTGTACATAATATATCTGTGGAATGTCAACTTATCATAATAACCAGTTGTCGAGTAATCGCTGCACACTCGCACACACAGACCGATTATTTAATTGTAATTAGATATACAAAACCGTGTTGCCGTTCTTTGTCAAAGAAGAATCTTTTTTTTCTGTGTGCTATTTTCTTTAAGCTAAATGTATTCAAACCGAGAACATAAAAGATGTCAAGGGAGATAATTCATTGAAACTTCTGATGAAATATCTGAAATCTTTGGCTTATTATCATTATTAGATTTCTCGAGAACCACTGATCGAAACAATTTCAAACTGCTTCGAGTGTTCACCAATTTATCCCTCAACTCTGTGCAGTGGTCGACTGCTAAGTAATCGTTGTGCATGAACACATACATTTTCATTTGAAAGATTCCGTGGCATGAGCTCGTAAACTAACCAATCGCCTCTTACATCTAATCAAGGGTTCGACGATGATCTTCATTGATTGCGAGGCGAACTTTTTCAAAATATACGTCAATTTGGTTTGTTAAAGGTCGGCCAGATCGTTGTTGATTTTCGAATGATATTTCACCACTTTCCAAACACGAATACCTGAAGCTACTTCCGTGAGAACTTTTCAAAACCTTACAGTAGTTTAAGCAGCAGTTTTCCGTAAAAAAAATCGAAAGTCCATGCGGACTTTTTGTTTTTTTCTCAACAGCCAAAGCAAAAATCGCAAAATGCTCTTGCAAACACCGGAAACACTCAATCAATTTAGGTAGACTGGCTAAGACTAATGTAACTCGTGACACAAAGCAGATCAGTGTGCAACTACGTCAAGTACGTGCATATATATATATATATATATATATATATATATATATATATATACATATATATATGTGTGTGTGTGTGTGTGTGTGTTTGTGTGTGTATGTGTGTGTGTGTGTGTGTGTGTGTGTGTTCGGGCGTGTGCATGGTGAAAGGGAGGGGGAAATGTTTATCATTAATAAAGTTGACCATAAAGTTCATTCCTTCTACCCCCAAGTAACAGACATTAATTAGTTCTTTCTCTGAATATCGCTTCAGTTCTCCTGTGACCAGCTTCTTGGAAAAGTAAGCAGACAGTGAAAAAAATTTTGAAATAAAAATTTCCCTAAAAAATTAAAAAAAAAAAAAAATTCCCCCAAAATTTTTTCAAAAAATGCCCTGAAGTGGAAGCGATTTGCTGATTAAAATGATGTTTCCTTTCGTTTTTTGGTAAGATGTTAAGTCACAACTTTTTTCCTTCTGACTTTTTTTCCCGAAGAAAAAGGCTCACCCAAAAGTACAACCTAATGAATAATTCATACAAAAGGTGTGAACTTTACCTGAAGTAACAATTACCAAATGTCATTATTTTTCAGTCCGTAAGATAGACTCTTGCACTTAAAGGTAACAATTTCGCTAATGAAAATATATCATTCCCACCACTGAAACAATGGACTCTGCCACTGGGAAAAGTTCAGTAAAAAAATATATATAATAATTCAAACACAGCTAGTCGCATTATATATATATATATATATATATATATATATATATATATATATATATATATATATATATATATATATATATATATATATATATATAAATAAAAAAAAGATAAATAAAATAATTTGTGTTTTATTACCTAGCAACTTATCTGGAATGATTTTCCGTCGTTACTATGTTAATATATCATCAAAATAAGACAACGTACATAGATTAAACAATTATAGAAAATGGGGCTGTTGCAAAAATCGAACCTGCCAACGATAGGATGCAACTTCAATGTAGCTGTGCACCGCCCATAGTGCTAAACAGCCTACCAATAATGCAAAGGCTGGGTAACTGCTTCCAACCCGAATTCTAATCTGCAGGAGACCAACGATGATCATTTGTTAAATACACACACACACAAGCACATATATGTTACATATTACTTTTAAAAAAATTTTATTGGTGATATTTTGGCTTTGCTGCTCAACGACATTTTCAAACTGAAACATACTTATTACTAACGTGCTACTAAAACTTTCATTGAAACAGCTGGTCACTTAATACGACACATTCATTAAGAACATTCCATGTCGATGTCATGAAAATTGGTTGTGGTTTTTGTTTCGATTCTGTTAAACTCTTGTACCGTTTTACGAGTTGTAAACTGTATTTTGGAGAGCATTCCCATCAATGAGTCTCAGTATTCCAGAGAAAGTTTTGGATGACTGAGGCTTCGTGATGAATCACTGATTGGCTAACATTTAACAGACCATTTTCAGTACCTACGTATCTCGTCGCCTCAGAAGCCCACAAACCTTCCTTTCAACACAAAGAAAATACATGTCTTCTTTAATCGCAGACTTTTATATGGATAATCATCAAAATATCTCAAAGGTACTACCAGATTATTCCAAAGAGAAAGGAAAATAAAAGCAATGCATTGCGGAAAATATTCAACTCTGTTAAACTTCTTTGAGAAAAATTTCAACTAAAAAATGCATCTGTTTGTTATTCAATACAGTCAATTCTTTTAGTCATGTTTGATATAATATTGATTATAATACTTTTTTTACTCTTATTTTCATCTTTCTGTATCCCAAAGCAGAAATTCTGAATTGTTCTTTGATTACTCAGAAATTCACTGCAATTCTCAGAACATAGGACACACGTTTTCTTCTTCAAATCTGACTTTCAGAATTACTCAACATTAAACACAGTGATATTCAGGCTCGGGATCAAGTTCAGGCTCTACGAATCTCCTCCTAGCCAGATTCGGAACGGGCTCTAGAAAATTCTTACTCAACTTTATTTTCCCTATATATTTCATCCTAAATGTGCGTCGCATATTCCTGAACATCCCATAAGCCGCAAAATACAGCAAAAAATATAAAAAAATTAACTGGTATATAAATCCGTGTGATCTCATTCAGCTATTGTCCAACTTATGATATTGAGTTTTCACTTTATTTTCCAATGTAACTATGATGGATGACAATTACGAGATCAAAAAACTGTGACATCATGTACGAATAACAATGGCGTACGCAAGGACCGATGACGAATTCGCTCTCACTTGTAAAACCGAAGTCAGGTCGAGTTGTTTTGCTAAAGCTTGCAAATCCCATTTACAGTGACCTTTAATGAAAGAGTTGAGATAAGACACTTAGTTTTGGAATAATATTAACGGAGATATGAATTTTGGTTTGTTCAACTTTAGGATTTAATGAATCAAGAGAGTTTGACCCTAGCGCTGCTAAGCTTGTTTATAACATCATTTGTCCAAATGATTGAGGAATATAAAACAATTGTGTTCACAAATCTTAGAAGAAAGAGAGAGGGAGAGAGAGAGCTCAGAAAATACGTATTCACCTTGTTACTCGTGCGATTGGCACCAACGGCAAGGACCTTAGCCTCAGCAAGAACTCGAAGAATCAGTTGTTGTAAAAGATGTACAAAAATTGCAAAGAAGTTTCCAAGCAGGTTATTTACGTAGAATTGACATTTAATGATCGACATCCATGCGTGTGCCGATTGGCTGAGAAGATCACATGGACAAATATACAGTAAGCTCAAAACCCTGATTAAACGTACCAGAGCCATTTCTGATAGCTCCAGAAAAGTTGAAAGTAAAAAGCCAAAGGTTGCACACATTGAGGAAAGGACACAGGGAGTGATAGAAAAATGTCAAAGAAGAGAAAACTTGATTAAAGGACCGAGAAAACACAGGAATGAAAGTACAAAAAGCAACAAACATTCAGAAAACTAAAGAATGTGTTGGGATTGTGGAGCAACTGAGAATTATTATGTAATAGTGTATATAATAAGGACGATGGTAGAATCTTATTTTGCTACAGCCAAGAAAGCCATCAGAACCAATTACGTCAAGACAAATTACCCAAACCCACGAAAACAGAAGATATTGTTTGTATATAGAGAAAGAATCGAGATTGAAAATCACATCATCAGTGAATGAAACAATCAGAACCAAAGAGAATATAAAACAAGCATTCCTAAATATGGACAACAATATATTAGGAATAGTGCAAACGTTTCTTGTTCGATCATGTAGACATATGGTACGAGCATGTACTTGAGGCTGCCTTTAAAGTATAAACGCTAGAATACTATTAAAAATTGAAACAATTCAAACAAAGAAGCCGTATCAGGTTGAAGAAAAAAAAGAATTTTCGTCGAATCCTACACATGGCTATTCCAGTGATCACTGGGTTAAGCTCAAAGAAATTAAAAGAAAAAAATGCAAAAACATCAAGATCTGCATCGAGAAGTGAAGAACCGGGGGAATATGAAGACATTAACACGTCACTGAAGAAATTGGAGATCTAAGGAAGAGTTGGGAATGTTCAAACACGGGAGTAGTTGTGAACAGCGAAAGTGCCGATGGTTGGGGAAACTTCCAGCTTTTCGACACTCACCAAATACATCTGATGTGAATATGCAAATTCATAACAATCATTTGAATTTCAATATGTATTAGCCACAAGTATTAAATAAAACCTAATTGTTTTGTTGTACGTAATATCACTTGCTGCTGAACATGATTTTCATAATTATCAATCTGATTATAGCCATGATAACGTTGATAGAGATAATAATGTTACTAATTAACATAATTATCCTGATTATTGCCATCGTGTAAAAAAGTCAAAATAAAACGATCTCTCGATTAATTGCTAAAGGACTGGAAAAGGGTTTATGCCAATATAAATTGCGTAATGAATAACAGATAAATTCATCGATATGATTACTTCAACTAATCCACAAGTCTATGTATCACGTTGAATGATGGAATCACAAAAGGCAGCAATTGACTAAAAGCAACCAGAATCGATTGAGTGGAAAAGCGTAATATTCCATCGGGATAACGTTAGGCCGTTTGTTTCTTTTGCGCTTCAGTAAAAAGTGTTACATCTCGACAGGGAAGTTTTGCCACGCATCAGTTTATATTCAGAGATATTCTTGTATCTACATTTTCCGTTCTGAGAAAGTCTGCAAAAATCTTTATTTTATCACTATCAACCTCAAGTAGTTCACCCGACCGTGGATCATCCGCCAGAGTGAAATCTATGACACGAAACAAAAATTGTGTAATTAATAACAAATCAGTTCCGTCTTGATCTGAGTATTCTGATGCGTGATTGAAAAGCATAAGTTTTTAGTCGATGATTTGATGGTGGAAAAAATGCAATTAGCTTCACAAATAAGTGCGAAAATGAACTGAGTGAAGAACAGAATCTTCCCTCGATAAAGACTTACTTTTTTTTTAGAACTACTTACACATCAACTCCTACCATCTATCTATCTATCTATCTATCTATCTATCTATCTATCTAATGTTGGTACTGGAGGGACACACTAGTATTGTACCCATTAAGTAGGCCTGCATAACCGATGGTTGAAGTAGTTAAAACGCCTAACAAGATTGTTGGAAGACAGACAAGTAGATTGAGTAATTGACGGGAAAAAAGACAAATATATGTGAACGCCTTCTGGGCAGAAATAACGTACCAATCTTGAAAGCAATTACAAGTGAGTTTGCTCCTTTTTCATTGATCAATGAATGGCCTGCTAGGATGGTGTAATGGTTAGCACGTCTGTCTCAACAAGAACTTTCTGCGTTCGATTCTCGATATGAGCAAAAAGTGTTGAAAACTCGTTAGGACAAATTTCTGTGTGCATACAGCAGCTAATTAAGTGCACTGTGGGATGAAGATAGAAGTATGAATCATTGATAGGAGTCGCACCCTGCCCCATTGGAGGGGAAAATAACGAACGAAAGGGGAGCCTCCGACAACGGTGGATCATTCATGAGTGCAGCTTTCTCTCAAACTTAGCTTTGTACTAGTAGTAGTAGTATTAGTAGTAGTATGTAAGGCAATCCAAATTACTACTACTAATAATTGTAGTAGTGCAGGGAAGGTTACGTTTATGAATCTAGAGCCTTCATAAAGTAGTCAATAAAAAGTGGATGACAAGTACAAAAAGCTGTAATTTACCTAAAACAACGAATGGGATTATCATGAAACAGAAATGTCCGACAACCACTGAACATCAACATGGATCCTGGGAAATGATACGAGGAACTCTGGCCGATAGAAAATATGATGGCATGACGAACTAGACAACTTCAGAAAGTACAGGCTCCGAGACTCCCACGTTAGAGAGGTCTGGCGAATCTTCGGGAAGAACTATGTCCAACGTCGAACGCTAAAAGGCTGCTGCTGATGGTGGTGATAAACTGAATGGTTGTTCGTGAAGAAGCCCAAATTGTTTATGCGTTGCTACATAACATGGTAAGCTCCTATGGTATGAGATGCGAATTCAAGCCTTGTTCTTATCTAATTCTTGGTTCTGAATTCCCACATTTCAAATCGGTGATCAAAGTATATATTGACTTTTGGCGTTGAGGTGGAATAAGAGATGGACATTCTGTTAAAAAAAACACATAAAAAGTATCCGAATGTTAGCATTGAATTTCAGCTTTTGTGAAAGAGTGGACAGAAGGACTGATCGAATTTTGGAGGGGGTCCATGCAAAATGACTCCCCATATGACAAAGTTATACGTCCAAACCATGTGAAATTTCATGTTTGTCTACACGATAACTCCAAATGTTCTCAATGAATTTCGATGATACTTTTTGGTTGGATGAATAATTCTTCAGGCGGATCCATATACAATTACTCCCCTTGACAATTGCGTCTGCAGAGGTCTCTGCACTCAGAGCGCTCTCAAGTTTTATCACATGGATTATGGTCAATTTTATAAGTGTATTAGTTTTGACGATTATAGCATAAAGCCTTCATCGGGAATTAGGTCTTTGCATCAGAAACCGATCGTTGATCCTGGAGGGACACACTAGAATCGCATCCATTAAAATAGCCCCACATAACCAATGGTCGAAGTAGTTAAAAGACCCAAAAATATTCCTGGAAGACGGACAAGTAGATAGAGTAATTGAGAGAAAGAAAGAGAAATATATGTAAATGCCTTCTGGGGAGAAACGATGTACCAATCTTGAAAGCAATTACAAGTGAGTTTTTTTCCCCCTTTTTTCAGTGATCAATGCATTCGGAGTACTACGTATGGCAAAATAAAGTACTACTACTACTACTACTACTACTATTGCTACAGGGACAACGATGACTCAATGTTATCCAAATGTTGAGGAAGGGTAGCAAATCAGGAGCATTTTCCGAATAAAGAATAATATTTTTAGGAACCAAAATTGATTGTGCACTGCTAGAGGACATATCAAGCTTCTATCCAGTACGATAAAACAATTACATTATAAAATCAATTAGGGCAATGCAAAAACCACTTTTTTGAAATGGTTGAAGTATCCTCTGAGCAGATACACTTGCATTTTCTTTAGTCAGCGAGCGAAAGAATACCATCTGGAAATCTAAACTAATATCACGCCTTTCCGCTGTTTCAAATATTCAGACGGATACGTACAACTTCACTAATCCAGTTTTTTGTCACATCATTGTTGATAGGGTTTGGTCAGATCCTGAGATTTTATTTCCAACGCGTCTTAATTTCATAAGAAAATCTCAATGATGGAATCTTTTATTGTATATTCGATCTGGTCAGTAAATCTGTTCCTACCATTGGACAGTGTGGTGGGAAGAAGTAATAGAGTTAATAAAATTCATACAGAGCCTGTGGAAGTGAAGAAAAAAACAATAAAAATAATGAGATTCGACTTTTGTCGTGCACAGGATCTGAACAGTCCAGAAAAATTCTTGGAAAGGTCCCACTTTTGGAAAATGGGTAGCCGCTCGACCTCCCTAGTTACGCCCATGAGTATTGTATATGAGTTCGAGTCTTGTACAGAGCAATTAATTTATTCTGAATTAACATAATTTAACTGTATGACCGAATAATATATCAGCCAAGAACGTTATGATAAAGTCCGAGCAAAACATAATAGGGTGTAATAATCTATTGATAGATCAGAATAGATGAAGATGAATAAAATAAATTTAGGTTGATACAATAATCTAATATCATTTCGTTTTTGCAAAGTTTATACAATATGAAGCAAAGACAAAAATGAAATGACCCCTATTGATGGTGGGATCAACAAGTAACCCTTTGTAACGTTGCAGAAGAACCAATGTAGTGGATATTATATTTCAAATTTTGTTTCAAGGAATTTTTCAATCACAATTATGCCGGCTCCAGGGATCCATTTTCATCTTTCCGGCTGTGAAAAAACAAAACAAATAAAAACAATAAAAAAACACGATATCAACAAAAAAACAAAAACAACAAACCGTCTGCCAATAAGATAAGTTTTTAATATCACTAAAGTGTGGAGAGTTCCAATTTGAAAGACGTCTCTTTTTAATGGATACCTTCCTTCTCTCCGTTTTCCTTCTATGCTAACAAATTGAATTTTCCTCCATTTTGTCTCACTATTTTTTTACTCTTTTTCTCGAAGTGTTCATCGTCATTTTGTGAAGATATTGAGTCTCTGTTATGTGACCAATTAATTTGCACAATTTCTTTCTCTTGAGTCTTTTCAAATTTCCCTTGCATAAATTTTGTTTATCATCATCACCAGCATCCCATTATACGTATGACTTTCGGCTGATCTGTGATCTTCAATATTTAACACACTCCCTTAAGACTTCTATGCGATAGAAAAGTAAACCAATTACTGAGTACATTTTCTTTCAAGTAGAATGACACTTGATGTAGATAATATTGATATGAATGGAAATCATTCTTTGTCTACGAAGGATAAGTAAAAATATTTTTCCTTTCGTATCTTGATTATTGCTTCTCCATAACAATTTTGCTCTAGACTTTGATGTGAGACTTTATTAAAACGACAAAAACGTGGATAAATTCACAAAGAAGAACGTTGTAAGATATCCTTTCTTTTCTGCCATCTGGTTTGAGATATAAATATATAAGTAAATTTATAATTAGCTTTTGAAGGTCGATGACAAAGGGTTGGTGCGAAAAAAAAATAATTCTCGTAACTTTTCACGACCTGTTATGTAAGAAGAACGTTTTATAAGAAAATGAAGTATGAAACAGATCTCTCTATCAATTCATCTATCTAATCACCGAAGCCGCTCAACAACCAATCAGCCAAGTGGGCTACAGACTTTTCCCACTTAGAGTATCTGTGTCTATCTCTTTTAGTGCATATGTGTGTGTGTGTGTGTGTGTGTGTGTGTGTCCGAGCGGTCCTGGTCACATTTTGGGAGTATGACCTTTAAAATTTGCATGAGTTCACTACGTGACACCATCTAAAGAGATAGACTTTTGTTTTTTACCGAAAGTAATTTTGGAATTTCTATGATCTTTAGGATTAACAAAACCCAAATCTGATGATCGTATTTTTAGAGATAATCTTAGATAAAATATCTATTTAGAAGATAATTTTAGACAATCATTTTAGATGGTTAGTTCTGGTGCACGCGCAGGCAATGGTGATTTATCTATGTGAGGTACGGATATCTATCTATCTCTACCAAAATCAAAGTATTTCCTTTTTCCTCTGTATTTTTTTTCAGGAGAAAATTACCTGAGCTAACATCATTTGTAGTTATCTTCGCAGAGATTTCTGTGCATCTTTGCAGAGACACACAAATATACACCCTCTCTCCCCCATTCTCTCACACCTTACCCCCAGCTTCTTGTTTTATTTATTCATGTCTAGTAATCTGTTTGTTGATATATGTTTGATACGTATATTTTATTTACATCAAAGATTTACTTTTAGCACCGTGTCTGTCATCTTCGTTTGCTCGCACACACTTTCAACCATGGGATGTAATTGACAGAACTTGTCATATGTTTTGAACCATAGAAAATTAATAAGAATAATTTGATTTTTATATTCTATGTTTTGTTTTATGCGTCGTATAGTAAAAAAGAAAAGAATAAAGAAATGCTGACTGGCTGTGACACATGAGTATTAAATGTCATCATTCTTTTTCTGTCTTTCTTCTCATAAACATTGATAAAAGATAAAGAAACACACGCACTCACACATGAACCCACATCGTGTCGTGGGTTTATCTCATAGCTGAAAGCATTGTATATTTCTCGTCGACACTAGTGAATTGTTTAGCTTTCAAATCCCGATTTTCAAGACAAACTGGCCATCCCCAATTGAAATATTGGCGCAATACGATCTCCCAAGCTACTATTTTTCCTACTTGACTCTCTACCGAATTAAACATGGTGTAATAATGTTCGTGGTATCACAGGATCGTATCCTGGTCGCAGCACCAAACGAAATAAACATAGCTTTTATTCAGGAGACTGGACGTGGAATGAAGGTGGAAGAGGGGTGAAACATTGGACAAGGCTTCCTTATTTTAAATCGTCCAACTATTTTCAACAGAATTGGTTGCAACACTTTCCTATATCAGGGTGTTCCGGGCTTGAATGCAACAAAGAATGACCTCTGCATGAATTCCCCACCGAATACTTTCTGGCCTATTCTACATCAGCATCTGACGACAGGTACTTAGTAACACTATTCAACGACATGCTATGTCTCCCTTTCGTCACGTACTTTAATCAAATTCGAAGAATGTGTCCTTTGATCAAGCCAACCATGGCCCACTTGAGTTAAATGATGTTGCTAAATATATTGCCCCTGCTTTTGATGTAATAGCGACGATGATAATCTCATATTATTAGTTCTAAAGCAAGCTAGCCCTCCTCACACGGAAAAGATCTATACAACAAATTCTTTCTAGCCAGATGTCTCTCCATTAGATATCTTGATATAGTACGCTAAGCTCAGTATTAATCTATAGAAAATGGAAAAGCAAAAAATGAGTTTGGTTTATAGACTCAATAGTATATGTTCACAGGAATAGATGGCACTTGTTGTCACGTCTTCAGTATAAATGCATACAGATTTGAAGCAAACGTTAATAAGGAGAAAAGTTCTGTCATCTTTCTTTGGCACTCACGAAATCCAATTTGTTAACAATGTACTTGCCAGAATGCTTTTCGCTGCCAGTTCTAGAACTTTTCTGATAACGTACCAAACATTTTCAGAATTCCAAGAGACACCTAAAATATCACTATCCTGTCCATATCTATGCGTTCCCAATACAGTAGCACAGGAACTATAGTAACCATGTATGTACTGTAGTAATAGTAATATATCCGTACCTCGCATAAATGAATCACCTTAGTCTGCGCGGGTACCAGAACTAATAGTCTGGAAAGTTTTATGAAGATCTTTTATCTGAAATTATTTTAAAAAAAAGGCTATCACAAGATTTGTCAATTGTTGGTTCGGAATGACCGTAGAGGGCTCCAGAACACTTTATTGAAAGAACAAAAAATGTTTTGAGATGGTGCCTAGTAGTGTTGTAGATTGTAAGCCCACAGATTCGACCAGGAACATCCGGAGACATACACAAACACGCATAAATATACACAGACACTCAAAGAGAGAAGAATATATAGCTTGCTTGGCTGACTGGTCAAGGAATTTGAGGGGCTACGGTGATTCAGTAATAGAAATAATGATAGCTGTGCCCGTATGGAATTCCATGGGTGTCAATAACTGAGACATAATCATTATTTTCGTTTGAATTAAATCAAATCAGAGTATATGATTTGGTTCAAATAATTTATTACCTATGGGATATTTCTATATAAATTATAATAACATTTGTAGTTTAATGAAACTAATGATTGGCTCAACGGCTAATTAAAAATGATATATTAGATAAAGTATTGTAAGGCGTCATTAATAATATTTCGCCACTATTTACCTCCAGGTTGGGTAACCTTTATCATTGAATTTCAAGAGTTCAGTAGTACGAACGATCACATGCTAAGCGAACCATCCACCAATGTAAAGGGTCTTTACCGGGAACTTGTTCATCATTCCGATCTGCGCTGTTAATTCATTTACTCACAGCTGGAGAGTACCAAGTTTGAATTTAGTTACAGTAATGAAAACAAACCCAAAACAACAGCTTCAGAGATAAAATATTGCTATTTCTTGATGCTTACCCTGTATATTCAGAGATTTTTCTCGACTTCATACAGCGTATACAGTATTTAATGTAATATAAAAAGCACATTTAAATTTCGAAAAAATCCATGAAAATATTAAACTGCAGACAAATGCAGTACTCATGGGAATTGGGCTACCTCACTTTACTCTAGAGGGTATGTTGCTGATGGTAAAAAGATATTTTCCCCCGATTCCCATGTTACATACTCTTAACTTATCAAAAGAAAAATGTGCTCCCAAATTAAAAATTGGGTGGAAAAATTCCTTTGGTAATAGGTCAAGGGAGATAACTCAATTGAAAAGGATTTGATGTGATAAGGGGTTAATTTTCCAAACATAGCTGCTAATTCTTTCCTGTTTTATTATATTACCTCAGCAATTTGTTACGTAGAACCTTCTGAATCATATACAGAAATACCATGGATAAAGATCAAATATGATATCCATACCTGCGTTAACGAATCAGAAATTACATACGCGTGCACCAGAACAAATTATCTGATAAAAAATAAATATACCTAAAATTGTCCTGAAGATTATCTTAAAGATAGCTCTTTTATCAAAAATAATCTAAAGAAAACAGGTCTCTTTGCAAAAATTATCCAAAGAAATACCAGCATACGATTTGAGCATTATTGGTAAAAAATGACACCACGGACCTCTACAAAAAAAACAAAAACAACAACATACAAGAAACACTTTCAGATGGTGTTGAACGCAACCAAATTTCCAAGGTGGAAGCTCCAAAAGTGTGACCATGAGCAACTACTCACCCAACCACTGATAGATTGATAGATTGATTGACACACAGTCAGAGACACTCAAAAGGCGAAGAATTTCAGGTCCTCTTGACGGATAGTCGGGCCATTTGTGGTACTTCGGCGATTCCATAAAATGATTTATTAACTCATGCGTTTTTGCAATGCAAGGACCCATGTATTCAAATTGTACGTGCGAATGTTCCTGTTTTAGACATAATGAACAAATGATCCCAAAGAAAAAGCTGGTAAGACATATTTTGAATCATATTCTAAAATAGTTCTAGAACAAACATATTTCCATTATCAATAAATCTCGATTGATCCCTTTTCTCACCATAAACAGATTTAGTAAAACACAATTAGCGTACGTATCCGTGCATAAATTGAGAATACCAAATCTTCAGGCAAAGATTTGCTCGCTTGCCAACCACCACTCCATGGCAATACATCTTTAGTTGTTATTGACTTAGCGTAATATGTCATAGAGACACAAGTTTGGACATCAGGTGAGGATTTATGAGATAAGTTGGTGTCAGTTATAAAGATGTACCTCGTTTACTGGTAATAAACAATAGAGGAATAAAATCTGTAACAGTTTGTTATGTCAAACTGTGCAGAGCCTTCGGCAAATGAAGCGTAACAATTTACACAGGACTTATTTACTGTACAGTAATCTTTCAGTAGTCTATATCAAACTTCTTTCCTCAGACTGGCTTATCAGATCATAATTGGTATTACAGTATACATAGATCTATAGTTCAAGTTAGAATGCTATCACATTACTCAGGTATTCTATTAACTTGGGAGTGGTTCAAAACACTTACGGAAATCCAATATGTTTGCTGAGATGATGAACATATTTCAGTACAAAGTTGGATAAATTCAGACAGAAAAATAGTGTTCCGTTTCATTCTGTTGATAGATCCCCACTTCAACAGTTGACAGATAACAACACAGGAAACGTAAACAAGGTCATGAAAGGAACCCTAGAAAATCTAAGCATTCACCTTGTGACAAAATCATTTCACTATCTTAAGAGTGACAGAAAAGTAAGAAGGTTATATAGGAACATGCACGGCGTCTTATCTAAGAAAATCAAGGACAACGAAGGCTATTAAGATGTAAACATCAAATGCTGGCAGTCATAAGATTTAACGTTACTGGGATTACTAACCTTTCTCCCTATTCAATAGAGACGTTATTCTGCAAGTAGAAACCATTTTGAGACCATGTCACCTATACAATTGGGATTAACATTTTTTATGGCGTTTCAAGAACATGCATAAAGAGTAACGTCGAGAAAACAAGACGTAGATGAAGGGAAAAGGCAAAAACTAAAAAATAGGCCGTACACTTGTAAATAAGTGATCAAAGTAATTAGGTAAAAAAAAACAAAAACAGAATAGATGTGGTAAATTCATATAAGGTGGAAACAATACTAATTGTAATCGATGATCGAAAAATGGGTCCATTGTCGTAAAACAGTGTAATCGTTTTTCCAGTTAAAACTATTGTCTTACAAAAGTATTTTATCCTAATTGACTTTAATAAACACCACAATGGAATTATACAAAAGATTGTTGAACGTTTCTGCATGAATGTTAAGTGTGAAGTACTGCAGACATTTTTCTTTTCGTGGTCAATTTTTTCATGTTCAACGAAGATAAATTCGAATAATATAAGGAGTTTTTTTTTCTGAAATAGTGTGTCCTACGTTGAAGGTTCTCTATGAGACTGATTTGATATTCGTTTTTCCTGAAAAAAATAGGCCGACTTATACATAAGCTACATGCACTATATCGACTTATATACGATTATTTTCGGTCATCTGGGGGAAATTACTAATTACCCTGACTGAAAATCTCTATGATCCTAAAAAGAAGGGTATACAACCAGTGCACCCTCCCGGTGGGCACTTATATGGTGCTGAAACATCGAAACTGGCTAAAAGATTTCCCCCTAAACTGAGAACCTTGCAACGTTTACAGGAGAGAATCATGCACAACGTCACATGGAGGGATCACTATACAACACAGTATAGCATAGAACAAACAGGGATCAGAAGTATAATAGAAAACCATTATAAAATTCGAACGGTAATGTTGCAAAAATATCAGACAGCCGTTGGGCATCATGAACGTCAGAGATCACATACAAAACTATGAGACGGCGTGACGAACCTGAAAAGTTCAGAAAGTACTGGCTCCGCGACGCTCATGAGAGAGAGAGGTCAGACAAATATCTGGGAAAAGTTTTTGTCCAACGACAGACGCTAAAAGGCTGCTGCTGATGATGGTCATGTTGAGGGCGATGATGATGATGATGATGCAATTTTAATCCAACTAATACTTAGATACTAGATAGAATTTAAAATATCTTCGAAACCTAAGGATATGTAATCAAAAATAATGTTTTCACTTGAGCAGCGTTTAATTAGCTAAACAGTACTTATTTTTTTGAATTGGGAATTTTTTACCAGACACTTTCCGGCGATTATGAAATTTGTAAGATTGCGTTTATTTTGAAAGAATCTCAAACTAATTCTCCACAAAATGGTGGCAATTCGATGACTGTGGGACATTTTCTCGAGCAGAAAACACATTCCCAAGTAAACGACAGAAAGAGATCTCATTTGTAAATGAACAAGAAAAATTACTTTTTCCCCGGAATGAGTGGAATGCACAAGTTTTGCATTGTTAACATCAGTTCAATTTTACATCATTTTCCATTTTCAATTTTAATTTACGCCTTGAAGACTAATTGAACGCTTCCATAATTCCAAGTAATGACATAATTTGTTTTAATCAACACACCCACACGCTTACACACACGTGCATACGGGCGCACGCGCACATACCCGCTCACATACGTGACTGAAATAATATACCGCAGAAAATTGTTTACGTATCTCATTTTCATAATTCATAATTCTGATTATTCATTTTTGAAATCGACATGAGTTCTTAGAATGGGGAAGCTTACATGTTAAGACCAGTTTTCAAATCGGTTAACAGCGTTTGTAAGGAATTAAGTAACCCAAAAAGAGATTTGTTAAAGGCAAAAGAGAGAGAGAGCAGATTATACAGTGTTTAACTAAAGTATACACTACACATTCACATGCACACACACACACACACACACACACACACACACACACACACACATATATATATATATATATATATATAAGTTTTTCATTTGCTACTGAATCATATTGCATTTTGGACGATGTTTTTGTTTTATTCTATATGCAATCATTAATTTTGTTTCAGATATTTAAAAAAAAATATTTAAATCTCAATTGGAAACAAATAGTTTTATTACAAAATACAAATCCAGGCAAATGTAGTTAAACTGTATATACGATGCTAGAGTTTTTAAAAAAGATAGAACTTCTAGAATATTCTCGATTCAGAGAGTGATGTCCTCGTCCATTCAGTAATTTCAAAACTCTGAAACCTCAAGGCCCCCCCCCCTTATAAAGGAAATAAACAGGCAGATACCTATATTTAGCATTCAGTTCTTAGACTGTAATCAATGAACTACAATATCATGCAATTTTTGGCTTTTAAAAATCAAATTTATTCGAAATGGATTAGATTTATTTAAATTCTGATATTTGGTTCTTGTTTGTATACAGCAGTTATGTTTTTCGATTGCTGTCTTATGAATGATATTGTTTCTCCAATACTTGATTTGCAATGTCAGGTGTACAGAGAACAATAATGCGAACCCTATAACTTTTTTTGACGGACACTCAGGGTTCGCAGACCCCAGTTTCGATACCATTGATTTTGAACGTTGGATGCACATTCCAGAAAAATGGAATTTTTTAATTATATGGGTGGGTGGAGGGTAATTTGGAATCTCTGAGTGAAAAGCGAAAAGCATTCAATGGCTCAGAGCTACGTCGTACGAAAAAGAGAAAAACTGAATAGATGTTGGAGAACAAGTAATCCGTGGTAAATATCAGATTAGAAGGTCTCTGTACATTACAAAACTTGATTTTGTAATATTTCTAGCGGATTTTGTGGATTCAAAGTTACACTTTTATAGTATGTCGAAATATTTTAGAAGTTAGTCAATTTTTTTGTTGCTAAAATTATTTCTCGTTGATTTACATTTTTTTCTAATTTATTTATTTCTTCTCTACAATCTAAAATTGTAAATTTTCGTAAATTTCTGAATCAAAACCTGGTATTATCATACCTCTTCAAACGCCAAATCTTTTTTTTTTATAGCAAGAAAGCATGACACCTTTTAAGCTGTCGAAGTGAGAAATAAAGCCATAAAGGTTGAAGACCTCTGATTTAGTGGCGTATATGCTTTTTTCAAGCGTCTTATAACCGTACAAGTATGAAATCTTAAGACAGTTTGTTGTATTAAAAAAAAAATCGTATCAATGCATAACTCGAATATTGTGAAACCATAACTGTTATAAAATATCAAACGAAATGATTCAGTTGAACATTATCGACATGTGTATGCACTTGAGCATGCATCAATATATATGCACTCGTAGATGAATACACACATGATCTGATAGATATATATGCAGTAAAACACACACCCACATACATATATATTGAGATGGTTGGGTATATAAATGGGCTAGAAATTCAGGAAGACTGTTTTTTTGTGTACCACAGTTCATGCTTTTCTCTCTTTCAGTTCAGGCTTTCCAATTTAGATGTGATTTTCCAATCTTTCGATTCTGGAAGTGACTGTAAAATTCGGGAAATTTAAAAACAAAACAAAACAAAAGTACACACATCTCAATTGGCAACATTGAACGTTAAAACATGAAACAGAATTCTAAAAAACTAAACACAGCCAATACTGGACTCAAGAATTCGAAAAAATGAAACAAAACAAAACAAACATCAGAATTGGCAGCCTTGCGCTGGTTCTATTTGGTGTGAATATATATTGTGGCTAATAAATTGAAAAGTCGAAAATTGCATCAACTTTTTTCAGCTTCATGTAAAGTTTCAAATACGAACTGCTTTATCATGTTGCACTTCTGATGTGTTTCCTTCTACTTCTCTCCAAGTGTATATTCAGAAATTCAACTATTTCCCATTCCTATTGCATTACTCTTCACACCTCTTGTCTTTTTCATTATTCCACCTTGCGAATAGCTACAGATTAGTATGTATTCAATGTTCGCTGCGTCGTGGATTGATATAATGATATCAGCTTCGCCGTGGAGCAATGATTAACAAACTTGTGCAAAACTGTAGTTTCTTCAGCCCTCATTTGGCACTGACGCTTGTGGACTTGGACCGGACTAAGCTAAGCTCAGTAAATACTTACGCCTGCTTGTAGGGGTAAGTAGCTGAATATTTCCTGCAAACGCCAGGTTTTCAGTTTTCCATCTAGTAAAAATTCTAATGCAGGCTGTCCTCATTCACTGGAGACTTAGATGCCTGACAATCGGACTAACCAAATTTCTCATTATTTGCTTATGTACTGGACTTTAAACTTAGTGAATATCAACTTATATATAAGAATTATATGCGATACATTATTAGCACATTAACTGGACATGGCCTTTTCGAAACATTTGCGTATTTCATGTATCTGTATTCATAAATGTGCCTGATGCCCAACTTATTGTCTCAATTCTGAGATGCGTTGTTATCACAATTTCACCAGTTGTTCAGACTACTATTCTCGGGCAATTCATCATTTAGTACTTAGAAACTACCAGCAAGGTGTAGTAGTAGAAGAAAATATTCGCTGCAATCAATATGAAACATCACTAAACAATTCAAAAGATAAAAGATATCTGTACCTCGCACAAATGAATCACCGTAGCTCGCTCGAGTACCAGAACCAATCATTCAAAAACCTCTCTAAACTTAGATAAAGAAAAACATCCCTAACTAAACATATCGGAAGAAATGGATATTTTTTTCTAAAATAATCTGGAAAGATACCAAATGATCAGAGCGACCCGAAAAACACTATTTTGAAAAAACTACTTTTAGATGGTTCCTGGTGGTATTCTCGTTCAAATTCTTGAAGGTCGTAGCCCCCAAAATGTGCCTGGGGGTGTCTGGAGACAGTTACAAACACACAGAAACTCGAAGAGAGGGTCATATGTTGTCCACTTGGTTGATTGATCGGCCATTTTGGTAATTCAATAACTTTTACTTACAAATACGATTATTAATCCAAATAACTGGCGGGAATATGTTTTTCACCGTCTGAAGTATAGACTTTCCATTAAGTATCCTGGAGTATGATGAAAATAAGTTCATCACTGCGATCCATATTTGCTGCATTTTACCTCGACAATTAAGCAACGATGGTGGTAAAATCAAGTTTCTTTGATGAAAATACCACTAGTACAGTTTAAACCATAAATTTATGATTGAAGAAAAAAATGGACACAATTACCAATTTCTCATAAACTTTCATTGTAAATTGAACCTTCCAATATCAATCTATTTTTGGTTGTTGGAAAAGAAACGAAAATTGAAAAAAAGTCATTTGAGGTGTGCGTGTCAAATTTCAATTTTGTGCTATGAACAGTTAGGGCTGGGCGAAGTCCGGATAAATACTGAGAAAGATATACAAAAATGTTCGAAAGATATAAGGAAGATGTCCAAATACATCAATAATCAATACCCAGCAACAGTAATCAAACTGGTCTGTTGTAGGTAGCAATTATTTGAAGAACACAATTTATATAATATAAACTACTTGATAATTGAAAATGAATTAATCAATTAATTTAGACTCAAGTATCAACAGATTTTTCTTTTAAAAGAAAACCAATGAAACACAAAGAAAACATTAATCAACTGAATGCATTTTCTAAATATATTTGTGTGGATTGGTTATGAAACTTATGCCTTTATTATTGTATGTAACAACAATGACGGATGACAATGACCAGACCCAAACCAATGATGTTTAGCACAGATAACAGAGACAAGGCGACGTAAACAAAAACCGATGACGAAATCACTTCCATTTCTTATGCTCAACTGAAGTTGACTCGTTTCGCTATAGTTTGCAAATCTGATTCACAGGAACTGTCAATGAAGGGGTTGGGACGCATAGATTTGGGATGATATCATATGAAGAAACAAATTTTGTTTTGTTTACCTATAGATTTTTTAATAAGATATGTGAGTTTGACGCCAAAGCAGTCAACTTGTTATTCAATTTAGGTTTTGTTCCGTTGGGGTTACATTTAATTAAACAGATTAACATTCAATCAATCAATATTTCATACTCTTAAACTTATGGAAAAATATCAGGTATGCAACAATGTAAGTCGGTGGCGTGTTACACTTCTACACATTTCGATACCTATCTTAAATATTCGCTCCGAATGGCTCCAAAGACAACATTCAGGATCAACATTTATTTTTATACATTTTATGTAATATTAAGACCACGTTATATCTACTTTAAAGAAACGGAACATTGAAAGAAGGTACTGATTCATTGAGCAAGTGTGCCCATAAAAGATAGCAAAGAGTTTTTATCCTTTTTTTTTTTCCATATGTGCAAGTGTTCATTTGGTGTTTTTAGGTACTTGTTTGTTTGCTTGTTTGTTCCAGCGCTCCTGGCCATACGATTTTGTCCAGAGACTTCAAATTGGCATCAGTACTCCACTAGACCCCTTTTAAAGATATTTCTTTTGATTTTTGGATTTTTAAAAAACATTTTTAAAGACAAACAAACAAATCAAACCCGGGGTCTTATTCTGCCGGGTTTGATAATTTGTTTGCATGTTCCAGCGTTCCTGGCCATAACGTCTTGTCTACAGACCTTGACATAGGCATTTGTACCCCACTAGATCTGTTCTGAGAATTATTCCATGATTTCGGGAAAAAAATATTTTTTGAACTTACTGAAGCATTATTTTGACGGGTTAATTGATTTAGACATCTAGAAACGTCTAGATTCTTGGGAATTGTTTTTTCCTCATTTTAGAAGTATATGTCGGAAAACGCTGCTGATATCATGAATATAATTCTTTCAATCAAATCTATCTTTCAATGTAATTTTTGTTGTTGTTCATTTATTGACTATGATGGCGAGTGGGCCTTATCATCAATTGCAACAAATATAAACCTCCTGCAATGTGACTTTGCTGCTGCTATTACTCCTGATAGGGATTGAACTCACTACACTAGCAAACTGATCCACCGGAAGGCTTGTTGACCACTGCTCTATGGTAGGCACCCAAAAGTTATCCAATAAGCGTAAGACAGCATGACATAAAGACAATTCGATGGGGCAACAATCAAGGATCGAATACATTACACTTGCGAATGGCCTGTAAGATATGCTAACTGATCATATCAGGATATTTGAAATATCTATTTTGGTTTGAAGAAAGGTCTACAATTTATTTATAAAAGCACACATCAAATCATCCTATTTACACGATATCTATGTCATTAAACGTTAGCACCACGGCTGGGGCAATTAATATCACAATCATTTTAAAAACTGATTTACATTTGTTGATAACACTAGATACTTCGGTTATCTTCTCCATAATCCTACGACTCTGTTGTTTAAAAAGGATTTTATGATATTCAATCTACTCCTCTTTCGTTCCACCATATATGCATGGCGGTCTCCACAGCCCTTTGTACTCCCTTCTGGTCAAAAACACATTAGGCCCTTCTAGTTCTATACTGCGGATAATATTAAACATATCTGTTAAGTCTCCCGACCCCTCTTTCAGGTAACCAGTCAGTAATCTAATCATAGCTCAGTACAGTAAAAGGGCCCCAAGTGTGAACACGTTGGGAGAATTAAACTCTAAGCAGTCTTAATGTTCTGCAAGATTAGGTAACCATTTTTGGAAAACCCTGAATTTATTATCAAAATGATGATAATATTGAAATAATTAATAATAGTAATATTTGTAGGTTCGAACTAATTTCCTCTTTTTATAACGCTTACTATAAATAAGATTTGAGAAATACAGGAAAGCTGTAATCCATGAATGCACTGATATGGTTGATCGAATCAATAGAAAGTGTTTGGCATTGGGGAATAAAAATATTGACAGAATCCACCTACTAACTGAATTCAGATAACTTAATCAGCAAACCCAGCATAGACATAATTATCTTGTCAGAGCCACGAATCAGGATGCAACTATTGTTGAACTTGGGATTCCATAGACATGGCCGACAGTTTTACGGCAGGTTACAGGTTCAGTGCAGAGTTAAGGAGGGAGAATTTCCCTCCCCCAAAGTACTGGATGTGATGTATATAAGAGGGAAAACTCGGGCCCTTTCAGAATAAGATTTGACAACATCTTAGAATATAACAGACCACTGAGAAAGGCCGGAGAGTACGCGGCCGAAACATTAGAAAATTGAGAACCAGAGTTCAATGATGCCTTCACTATCCATGGTATTAGTAGCAGAAGAAAGAGGAGGGGACAAGAAGAAAAAGAAGAGCAAGTAGTCTTTCTTTGGGTAATTGATTCTCATACTTCTAAAATATTACAATACAGCAATACTCTGCAAGGAAAATTGTCAATAGAAATCATGAATTGCCCATCAAAAAAAAAAAAAAAATGGTAAAAAATGATCGGCAATTATTTCTTTTGATGACGTCACATCTTTTAACAACGATTCATCTTTTTGTCCCCTCCCCTATTTAGGTTGTTTTATGAAACCGGGAATGACTGATAGAACGACCGACCGATCGATCGGAAAGCGTCAAATAGAGACGTGTGAATGGATCTGGAAACAAGCAACAAAGACGTAGAAATTATTTCAAATTGACCACATACAATGAATAGCAGCAGCAATAGTAGTATCTGTATCCATTAGAAACTCATGATTAACATCTTCATCGTCAATTTGTCGTCATCATTATTAACAAAGATATATTTCGTGGTTTACACCTTGTCAAAAATCAATTTTTGAATGATTTTTTGATAATGCAACTCATCATTTATCACTTCATATACTACGTTAAAATCTTATTAATGAAAGAAAACGAAGGGCATGGTTCCAGAGTGCGATAAAAGCCATTTAAAAGAAAATGTTTTTTAACTAGATTAAAGATCAAATTCTCGACTTAAACTTTTTATCCTATTAAAACCTTGTAAATTGGACATAATAAAAAAAAAGGTTTTAATAATATATAAAATACAAATCCAAAATTTGATTCTTAATTTAATCAATAATATATTTTCTGATGGCGCTGACCACGTTTTGGAACCAGGCATTGAAACCCGTACAAGACATTCAAGAGGAGTGTAGATCACACTGAGAAAAACTTTTGTTTACAAATAATATCATTGCATTAAGTATCAATGTCTTTGAAAACATTAATTAGTTTAATTGTGCCTAATAAGTTTAATATCATAGGAGAATTTTGAATATGGGATCGTCAAATGAGGAGCGGCTATTAATTGAGTTTCCCCATCTCTCTTTGCGACCAAAGATAAATTTGAATATGTTTGACACAAAACGGCAATGATTAAAGGAATCCAATATTGCCGGTAATAATACGAATGCTAAAAAAAATCTACTTTTTCAAAAAAAAAAAAAATCATAGTCACTGTTGAAAGAAGCGAATGAGTGATTCTGCTATTTTCGAAATTCATTGGAATGGTTGCTGTGTGAACAGACAAGTGGTGCTCGTTCGTCGTTGGATAGATGTGTATTTATCTCGTATTTTTTCATTTAAATCGATGAATGTCCAAGCACTTGTTTCTATCACTACGCTTTGTTTAATCTGCACAGAACCTTCAACGGAGATATATCGTAAATATCAAATAGTTTTGAGCAGAACCTCATATCGAACAACCGTAGCCATTAAAGATGGCAAAGTGTTCCATCTTTTTTTCATATGTGCTCGTGAATATGTTTTTGTGTGTTTATTTGTTTGTTTGGTCCAGTGCTCCTGGCCATACAGTTTTGTCAACAAACTTGAAGATTGGTATCAGTACACCACTAGACCTCTTCTAAGAATGTCTTATTTTGTATTTTCGAGAAAAAAAAGAAGCTTTTCTAATTACTTTTGCCTCATTCTAACGGATTTATTGATATTATCTAGATTCTAGAGAGTTTGTTTTTTCACTGTATTTTAGAGGGTTTTCTGTAGAAAACGCCAGTGATGTCAGAAGTTTCATTTATTCCGGTCATGTTATTTTCGATGGAATTTTTTTACATGACAAAATTAAGATGCTATGGTTGTTCAATAATGGACTGTGATGGCGAGTCTCACAAAGTGCCATTCAATATTTGATACATAGTTTTATAAGTGTAGATAGAATGTTTGTCATCTATAAATTATTCTAATTGCAAGAGTATTGGAAGATATCTAATTAAGCGTAAAAGAAACTGATAAGTTTTTTTTTAATCACCTCTGTATTTGTAGGGATCCGTAGCTGGGGAAATTATTTGTGAGAAACATTGCACTGGACGCAGGGATTGATGTTGTCTCTACTCACACGTACGCACTCAATAATCCTGTGTCGTAATTCATCTCACTGGGAGGCAAATGAATACAATCGCTCATCGACTTTTTGGCTGAGATCTGTCGTCTCCTGCCTTCTAGCGAAAAATAAAAAAAATAAAGTAGGCCTAGTCCCTGAGAATCTGTTCCGTCAGCTGTATAATTAACTCGTCATGGTTAAGGGTTACCCTGGAACATGCGGAAAAGCCAACAGGACTGAGCAATTTTTGCCTTCACCCACGGGTTAGCCTTGTTTCGTCTTCAGTTACGGCACACATGAAACGTGGTCTGGTCCCTGGAGATTCTGACTCAGCTGTACTAAAAAAGGGAGTTTATGTGTGCACCGACGGCTTTGCAGCACAATCTGTGGAGAATTGTCAATTACTGCCTTTACCTACCATACGCATATGGGATATCCCGTTATACCTGACGTTATGCCTATAGAGGAGGTAAATAATGTCATCCATATCATTCCAAACTTATTTATTTACAGGTTTACTCTATATAAAGAGGCCAGCCTTAAAACTTCAAGTTCATAACTAGTAATCCAATAAATAACTAGATTAGGGCACTGAGATAATCATAAACGAATTCACGAAAAACATTTAAACTTTGTGAAAAGTGTGACTTCATATTTACAGGACGTCCAAGTTGCTATGCTAAACAATTGAAAGACGAACAACATTATTTGCAACCAAGAACTAACTTATTCTCACTCCCAGAACAAGTTTCAATATCTTACATAAATTCATTTCAAGAGACCAAATACACTTATACAAGTGTCCTTTGCATAATATTAAATTGGCAAATTCAATCAAGGGAAGAAGACACTGACACACATGTATGAGTGAAAAATCTCATTAGGGAGACATGACTATATTTTTACAAATAGTGGAGCGATCTATTTCCCCAGGTATATATTGATACCTTGCAATAATGAGTATTTATTGAGACCTTGCAATGACGAGTATCATTGAATAACGTAAAATGTTTTTGTAGTATAAATAAGAGATAAATCTCTTCTTTGCAACGATAACTTCATCGAACGACAGATTTACAGTTTTGTTCGACTATCTTCTGCCATCTTCCAGGCAACTTCATAATTTCATTTGCCCTGAGCGTTTCTTTTTATCTTCCTGAGAAAAGGACTTGCATCTTGCAGTCTTCTAGAAAAAAGAAATCTCCTCTCCCCCCCAAAATGATAATTTGAGTCTTGTTAATATAACCAATGGTATCAATATGCACTGGTTAGAATGCATCCAGGTGACAGGTTGAAAAACAATTCGTATAATTCCATTCCGTCGGACAATGGTGTTGTCGTGGAGGAAAAAAGAAGAGATACAGCTGTCCTGACAGATGTCCACACTGAGCTGCACTTCACTTTCTTGATATCTCCCAAAAGACACCTTCAAGCTTCGGCCCCACCCTCGGCCAATAATCTGTGAGGCTTCTTAACTGAAACACGCTTCGTCTACAAATAGGTCCTCGCTCGACTCTCGGGCGTCACTAGAAATCCCAGATTCAAACTTAGAAGCAGATTCTTCTTTCTTTTCCTCACCACAACCTAAACTGCCATTTTACTATTCTTTAAGGGATTTGATACTACAATACTGCCTTAGTGTTAGTTTATGCTTTTATTTCTATATTCACTACTTTGACCAATTCAACTAATTTCAAGGCTTTTTACTTCCGTAACCAAATCACCTTATATTCAAAACTTGACTGTTTGGACTACCCCCACCCCCACACACAAATTCCTTTGGTTTATTGTTTTTCTCTACCACCGTCTCATTCTATTCCGTTTGAACAACCACCAATTCCAACGCGATGAATGAGAACTTCCGATATAAGCAGAAACAATTTTGCTTTCTCCTCTAAGAAAAATGCGTCCTCGCCATATCTTGATGAAATATCACATCATTTCTTTCAATAAATTCTTGACGTGTTCTGTCAATTGATTTCTTCAGTTGGTTTGATAATTACCAGTACTTGTTCAAATCAGTCATCTTGCACTTTATACTTGTAGTACAAGATTCCATTCATAACTTAGAAAAAAAAATTCTTTCGTACCGCTAGCGATGGTTAATTTCGCCCAACTCACAATTTTTTGTGTTTTACAATGTTGCAAATTATCCACTTTCATCACTTGTCACAAAGTGCTTAAAAACATTTAAATAAGGCCAATGAGGTTATGATATCTTATGCAGAAGTCATATGTCAAAGCGACAAACAAAAAAAAAACTGCTTCAAACGATTGATTTGAATACTTACAGTATGTAGATCATCGTATAATGTTGATGATTATTCCCAATATTTTCATTTTATCGTTATCAGCCTCCAATTGTCTGCCTTACTGTGGAGGATTGTTCGGTCAGAAATCCTCATGTAAACCAATTTTGACATGTTTGATTATTCACAGTGCTTTCTTCAAAAATTGCTTTATGCAATTGAGTCTCTTGGAACAAAATAGCAGCATGTCTTGAAAATGTTTCTCATTCCCTTTCATCTTTAATGTTGAAATCAATAAAAAAAGAAAAAATGCAAATTTTGACAATTTTCAAATTATGCCCGCCGAGATGACGCATGTCACAATACAATCAAAATCGTTTTTTTTTTCAAAAATTAGTTAAAACTTAACTTTCCTAATGCCATCTTACGACAACACTAGAGCAGACTTTTACTCGTCAAAGCCAAAGATTATATTGCAGTGGATGTTAAAGGGGATAAGAAATCCCTTTTTTCAATTCGTTACTATCCTTTTGGGGAGAGGAGCGCATGACTCCATTCCTGATTTTTTCCACTCTAATCACACAGTTTAGGGTGTAATCAGTTAGCCGAAAGGGAAATTGTCCAAATGAGAAGTTTTCCCCACTCTTTGTTCATACTGAGAATCAAACCCAGGACCTTCTGCACGCAAGGCATGTTACTACCCCAAATGGACCGATACAAACACTGCGCAAATTGTCTGAAAAAAATTTCTTGTTGAATATAACACCCTAAAGTTCTTATCTAAACTTCTCATAGCAAGTATTACTCATTTGCAATTAGGGCAATAAACGGTAACCTTTTCCCCCGTAACAAGAACGAGAACAATCCTGACTTACTTCAGGGGAGTGAACTCTTCGCTCTTTGACTGTCATGTAACGTTGAGCCAAACTTATGTATAAAATTAGCGATATCTCACAGTGACTTGAAATCACGACCAAGAGATTTATAGGCGGCTCTCTTACCAACTGAGATAAACTGTCAGAGATTCATTTAGGAGGGGAGTTCGACCCTGCAGCAGCGGTACTTTTTCTCTTACTGATTTGCTCTGAACACTGAACTGTGCCATCATTTAATCCACGGTAAAGCACATTGAAATTAAACCCGTCTTCAAAATCATTCAACGTAAATATGGAAATAATCTAATTTAGTTAGAAATATTTCCAAATTGGAACCGATGAATATTTCTAGAGAAAAAAAAAAGTTGCCTTGTGACTGGTTGGAGAAAGGTGAAGAAAATATCAAGCAAGCAGAATGATGTAACAACTATCATGAACGTATATCGTAGTTCTTTAACTGCAATGTCTAGAGAAAATATGCAGATGTAAATATACTGACATTCATTTACATAGTCAATCCTTGGAGAGCCAAAAGAATCAGGGTTTTACAACCATCTTCCACTGGTTCACTCGGTTATTCACATTCTGAGGAAAACTTACCTTTTCTACCGCAGAAAATGGATCTAATGTTGTTTTGTTGAATAGAGTCCTTGTCTTGAAACTTTTTGAACGTCGTTTAATCTCATTGATTTTGTTAAAAGCCACCAAGGCCTTATATTCTTCCTGGTGGCAATAATAGTAAGTGTGTTGATTGTAATAGCACTCAAGACAGCAGAACAAGTCTGATTTATTCAATTCATATAATTAGGAACCGTCAACCAAGACTGTCTCCAGAACTGTCAACATGGTTTTCTTCGGATTTTAAGCTGGTATGGCTGGCTACCTACGTATGTATGTGCATGTATATGTATGGGCCATACAGACAACAGCATAGAAGCTGAATGGTCCGAAAATATTTACTCATGAATAAATTTAGAAAAGGATTTCTTGAAAATTCCCATTCAAAATAGGTTTCGAGTGGAGGGGGGAGCAATTTACGATGTAATTTTTCTTAAATAAAAATGTCCCTTAGTTCATACACAGCAGCATTCATGTGTGTGATTTCTTTTGAAATCTTGGCTTTTTTAGGGATTGCCTTCCAACAATAGTTGAGAGACATGAGTTCATTAATCACT
This sequence comes from Thysanoteuthis rhombus, assembly GCA_963457665.1. Lineage (NCBI taxonomy): Eukaryota > Metazoa > Mollusca > Cephalopoda > Oegopsida > Thysanoteuthidae > Thysanoteuthis > Thysanoteuthis major. The sequence goes on along the minus strand of OY735199.1, from coordinate 4,873,440 downwards.
TCTTTTTTCAATTCTTTGATTGATCACTCCCAACATTGCATGTTTCAAAAGAAGATGGTCACGTGATGGTTTCTACTGAGTGATCAACAAGACCTGTTTCTCTATCTTTTTTGATTGATTTTTCCTGATAATAATGAGAAGAGAGACCGTTGTCTGTGTACACATCTTTCTCATCTCTACCTTATCTACGATCATAACGTGTCTGTGACAAGATTATGGCCAAGGAGACTACAGAGTGGAGAGGGATTTCGATTCATGTCTTTTTAATCAAATCGAGAGTTTTATTTTCCGAGATGGAACTGCCTACGCCAATCGTGTCGCCATAAAACCACAGCAACGAAAGCAATAACAATCGCAACAATATTAATAGTCTATTATTTGAAAAAAAAAGGTTCCTTTTGTTATATGCTTGGTACCCAATCTCTTTACATCACATGATTGACGTAACATTGTTATCAATGTTATTTTGCCGTTTGTTGCTGTGTAATAAAAATAGTTTCCAGATCTGGGAAAAATTAACTCCGGGAAAAAATAATTATTTACACATCTGCATCTTTTTATCGTAGATTTTGGTATGCTAACTTTGTTTTGTTTAGTGTAATTCTTCCGTGATTAATTGAAAACGAAATTATTGTTTTCCAAATATATTCTAAAGACATATCGAGGTGTAATCAACGGTATACGATGTGTGCCAAAACAGTTTTAGGGACATTCGACACAAAATTATTCCCTAAAAAAACTGAATAAGAAAAAAAAATCCCCTGCAGGAGTTATTTCGATAGATGTAGGAATAATTCGGGAAAAAATGAGCCAATTCGTATATACCACTCCCTAAAACCATTTCCCTGCAAGGAGAACCTTTTCAAGCCTTTCTCAATTCAAGGAGAGATAACTGTCTCGATGGTGCGGGATAGTATTGAAATACCTTATTGTGAACTTTTTCTGAGATTATTCTTGGTTTTAAAAGATAATCGTGCATATAAATCTGGAAACTTTGCTTTTATTATATACAGTCATTGAGCACTTCAGTAGATGTTTTTTTTTTAACAAAATTTTCATTACGAAAAACTATAGAACTGATTATGAGATACCTCTTGGATCTAGCAATTTATTTCAGAATTACGTGTTTTTTGCAAACTCCGATATGCAGCACGCATTTGTCAGGTGATAATTCAATTGAACAGATCATGGAATATACATATATGTATTTATGTTTAAGGGGAAAAAGAGAAAGTCAATGTAGAGTTTATTCCGTGTTTATTGGTAATGATTCGTAATGGTTCGTATTCTCAATATGTTATCGTTGTTCACGTTCTCAGATTGTTTGTCTATTATTCCCTTTCTCTCTTATCAGCATCATTTTTACCGTTATCATTCATAATTATGGAATAATTCAAACTTTAAAAAAGAAACGCTTGTTCTTTTTTGTAATAGAATTTTTATCCTTTGATTCTGTTTTCCTCAGTTCATTTTGTATTTGGAACTTTTTCTACCATTTTCTTTTTATCTACGTTCATTGTTGGATTTCGGTCTTGGCGTATTTTAATTTTTTGATGACTCCTATGAATAAAAACAAAACGGAGTCTGTGTCTTAAGAGATTTATTTTCCTTTTGTTCTCGGATATAACCAATAGTCATAAGCGAGTTTTATAGAGAAAATGATCGATATTGTAGAATTTGCTTCTGATACCAGACTAGAGCGTCTATGAATTATTGAATGAAAACGTATATTCATCTGCTTTCAGAGATCACGCATGCATACACATAAACGTATAAGTATATGTGAAGGGCTATACATATAAACTTATTGATAAGTGCATAAACGTTACAAATACAATCTGCTCTGATTTACGTGATCGTTCCTACATTCTGACACACTTTAACACACGCAGTAAACCATTACACATGTGCAGTAAACCTTCACACATACGCAGTAAACCTTCATACATGCGCAGTTAAATGAGAACTAAAACAAAACGGTGCTGTGAAATTGTTGCCACCAACCCTTATAAAGCATACATGCAAGGATGTAGAAATATACGACCATGAAGATACATAAGCACATCATTTATAGAACAGATATTTAATATATACGCAAACATACGAAAATAAGAATAGATAAACTGTTATATGTACCATTTAGATTTCAAATATACCCAGGTACACCAATAATTCCATAACTTAATGATGAAAAAAGTATTTATTTCACCCAGCAAATGTTTGTCTTTCGATATAATTTCATTCTTTGTCAATGCCCTCGATTCAACGGTGAATTATAATCATAGATCAAACTTTACCGTGAAAACTTCGAATCCAGTTCTAGAAAGCATTAAAACGTATTATCTACACTAAGTTGATGACTGTCTGGGGAATCAATGAACAATTAACGAGATTCATTTACAACAATCAATCAATTAATTTTCTAAAATATTTTTCTTAACAATAAGTGCGTCATGCAGCGGTAAGATAATGTACGACTCTTGAGCTTTATTGGCGACTGAGAATCCGGTGAGAAGAACATCATCGACCGTGGCGTTGCGCCTGACGAAATAGATTTCTGAACGTCTAGTTTCATAGCAATCAAGATGGTTGTCACTTGGCAATTTTCCAGAAATTATTGTCTTTCAGGTTCGGGGTTGCCTGGCAGGCTATGGGGCATCTCAATCTTGAAATGACTTCAGCCCCAGGCCGGCTAACGCACTTCGGATTGATTGGTGTTGGTTTAGTCTTATTCGAATAACTCATAGGCATAAAAAGTGACAGACTTTCTTTTTTTTTTATCACCCTTCACTTATTTTTGACTTTCGTAGATGTAGCTTAGTTTGGCGATTTGCATATACCTTGATTCGATGAGGTAAGACCGTCGTTTTTTTAGAACTGACAGGGAAACAGCTTTCATCCGGATTCGGAAAAATCATTCTTTTCTTTGTCCCTCTTATTCATTACTATCTTCAGTCAGAAAGGATTGACTCACAACTGATGGACAGCCAAGTTCTTGGAAAGAAAATTATGTTATTGTTGAGTGACATTTAGATTGGAGTGAATAATAACTAAAGCAGAATTTTTATATTGCTCAAGTTTTTTCCAGATTAATCAATAATCAATCGAAGTACATTTAAAATCTTAACCAATAGACGAGACAGCAAGAGAAGAGCACATTCATGGTTGCCAATTTAGATGTGATTTCTCAATTTTTCATTTTCGGAAGTCACTCTCTAATTTGGAGAAATGAAAAAGAGACCATCTCGATTGTCAAAACGAGTTTGAAACAATCTATTGAAAAATTCCAAATACTCTCAACACTTGTCTCACAAATTTGAAATAATAGAACAAAAAGTATCGAAGTTGGCAATCCTGCAAGGCATTATGTTCTCTACGAGTTCAAAAAAAGGTTGGCCAGCTTCCGATGCGAGGAGAATCATGGCATCACTTAACATTTCATGATGTGTTAAATGTTAGGCAATGTCAACGTTTGTTCACCAAATTTCAAAGACTTTCCTCGTTTTGAAAGATCAAGACCATTTTACAAAAATGCCCCCGGAACTTCAGTTGAGAATAATACACAGTTGACAACTCATGAAAAAGTACTGCAGTTCAATACTATCTCTACGAATCTTTATGAGTTCGTTAAATTCAATGAAATTGGTAGCGTTTTTTTGTGACAAGGAAATGAACCTTCTAACCAGAGGAAAAGTATTGCGAGCCTGTGTGAAACGAAAGTTAATTTGTGTAATGCAATGCTGAAGTTTTCTTAGGAGGGTGATTGAAGGTGCCTTCTTAAAGACCTTGAAAACGTATTTCCCAAATAGACTTACAGAGAATTGTTAAGAGCCAAAATTACGAGAGTTCATTAATCCTGATTATCTTAAGTATGTTGCTCATGTCTGTTGTTGCCAAAATACAAGTCCGACCAAACTGAGTTATTCCTTTATTTCTAATAGCCATCTTTTACCAATACCCACGGACAAACATTGTGAAACTATTAGGTGCTATTATAAAAGACTGGGATAAACAAGAAACTCAAATGGTGACTACTTTCATCAGACTCTTAAAAACAAGATTCATCACACAACTGATTCGACAATTTGAAACTAAAAGCTTACAATATGGGTACCAACACTGTACTGTACTCTTCGTACTTTGTTGGATATTAAAGGGTGCGATTTAACGAAAGATTTTGAATCCAAATGAGACAAATTGTGTTAATGAATGCTGCTTTAATCTAGGAGAACTGCTCTGGTCTTTATTGAAACGAGGAACACTTGTATGATGACGCTAGAGAATAAATAGTATTTTCTCCTGAGACACGAATTTTGCAATGAATTCAGAAGTTAGTCTCATCAAATCCTCTGCCTCAATCGTGCGCAATCGAGATATCACCTTCTTATATTCTTTTACTTGAATCGGAAAACTTACAAAAATGACACAAAGCTGAAGAAATTAGAACCGAAATATTTTTTGACGTTAGACCCGGAGGATTTCCATGACAAGATATTAATAACTTATGAAAAAGAATTGAATTAAGCAATCAAAAAAATGAGGCAAAATATTATCTTGAGTAGATTTAGAATCATTTATTTCTTTCAAATCTATTACATCAGTTGAAAAACATCATTTTCTTCTTATCTCAATCTCGTCTGGTTAGATTGCTCAAAGGAAAAAAAGAGTTCGATCCTAGCCGACTTTCTTTTGTCTTCTTTATTACTACGATTGATTTTTGGTAGCAAGTTTTTCCTAGCTACATATTTCCGCTGTTGATTTTTCTTACTAGTTTCCTGATATTACTACATCTGATATTTGCTTCCCTGGTAGATTTTGTCATTGTTACCATCATTATTCAACAACACGCATTAGCCACCATGGTTCTAAAACGGTATTTCATTTTTAGTATCTGTCGAATTCCCGTTATTTTTTGGAGAAACAGTGTCGACTTCTGCTCTTGTAAAAAAAAGGTGCACTTGTTTTACATTTACTTGAATTGGATAAATCTGTACTAATATAATATCATTCAGTATCTTAAAGTAAACTTATCAAATAATATAGTTTTTTGACGAGTACACCTTTCATCTTAATTTCAGTTGCCTTTCTATCACAACTATATTATTTTACAAGTGTTAATAAGAAGCGGAATTAATGGATAAGCCCTCGTTAAGATTCGAACATGCATCCGCCATATTTCGAATCCCAGCGGGGGCTGCCTTCTAGTTTAAGCTTTAGAAGCTAACTAGTTACAGTAATTAATACCAAGCCATATAACCTTTATTCCTTATTTTTTCCAATCGCCTGTTATCTTTTTTTGTTTGCGTACTCTGTCCTAGAATATTTTATGTAATGTTTCCTGCTTGCTTACTCTAACATATATTATGGTCAGCTTAGTACAGCATAAGACATCTTATTTAGTAACATAATCCGTCAAAAAGCACAGTAGTGGCGTAACGAATTCACGATTTTAATTTCTGTAACCAGTTTGATTTTATTGCTCCAGTGAGCATAGCCAAGTAAATGAAAGAAGGCACTGAAATAACATGCTCAATAAACAAAAGTCAACGATCATATCACTACACGAATAAGTTTAAAAAATCTCACTTGTTTGATACTTACAGGAGATGAAAAGTAGCAATAATTTGGAGAAAACTGATATGATGTTTGATTTATTACATCAAATATTGCTTATTGCATCCAGTTATAACTCTACAACAGTTCTGAAGCTTGTGTATGAATAGTGGATTATAAAGAAAACCATATAAATGAATATATATGATCGACTTCAAAGTATTAAAAGGGTCAGGATGTCAGGTTAAGGCTTCATTAAATTGTATGAGAATCTTACATATATATATATATATATATATATATATATATATATATATATATATATATATATATATATATATATATATATCAGGCCAACGAACTTAGTAAGATTTTAAGGCAATTTAATGAAGCCATGACCTGACATCCTGATCTTTTTAAAACTTTTCAGGCTGATTATGGTGAGATAATGACGAAAATTGAAGAACATGTTAACAAAAGTATAGAAAATTAGAGGAAATAAGAAGTATGTATAACATTTAAAAATGAATAATTTATCACTAATACGTATGTTTAAAGGAGGTTAGAAACCAAAAAAAAGATCATTGAATGGGCTAGAACCAGGGATGACGGGAAACATTTGGCTCTCGTCCATTTATCTGACTATCAGTTAGGCTGAGTGGGAGATTGATATATGGGATACAAGGAAAAACAAAAAACAAACAAATGTATATTGATAGAAGTTTCCATATTGTGTTACTAACTACTAGAATGCTATTTGGTTTACACTTAACCGTATATAAGAAGATCATTTAGTTTGAAAAAAATTAAGATGGAAGTGAGATTTTACAAGACGTATATAATTCCGTCTAAGCTAGTGATCTCAAATATTTTCTCAAATTCTTTGGTTAAAAATTTGGTAGAAATTTGACTCGACGAATTCTTTCTCAGTAACTAGTATACGTAAAGATGATCTGATGAGTTGGTTTGCTTGCAGTCTGAGATCAAATCCAACGCAACGGATTCAATATTCACATGGGTAAACACTCGACAGAAGAGAAGCGAACAACAAGTTACGTTGTTATACTTACTGATCCCCCATCGTGAAATACATTTGTTGGGTAACCCACGTGAATAATCCCTTATTTTGTGAAGCTTTGAAATCTTTAGATTATATATATATATATATATATATATATAATGATTGGGACAACTTTTTTTTAGTCAACCGCTTGAATATTCACATGTAGTTTTATGATTTGAAAACATCAGATTTACGGATTATTAGTCGGTGTTTGAGTTCTTCTATGATGCCTAATCGATGATCCTGTTTAAAATAACTTTTATTTGCAGATCTATGATATCCACAAGAATAATGATCCTGTAAATACTACATCTGGAAAAACAATCAAATAAAAAATAGTGATACTTATATTTATCAAGAAATTTAATATTACATTTGATATAATATTAGGCACCTTTAACGGAGAGATGATTCAGGTGGAGCTTTAAGGTGATTAAGTTCCGTTGCATGCAATCTATGGAAGAACATATGGCGTATAATTTTCAACTGTTCAGTTATACAGAGGAAAAAAACCGTAATTCTGACTACTAAAGATGGAATCAAGATTTGAATTTATTCATGTACACACCTCCGTAACAAGTCGTGTTGATATTTTTTATTTACCGTAAAAGAGGTAAGGATATCTGTACCTCGCGTAAAAGAACCATAATAGCCTGCGCACGCACGAGAACTATTCATCTTTAAAGTTATTCGAATTTATCTTTGCAAAAAAGATCTTTTATATAAAATCATTTAAAAAAAAATACCAGCACAAGATTTAGCCATTGTAGGTCCAAAATGACCATGGAAACACAAAACACACATTTAAAAAAAAAAAAAAAAACCCAAACGTATGTAGATGGTGCCCGGTGTTGTACTCATAGAAACGTTATAGCCCCTAAAATGTGATTAGTAGCACCCGGATAAACACACACACACACACACACACACACACACACACACACAAAGAGAGGAGGTTTTGTCGCTCACTTGGTTAGTTAGTCTGGCCATTTGTGGGGTTTCGGTGATTCGATAAGAAAAGTGTGTCTCTTTTAGCGTCAGTCTGGAGCATGAGGTAATCTCAAACATGGCAGGTTGATATTGACTTTCCTAAAGTAAAACATATTTTCATCCATCAGAAAATGCATAAGTAATGTGTCTCCGTCGCAACCGAAACAAGATAATTCTATTTTAGACATATACTAAGATTGGAATATTGATAAGGCTTAGATGTAATCTGACAAGTTGGGTGAATGTGAGTGTTTTAGACTTTTCTACATGTATATGAGAATATTTGCATGAGGCTTGTCTCAAAATTTAGGTGTAGGTTAATGTATGTGGATGTGTATTGGTGTATTCAGTATTTATTATTGATCAGGATTGCGGGGAAAATTACTGTGACGTAACGTTTGAAATGTGTGCTAAGAATATTGGAGAAGAATAAACTTCAATGATTATGATTGAAAAGGAATGAAGGCGAGGAATAGCAGGAAAAATCAGGACAAGGAAAGAAAGAAAGAAAGAGAAAGGGTAAACGCAGAAGTAAAAAAGGGTAAAACAGAAGAACAGACTTATTCACATTTATATATATATATATATATATATATATATATATATATATATATATATATATATATATATATATATATATATCGTTTAGAAAGCCTTACAGTTTTGAACAATAAATATATACAATGACTTTTTTGCAAATAATAACGTAGTCAATTATTTCCCAATATCGGTTCGGTATTTTTTCTTTTAATGTTTCACCCAGAATTTGACATCATGGATCTATGTGTGATTTTTACATTCAGGTCTCATCATTTGCTCATCATTGAACTGTTTGGGGGCTCAAAAACAAAACAGTTTCATTCTCATACTCAAGCCTCGTGTACTATTGATTAAACAACACCTCCTCTCTATCTATGATTTTAATATATATATATATATATATATATATATATATATATATATATATATATATATATATATATATATATACATACACTAGCTAAAAAACCTGCCTTCACCTGGTAAAATAGTGTTTTTTCAGTTTTTACCCCTAAAAGAAGGAGGAAAGGTCTCCTCTTACTTTTGATCCTTCAAGGAGGAGAGTATCTCATTATTACCGATTCCTTAAAAAAAGGGAAGGAAAATCTCCATTCAGATTTGACCCCTTAATGCTGTGTGTGCGTGTGTGTGTGGGGGGGGGGTCAGAACGTTTTTCACCCATGTCTACATTTTATAGCGTAATAGACACACATGCTTCTCGCTTGAAATATACACAAGGTAGGTAATATACATATATATAAATATATATATATATATATATATATATATATATATATATATATATATATATATATATATATATATATATATATATACATATGTATGTATTTTGTGATTTCTTTATCTCATAATGCTCAATACAAGACGTAAAATGAGTATATCAATAAAACATGAATATTAAATGTCTATCGCTGCAGGGACCTATTACTTTCTGGTCTATTTGAATAAACTTGCATAGTATAACTGAGAGGTCCCTGATGTAATTAACTGAGGTCCTCTCATCCCCACTGATTCTGGCCATGACCAAATTTTTTCATTTCCTCTTCCTGACACGTGGCTGGTCTTAATTATTTAGCTTTTTGCTCCATTTGTAGTCATCGCTTCTGGCCAAGTGTACCGCCCATCTCTATCTTTGTAATTGTTTGTATAATAATATTCCTAATACACATTTTTTACGGTGAATCATATTTGTGCGTTTTGCCCGATGAATGAAAAATAATGAATGAATAAAAATTAAAAATATAAAACAAACAAAAAACGAACAAAATTCTAATAATGGGTTAGCATACTATTAGCAGGGAAACTGTGGATAGAGAGCCTCTGGAAGAATCCTGTCACTGGAAATATGGAGAGGGCTCCAGAAAGTAAGCCGTGGATAATAGAAGGCCACTTGAAAAGAACTGTGTATAAGGGAGACCGCTAGAAAGGAAAATATAAATCATATTGTTAATATCTAAAAAAAAAAAAAATAATAATTTCAATCTATAATCCAATGCTTGTAGACGCTGATGACGTAATTTCATACCTTTCACGAATCATTAAAACCAAAAAGAAAATTTGAAAATACCAAGTAACCAAAACCAAGTATTCAATACATAATCGAGAAAGAAACTAAAAACAAATAACGGAAATTCCTTGACATTACCATTACCACGAACAAATCAGAAAACTTCAATATCTACAGAACTGATGCCATCACCAACACACAAATAAAACCCAACTCAAATATCAATCCAGGCATAATTAAAAAGAATCTGAAAAGGTTTCCTATCTAGAGCACAGAAATTGTTCACAACATTACCTACCCGAAGAAATACAATTCCTTATCAATGTTTTCCACAAGAGAGGACACGATAACACATTTCTAGAGAAAAATCACAAAAAACAAAAACGCAAGAATAAAAACAAAACAAGGCAACGCTTATACCACGCAGTCATTCTGGTGTTTATCAACTAATCTGTTCCAGTAAAGTTGTTTACATTGATGGAACAAAAAATACCAAGGTAAATAGTTGAACAAAACAGCATGAAAGGGAATCGGTCAACCACACGAGCTATAGAACACAGCAAGAAATATCAAGACCAATTAAATGGTTACATCAAAGAACACAAGACGTACAAAAAATACAACTTGCAAAAATTAAGATTTCGAAAACCTGTGAATCGCAATGAAGTTAGTAATAACGCAATTGTGGCTCCCACTTTTGGAAAAGATGTCAAAACAATCACGTAACAAAAATGGCAAAAAAATTTTAAGAATTAGTCGGAGATAAAGCAGTTATTTGGGCCTTTGTTGTGTGTACATATGCCAATTTACAAAGATTAACTTAGTTTGCTACAAGGTCAGGTGCCCAGTCTATATACATATATTAAAAAAATCTATGAAAAAAAATGATATATTGAGATTTCATTTCCTTACGTGTCGAAAAATGAGGTCCATTAAAACTATTTTCTGGAATATATGTATCGTTTTAAAACCTTCTAATTTGCTTTGAAACCATGTATAAAAAGAGAAACAGAGAAAAAAGGCGAACTTGCTAAAGAGACAAGGTAGGGGGAGAAAAAAGACGAAATGAAAAGAAAATGTTATGAATATCCGTACCTCGTATTAATGGTACACCATAGTATACGCGTCTACCAGAACTTATATCTTTTAATCTAAAATTATCTAAAAAAAAAACTTACTCAAGATTTATTGATCTAAACTGACCATAGAGACTCCATAAAATATTTCAGGGGTCTTCAGATGATGCAAGATAAAACGTTACGTCTCTTAAGAGACAACCCCCAACGGAGTATTAAAGCCGCTGACCCAGTCTAAGTTTCTGTCGTACACATCAACTTAGTGATCCTTGCAAGTCTCAGGTCTCATTTATTTTTTATGACAACCCCCTCCCTGGCAGGATACAAGTCCACCAAAGGGATCCCTCCCTCCTAATCACACAGATTAGAGTGTACTCAATTAGCTGCTGAATGCACAGAGAGAGTTGTTCCAATTGAGAGTTTACCACGCTCCTTTCACACACCAGGAATCGAACCCTGCGTTTGAGGAGGGCGTGCAAACCTCACACTATCTGAACGGACTTGCCTGGTGCTATACTTCTGCAAATTCTCAAGGCTGTAGCCCCAGGAATACCGTGAGAACCTGGAGATAGTAACACTTGGACACACACACATGTAGCTAGATAGATATAAAGACGCTAAATGGGGCGAATCCGTACCTCACTTGGCTGGTCTGTTGGGCTACGGTGATTCAATGAGAGAAATGGAAGTTGAAGATAAAGCAAAAATAGAAAATCTTATATAGAAATGCTCGAGGAGTTTAGAGAACGGAGAAAGCCTTTATTGAGAGTGAAAGTTTAAGGGAAGAGATGGTATAAAAAATATACATGAATTTAAAAGACACACCGTTGAAGAGTTGGAAAAAAATTGAAGTGAGGGGGACTAGCACTTCAGAATTGAGAGCGACAACATTCTTCGATTTTTTTGCTCGTATATATCACTTAATATCTGTCACACAATTATTCTAATTGGAGAATAAATTTTGATTCGTCGTTGAACAAGTTTCTTACAACTTTTTTTTCTTCTTTTATATTTTTCAGGTAAGTTTTTGAATCAAATTATGGAAGCCACGCAGTGAAAAATATTTTGAAAGAACAACCGAGAATAATTCCACATTGGAAACAGAACACAGTATGGTAAATTGAAAATCCAATGGAGACAAAATCTGTTTTTTGTGTTTTTCCCTCGAACAGGGTTTCTCTTCACAGTGCACTCAATATTATTGATTTTCAGGCATATTCTTCAGTATATATATATATATATATATATATATATATATATATATATATATATATATATATATATATATATATATATATATATATATATATATATATATTGCATTTAGTATATAATGCATTGAGAATATATATGCATTATTAGGTGGATTAGCATAAACGAACGTTAATCTTTGTAACATTCCATTTATCGAATTCGTGCAGAAATGAAACTTACAATACATACGTAGGGATTTCTAGATACCAATGATCAATACCTTCTTAATTTTAATCTAATCTAATGTAATGTTGACTTTATTATCGAGTATTAATCGGGCATTGGGATTTGGAACTTTTGAATTTGAGACACAGTTTATGATGTGTGGAACAACCTGCTATAATTATTAAATAGAACAATCTTCGGTCCGTCGTACAAAAGTACGGCTTCGAAGTATTTTGGTTATTCCTATTCTTTCGTTATAATCAGACCCCCAATAGATTTCCGTTTGCTGTCCCCAAATGTTTGATTTTATTATTTTTCCCCTGGGCCAACTCAATTGTGTTCAGATGAAATAAAAATAAAACTATTTGTGTCTGATTGGCATCTCAATTGTCTAGCATCGTCATAAAAAAGCACGCACAGAAAAGTGTTTAGTATCAACAGATGGAAATGGTGTTGGAAACATCATGGTACAAGGTCTGATGACACTCGTGAGCTGCATTTTATCAAAAGTTTTTACCTCCAGCCACTTTTCCGTATGAGATAGACTTATTTTTGGATAGCTACGTATTCGTATTTTCAGTTGTAGTGCTCCAATGCTGTGTTAATAAATAAAACCTAACGATATCCGTTTTGATATTATAATGCTCCACTGATAATAATATAACCCTGCTATGTTTGATTTAGAGGGAAATTAACTTTTTATTAAAAAAAACGGTAGGAGGGTACTTATTTATTCATTGGCAATACTATATATATTTTTTTGGACAAATTTGTGATCGGAGATTAAAAAATGGTATTTTTTACAATATGTGTAAAGCGTGAATAAACAAAACTCACAAGGTATGGCTAATGATTTTTAGATACCTAAGATCAATACCTTGTTTATTAAATCTGAACTGATGGATGAAAATTCAACAGAAATGACACGAACAGCGAATCACATCCGATCCATCATCGTTAAGTACGTTTTTTGGTAAACCTAAGTAAATAAACCCTGTTTGAAAAAACAGATGATACGGGATATAAGATATTATCAATATACAATACACATAATATCTCATATAAGATGACAGACTACATGTATGACATAGACGAAATAGTAAGAAAGGGTTGGCGTTTGATCGACACTGCAGGGATGCTGTGTTAATATAACTGTTTTGTTTTTAAAATTCCCGAAATGGTTACATGGCAAACAACTGATGATACCGAATGTATGCATTGTACCATAATAACAAAGTATACGTTGATCAAGAAAAAAACGCCGGAGAGAATTAGATAAAATACATTGACAGTTATTGGGAAATAGGTAACTTAAGTGACACAAAATGAATTTTGAAAATGTTTTTGTTAATGTTTAGTGCTTAAAGCTGTGAAGCTTTCTAGGTTATACATACTTGAAATCAATAATGATTATAAAAAAAAACATTCAAAAAGTTAAATTGATGGAATTTATTGGTTGTGTTTAATGAAACTTGTTAAAAAGAAAAATCGCTGTCAAAACATACGTTGTATATATATATATATATATATATATATATATATATATATATATATATGTATGATTCATGGGGAATATCTATTTGTTGCGTTTTAATCAACTTAAGCTCTGTGTATTCGGTTTCAGTTATAAATGTTTGTTTTATTGGTCTTCTGGTTGAAGCAATTAAGTTTATCGCTGTCAGATCTGTTATTATTGTTTTCTTCTTTTGATTTGTATGTTTTCATTGCCGACTGCAAGGTTAAAGTTTCTGTTGTTCCATTCTGGCCTGTCGTCTGGAGGATAGAGTGAGATTCAATGAAATCAGAAGAGCTCATCTGTACAGTGTCAATTTTGGAGCGTTCGATTTTCTAGTTTGAACGCTGTTCTGATAACAACAAGTTGTTGTTAGATGATGACAGAATGGTAGTTTCTCTTCTTTGCTTTACATTTTGTCTGACAGATTTACTTCTCGTGACAGCACGGTTTTCCTTCTTATCTTTACTTGCGTTCATTCTGCACCCTTGTCTCTGGGAAAGATTGATGCGTATTTCCTATGGCGATTTCGTTTTATTCAATGCAACATATCAACTTGCAGGGTCATGACACCGGACAGCGCTTTGTTGTCGAGCCTTCTGGCTACATTATTTTCTCTTTACTTTATTGAAAACTCGTTATATAGAATTGGTGATTCCTCCAGTTGTTTCTTCATTCAATTGGTAAATCTTTTAATACTTTTTATATCCATAAAATATAGCTTTAGAGGATTTTTGGTCATTGCTTATACTCGTAATTACTTGGTGTTTAATTGTACAAGATGCAATGGTCATCATTAGTCCGACCTTTTCTGAATGAAGCGTGATTAATATCATTATTTTTGAAAAGTAAATATCGAAAATTCATGTCTAATGAAAATATATTCTTTAACAAACGCTCCATCATAATCAATAACCTCTGTCGACTGATTTTCAACATTCATTGTACGATTCTTGTAAAAAGGCTCTGAGTTTGGAAGAAAAAAATGTACGGCGGTAGTTTCAACTTCTGTAGACGCTCTAAGATATAGTCCATTAAGGTGGCTCTGTAAATCCGAAATAGGTGGATATGATCTGGATAACAAATAGGGAGTTGAATTTTTTAAATTCAAAACTGGGATTATCAATCTTTTCAGATGTTTTCCTGTTAGATCTACACATCTACAAACCAACACACGCATGCAGAAAATCCTTACAAAGTTACACACACACACATGCACACGTGCAGTGCACCAAAACGTGTGTGTGTGTGTGTGTGTGTGTGTGTATATATATATATATATATATATATATATATACATACATATACATATATATATATATATATACATATATATATATATATGTATATATATATATATATATATATATATATATATATATGTATATATATATATATATATATATATATATATATATATATATATGTATATATATGTATGTATATATATATATTCTAGCCTGGTGAATGCCAACATTTCTTGCACTAAAGCACTAGCAAAACATTGCCAGTTTTTGTGGCTTTCCGTTATCATTATGGAAACTATACTTTTGCAGTTGATAAAATTAGACCCTCCCTCCATCAAATCAGTGTTTAAACGCTGTAAATTCTGGTAATAGATGCTTGCTGTACTTGTTACAGTGAGTGGTTGCTACTCGGAGTTTTCAATAGCCTGTTAGCTTCTATAAAGCCATCGTCTATGACGCTTTATAAGTATTGCGAAAAGTCCATTTTAAACAAATTCCAAATCACAAGTTTATCCCCAAAATGCAGAGAAGTGCAGTTGCCCCTGCTTGTTTTACGGTCAAATTCAGTCAAATCACAAGGGAACCCATTTTAAGAATTTAGACACCTTTCGACGTTTTTCACAGACAATAGTAAACCACTGAATGGCTCGAATTCAGTTTTCTAGTTAATATTTTTGAACCGTATTACAACCAATTCTATTGAGTCCAAACAAAAGTATCCCATTGTTGATCTCAATCGGGTAAATCTGTGCGAGGTGCATTTCACAAGCTGAAATAATCTTTTTCAAACCTTTCAAACCATCTTTGGAATTTTTTTGATTTGATGAATATATCCCTAAGATATCATGGATATTTTGACTTGCTTCGGCAACATTATAGTCTCATTTGCTCCCTAGATACACCCATCTCGGGGAGGTTCAA
Source organism: Thysanoteuthis rhombus (assembly GCA_963457665.1). Lineage (NCBI taxonomy): Eukaryota > Metazoa > Mollusca > Cephalopoda > Oegopsida > Thysanoteuthidae > Thysanoteuthis > Thysanoteuthis major. Next base: position 4,857,590 of record OY735199.1, on the reverse strand, counting down.
GTTAGTATGTCACTCGAGTCATACCGTGAAGACGTTAATTACTCGTTTAAAACTGTATGAACACCTGCTAACACGTATCATTATCATTTATGCATTTTGGAAGAGCAGAACTATATAATCTATCGCTATAAGATTTCAGACATTACTGAAGGGAGAATCTGATAATAATCGACACATAGTTCTTTCATTTTTTCTGTTGTTTCTTTTTGCACATTTCACGTTATGCACAAAATATGAGTAAAAATTTAATCATATTTTGTTATTCCATTTCTATCATTCGAGGTTAATGTTTCAAGATAATTCCTTGAGCTCTAGGTATAGCTGTTAGATCTACACATCTACAAACACACACATACAGAAATGCTTGTAAAGTTAAACACACACACACGTATATATATATATATATATATATATATATATATATATATATATATATATATATATATATATATATATATATACAAAATAAAATTTACACAGATATACTGACCTAGTAAATGTCAATATTTCTTGACTAACGTGCAGACACAAAATGATGACATTCACTGAGTAAATATGCTTGTAAAATCTGTATTGATTATTAATAAATCTATTAATTTTGATAAATTTTGGGTATATATATATATATATATATATATATATATATATATATATATATATATATAATATATATATATATATATACATTATCGTTTATGCTTAAATATTATGACTCATCAGGAAAGTTGTCAATATGAAATTCAGAATTCTTTTCTTACTCAAAGTCTTATCCGCTGGCACATCACTTAATCTATTCTACGTGGCTGTAAGTATGTAGTTATATTATCATATCACCTTCTTTTTCAAATATCTCCTAAGAAACTAGAACATGATCCTCACAAGAGATATACCATATATTAGAAACTTTCAACTAAAAACTGTCAACATAGCTTTCTTTGACTTTTCAAGTTGGTCTTGCTGGCTGGCAATGCATGTATCACGCGTACAAGGCACACAAATGGAGATACAGGCAGAAAATTTCAACAATTACTCTTGATTATGTCAACAAAACGTTTTTACCTTCCCCAATAGGCTCTAAGTGGGGGTTTGAGTTTGCATCGCACATTAGTACTAAACTGGTCCCTTGATTGGGCCTGTTTGTTTTTATTTGAAATTCAAACTTTTTGGTGATTGCTGTCAAACAAACTTATTTATTGATAACCCATCTCTAAATGTTTTAATTGATCACCTTTAACACTGCATGCTACCAAAAGATGTTCACCACTTGATCTTTTTTTTACTGATTGACAATCCAAGCTTGTTTTTTATCATTTGGAATCAAAAGCATACATTATGTTCGAATACATCTCTCATTCTTACTCAGCACAAATGCTATTGGACTCTGCCTCCTTGCCAGATATCTCGATGAGAAAATATCAAGGGTTCGATTCTCGGTATGATTTGAAATGATTCGCAAAGGGCATGGAAAAATCTTCATTGGATAATTTCTCTGTGCACCCAGCAGCTAACTGAGTACAACCTCAGCTATGTAATTAAGGCAGATGCTATGTAAGCAACTGCCTTGTAGATGATTCTTAGTTGGTTGCTAAAAGGACCAAAATTATAAAAAGATGGTAGCTGTTGGAATGGCATTTATACATCTACGAGAGCTATCGGCGGTATTATGTATACACAATTATGATCCTTGTAAAAGGATAGTAGTGAACAGAAGAAGTCTCCCCAAACTTCAGAATGTAGTAGAAGACTTTGACTTGGACTGGAGGGAGTCGACTTGTATTCACAAACGAATGGAATATAACCCACGATATTCTGAAAGTGTGAGGAGAACAAGAAACTCAATCGCGTCAGAAAATAATGCAGAGTCATCTCACGAAGATGTGTTGCCTGAGTCGACAGACCATATGAATATCAGACTGGGATTTTAAATTGATTAAAGGGAGACACTCTGGAGAGATATAGAGTGATACGCAGGATTCCTTTGTTCTTTTGAAGAACGCCACTTGTTTCAGATTGGATCATCTACAACAGTGGTTTCAAACTTTGAAAACACAAAGACGCCCTCTATAAAGAGAATATACTAGTGAACAGCTATTTCTAGCATTTAGTTTTTTTAGACTGTAATCAATAAACTATGATAATAACTACCAATATCTAAACTTTCAGTATCATGTTTATTCTAAATAGATTACACTTTTTGACCATACAGATCCCTTTCAGCATATAAAAATCAAAACCAAGAAACTGTTATAGACTGAAGTTAGTGGTGTACGTATGCAAACTGACAAAGTTGTAGACCCAATAATGTGATCAAAGGCGCCTGGAGAGACAAAAAACCCACACATATAGATAGGCACATAGATAGACACAGATACTCAAAGAGGGAAATAGATTTGACCTACTCAGCTTGTTGGTTAGATCATTTATTGGGTTGCAGTGATTTGATACAGATTGGTATGGCGTGGGTCATAGAAAAACCCCTGAGGAAATACAGGGACTCAATGAACATATCGAATAAGATAGCACCAACTGAAAGCTCGCAATAAAATTGGGAACCAGTGAGCTCGACTAGCCACGAGTTCCACAGGACCAAAATGACTCGGCATTGGTTATTGTGGCGTTCCTGTTGGATCATCATCTACTGAAGGTCCATTGGCGTTGCTTCGTCTGCCTGCAGACAAAGCCACCAAGGGCAAGCGGACACTGTCTGGGAATAATCAAGTCTTAAAGATTAAACTTATGGAAAGAATGAAAACATGTACTTGAAGGAATCACCAAGGATTACAGACTCGAATGGCCAATATTGGAACTGGGGAATATCACCTGGCACATCTTAGTTAATGATTTACAAAGAACAGGGGGCAATCTCTCAAAATTGAACTTAAGTGACCATCAACTCTATTACAAGGAAGGGAGAATATGTATTTTGTGGCGTAGTTTTGAAAGAGAATCAATAATAACATCTCGGGGAACGTGATAAGTTTTGGCAGCAAATCAGACAAAATAGTTGTTAGATTACTTAAAAAATACATACTTGAGATAGTCCAGGTATATGCACCAACTTGAAAAAGTTCAGACGAGGAGATTAGTGCATTCTATGACGACACCAGTAAGGTTAGGGACAGGGAAAAGACAGATCACACCATATTGATAAGTTCGAAGCAAAGATAGAGAAAAGCAACGTGGGAAATCAAACATAGGAAGATATAGAGTTGGACAGAGGGACGAAAGATGTAGCATGTTGGTCAATTTCTCAGAAAGATATGGAACGAAAATTAGGATCACATTTTTTTAAACATGAGCGAGGAGTAAATGAACTCGGTGAAACCGAATTGGGACGACAAAAATGAAATAAACTTCGGAATAGTTGATAAGATCAATATCGTTGGAGATGTTAGTGTTATGAATAAAGTAAATATAGCAAATTGCCATAGGGAAGAAACAAAATGAATCCCCGAAAATAGTTCCACGTGAGACAAAGAGAACGTCCGCGTCAGTCTTCAGTGATTTAGATTACTTCGTAATATTTACACAGAAGAAAAAAAAGTGGAAATCTGACAAATTTAGTAAAAGAAGCAACAGAAATGACAAGCGAAATAAATGGAAACTAATACTCTGAGGTAACACTAAAATTGGTTGAAAAAGAGAAATACGATTATGAAAACTAAAAAAAACAACTAGAAATCGTTAAAATACAAAAATTGAGATTGAATGGATATTTAGCAAGAAATAAACAAAACAGACGTTGCAAAAGATTCACTGATTGATGCCCTGAAGATTGCAAACGCAGTAAGATACAAGACATAAGACGAAGAAATGAGTTGAAAGGTCAACAGGCTACAACATGACAGAGGTTAGCACAGCCACAGTCGATATGGAAGAAGCTTAGAAAGGCCTTCTTCCAGCAATGGTCATATGATGGCTGATAATGATATTGATGATGATGTATGCGTACTTGTGTGTGTTTATAGTCATCCGTGTGTGTCTGTTTGTGTCTATTGTGTCTGTGTTCGTGCAAAGAATTGATCCCGTGGTTTTTATGGCTAATCACGACTATTCTTTCTAATTTTTTTTATCTACCATTTTACGTTCCTCTTTTTCTTTCCTATTGTTAAGTCTACATATCAGTGCAGTTCTGTCCTTTGTATAAGATAAGTCGACGTGGGGCTACTGCCATTCATCCGCTCCAAACTAATCGATATCCCCTTTATAAGCCAACAAAACAACGTCTATCATTCATGGGAGAGTATTTTACTGGTCAAAAAAGACGTTCCTAAACCTCTTAAATTTTCAATTACTTATGAGAAAGACAGATTTCATCTTTTGCTGTGATTTGGTATTTCTTTTCTTAGAGAAGCGGTTCTAAATCTTGAAAACAACCCCATTTCGCCATTCAGAAATGGTATATCTGGAGGGCTTAAGCAATGTCCCTTTTAATTCTTACTAGTCAGTGCTAGCAAAAATCTTATACAGTAAGGTTTTTTGTCAAGATATCTCTGCTCTGTTATTATAGATCAAATCAATGCTCCAGGGACCCCAGTTTCGAAAACAATGTGTTGAGGCATTGAACTATGAATAAACTTGCTGTTTCTTTGTGCTTCGTGCTTCTCATAAATTCGACATAATAAATCAATTCTTCAATGGAAACTCAGTTATCTATTGCATTTAAAAGAGAACTTTACAACATGAAGTCTATGCGCGACAAATGCCTGTAGCCATGCTGTACAAACCAGAACAGGAATTGAATGATAAGCAAATTTGGTATCTAAAAAAACAAAACGACAGTCTAGTTAACAGAAACAATTAAGTAAGAGATTATTTTCAAAAAAGTATAATTTGTATGAACAGCCCATATATATATATATATATATATATATATATATATATAAAGACTTTAAATGTGGGAAACAATTCAAATCAAAACAATAGAACCTGAAATAAATAAATAGACACAAACATGTTGACATGTCTGGAAAACGAACCAACTCAAATAGAACAATAACCAAATACAAACTGAACGATTATTAATAGAGTTAAAAATTGGGAAAATGACGCAAACACAGTGACAATGAAAACAACTTGAAAAATAAAGACCAGGAATGATTGAAAGTATTCTGGATAAATGAAGATGATGCGACTTGTATTTCTGAAAATTTTTGTAATCATTTGAACCGATTATAAGTAAAATATCTGAAAACTAAAAAAAAAATCTAGAAAAAGAAACACACACACACACACACTTATATATATATATATATATATATATATATATATATATATATATATATATATATATATAGTACAAATCAGGAAAGCAATATGATATAGTATACTGCAATATCCGATGTACGATGGATTTATTTCATAGAAAGTTCGAATCATTAAAACACTCTCCTAGAATACATACCAAAAACTGATGAGTACAATCACTTGCTAATAATATAAACACTGACTCAATGCCCCATGGCTAATAATTTATAACCACCAGCAGACATACATATCCTACGAGCAAAATAGAAGAAAGACCTTACTGCTTAATAAAGTAATCCCCGACAAAAAATGTCCCGAACAGGAATCTAAAGCATACCAAATCACCCGCCTGAATTGAACGTATTTGTGAATAGAATGTGTTTGTTCCATTATATATATATATATATATATATATATATATATATATATATATATATATATATATTAGTAACTGGTGGCACAATGCGCTTCTTATTAAAGCTGCCAAACTATGTATAACGTATATCTATGCACAGGTTAACTACTTTGTAAAAGCAAACGATTGGTTGCTCAATCGAATTACAAGATCGATACATATAGTATTGTAAACTTACTAATCAATCGGATAAATTGGAAACAAATATCAGCCGGATCTTGCCAGAAAATGGCAAATTTGGCAACCCTAGTGTGATTCTTTGTATGTTTTGCATTCTTCTTGGTGAATAATCGCATACGACTACATACAGCTGACAATAGTTGATTTGAAATTTGCTTAATTATTTGACGATGCCTAATCGTCACATTACGCTTCTCTGGTGTATGCAGTGATATTTTGTTAAATCTAATAAAGAATTTAATGGTACATTACTTCAATTTTATGCAGAGGTCTCGAGATTCCCTATGGTCAAGATTCTCGTCATATTTTATCATGGTTGCAGTTTCTTTGATCAGTAAGGATAACGTAGCCTTAGTCAAAAAGAGTCTCGGCTGAGGCTCGGATTTATACAGTATTATCATTATACTTATCGTATATTTGTTAATTACCACAATATTTTTAATTACTACACTTTTTTTGCTCTTGATTTCCTCTGTTGACAAGTTGCAATACGTGTGCGTGCTTTCTCTAGTTCACAGCTTAGAGGAAAGTATATGTCCGAGTCAAAATCGTTTGAGAGTCTTTCAAGGACAATATATTCCTATCTAATCTATTTCCTTCCGATATGTTTTCCAGCGCAATATCACAATTTTTGAAAATATCAATATTGGCTTCCATAAGCAAAAAGTATGAAAGGATTGAATCTGGTTCTTCCATTGATCTCAAGTCGAAGATCATGTGACATTTTCTAGTTGCCTGTCATGGTATTCTCTGTTGGTTAATTACGACTAACCTACATGGGTTACTGTTACAGCTAAAGGCTCGGAAACCAGCGAATGAAATTGAATGCTGACTGAGGCCATCTGTGTCCCAATTAACACCAATGCCCTTGGGAAAAGCACGGATCCATTTCTTCCTGTGTCTCAATTCATCTCTGGGTATTGACAAAGACGGAAGTTTTTGTAATTGGCATGCAGTGATCAATGACGGAGGAGTGATTGGGTCGATGAACAACAAGGAAAATATTTTTTATATCAATTTTTCCAACCCAGAAACCTGTGAAAAGTTGTCACATCCATTGTCCATTTAGCAAGGACCCGATCAATTTGGAATTGGCTGTTTCTTTCTTTGGAAATCTCGAAATTTTAAATCCTGAATCTAAATTTTTGCTTAATTAGTGTTATGTATATTCCTAGTTAAATGAAAATTTTTCAGGGGATCCTTGCCTTTCTATTAGAGGCGCTGTCCGTCCGTCTGTTGTTGGATTGTCTCTATATTTTTCTCGGCTGTTGTAAGTCAGTTTTACTTACAACTGGGTGGTTAGGTGTTTGTATATAAGATGCTCTTCACCTAGAAAAATCTTCGACTCAGAACGATAGAAAGGGCCTTCTGAATAAGATGCTTATTACCTATGCAAATCCTTTGTTCAGGGTCAAGTGAACTGCAATATTGGCGTCTAAACTTCATGTTTTAAAATCGATTTTCTCAGCTGTCAGTGGACGCCTCATTGAACCTTCGGTTCATGTTCCACGTTAAAGATTGATTATTTTGTTATGCATTATAAATTATGAACGAAAATATTTTCGTATATTCTACAGTCGCGTAATGCCAAGCAATATTTGTATTAGATATTCATGTATATCGATTTTTTCAATCACTCAAGATTGTCGTTATTGGCTGCATACGAGGGAAAAGCTAATAGGTTCCTCTCCTTCCACTAGTTGGACTCTCTAATTCATATGATGCATCCACATAAGCAATTTCTTTTTCATCACATTTTATGAACATGCGGACTGAAGACATATTCTGGACTCACATCATCCCCGACTATATACTGTTACTTTGTAATGTCATTTCATTTCATTGATCCATCTGACCATCTCGAATTTCTGTTCGTTGAATGGAACTAGAGCTTCTCTAATATCTTCTCCTGATCATTTAGAAATAAGGAAGAGTAGGTGACTTAATTGTCTACGTATGGATAAGCATAGGCTCATGGACTAGATCTGGCCAACAGCAATGTTTTTCGTGGCCTGCTGCCAAGGTAGACGTTTAAAATCTTATACATAATTTATATTGTAAAACAACTATAGTTTCGGCTTCACAAATCAATGATATCATATGTTTGTCTGAGACACACATTAAATATGCTTTCAATAATACGCTCTATATTTTTGAAGTTGATGTGTGGCCCAAACAAAGATGAAAATGTTTCATGTCGACATACCTTGCCTGAACAGTAGAAAAATTTCAACATTATCAGGTCATTTTCGTGTTATGTTTTTTTGGACGCGAATCTACACATCTAATCGTGGCATGGACGGTGAAGTTAAAACAATCTACCCCCGTGGAATAGATAAACAGTTTGTATCGAGATTCGTGGAAAGTTACCAAATATGAATGAAACATGACGAAGGCTGGAGGGTACAAAAACTGAAACGTTTCGACTTCATGGAGACATAGTCCAAATAAATTATCGTAGAGGAATAATTATTATCAATCACAGGAATTCAGATCATGATTGGCATGTTCATGCTCATTGCTTCTAACAGTAATGTGGGGAGAAAATGAACAAATCTTTCGGTATACTATGTCTTTTTTTTATTGAAAAGAGTCGAGATGCGACTCAAAGAAGAAAAATGTTGTAGTTTATGAAAAAAGAGAAGAAAATGTTCGAATGTGTCAAAAGTGGTTTGTGCAGTTTTGTGCTGGAGATATCCTACTGAATGATGCTCCATGATCAGACGTATAGTTGAGGTTGATTACGATCAAATCAAGATATTTATTTTTCTAATTTAGTAAAGTCGATACCATTTAAAGACACTTCAATTATAGATTTTTAAACATATTTATCAAATTCTCTCCCAATTTTTAGTTGGAGTGATAAAATCTCTGACTTTTCATCTGAAAGACGTTACTCAAAACACCGTTGATTTGCTCTGAGAAACATTTTGGAATTCAACACCGAAGAAGTTTATAGCAGAAATTATTTAATTAGTTTTATATCCATTACTGGTTCTCATTCTCATATGATTAGGTATCGTGAAAGTCAATTATATATTTCCGGAATGTCGAAGTATAACAAAAATATAAAGATGTTTTTTTATACATGAGCCTGAACTTTAATAGAGCTATTTATGCTAAAACTAGTCAGAAAATCTCAATTTAATTATCATAACTATAAGTGAACTACAATAATCAGATAAGTCTCTACAAACTTATAAAAAACGTATACAGACATATACGAAGGAAATCTAGTTTATCGTTTTGTATTTTTCAGTTCAGTTTTTGTAGTATTATTCCTTATTTCTTGTTTCCAAAGGTGCATGTTTTGAAGGGGTCAGGTTTTATGGTGTATGGAGCAGCCCGCCATAAATGTCATGTAAAATAATTATTAGACCTTCGTACGAAACTGCAGCTTTGAAGTATTCTGATCTCTTCACTCCAGTGTTGCACACACAGGCACATACAGAGTTGAATTGTTGTTAATTTAGTCAAATACCAGCTAAATTTGAGGGTGGATTTGGAGAAAGGAAATTATGTTGTGCTGATCTTACAAGTAGGGAAAGAACTCACTTTTCGGCTTTGAAAATCTGCATTTGGCATCCTGGCTGTTACCCAGGCCTAAACAACGACGTCTTGTAGTGGCAAGAAATAAGCAACTATTTCAGCTGCGAAGCAGGCCGGAGAGGATTGAAAAGTGTCTATATTCATACATCCTGTTATATATGTGAAAAATATTGATCGTCTTCTGTACGCTCATATATATAGTACTCTGACTGCTTCTCCAGCTATGTAAGATTGACCAAACTTAGCTTAGTACAGTGTGGGGTAAGTTCAGTTCTAAATCTGTTTGGAAAGATAGCAGTAACTTAATCATTCAAATAGGAAGCCCCAGTACACTTGCCTTAAAAACCAGCATTTAAAATCCCAACTTCTACCTTGGTTCTATCACAGAACTCTGGCACCATCAAGAAATACTCACTTGTCTTTCATACAAAGTAATTCCGAAAGAATCCTAAAGTTCCTGTGAATATATTCTGTTTTTTTTTCTTTTTTTTTTCTGTAACAAGCATCTACCGTTTCTTGTACGCATGTGCGTCACGAGGCTTTAGATACTTCTTCGTCCGTGTAATTTTAATGACTTGTTGGCGCTCTGTGGGAACGCCGAAGCCGAATGGAATTGCTGTCCTGGAGGCATGAATGTCAAGAAGAGAAGATTGTATCCAATTCGCCAGTTCTTATTATTCACTGAATGGGTCAATAGGAGAAAAAACAGAAAGAATAAAAAAAGAAGCAGAAGAAAGCATAAAGGTTGTGAAAAGGAAGTGGAAAACCAAAGAGATATATTGTGAAAGAAAGATTGCGAACAATGAAGAAAAATAGATCTTTCATCTAAAATGATGTAAAAGAGAGATCTTTTATCTAAAACTATCTAGGAAATACTAGAACAAGATTTGGATATTTTGGGTTCAAAATGGAAATAGAGACTGCAGAAAAAAACGGTATTTGATGGTGTTTAGTGGGGTTTCCAAGGCTATAGCCCCCAAAATGTGACTAAAAACGTCCGGATACATACGGAGACACAGACACCCCAAAACACACACACACACACACACACACACACACACACACACACACACACACACACACACACATACGAACAGATATACACATGCATAGATATAGACCCATTGATATACATAGACCCTGAATGAAATGATGTTCTGTAGCCCACTTGGGTGGTTGGCTCGGCTGTGCATGGGGCTACGGTGATTCGATGTGCATGAAGAGAAATAAAGTAAAATCCCAATGGAGAGAGAGTCTATTGAACAAATAGCGAGTCAAAGCTAAAGAGAAAATTGATGATAAGAATGAACTGATTGTTACGTAGTTATTTACTCCCCACAGGTTCAGTCGTCGTCATTCACGCCCAGATATATATATATATATAAAAAAAACTAAACAAAAAACAGAATCGAGAATGAAAAGTCAGTAAGTCCTTTTCACCCAATGATTGGCACAACATATTCTTCTTAAGTCCCAAGTTAGATTTACAGGACTCGGCTGAATCAGTACGTGTCAAAACTTCGAGGTTTCCTATGCGCGACAAACAGTTCAATGGTTTAGAAAGAAAAAGATGAAAAATAACCACAATTGAAGAAATCACTGTCAGTGCGTGTGTACTGCAGTAACACAACAATAGTCTCTTGTACAGAGTTGACATTCAAATATATTAGTCAACTCACAAGACATTGGGGCGTCGAGTTTCAATTCGTTTGAATCACAAGGAATTTGATAATAATTATGAATGAAAAAAAAAGATTACAAATATTTCGTCAAACCGATCTATGAATCATCTCCATCTTTTGCTGACGTAGTGAATTCGTTTCTCACCGGGTTTTCATATACCATGGCTTTTTGTCGTAAGGAGTAATTATAAATCCTATCAAGACATTCAAAACGATTTATTGTAAGACATAGGATACCCAGTCTAAATATCAATTTTCATATTAGCTTATTCCCGACCTGTCTGTCTTGGTAGTCTATATGTCTCACGATACTATTCAGCTGTTCCTAGAACCCATTTAAATGAATTAAAAGCATTAAATTTATATCATAACCAAATTGAGTAATACTAGATTTAATGTCAAAGTTTATATATACACGGAGATTTAATTCATCAATACTTTCTCTCCTGTGCTGTAAACATAGAGATATAAATGCGAAATAAGTTATTTACGGGAATATATTTATTTGCAGAAATATCTTTTGTATGATTTTTCTGTTTGGACGTATGCCAAAGAAGCTAGCTTGGTAAATGTCGAGATAGTGTCATAAAGCAGTAACGTGATTCCTTGGTTTCGAGCCAAATGTGGGCAATAAGTTGAAGCAAAATAAAAAGAAGTTGAGAAAAGAAAAAGAAAAGTAACAATGAGGAAAATGGCAAAATGAAACATTTGCAGTGACGAATGTAATTGAGGGAAGATGAAATGATGAGAAAAAGTAAAAGCTAAGAAAGATTGAGAAACAAGAATGAGAAATGAATGAATGCAGGGTTGCCAATTTGAAAAATTTTTCTTCCGTTTTTTTTCTTCGAGTATCTGAATTATCTGTTGACAATATTTGGATTAAAAGTTTGGATTATTTTTTTTCATGTTTTAAAGTCTAGCGTTGCCAATTGGAATGTTTTTGTAAAAAAAATTTCAAATCCGAGAGTGAATTCCAGAATCGAAAAATTGAGAAATCACATCTAAATTGGCAACTCTGAGATGGAGAAAGAAAAAAGTTTGATTACTGAATAACAAGGTGTGAATAACAAACAGAAACAAGGATATATATATATATATATATATATATATATATATATATATATATATATATATATATATATATATATGTGAGGAGAAAAGATGTAAATCCGACAGAATGTTGTCGAGAAGTTGACAATGCGGAAAAGGTAAAAGACATGTTACTATTTTGTACATTTTAACTTTTTTTTATTAAAAGTGCACTAACTTACGTACGTTCCACCGTGCAAGGTGGGCTTAATCAAAGTTTTGAAAGCGAACTCAAACCAACTTTCGCTTTCGAAGCTCTGTTGAAGCTCACTATTTATGAAAAATTGAGATGTATTAAGAAATTGAGATGTATCAAGATTTTTTCCCTTTTCAACATTGTAAACTCTCCCAAAACATATGCACATCATTATCATCATCATCATCATCATTATCATCATCATCATAGAGAGAGAGAGAGGGGGAGAGAGACAGAGAGAGAGAGAGAGAGAGCAGCAGCTACCATTTTAACTTTGCTGCTTGACACAGGCGTTATACTTCTCATTCCATGACGACTGCGAATGCGCCGATCTCTGCCATGTTTCATCGGCGAAATCTTTCAATCTTATCCTGCCATCTTATGTCTGGTCTATTCTTGCTTTGATGACTGTCTCATGGGTAACTCTTCTCCGATCTGTTATCATCACTTCTTGCTAAGTAGTGGCATGATGCTCTCCAATATATCTGTATTCAAATCAAATGCTTCCCAGCCAATCGTTATATATAGAATCGTTATATATTGAATCGCTGTAAACTGAATCGTAATACATAATCGTTATATGTATATACATATATGTACGTCATCCAGGAAATATAGGAAAATAGCTGTGATTTGAATAAGAACAGTGAAAAGATACGGTTAAAGATGAATAGAATAAAGATAAAAGTAATGTTCAACTAAGTGGGTCTTTAGAAGAGGTTGAAGATTACGCTTACCTAGGTCAGCTAATTAAGGTAGAGAAAAGCCATGAGAGATAGACTAAACGGCACACATCCATTAGCTGGAAAGCATTTGATATAAATACAGATGTATCAGTAAGTCTATTGCCAAATGATAAAAAGCATGTATATTTTGCAATAAATATCTATTTTCCTACATAAATTTCTTACCCTGACAATACATTTGATTCAGTGGTAAATAATAATCACATTGATCGAACAGTATACAATGAAACTTTCAGATCCAAATTAAGTATGTGTCGGGCTATATACTTATTCATCAAACCCATGTCTCCGATTAAAAATTTCATTGTGCTGACTGAAGGGTTACTTCACGTACATGGCTCCACCGTCTAAGGACCACATTATCATGGGAAACCATCTCAAAATTTTCAACTGCAAAGCCAAGCAATATATATATATATATATATATATATATATATATATATATATATATATATGATTATAATTTACATTATATTATATAGAAACCTATTTGAAATGATCTCCCGTCGTTAGACGGTTAATTTATCACTCACCCTAGACAACTTGAATAGAATAAACAATAAATGAAAATGGAGCTGTTGAGGGAACCGATGTTTTGATAGGGTAGCTGCTTCAACGTAGCGATGCTCATAACATTGAGCCTAATAGCTGCGCCGTAATGCATTGGTCCAAATAACTGGTTTCACACCAAATTCCTATCTCGTTTATTCACAATCTTTTCGTTTCTTTCAGAGAGGTCTCATTCAGTAATGTATTCTTAATCAGTCAAATTTCCGAATTTTAATTCTTTCAGGTCTCAACTCAAATCAAACAGTTTTAATGTGTGAACAGATATGAAAAATCAAGAGTTTCTATGACGTATTGTACATGACGTCATAAGAGGATGAAAAGGCTCATAACCTCTTGCTACGCCCCTGACAGTAGAGATCGAACTCACTTATCTATCAAATTGGCCCACAATTTTAATAATCTGATCACTGTTCTGTGCCAGGCACCGAGTATGATTTCATATATACGGGAGAAGACCTAATGGAGGGCAGGATATGGGAAGAATATGTTTTACCTACCTGCTTATCTTAGAATTCAGTATTTGAAATACTGGCATTTACTTGGGTTCGAACGTCGACTCGAGGCACCGATTGGAAATACACGACTATCTTTACCATGGAAGGTTAACAGAAACTGTTGCAATGAATACAGATTAGATATCCTAGATTTGGAAGCATGAGGCAGACAATGGCAGATTAAATGTTAATTATATTTGGAAAATTTCCCAGAAGGAACAATGGTTTTTGGCGTTCTGCTAGTGTTGATGTAAGTTGGAGAGACGTGTTATTGAAAAATGATAGAGCATTTGTACTTTTATGATTTTCATACTCTTCATTTTTTCTTCTCTTCTTTTCTGTTTGGTTGCAAGTAAACCAACTCTTATACAGAAATGATTGATAAAAGCAAAGTAGAGCTACAGTTAATATTTGCCAAGTTCAGCTTCATCTAGGAAAAGGTCGCAATAAGAAGATCCCACTGCTAATCTATAATCCAATTGTTTGATATCCAAGATAAAATATTGATATAACCTATGGAATCAGGGGTAGGATTCATCAAACAAATACATGAATCAGATAACAAATTTTATAAAATCATATCAAAATTATCTAAAAATATGCCTTTTATCTAAAATAAACTAGAAAAAAAGACCTTATCGAAAATCATCTTTGAAAAAATACCAAACCATGCAAGATTTGGGCATCTTTTGTCTAAAACATTTAAAATTATCTAAGTAGTTATCTAGAATAATCTAAAAAGAATAAATCTTTAATGACACAAGTGACCACCCCCAAACCCTTTTTTGAAAAAAGAAAAATGTTGCTTAGAGGTGCATTCATACAAATTTTCAGAGTAGTAGCTCGGGAAAATGTAAATAGAGGCGCCTGGAAACACACACACACATGCATACACACACACACACACACTCACACACATACGGACATGGATAGACTCAGATACTCAGAGAGAGAGAGAGAGAGAGAGAGAGAGAGAGAGAGAGAGAGAGAGAGAGAGAAGAGTCCGTTGTCCATTTGGCTGGTTTGATGGTTGGTTGGGCCTTTTTTTGGGCCACAGTCATTCGATATTATCGTTCCTTAAACGATTAAATACTACTACTACTACTACTACTACTACTACTACTACTACTACTACTACTACTACTACTACTAATAATAATAATAATAATAACAAATGAATAGATAAAACGCACTCGTATACAAATGGTGGTGGAGGTTTGAACAACACTGATGTGATAGGTGAGGGAGAGATGAGAGGAGGAGACTCACTGTCTCTCTGCCTTCAGTAATAACTACCAAGCAACCGATGAAACTTTAAACCAAAGCCTTGCCGTGGACTATGAGTGTATGAAGAGGAGGGCTGGAGGGCTGTCACCCAGCCTCCGGCGGTTACCACCAGGCAACTGGTGTGGAAATGAATAATAATAATAATAATAATAATAATAATACTGAATTAATGTATAATGATAATAATACATGGATTGTACATGTAAGAGACAAGTGGAAAAAATGTCCACTTGCATTTGAAGCTAGAAAAGTCGGCAGATTCTCATTTTCTTTGATCTCTGACAGTGCCGTTACTCTACCTTACCCTTGCATAGTTTGAGTATTTTCTTGGCACAAACGAAGTAAACATTCCAGTGGATAGGAGGATTTGGAAAAAAAAACATGTGAAAATTGTGAAAATCTCTGTTTAACAATCAGTTGAACAACCGTAGCCATCGAAGGTGGCAAAGGATTCTACGTTCTTTGTATGTTTGTTTATGTCTTTATGCCATCCAACACTCCTCGTCATATTGTTTTGAGTTCAGACTTCAGAAGTGGCATCAGTACTCCACTGGATCGCTTTAAGAAATATCTTGGCCTCATTTGGACAGATCTATTAATAACATGTACATTTTTCAGAATCTGAATACTTTTGAATGTTTTTTTTTTAATTTGTAAATTGTTTTTGACCATTTTGGCCTAATTTTGAAGGTTTCATTTATAACATCTTCATTCTCCAGAATCAACGTATTTTTGGTTCTATTCTCGATGTTTTCTTGTGGGATTCGACAGTGATGTCATAAATAGAATTTTAATCCAACCATATTTATTCTTGGTTTACGCTACGGTTTTTCAATTATTGGCTGTGATGTTATTTCTTTTACCGATAGTTTCCTTTACAAATAATATCGGTAAAGGACAAACTGATTGTTAAGTATACAATTTTTACATTAAATTCATATTAGCAAGTTTGAACAACCAAACTGTACATTGTGTATTGAAAACATTGATTGTTGGTGGTCGAGAAATGAAGCAAGGAATAGAGTGATTGGATGAATTATTTTATTCCAATTTACATTCAATGTTGCCTTAACAATTTTTCCTTGTGGCAGGAAAAAACTTGATGATTAAGCAACAGATTTAGCAGAGACACTGTCTATCGTTTCGAGTGGAGTCATTATTATTCAAAGAGTTTTCAACGCAACTTTTAGGCCAATCCATTCCGCATCCTTTCAAGATCTTCTATCTGAATGTGATGAGACTAAACATAGTTTTTCAAAAGGAAAATAAAAAAAGATGTCACCCGAATCATTCGTTGTAGCGTCGCTACCATTTCAAAGTTCTGTTTACCATCCTCACATTCGGAGTGTAAACTTGAAAGAGGCCGTAGAATGGATCGGTCGAAAAACCTTTCATATTTAGCGATTTTTCACCTCAATATGATTTTAACAATTTTTGACAGCTAATGTCTTGTTCATGGAAGATCAACAAGTTCTGTTTACCATCCTCACATTCGGAGTGTAAACTTGAAAGAGGCCGTAGAATGGATCGGTCGAAAAACCTTTCATATTTAGCAATTTTTCACCTCAATATGATTTTAACAATTTTTGACAGCTAATGTCTTGTTCATGGAAGATCAACAAGTCGTGCAAATATCACTGACAGAATAGGACTACAATCTCTTTCTCCCTCTCTCTTTATATATATATATATATATATATATATATATATATATATATATATATATATATATATATAAAGAGAGAGAGAGAGAGTATTATCAATAAAACTACTTTTTTGAAAAGAATTCCAATAATAGAAGTGGTGCAGTTGAAATTTAATATTTTTCAATAAAAAGTGCTGAATGTATTAGACAACAATACAAATGATTACAGAAGATTAGAAAGAAGGAAACACGAAACGTGTTTCTTGCACACACACACACACATATATATATATATACATGGTGTACAATGATATACATGTATATGTATATAAGTATGTATATATATATATATATATATATATATATATATATATAATTTTTTGATTCACAACAATATCAAGCATTATTCTAAATCGCTTATTACCCTTTCAAAGGTTCATTTTCATTGAATTCTCGAATTATCAAGGTTTGATAAAACTTATACTCCGCATAAAAGTACCACAACTACTGTTACTTAGGGCACCGATAGAACAATGCATCCAATTTTGCAATTAGATCTGGTATGAGTTTTACAGATAGGATTTCATCAGGGGAAAATATATAAACAACGCAAGATTAAGTACCAGTAAGGGACAGCGAGGTTTGTTGGGCAAAGGGACAACTTGAATAACTTGCTTTAATTTTTGTTTCCACCACTTGATGGCGCCACTGTGCAATGTTTCATTTTGAGTAGAAAGAGTTCGTTTTTTTCTCTTTGAGTCATATGTGTTGTAAGCAATGAAAAACGTTTGCATGGAAGACGTTTCTCACTTTTTCACTTTGACAAACGAGTGCCAAGTTCATGTTGTATTGTGGGGTTGATGATAATGTGGTCTATGTTTATGAGAAGCGACAAAACACTGAATATAGACTACATTTCAAGCTACTGTAAAAAATCAACATGTGTTTGGGGCTGGTTTCTAGATTGTCAGTGGGGCTACTTCGTTGGCTGTAACTGTATGCAACTGAGGCAGAAGAAAATCAAAAAGTCTTTTTAAGTTGTTTGGGTTTTGTTTTGTTATAACGAAAAAAACTTCAATCGAATGAAAAACTATTCAGAAGGAAAAGGAAAGTAGAAAAGTGTCCAGAAACAAAAGAAAAAGTCACAACAAATAACACTGATGAATCCATGTCGTCATTATATTCCCCAAATCTTTTTTTTTTTTCACATACATTTTCTATTACTGTCAATTCTTCTGTATGTGGGAGAAAAGATATAATTCAATTACAATAACATATCAATGACATCTGCACCAACTAACAAGAGAACTAACTCGCCCAATCAGATTGTTTGGCGGTAAATTGGTGGGTTGGTACCTTTTTCACCAAATTTTTCAAATTATGATGTGTTAAACTGATCATATTTAATGACCCCCAACAAACGAAGTCTTTCTTCCATTACACATAAGTTAACGTCGTCGACCTGTAAAATTATATCCATTCTCACAATTTGCTCCACATTTTTAGCCTTGTGCCTTACTAAGCTAAGCTCAGTGAATATTGGTATAACTGCCTTTTTCAAGGAATCAAAAATATTCCAAGATAGTCCCTTTCAATCAAAAAGCTTCGCCAATTTTCCACCTGCCGTAGCTATTTAAAGTACTCAACGCTGCCAAAATAATCCGATATCGCCATGATGTCACGCTATCCACCAGACAATAATATGATTGTTGGCAACCATAGCCGGCTGATCATATTTCTAACTTCATGATGGAATAGGTGTCTTATCACCTCTGACATCTACCATATTTCTCCTTTACACGTATCCTTTTCGTCATGAAGCCATGCTCAGTGAAATGGTCTAGTATAACGGCTTTGATACTTCGAAAACTCATGGACCCTTCTACAAAAGAAAATATTTTAGTGGACTCCCATTTTTAGAAATAATCTTATGTAGATATATTGTTTTAAGATAAATTTAGATGGAATATCTTTTTTTGAAAGAATGAGTTTAGGTATCTTTTTTTTTTAGATAATTAGTTGAGGTGCGTGTGCGAGCTATGCTGGTTCATTTATGCGATGTACAGATAACTTGATTATATTTAGAATAGTGAGACTCTTTTTGATTACCTGTACAAAGCTTTGATGTATATAATCATTTCTTTCACGAGGTTTGCTGTATTGCTCCCAACTTTGTTTACTCACTCTTCCAAACAATACTTTGAGAATTGTTCTATTGAAATTATAAATCTTTTTTTACTCTTACTTTATAATTTTACCCCGACGATTTTTTTTCAAAGATTCACTTAAAGTAATCTGCCATGTTTTTCCTACAAAAGAAACATCTTTGGTGGACCCTATTTCCCACATTTAGTTCAAGACCAATCAATAAACTACTATATGAAACATATTTGAACATTAAAAGTAAGATTCATCTCCAATGAATTACATTCATTCGTATTCTTATGTAACGTATAGTTCTGTGCGTAATCAATGTTTCTTGATAGTTGTGCAATAGATGATGATGTTTCTCTGACATCAGATTCGCAATGTAATGATTAGGATGAACACGGGCATGGACCCCCGAGTGTTATTTGACAAACTACCAGTGGTTCGTGGACCCCAGTTCCAAAAACCACTGGTTTAGCAGTCCGTTAATACTATAATAAGTTCGGTCACCTCAATTAAAGTCGTATACTCAACTGAGCTAAGCTTGATAAATATCATTGAAACTCCATTGTAGATAAGTATTGACCTTTTTTTTTTCTTGTTCCTCTCCAGTTCGCTAGAAGTAATTGATACAGACAGGAATTCGTGCTATGACTACCATACTTATATTTGTCCTCTTCAACGGATATGGAATGTGATCATTAGATATTCTATAAATTCTATTCCGACTAGTTAAATCTAATAATGGTCACGGTATTACAGATATCCTTTTTTTGGATAATAGTTGCACAAGTAAGAGAATTAGTTATATTTGGAACGGTGAACTTTCCTAGCGACTTGCACTGTTCCATAACCTGTAATATTTTTCCCCATTTTCACTCGGATTATTGCTCTTCTCTTGGCTTCTATTAGGTTCAACGAGTCATTTATGGTCGGTCAGGAAAAGTGACTGGAGTTCCTTAGGAAAGTCTTTCAGACTTCATCAGGGTCACAAAGAACAAAAGGATACTGATACTGAACAACGATGCTGTGGGTCATTTGGCAAAGTCCTTCTACCATTAGTATTAATCAAAATTAATGACACTTCAATACATTGAAGCGTGCAATGCTTTTACCAACAGCTAAGATTATCAATGCTTAATTCTCTAAACTGTAACCGATGGATTGTCTCGTATTTCTCTACTCTCTTAGCTATATACAGAATCGTCCAGGTGAGTATATTGTTACCAGTCTATTTATTTTTCATAGAAAAGTAAATTTCTTGTAAACCCAACAAATTTCACTTTATAGAACATTGCACAATCAAAATGGATATTATCAGGTATCATGTATGACCAAACTATGGATTTAAAAAAAAACTTTTCTCGTAAGGATGTACTCATTTTTGGACCACAACATATTCATATTTTGGCAATAGATTTTTTTTCTCGATTTGCTGTTGAGCTCAGTCATAAATATAACCTGATAAAATCTGTTTCGATCGTGTAATTTTCCACCAAAAATAGTAAAACCACTCTATGTTTGGTTTAGAAGATTGACTTATTTATGGGAGACACTGTATATTTGTGATCTAATTATTGAAGCCCTACAAATGACCCTACCAACCAACTAAGTTGGATCTCTTCAAATGTTCAAGTGTCTATCTATCTGTGTGTGTGTGTGTGTGTGTGTGTGTGTGTGTGTGTGTGTGTGTCCGGGCGTTCTTGGTCTTATTTTTGCAACTACAACCTTACAATCCGCATGTACACCACTACACACCATCTATAATCGATTTATTTTTTCCGAAAAAAGTGTTTTTTGTGTCTTAGGGTCATTTCGGGACCACGATGCCGAAGTCTTGTGTTGATACTTTCTTGTTAATTTTACATTGATCCATTGCTCAAAGATAATTTTAGATAAAATATCATTTTTTTTTTTTTTAGATAAGTTTAGATATCTATTTTTAAATAATTAATTCTGGTACACGTGTGGGCTATGCAGATTCCTTTATGCAATGCACAGATATCTTAATTATATTTAGGATAGCGAAACTGTTTCTGGATATATGTACTAAGCTTTGGTGTATATAATCATTTTTTTTTCACGAGGTTTGCTGTACAGCTTCCAACTCTGTTCATCCAGTGTTCCATATAATACTTTAAAAGTTTTTCTACTGAGATTATAGATCTTTTTTTTACTCTTACTTAATAATTCTATCTTAACATTTTTTTCTAAGATTGACTCTTAGTAATCTACCATATATTTCCTAGTGTGTTTCCAGTTGTTACTGTTATGTTGATCAAGGTTCATTCTTTTACTCTAAGTATAGTTCCGTGTGGTTCTACGTCTAATACGACGATAACTACCTAGTTATCAGAATTTTATTTATTTTTTGGAATGAATACTCCATTTTTTTTCTGCAGAAGATAGTCAATCAGACGTTAAAAGATTTGGTTGAATGTCACGGAATAGACGAAGCAACCATTTTCTTTCTTGTGTATATCCATGCCAGGCTTACCGGTGCTGATATTTCCGATGACTCTCTAACTTTGATTTTATGATGAATATTCTTTCGCGGCAACCCTTCTTATACTAATTCGTGATTTTTTTCCATCGTAGCTGATAGAGATAGAGAAAAATTGTCATATTTTTTTACGATACTTTTTACAATACGCAACTTTCTCAGCCACGAGTCAAGTCTATCAACCTATTTTGTTTTATTTCATCACCGCTTGTGTCTAGTTCCAACACTTCGTCGGGTGTACAGATCAGGCCCAGGAAACGAAATCAAATTTTTTAGAGTTTGTCATCCAGTTGGATTTCCTCTTCCTCAATCTCAAATTCTCAAAATCAGCGTCCATTACCTTTTTTAGTTAAGTGATCCGAATATGAGGAACGACACTAGATATATTTGATTTAATATTCGATATTAAGGTTTCCACTTGATTTTTCTTGCATTGAATGAATTGTATCACCCAATTCAGATTTCACATCTTCCCCGTTCGAGTTATTAATGCTGTTTTTCACGGAGCATCGCTACCGAGCAAGTGGGTCTTGCTGATCTTTACTCATCTTGTAAGTCCAATTCCCAACATCGTGGTCGATCGTTCAAATCATAATGAACATTGCAGCAAAACGGCTGATTGGACAGTTCAATGGCTGAGGCAGTTGCATATTTTCCATCAGTTGTAGTTGTTCAAACCTAGGTAAAAAACAGAATTTCGAATGATGATTTTCAAAACAAACATGCTCTCCCTTAATTAGTTAATTGGTACAAAACAATCTCTCTCAACTCACATTTACCTTTTCAGGTATTGAGTAGCATTGAACTAAGTTTTGTAAATATCAACGAAGAATGTGTGGAATTATTTTACTTTAACGTAAACTTAACGGTAAAGCGAGGTCAGGAAATGATTCGTGTTTTAATGTTCCTTTCATATATTTATTTCTTGACATGGAAGACATGGTTAGATTAATAAATCCGCACAAAATTAGGGCAAGTACAACACTTTCTTCCAAGCAAGAACTAATGAGATCTGCGAAGAGAATCCATTTTTATGGGAATTATATGAATCATCATATATAACGAAAACACACAAAATAATTAATGAAAGATTGACCTCCTGACTTGAGAAAACAGTCAAGTAACAGAAAACGGTTACAGCTCAAAATGAAGACTATTACTACAACAAAAACAAATAATAATAATAACAATAATAATAATGATAATAATGATAATAATAATAATGATGATGCTGATGATGATGATGATGATGATGATATTTTACTGCAGACATTACATGGATAATCGAAGTATGTCCAGGAGCGCTGATTCAACCATACAAGGGTCGCAAAAGACCATCCTGCAATTTTATCCATCGAAAAAAAAAGCAAAGCAAAATCACTTCCAGTGTCTTCAAGGCGTACTCAATATCAAAAAGTTCCACCTCCTGAGAAAAGATGAGAATTTTCCTCTCAAAAAATTCCGAAAAAAAAAAAAATTTAGCACTCATGTGAATTCGATCGAATGTTGTATCTGGTGGGTAGCGCTGACACAAGATCAAGAGAAACCAAGTGAAAAGGGAAGAATACCCAGCCGCTTAGCTGATCGTTCAGTCGGGTTGATGATAGTCGCTATGATGATACAATAACAAACAGTGGTAATTGTTAAAGAGCGAACGTTGAGAAGTTTACTTGATGTAGAGAAAATACAAATGTGGAGGTATGGAATTGAAATATTCTTTATTAGAAAGAACATTAGAATTATCCAAATTTATTGTATTTTATACTCTGTACTCTGCTAATAGCAGTTCTTATAACATATTGACATCTACCAAAAGAGATCGCATATGAATATGCAATCACCCCCACACAAATACAACACAAATAAATTTTCAAACACACACACATAACACTTATACTCACATACATACACACACACAGGAATACAATATGAATGATAACAAATAGCTTAAACGTAGTTCATATAATCAATGCATAATGCCAGCTATGGGGACTGGTTGTGAAACCTGAAAACTTACTAAACTATTCGGAAACAGGCTTAGAATAGCAAAGAAGACAATAAAAAAAACAATGTTCGATATAAACCCTTATCGAACGAACAAGTACAACATGAGAGAAGACCAGGGTGAAGAATATCGGACAATAAGTAATTGAGCAACGGAGATGGAGGTGAGCAAGCTGCCAGAAGGATAGTCAAGGGATGGTGTAAACGTTGAATAGATTTGTGTTCATGGGATAGTAAACAATGTGGGAAAAGACCAGAGACAAGATGGAGATACAAGATTGAAAAGGTTTCTTGTAGGACATAGCAGACAGCACAATCATGCAATCGCATCAAATGAGATGGTAAAGGCCTTTGTCCAGCAGTGGACCTATTGTGGCTGCTGCTGCTGATGAATGCATGTAGATGTATGTGTCTGTGTATCTATTTTGTCTACGGAAGACGGTTACAATTTATTTTACCATACCTGGTACGGAGAATTATAGATCACCACAATCTTAACATTGAAAGCATTGATAAATGGAAAACACATTTTTGAGATTGGAAACTTATTTTCTTTTAACTCTTTCTTGTATTGTACTAAACAAAATTGAGGTTTTCACTCTTTCTGCAATGAATTCAACGGAACAACTTTTTTTATAACTTGAAAAAGAAAACACTTGAAGCACAAACAGCTGCATGTACTGAAACTAAAATAAATTGAAATGAAATTCAGTTACAACGTGGGTAGAGAATATGAGTATGGAACTAAAAAGAGAAAGCTTTGTTGATTACATGTTACAAAAAAAAGTGTTTAAATTCAGAAACACAGTCTTTGGATATTGGCTTTCTCTTTATTCCTTCACCCACAGAAAACAGTCTGGATTCACCAGTATGGCTTCTCATGAATTCTTTTTTTGTTTTGATTTTCAATTTTGCTCTGAAAGCAAAACATTTGAGGCTGAATTTGGTTTCAATGGAAACCTAACCTTTTAACCATCAAAAGGTACGCATATACTACTTGAGATGGGAACCCTTACCGAAACATGTATAACATATCAATTAATTATTTTGCTAATTGATAACTAATAGGGTCTCATTCCCAACGGCTCATATGTATATATATATATATATATATATATATATATAAAGAGAGAGAGGAAGATAGATAGATGGAGAGAGAGAGAGAGAGAGAGAGAGAGAGAGAGAGAGAGAGAGAAGAGTACATAGAAAATTCTGTGCTTTGCAGTGACTTTCGTGTCTCCGCAGAGCACTGAATTTTTTATGTATACCTATTTACATATAATCTGTCCCTGATAACGAGCACTCTTCATTCGTAGGCAACTCAACCCTAAGAATAACAATATATATATATATATATATATATATATATATATAAGGGGAGTAATGTTGCATTTTTTGTTACGGGATGAAATTATTCAAATGTATCAATGTACAATCTTTTTGTCTAGAACGTAATCATAATTATTAACAATAACAATTTCTGCAAATCAGTGGGAGAAATTCACTGGGTGAAAAGAATTCAAATAGAATTGAATTGCTTACTGTTAAAGGTTCCCACATAAAGGAAGTGATCTGACGGAATGAAAAAAATTGAATGTGGAAAGGGATGCTGCAGTAGAACATCACAACCTAACGTTCCTTCTACAAACTGCAGGTTTGCACTTCCATTATAACATATGACGTTGCTTATATTGACTAAAATCTAAAAAGATTTGGGGCGTAAATATTTCCTCTTCACTTGTTTCAGGTATCAACAATAACAATCTGAAAAGTTCAAATTAGACGAAGTTATTATATTCCACGGATTGCTTGGTACAACCTAATTTGATTTGATCTTTTGTTCGGACAGTGAAAAGATCTTGGACACGCTAGGGCCAAACACTCATGATTTATTAAAATCTAAAAGGTAAACGAAGTAGAATTCATTACTCTGCACAATATTATTCCAGAACTACGTGTCCAATTCCAACTCCTCCAAGAGAATTCCCTGTAAATAGGATTTGCAAACTTTAGCGAAACAAGTCGACCAGAGTTTGGTTTCAGATGTGGAACTGAATTCGTCATCAGCCCTGGTGATTCATTATGCGAGGCACGGATATTCATTCATGAGTTGTCATAATCCTAATTCAACGATGTCCCTATATTCAGGTAATTCCATCATTTCGTTTTCCCTTGGACTTTTCGCCACGAAAAATATCATCATCTTCATCATCATCATCATCATCATCATCATCATCATCATCATCATCATCATCCGTTGTAAGTACACTGCTGGACAAAGGCCTTTCCATGATGAGTATGATTGCTATGTGTAAGAGGCAAATTTTCCTATCTTGTCTCCAATCTTGTGTCCGATCTTTTCCAGTTGCGTTTGGTGTCTCACGGGTACCAATCGATTAGCCTTTCGCTCCATCTGTTGTCCTTTCTCCTTGCTATGTTCCCAGTCCATTTCCATTTTTGTTGCTTGACTATACAATATTCTTCGCTTCTCTCTCAGATCCTAGCTGATCTTTTTCTATCGCTAAGAGACATCCTTAACATCTTAAGAGACATGTAACCTATATCATATATAAGAGTCATCACTGACATCGCTATTTTCAATTACCCTCTGAGCAATTCTGAGTCTTTTCTCGGATGGTTTTCCAAGTTTCTAGGTTTTGCATCTGGACACCATTGATGCTTTGATTGTATACACTACGTTTTAAGCATATTGGCAATTTGCTTTTCACTATGTCTCTATTCATGCCAAATGCTTTTCAGTCGATCGTTATACACCGTCTTATATTAAGTGATCTAAATAGAGAGAGCTATAAAACTGGGCTAAAGATGAACAAAACAAAGAGAAAGGTAATGTTCGATGACAAAGTCCCGCGAAAATGACCCTAAGAACAGAGGGTGAAGCCGTAGAAGTTGGGGAATCCATTTACCAAAGTCGGGCGGCATTTTACTGACTCTTGCATTGAACCCCATCACACTGTATTCGACGAGCAGTTTGGCTTTTAATGGATCGATTTGGAACCCTTTAGTGGTAACTTGCAAAGTTTATTCCAATTAAATCATGTTTTATTTGTTTCCTTTACCAATGAGCCAAATTTGGAACTGTTGATCCCGGTGGTATGTAACAGTGTTTTATTATTGGTGTTGTTACCTTGTTGTAAATTCGAGGGGTTGATATTAGTGTGTGTCAAAAGTCTGGAGATACTTACGGACAAATCAAAACGTTTTTCGCTAAAAATTGTCCTCTCAAAAGACAAGAACACTAAACACTCTGCTGACTCATTCAATGGCCATTTTTGATAGCTGAAACGGCTAGATGTGGCTGAATATATGGGTAAAGATCGCTTGGTAATAGGGATAAAATGGATAAAAACAGCGCTAAATGTTGAATCCATCGCAGTGCCAAAACAATGAGTGTGCTATGTTTAGTACGGAAACTCTAAATTGGCAACTCTTTTAACGGAATCTGTCTGGCGAGGAGTCTTTCTAGAAAAATATCACTACTCATATTTAAAATAGATTTCATAATACGAATTGGTATTGCTGGGACAGAAACGACGTACGTACAGAGAAAAGGCCTGGTCAGTTGTTTTGTAAGTGTCTGTATGAGTGAGTGAGTGACTCAAGGTGTGTGTGTATGTGTGGGTGTGTACAACGTTGCTTCCTTGATGCGTGAATTCAAGTTTATTACCGACTGGATGTATCTATTTCTTTGTCTGCAGGAACCCCGTCTCTCTCTCTTTCTCTCTCTCTCTCTCTGTGGATTGGTCGGGTCAGATATATATAGTTCCTTTACCTGTATTATTGTCAGTGTTAATTAGCCTCATACTGATCAGATGCTGTGACGAGATGAGAGCCTCCAGTCTTGTTTGGAAACATTCTTGGCACGCACGCACGAAAAGATACTTCCAATGTATTTCTTAGTAACATTATTTTTTTCTATGCTAAATGATATAGACAGCATCAGGGTCATTGCACACAAATCATTCCCTGCTATAAAAATCAACCAGAAACTCAAAAGAAAATAGCAGCCAAAACAATTGATTTCGAAGGAATGTTGATTAGATAAAAGTTTGTTTTACTAATTGCTTTGTTTATTTCCTTTCGAAGTAAAGATGAAGTTAACATGGATATCTGTTCCTCACATCAACGGACCAACGTAGCCCACGCTTGTAACAGAAGGAATCATCTAGAAAATCATCCATAAAAATATAAGAAATTGTCTTTAAAAATACCAGGGCAGGATTTGGGCATGGCCAAAGAGACTGAAAAAAACACTTTTTGAAAAAAAACCAACAACTCTTCAGATGGTGTGTAGTGGTGTACTCATGCAAACCTTCAAAGTAGTAGCACCAAATAAGTGTCAAAAAGCGCTTGAACATACACACACACACACGCACACACATTTCATTATCATTATTATCATTATGATTATTGGTTACCAACAATTTTCTGGATAGCCATTACATCATCATCAGTCTTTTAACGTCCGTCGTTGAACATAGACCTTTTCCAGGATCCGCCACATTTCTTTATCATGGGCGTTGCATAGCCAGTATTTTCTGAATTTGTCTAGTTCATCTCTTTTTGTCGTTTTTTGTCGGTCTCAGTTTCGCATGTGGTCTCTGAGGATCCATGTTGTGAGTCGTGATGTTCATCAGTTGTCTTTTATTCTTGCAACTTGGCCTGCCCATTGCCATTTGAGTTTTCTGACGGATTCTATGATGTCTCTCACCCTTGTTTTATTTCTGATATATTGTGCTGTCTTTTGATCTTGCCATATGAGGTTGAGCATGATTCTTTCATGTGCACATTGCATACTTCTCAGTTTGCAGGTTTGTCTCTTGGTTAGGTTTCATGTTTCAGCTCCATAAATGACTATCAGGAGAATGCATTGGTTGTATACAGTTCTTTTTTAGGATTATTGGGATTGTCTTTTTCTGCTTTGCCGAAAGCTTGCCATCCTAATGTGATTCTTTGCTTGATTTTCTCTTCTTTTGAAGACCTCATGGAGATTTGTTGTCCTATGTAGATATACGGGGTGAAATGTTATTTTGATAACTATTTTGTTACGTTGATATGGATAAAATTATATCACTATATCGTTTTGAAGACAACTTTTGGCACATTCTCGAAATGTTTAATGTGGAAAAGGCAATATAGAATCTGGTAATCAGGTATTTTACCCAGTACAATATGTGTTCTTTGCAAATGTAGTAAACATATGCCCTGCTGTGTTATTAATTTTCGACTAGTATTTCTTTATTCTTATGTGAGTTAGAGTCTCCACTCAGAGCTTTATTTTCGATCATCGGTGCTTAGATCACTAACAATCGTAGAATTGTGAACTAGTTAGGGCGGTAAAAATCAACATGTAAGAAATATTAGACAACGAATCAATGATAATTGGCAACATTTCACCCTGAAAATGGAAAAGAAATGAAAATGCAATAAGTAAAAAAGTCTTATTTATTTTTTCCTATCTTTTGATTTTGGCAAAGAAGTATTGCGTAAGGAGTCAGCAATATACAGTATTTTTCAAAAGTATATAAAGTGATCTAGAAATAACTTAATGTCCGCCCTGACGCATTTGAATCCACAACCGTTGCTCTAAAACTTGAAAAGAAAATACAAAATATTTAAGACTTCCTGTCAACCGATTATAAAACTGACAAGGCGTGATTTTATGAGCTGAACAGGTTCACTGGTGTCAAGACATTTCTGGTGATATCTACAGAAAGATGATTTTTTTTTCAAAAGAATCTTTGCTTTGAAATATTGATTTGATACCAAAGTCTATACGACGAGCTGGTAATTTGGTTTACATCGACTGGTTCCGACCATTTTAAGATTGGATATGAGAGAAATAGAATAGAATCGTGGGAGAAACAGAAGGGAAATAAAGTGCAATGAATACAGATGAAAAAGATTGGGAAAAAAGATGAAAATAAAAAAGTATAAAGATTTTATGGAAAAAAAATTCGAACAAGTTAAATAAAAAAAATTTATTTGAGAGTTGAATGAAAGATGTATTGGAATACAAAAATAGTTCAGTGATTTATTTGAGACAAGACTGGCTGCTCCAGGGTCATACTCAACTCTAACTGACACTCAAATAGGACAGAGCTTAACAGTTTCTAAAAGCATCAATTTCCACCATGAACGATCAGGAATGTATACATGACACACACATACACACACACACACACACATACATACATACATACATACATACATATATATATATACATATATATATATATATGTATATGTATATATATGTATAAATATGTATACATATATATATATATGTATATGTATATATATGTATAAATATATATATATATGTGTGTGTGTGTGTGTGTCTGTGTGTGTTTGTGTTAGTGTGTGTGCATTATTAATAAAGTATTTGTAAAATGGGAACATACCTAACAAAATTACATATATTGCATTGACAGATATGGGGAAATAATGACTAAAATTAGACAGCATTTCTCAAAAAACTTCTTAATGTTCTGTGTTGAAGCTGTGATGCTCTGTAGATCATATGTGTGCGAGTGTATATATATATATATATATATATATATATATATATATATATATATATATACACAAACAAATATATATATATGCATCTATGCATATATATATATATAAATATATGTATATATATATATATGTATATATATATATGATTGTATTTATGTACATACAAGTATACATATATATATGAATATATACATATATGTAAACATACAGTTATGTATACTCATACATACATATATATATATATCCAGCAAACAACGGATATGAAATAGAAAAAACTTTCTCGTTCATCTGAAAAATATCTTTGGATTTGAAAGAATTAATTAAATATACCGTATTTGCAAGGCTTTTGAACATCTTTTCCTATGAGATTCCCCTTTATTTTCAAAAGACATTTTTAGAAAATAGTATTTCAGTACATTTTATCATAAAATTATTAGAAATTATTTCAGTGATTTTTCGGGGCACACTACCTGTACTTATAGTGAATCCGCCATAGCTAAGAGAAATTTATTGGTATCAATTTTTGGATACAAAATGAATTCCAATATATTAGCGAAATCTCACACAAAGCAAGCAGCAAAATACCTGTACAATAAATCTGGCTCAATACCTACACTGAACTGAAGCAAATATTTCTGTAATACCTATTTATTTCAACTAAACTTACATCAGAACAATGTGCAATTCCATATATCCAAAAGCATTCCTGTAGTTCAATACACACAAACCAAAATTAGTATTTCAGTAAGCCAAAAACAATACTTGAAATTTGAATATAATCTTCCAACTCCAGTATATGTTTACACAGGAAATACAAGTATTTCAGTAAAGATCAGAAGAGAGCATTAAGAATTGCAATAATTTCCAGAGCCATGCTCATGTGTGTAGTAAAACTTAAAACAAAAGCCGATATCAATATTCCATTGAATGTAGGTGCATAGCAAGTTCTGTTTTCTAGCATTAACGAGAAACCCGTGGAACTCAGTGATTTTATCTCTGTATTCAACTGGAATCTTTTGTGATATTTTGGTTCTGGCCAACACAATCAGGTTATTTCTCCTCTTAAATCTAGTGCACCATGATATTGAACCTCTCAAGTCATTGATGCCTTTGTTCATTGCTATCAATTTCGATAGGTTTATCATCATTTTTATAGATACTGCGTTGCTTGAACTCCTTTCATTTATTACCTGAGTTTTTATTTCCTCTTCAATCTTTTTTTTACAATTCCTCTACGGAGATTGGCTTTACTACAAATAGCATCTTCTACCTACTACTCATGTTTTCTCAAAACCTAGGATCATTTTTTCGAACGGTGTCGGACTGAAGTACCAGCCTGACACCTTATTGCCGTATTCCTTCGCATACACAATGGTACTGATCTTGAATACGGTTGTATAACAGTTTGTTGGTTGATTTTGAACCATGGGTCAGTCACAATAATAAAATTAAGATATAAGAATATCGTTTAAGTCTACTCTGATCGGAACAGCAGTGCTATCCGTCACTTGTTTATTTTAGTTACCTGAGAAAATTATGGAATTAACTTCCTTTGATACAGCTAAGTAAATGATATAAGGAACTTACCATTATTTTGTGTAGGTTATGTTTCTTTGGTGAAGGGGGAACCCAGTTATATTCTGGGTTCCGTCGGTTTGCAGCCATAAACTTAGCCATTATCTAACATTCTTAGTGAATGTTATACAAGTCTGGCATCATTTTGTTTGGCATTATTGTATCGTAGAACTCATACTATTAATAATGCAAACTAAAAAACAACATCGTTAATTGTATCGACTTGTTAGCAATTCATCTCAGACTTTCAGCACAAGATCTTCCATTGGTGATACAGGCTTATTGAACACTGGGTAAATTGTTGATCCGTTTTCTGAAAGCAAAAAAGTGTGTCTAATAGGCTTGCATGTATCATATATATTTTACTGGATAAATGGCATAAAAATCCAAATACTTTAGATATAATGTGAGGTTATTATTGATATAAGTTACCTGTTGGGAAAAAGAAGTCATATACCTTCTAGTGGAGTTAAAATGAGAATGCATGTCAAATTTCATCTAACCTTTTTGCTTTGAAGGGTTTTAATTTTGGTAAAGGTCATTGTTGTTATTGCAATCGTCATTGTTGTTACCAGGGGAAAATGATGTCAGCTCCAACATTTGAATTTGACAAAAAGTAGTTCGCTCTTCCAAGACAGAAGAACGAAGCATGTAAACCAAAAGTAAGGAAAACAATCCCATCAAAATACTCTAACACGAAATAAGATAACGTAGAATATTTAGATATAATCTTGACGATTGAAAATGACAGAAAGGTGAACCAGAGACAAAAAAAAGGAAATGAGAAAATATTCTTGTCAAAACGAGAAGGAACACAGACCGTCACGTAACATAAAATAAACATTGAAAGACACTACAAAAATAAATCATGCAGCCAAAATGTTGCAAGAATCCACCTGGAAGCTGCACAAACTATTACGATTACATCGAGAGAAATAGAATCTAAAAGAAATACGATTAAACGAGACTTTCATGTAAAACCGAAAAGAAGAATGATTCCAGCAGAAAATAGATTTGGAAGAAAATGAAACACTAAGGATTAATGTATCCATGACAATGACGGATGACGAGGAAGCCCAATCTCTCAACAGATGAAGGTAACTTATAGTCAGTATTGTTGTCTTCTAGGGTGCTTTCGTGAAATTGAATCGAACGTTTCAGTTTTCGTCGATTTCACATCGAGAAGATTGGCTATGATGACATTGCAGTCGAACAAAACAGATGAAACCAAAGAAGCATTTCTAGAAATTGAGACAAAAAGAACTAAATACTGATTATGAGAGGATTCTTTTAAAAATAGCAATGTCACAATCTGAATTCCAGAGTTGGGTACAGCTAACAAAACAGATATACACTCCTAGATTTAGCGAAATTAAGGATGGCTGCTAACTGCTAACTTTTGTAACGATTTCATTCGTTCAAAACCTCCTCAAAACTAAAGAGCTTGAATCTTAATATATTTTAGCGCCGACATAGAGCTGTAAATGCTATTTGTTTCTGGAAAAAATTGTTTTTGAGCCCCAAAGCAAAATCGAAGCAAAACTCATATAATAAAAGTTAGCGATTAGCCCCTACCCCTGCTTCCACTGAATCTGTACTGGTTTATCAGTTAAGAGTTCATTTATATATTTAAAGCAAGTGTCAGTGTGTATTCAAACAGGCAAGTTTGTTGAGTGAATGTTCGGTTTCAAAGCATATTCATACAAAAAAAGCCACGTTAATTTCAGTTAAAGGCCGAATAGTGTTTCGTTGGAAACCATACACAGAGAACAGAATAAGTGAGTCAAGGGGAAATGTACTGACATATCACTAGATATAATCTGGTATCTACTTACGTATCTATTTATCGCAGTATATTTCCTCTTAAATCACTTATTCTATTCTTTATATAATTTTTTGCTGAGTGAAAGGTCGAAATTTAATCACTTCATCCTCAGCACAATAATCACCAAGTGAAAAATAAAACTAATCGTCTAAAATATTTCTAACTCCATGGTGAAACAAATGAAAAATCAACACTTCTTAAAACAATTAATTTTAACATTATGGTACTCCATTGAAAAAAAAGTTTGTAAATTGTGAATTTCCACATCTTTGCTCATTTGATATTACAAACGGCACTCAATAAAAAATAAGAAAATTAATGAATGAAAAACAAAATTTTTATGGTATTATCCGCTGATAATAGTATCTAATTCAAGTTTTGATTTCCATTAATTATCAAATTTCTACAATCGGGACTACCATTCCTACATTGTGCCCCCCAAGTCTTCAACTGTCCATAGCTTAATCAGAAGCTAAAATATTCTCACGGTTCTGTGCATCTGTATCACACAGAATACTCAAGATACTCAGCGATACATGTCAGTTGTGTTCCAAAAATTGAATGATGTGTAATATAAATTACATCCGTGTACAATACAGTATGATATCCTCCCAAATAAGATAACTAACTATGTACAATATGCCATGATTTATTTATCAAAATCATAGTTGGAGGGAAGGTGATATTTGATCTATACTGATGGCGAGCCATGTTAAATGTTTTTTTTCTTAAATCCCCCAAACAGTTACATGATAACATTCACACATTCACAAAATAATCACAAATTATGCGTAAAACATGAAAAAAACACATTTGAGAAAATATCATAGATCACAATAATAGATATTGGGGAATAATTGACTTGAATGGCATTCTTTTGAAAATTGTACCTCGTTGAAAAAATATATTCAGTATTCAAAATCGTAAGGATTCGTAGTACATATATATATATATATATATATATATATATATATATATACGTATGCCATGAATCAGCCGATATGTTTTACTAAGTCAAATGTAGTGCTCTAATTCCTTCCCGTTCTTTCTCCTTTCACTCTACATTTTTCCATACAGGATTCTGTTCAATGAACATAATAGTAGCTAATATAAAGCTCGTGCTACCAAACATTGATGAATCTAACAAAAACAACTTTTTTTCGATGTCGGATTTTTCTCTTGCAGAAGATATTAACGTCAAGCAATTCATTATTAGTGGAACGTTCTCAAAGTTTTATAAACAAAGAAGCGGAATTTGAAGATACAGTAATTTTTTAGGGATCAAAATTGAAAGAAAAACAAACACAGAATTCTAATTTCTAATGTTGCGTCTATGTGTGTGTGTGTGGGGGGGGCAATGAGAAGGAAATAGTGGGTAAGGAGTAGCACTGAAAGAGACACTGCTGATAAAGGTGGGGCTGCTAAATGGGACAATATATATTATATGTAAAAGAAAAAAAAATTGATCTGTTTTTTATGCTTGTGAGAGCTGATGACGTGATTTTGTAATTTTCGCGAAAATTGATTTAAAAAATGAATTAATGACATCAATTAACTTGGGACTTTTGATTAAACAAAGAATATTTGACGTCAGTTGAGTAGGGATAAACTTATAGACATGTTGGAGACAATTGAAAAATGCAAAAAATTCAAACGTAAAATTATTCCCATGAAACTAAACGTTGTTCAACTGATGTAAACAGGAACATTCAAACTGGATTAAGAACGTGCCTATGAGCTTTCTAAACTAAGAGTAAATTAAGCTAATAAATAAAGTCCAAGTATAATTGAAGAAGATGAAGTGTGTGTGTGTGTATGTGTGTGTGTGTGTGTGTGTGTGTGTGTGTGATGTTGTTTGGATCAGCAGACTGGAAGAAATGAAATTGAAATAAATAAAAGTGCAAATCGTGAATATCTTTCTAAAATCATAAATATAAATTTAGATATGAAATATCTAAAATGTCAATAGATTTAAATTAAGACATAAAATATCTAAATGCGCAACAGTGTAAAGAAGTAACTGAAATTTTCCGATGCCATAGTTTTGTACGACGGACGGAAATTCATTTTACATGACTATTATGTCAAGCTGCTCCGTACACAGTAAAGTCCAATCACTTCAAAGTATGAACCTTTGGAATATGCACTGCCC
This sequence comes from Thysanoteuthis rhombus, assembly GCA_963457665.1. Taxonomy (NCBI): domain Eukaryota; kingdom Metazoa; phylum Mollusca; class Cephalopoda; order Oegopsida; family Thysanoteuthidae; genus Thysanoteuthis; species Thysanoteuthis major. The sequence continues at coordinate 4,821,737 of OY735199.1, read as the reverse complement.
TAATTGTGAGAAATAGCGAACCAAATACTTTAATGAGTCAACCACCGTTCAAAAGAGTCGCCTCAATGAATCATTGTTTTTGTTCTATCGTCTCTTGCGTGATTTAGTTCTGCTCCACAGATTTGTTCCTCTTCAAACATTTATTTTCCTCCGTTCACAAGCCTCAGCTTGTCTTCTCCATTTTCTCAACGATTGTTTTCTCTTCATTCAAATACTTGTTTAAAGGTTGTCTTCGTCTGCCGTTAAGCTCGACGTCATGTCACTTCTTTTTCAGTGAATTAATTATAGAATCTTTTTTTCTTTTTCATTATTGCGTTATATTTTGGATGTATATACTAATATGATAAAGGTGTCTTTGATTTTGTACAATACATCATCATCATCATCATCATCATCAGCAGCAGCAGCAGCAGCAGCAGCAGTAGGAGGAGGAGGAACAGTCATTATATGTCCTCTGTTGAACATAAAACGTTTCTGATCACTTTCCATGACAACTGCGATCGCGCTACCATCTGCCGTGCCATACAAGCAAAGCTTTCCATATCATTACTCCATGTTGTGTCTGGTCTTTTTCAACCACGTTTTCTGCCCTATGAACACCAATCAGTTAGTTTTTAGCTCCATCTTCTGTCATCTCCTTTTGGTCGAGTAGCAAGAATGGCAGATAACCACCAGACACTATGATTAGCATCGTGGATCCTCAGATATCATATGCAAAGCTGTGGCTGGAAGAAAGTAAGATGGCATGACGAACTGGATAAGTTCGAAATGCACTATCCCTGCGACGCCCACGATAGAGAGGTGTTTTTGTCAAAAGACAGACGTTAAGGGACTGATGATTTTGATGATGATGATGATCAGTTGAAGCGATGTTTCCATCGATTCTATTCCTTCGTAAGTGAATATCGACCATAGACCAACGAAAAGAAACGGCCCTATAATTTAGATAACCCTGACAGTTCTAAACCTGATTAAACTTACCTTATTTTAATGACTTTATGACATTGCTACGAGGTAAGTTGTCTGTGATGTAAGTTCGAGATGTCAAGGCATTTACGATGAGATAAGAACCTTTTTTCTGGGCTTACTTAACCAAATAACAATCATGTCTTTTTTTTTGCCTTGTTGGCAAAACCACAAATGCATGCATACTCTGCACATCCTCCTCCCCCTCCCATGCCATTACAGACATTCATTTCTTTCGTTAATGTGAGTCACTAGAGAGTGTATGCTGATGGCTTTCTATTATTTTCATTCTTTGTCATCGACATAAACAGGATTCAGTAATCACACTTTTTTGAACTCAGAAAAGTATCAGAGACATTTTCAGATAATCATTGCAGTATTGATGAAAATTCTCTGTCAACAGATCTGAAAAAAGAAGACAAGTTCTATTAGTCTGTTGAAATCTCAATAGTGATTGATCAATAAGTTTAAAAAGTCGGCAGTTTGATAAATTGAACTCTGAATCCAAATTGAGTTGAAAAAAAAAACGATAAAAATTTGGAAGAATATAAAATACGTGTTTTTTAAATGTCATATTGAAATACTATGTTTACATTTTTTATGAACGAAGTTGAAAAAAGGAAATATTCAAGAGAATGCTGATATTTCATTGCAAGAGCATTTAGACTAACTTTTAAATGTTTTGATCGACATTTCGTTTCTATTTGAATATCCTAGATTTTTGAAAAGATGCAGAGTGGCCTAACAGTTACAAACGGTTACAAAAACGGAATTTGGCAAACGAATTCCGATTTTTTGAAATACAATGTTGGCATTTTGGACACATCTCTTATTACACGCTTCAGTCCCACTTACGTTAAACTGCAGAATTAGGAAGGAAGGAAGGAAAGAAGGAAGGAAGGAAGGAAGGAAAGAAGGAAGGAAGGAAGGAGGGAAGGAAGGAAGGAAATAACGAAACAAGGAAACAACGAAGACAACCGATGTCATTAAAAGGTATGATGTCATTAAAAGGCTTGACGTCATAAAGAAGTGTAATGCATTGAAAGAAAATGGAAAAAGTCATTAATGACCCGAGGAAAAAACGACAGAAATGGCAATTTACGATTTTTATTGAGAATAATACTTGTAAAATACTCTAATATGAAATATTCTGTTAGTACGAGAACCAATTGAATCAAAGAAAACTTACTTTTTCGTCTTCCCCTTCCTGCTACAACTACGATGGATGGTGGACGCATCTTTGAACTCATGGTTCTTTTATATGTTCTAATGAAAAACTAGAAATATCTAAGAAAATATGAATATCTTTTTTGAGAACGGATAGAATAATTTTCAAATGTTTCGATTGACATACAATTGTTTGTCTCTGAAAATATCTTGAACTATTTTAAAGGTACAGGGTGGCTTGATGGAGAGATAAACGGAATTGGCAAACTGATTCCAAATTTTGGTTGGGATTCTTTGTATCCACTACTTTGTTTGACAGGGGAAATAATGAATGGGCATTTGGTCTTTTTGATAACTAAGTACCTTTTTTTTCATAGACAGTAACACTAAAAAGCTACAAATGCAACTGACAAGTTCAATTGGGTCCAATCATCATAATATATTATGTTTTCAATTTATTGTTATACAACATACCGAAATTCAATGAAGCTGCTGAATTTGAATCAATTAACGGTTGCCTTCTGCATCATAATTATTTTCTTGAGAAGCTTTGTGATCTTGGATTCATATAATTTTTAGGGATGGCCAGTAACAAAAATTTAAAGATAGCAATAATTAAATACATATACATTTTTAATAACATATTTGTAGAAAAAAAAAAGAAGGAAATAAGTGACGTGAAGATATTAGTCAGAAAAATAAATGGTTCAATGAGACATCTCCGAATAAATGTCGACCTTTGCTTGGAATAGCAGGAAATGCATAGTTTGCTGTATGTGAAGATTTCCCCGGGAATTATTTCATTCTATTTTTACTTTTTCAATTATCAAGTAAATTGAAAACCTAACCTAATTTTGTAATAAAGAAAATTGGAATGAGAAATATTGATTTTGCCTCAGCTTAGATGCTTCTCAGTGTTCCATTTGGGCAGCAATTATCTCTGACCATAAATTAAATGTCATTCGTTGAGATTTTTTTTTTATATCGAGTTTGCCACCAATTAATTCTCGTGAAACTGATTCGATTTCCGTAAAGGTTTATTCCGACCGGGGAGGTTTTCTTTGTTTTTCTAAACATTTACAAAGAAGAAATCAGAGTGTATAAGGTTTTTGCTTCCAAAAAGTATCTATTACTTAATTTTGAATACACAAAAGAAAAAAAAAAAAAAACGAAAATTAGGATTAACGACTTGACCTCGTTCAAGTTACGAAATATATTATCACTTAGTTCGGTCAGATGGAAATTTGTGCAAATATCCGAATCAAATTACGATTTCAAGCTGTCGTAATACATAGGGGTCCTTGCAGAGGGGGTTCTGAATCTCAGAGCATTGCACAAAAGTATTAAGGTCCTTGGGTCACGGCTCTCTGTTCAACCCCGGGGAAATTCGTAGAGAATCAGATTTGCATGGGTAAATAGGTAGCATATGGACGCGGATTCGTCGTTGGTCAATTGGAAAAGCCTCAAACGAAATTAGATTTGATAATTTGATCGGGGACACTCCTGGACAATCATGACCTTTTGCTCTGCAACTTATACGTATTTTGTTCAATGAATTGCAGTTTAAACTTGTAATTGAAAAGGATTTATCATCTATATAAATGTGTGTGTAAGAGAGAGAGAGAGAGAGAGAGAGACAGACGGACGGACAGACAGAGACAGAGAGAGAGAGAGAGAGAGAGAGAGAGAGAGAGAGAGTGGGGGTATATGTTTGAGTGTGTTGGTATTCATGCATGTATGAGTTTATCCCAAAACGTGTTCGATGTTGATTGATCAATGAATATAACAACAGATGTGACTCATTTTCGTATCACTTCTATTTCAAATGTCGGACAGCATGCAAACCAACTTATAATTTCATCCTTCAGAATATCATTTGTAGAGAAAAATTTCTCTAAGTTGATATATATATATATATATATATATATATATATATATATATATATATATATATATGTATATGCCATATAAAACATACTAGCCGGTAGAACTCCCTCTCCAGTTCCAACAGGGAGTATTAAAATGATTCAGTGTGTTTACAAGAAAGCTTTTAATGTTATATATCCATTAATATAGCTCGATAATGGTTTGATTCAAGCAGGAATAAAATATCGAAAAAAGAGATACATTAGATGACTGCATCTTAAATAGAGGATCTATTGTCAAACTCCTACTAATGAGTTGCATAGTTATTTTTGCATGTAACGTCAATGACAAATGACAAGGACAATGACAAATGACAAGGACAATAACCAGACCAAAATCAGTGACGTCATACCTGAATAACAATGACTCAGTTACGTAGGTAAAAACTGATGACCAATTCAATCCTGACCTATTTAGCTAAAGTTTGCGAATCCCATTCACGGGAAGAACTAGTAAAGTGGTTGAAATAGAACGCGTTGTTTTGGAAAAATATTGTTTGGAGAAATGAATTCTTATATGTTTACCATTCAGATTTTAAAGAAGGCGCTTGGTCATAGCAGACACGTTTGTTTTATATTGAAGCCAGAATTTTGCGAAAACCATTTGCTTTTCATTTACAAAAAGCATTTTCGTTGTGAGGAAAAATCACCACGTTACAACTTTGAGTTTTGAACTGCTAAAGAGTAATGTGCTGATTTGTGGAAGAGAGCAGTAATTATTGAATTTCAAGACGGAACTGAATCCACCCAGAAGGTGCTACACTTCTATTCTCCGATAAACAGGCACAGAAACCATTAAAGAAAGATTTTGGCGGGGAAAAAAAATTGAAAAACAAGTCTAGGTAGTCACTTAGTAGAAATTATCAGACGAACAATGTCTTTTGGCTGCACGCTGTGATGGGGATGATCTATTGAAAACATTTGAGAAACGGTTGAACTATGAACAAGTTTCTTTCCTCGCCTTTTGTTCGTTTTTTTTTTTTCGTTTTCAAAAAAGCGTGGATGCGGGCCAATACAAACTGAGGGACCAATTTAACGTTGTCAATCGAAGTCCCCACCAGAAACCTTAGGGGAATTTAAAAAAAGAAACAGGAAAAGGTTTTTTCTGTAGACATAACGAGCATTTTTTTAGAAAAAATTCAGCCCTCTAGCTCCAATGATGCAGCTCGTATGTATGATTCATTCATAGCAAGCTAGCTGTTCAGATCAACTAAAAACTGAAGAAACCTAGGGTAGTCAGTTTAAGTGACAGTTTTTGTTGATGGTTTCTAGTAAGGTGAAGCACTGAAATCCGAGGTGGCTTTGATAGATTACATACTGTGTGCCTGCGATATGTGCATATTTGAAAGAAACGTAGATGAAAAAGACCTTAACGAAAACAACTTGTCTGGAATTCCAGCACCAATATCCACCTGGACACCGAAAAAAAAGTGAATAAAACGAAGAAAAAAAAAAAGATATGTTTCCAAATGCCCACGTATTTTGAAAGGGAGGCAATTTGGGACTCAAAAGCAGCCATGTTCCTATTTGTGATAATATGAAGTGGTAGAAAAAAAAAGCAAGAGATGTGACATTAATCAACGGATAGATGAACTCACTGTTGCAAGCAAGTGGATTGCTACAGAACTGGAAGTTGTTAAGGCCTAAGAATACTCGTACTTTACATGTATGAATCACCATATCCTGTGTGTATACCAGAACTAATTATCATTTGAAAAAAAGAGACCGCAAAAAATTTCTCTTAGATGGTGCATAGAAATGTACTTCATCATCATCATCATCATCATCATCATCATCATCATCATCATCATCATCATCATCATCATCTTTTTAGCGTTGTTGGACATAGACTATCCCAATGATTTACCGGACCCTCTATCATTGGCATTGAAAAGCCAGTACTTTCCGAATTGACTAAACTGTAGCAATTAAAGGTGGCCATCTGCTGTTGATGAAATTATTCTCTAAGCTTAGCTGAGACTGAGACAGGTTGAGTGTTGTTGGGTATCCAAATACAATTGAACTTTCAACTCTAATGAATTGATTACGAGTTGAAATTTCTAGCCTTTGCATTATATCAGGTAACCTAAGACGTTCGAACATGAAAATCACTGGTGCACAAAAACGAAAAAATATTTTAGTATCTGTAAAAAGTAATCGACAGTTTTTTGAAAAAATGTTCTCTCATCGAATGAAGGAAGGAGTGAAACTTTACAATTTACAATCTGGATCGCCTTACCACCAAAAAGGCTTTTACTGGCCTTTGCTTTTGACAATCACTTGAATGATTTTAAAATCGTGCAATCGTAAGCACACAGCATATCCAAGATGCGAACCACCATACGCCACTGAGTACGAGGAGTTTTCGGAAAGATGTGAGTCCAACATACTTAATGGCATTGCTTCTGAAAAGTAAACCTTAAGAAAATACCATGATAAATCTATACATTCAAATTTAGAGAAAAAAATGTACAAACAATATATCATAATAATCAAATCAACAACAAAGTTCCGGGTCATTGTTAATGGGATCATAGTCAGGCTCGACGCATTTTAAACAGCCCGTTGAGAGTTTAGTGATTAGTATCAATGGTGAGAGTCCATTATGCCAAACTCAGTGATTATTGTCACCACTGGTAATCCTGAGTAATGAAAAAGCAGATTTTAACAGTCTCTCAAGTGTAGACCTAGGCTCCGTCGGGGTCAAAGATAACAGTTGGTATTAAATGATTCAAAAAAGGCCTGTTGATAGATTGCATGATATTACAACTGATATCTGATGACAACTGATTATGAAGTATCTTCACTCGATAGAATGAGGGTTCGAACGGACAAAACACTCTTTTCCTTGTACACTATATTCAGATTTGTTCACATAAACATAGACAGAAGAGGACAAGTAATAATAATAACAACATCGTCATTGCTACTGATGATAATGGCAGATTATAAAATATAATTAACATGGATTACATTTCCATTTATTTCATATAAGTCTTAGCTGATCACAAAAGTGATCAACAGGTTGTTTTAGTTAACTTGAATGGTGACACGGAAAATTCATCCCCGTGAAGAATGAGTATTTTGCTAAAATTTCAAACGTCTTACCGGATGTATTCGTGTTAGCTTATCGTGACTGCTTCTGCTTATTCCTTCGGAGGAGGCCTCAACGAGTAGGGTTTTTCCAATTTTTTTCAGTGCCTATGTGGATCTTGTAGCTGGGTCTCGATGATATGCATTTTTTGCCCTCGAGTAATCTATCACGAACTAGTTGTGCACAACCAACGGATGTATCCTACATTTGAGAAATAGAAAGTTGATTTTACGAGTTCTTGCCATTATCCAATTGAATTGACGTGACAATGGTCTTGTATAGTACAAAGAGAAGAGCATTTGGGGGGCAAAAGGAAAAATGGATCAATTTTCATAATGTAAGCGCTGTATGGATAATTTTGCTTTTGCCAGTCAAATTACAGTTTATTCTATAACCACGTAGATTGTTGGTGTCATTCTGTGTATTACCCCATCAGAGTGTTTCTCTGGGCAATGGGAGTTTCTTGGTTTTGTCAAACTCTTCTCCGAGAAACAACTGGATGTACTTGGCTAGATAGCACCAGCTGAAAGGAGTAATCCCTGATGTAAACTATTCAAAGAAATGGGGCCGGTCTGTTTCAGGGCTTCCACTCCAGGTTTTTGAATTAAGAGTCGTCCATCCCCTGGAAAGGTTGCCAACCAAAGCTAGGGATCCCAGGCTACTCAACTATTCAGTCATTGCTTGGTGAATGGGACCAAACACAAGGAAGTTAAAAAAAGTTTGGGGAGTTTATTCATGCTTTTCCCAGGTGCCTTAATATAGAGAAACTATCAACTATCTCAGTTTGAATCTGAACTCTGTTTTCCAAAGTTATCAAGCGTTTGGCCACCCGCCACTTGTTTTCACGCCATGTGCAAAAACACGAAGAAAAACAAGTTCAAGAGATTATTTTTAGAAATTTTACTGGTTTTTTCTTTCATCTTAATTTCGGTTGCATTTTTTGCAATTAGTGAGAACTTTTATAGATAATTTGCAAGAAGAAATATGTTAACTAAATTCTGTAATGGCAAAACTGTATGAAGATTGATACTCGTTGACATGCGTAGTTAATAAATGACTTTCATCGAGAAAAACATCATCCAGATAAGTACTTGTTGATTAAGCAATTTGAAAACAAGAACCGAGAGTTCAATGAAGCATCAACTCTAAATTTTAACACTATTATTGCTTGATCACATGATCCTATAATTTTTGGTAAGAAGCATCTCATTATGGTAAACCTATCTATCAAGTAACCAAGTAAGTCTGATTCAGAAGCAGCTGAGGGAAACGACTCTAAAACATAGAGTTGAAAACATCATCATTGCCAGACCATATTATCCTGAGAGGAAGATATTCATGGGTAAGACACATTTTATTAAGGAATACAGATTTACCAAGTTTGAAGTACATCTGATACAAAGCAGCAAAGAAAATCGATTTTAATCGAATTTTTAAAAAAAAGTTTAAATGCTATTATTTACAAGCCCTGTAGCCTTGAGTTGAAGATATTTTTAGGTAAGGAGCATCTTATCAAAAGGATATCTTTGTTCTAAGTTTCAAGAGAATCTAATTTTCAACAGCTTAGGAACAATATGGGGACATACCTCCCGGGGACAAACCTTCTTATAGAAAAGCGAGGGCGACTTTGAAAAAAATCCCCATTATCAATGATAAAATCGAATATGAATCGACTTGAAAATGAAAACTTTCACCATTGTCTGGAAATTTCAACGAATTGCTGCCAAACGAAGAGAAAATAAAAATATCGCATTGTATATGCGTTAAAAATACTCAAAAATGTAGAGCTCAATATTGGACTTCAATTCAAATGGTGTAGGAGATGTGAAAGAAATCTAGTTCTTCCTCCCATGATAAGTAACAGCAGAGATCATGCAAAACAGCTTTACATCGTGGGTGTTACGCATGCGCAACTCCTTCCCAGGTGAAATTTAAAAAAAATATTCCGGCAGAAATTATGATGTCAGAAATAAAATCTCTACTTGACAGATTTCTACAAACTATCCGGTATGACCCAATATTTAGTAGATCCACTACAGTGGCAGTACCCAACTCGATGGTTCATCAAAGCCGGACAGAGATAAGCGAGTCACCCTCCGGCATTGAGGGTCGAGAGTTTGATTATCACCCATCCTTTATTCCAATCCATGCTGTTAATTTACTCACTGCTGAAGAGATTTCGCTCTGAGTTTAGTTGCGATAAAAGACAACAACAATTAAAATGAAGGCAAATCGTATCAAATATTAATAATGACGAAACAAATACGATACTTCCTTTTGTTGTATATATTTTTTGAAATTTTGTCAATATCGTGATACCTTCTTATTGCGCTTCTCAGACCACGTCAAGAAAGAACAGAACGAAAAAAATAGCTGGAAGTGGTTAGTCACTCAAAAGAAACTCACATAATCAATGTCTTTTGGGAAACATGTGTTGGGGTGATCAATCAAAAGATTGAGTTACTTTTTCTCGTCTTTTAGTGATCACAATAAAAGTCCAAATTAAAAAAAAAACAACGTGAATGATACTGGAAACAAACTAAAGTACCAGTTTAGCATAAAATTGCATTGTAAATTATCCCCTCCAATGAAAACGTATTCAGGGGAAAATTTTAGATGATAGAAATAAAATCTCAGCCTAATAGCTCGATTTGTATGGTTGGTATGCATCGTACCTACCCAATTAGCCAGACAGCTATCCAGATCGACCTAAAAACTGACGAAAACTACGTTGAAAGTTCCAGTGACAGATTTAGTTGACGGTTACTAACAGAGCCACTTATTTAACTTTTCTTTCAGCCATACCTCGGTTGCACAAGAAAAACTAAAACAGTAACAACAAGTCCAATTAAATATATTACTCTTAACCTTGCAGTCTGACACGATTAATCTTTATTGACACCTATGTCTTTATATACGCTCACATATATTTTCAGATCAATACTTTATATATCTATATAGGTATGTATGACTATATGCAAACGAACGCTTCAATTGTACTTAAACATAACTTCTCGATTTTGCCATAAAGTCTACATATTTGCGTTCGTAAGTATGAGCGTATTTATGCATATATTTTGCGATATTCGGTCAAGAAATATACATTGAAAAGCTCACTTACATTCACTTATTGTTATTTGCAAACATGGACATACACACACACGTGTGCATGCTTCCTTATGTATACAGGAGTCTTACCTGCACATGTATCCATACTAGTAAAAGCATCCGGTTATGTCTGGGTTTCTAAATATAGGGCTGGCGCATTTGATGCGTAAGTTGAGTTTTCACACAAATGGACGACAACTAATTTTATAATAGCTTTTGTAAACAAAATCTATGCCATCTTGTAGAGATCTTTATTGTAAATAACTTTTTTCAATTGACCCAGCACTCGAAAATTGCTAGGTACCCATTTTTCAAGGACATACATAGATACATACATATATATATATATATATATATATATATATATATATATATAGTTATAGCGGTTAACAAACAGAACTTTCATATCACTATAACTGATATAACTCGTCACTCAACAAAAATGACAATGTATCAATATATCATCGTCAGCTTATTAGCGTCCGTCATTGGAATGGACAATCCCTGAGATTCACTAGAGCTCTCTATCGTAGGCGTTGCGGAGCCAATACTTTCTGAACCTGTTAATTCGTCTCGCATTTTTATATTCCGCCAGCCACAGTTTGCATAAGTTGTGATGTCCATTGGTTGTCTGACATTCTTGCAACATAACCAGCCAATTGCTCTACCCCTAAATTAAACCATCTTATACTAATGAGATCTTGGCAGAATATCAATTTCATATATACCGTCATTTTCCACTGCAATGGATAATCATCACCATCATCATCATCATTAGCCATCATAAGTCAACTGCTGGACAAAGAAATACCCACATCTATCTATGCCGACCGTAACTGTACTAACCCCTGCAACGTCTTACCTTTCTGACTAATCTCTCAATTACATGTCTGATATTCCCTGACCTCGCTTATCATGCCATGGCCATTAATCGAATAACTTTATACACTCCCGAAATGAGTAAAGACTTTTCTCAATGAATCATTATAGATTGTACATGCTATTTCAATTAATAAAGATTTTAAAATTTTGAAACGTTCATTTAAAAATTTTTTTTATATGCATAAATTTGTGAATTGCGTTATATTGTATTGAAGTTCTATTCGAAATTACCTCCTGTCGTTACACGACTAATATATCATTTTGCCTAGACAGCGTAAATAAAATAAACAATTAAAGAAGAGAAGCTGCTTCAGGAATCAAACCTGCGACTGATATGGGAGTCGCTTCAACGTAGCATTGCTCTTACCAATGAGGAAAATAGCTGTCGGTACAGCAAAGGTCCATGTAAATGTATTAACTCATAATTCTCATTTCGATTATTCATGGTCTATATCTGCTCTATGGATATGATATCCGACAAAAAACGTACATTGAATTGGAAAATATCGCTGAAATAATTTATACGGACTTAATTCGACTCACGTCTTTATCAATGATCTTGACTCAATGGTTCTCCTCCAATTCAGACTATTGTGTTTCAACATCAAACGACATGGGATAAGACGCTGAAATATTTCAATCATATTAAAAACAGTAAAAACGAAAAAAAAATAGGCTAACACAATCGAAAAATCAGGAGAGTAAGGAATTGATAATTAGGTGTGAATTAGTTTTGGAACAACATAAACTAATAAACAGCAAACGGTATCATAGTCAATTGTGAAAAGACTCGGGATTTCGTCCTCTCATTTCAATGTGTGCATGCTCACTCTTTGAATGATCATTTGACGATAGACAACATATCGTGGGGATCTTCTATGGTCTTTATTCCCGCCCCTCTTGTTTCTTGAATGCATTGGCCAATTTTTTTTTTTCGTTTTTACACTTTTTGATAAAATTAAACTATTTTGGTATCCAATCTGGCATCGTGTGATGTTATCATACAACAATGTGAATGGAAGGGGGGCGTTTCATTTGAGTTCAGATCTTTGATAAAGACGCGAGTCGAAACTAGTCAGAATTGATTATTGGGAAAATATTTTCCCTGTTGATATACATATATATAGTCTACAAAGTTTTACAGCTTCAAACACTATGCATACTCACACACACATACACATGCATACACACACACACACACACACATATATATATATATATATATATATACATATATACATCTTTATATATATACATTTATATGTATATATATGCATATATATATGACAAGAACATTCGATTTTTTCTTGTAGCATTCTTGTTAGTAGTCAAAATTATATTAGGCAAAAAGCAAGGAATACTTTATTATAATTTGATAGTTTTTAATACCTATCACGAAACATAAATCTGACGTGATGCAGAAGTCAGAAATTCAATTACGCTTGTGACGTAAATTCAATCAGGTAGAAAATTTTAAGAAATGAAGTGAAAAATAATTTGAATATTTTATGTTCAATGGATCAGTAGTGAGTTGTTGAGGAAGTTATCTAATTTAATTACCATCTTAGGTGACAAGAGGGTCTGAGATGTTGTATTTTTATTATTTAACACGTCGCTATTTTTGTTGCTCGTGCTGAGTTCACGTACTTTGATACATAGCAGTAGTATTGTTGGTAATGGTAGTAATTTATGTTCTTTGTGGTTCTGTCAGAGTGTTGAATGAAGACTACTCTCACTCTTACGGTTACTTCTGTTCTTCTAAAGGCTAACGTGCATAAATAGTTGGTTGTTGAGTGGTGTGAAGGTTGGATTTGGTGAGTCAAATCGAAATTATTAAGTGAGACTAAACAGAAGGCAATTGAAATGACCAAATGTTTTTGTTAGTGTATCAATTGGAATATAAACATGTGACTGGAGGCAAGTTGTTTATAACGGTTTTCCCAGGCAACAAAAGGTCGCATCTATAGCATTTTCTGAGATTCGGAGTCCCCATTACTCTGAACAAAGTAAGAACTAGTATTTTCACTTTTTGTTGTTAGTGTTTATCCCACTTTTAAATAACTTTGGGCGAGACTTAAACTAGCTTTACAAGACAAAGGAATTCGGTATACCATATAGTGAAAATGTTGCAATAAAAACAGCGAAAGGATAAAGTAATTAGTATGAAATTTTGCCAATTAAATTTACTCCCTAAATTATCCTGCAACTTTTTAAAATTGACTATATCTCTTTTTAAATACTATTCGAACTATAGTAATATATTTTTCTCTTCCTTTTTGGGTTCTGTATTCGTTTTAGTATTTGTGCAAGGAGAATTCAAATCAGTGTTGGCCACATGGGATCTCAGGTTGACTTCAGGTGAACTTGACCTCATCTTGCTGCAGACTGTGATGTGTTTCGAATCAAACGTGATACTCCTTGTAGTGATTACCGTGCGTGCTTGTGAGATATTTTCATCTTGGGATCTGGGAATGATTTGAAATAAGAAAAAGTATCCTTGAGGAAATTTATCTGAAAAATATGTTTTTACGTCACTACGAAATTACACCCCCCCAAAAAAAAACAAAAAAGAAAAAAAAAAGAAAAAGGTGGGACTATTGACAGGAAATGTATTCAACGTAAAGAAGAAATCGATAAATGATTACATCATTGTAATTCAAAGAGGTTTTTAAATGAAATAAGTCAATTTTGAAAAAAATGGATGATAATTTCAACAGTACTCTAGCTGGGATATCTGCAATACTTCATTTTATTCTTTTTTGGTATCTTTATGTTATGTACCAGGGGCAAAAAGCATTCAATGACCCTGGACTTACTTGCAATCTCGAAGTCATAATCTTCTGAACAAAAAAGGACAATACTGGTGAGCGAATCCTGCTTGAAGGATGCTTAACCTCTGTATTTCATAGATGTAGAAAATTCCACACTTTTATTCCAATGGTTAGAAGGAAAAAAAATCGATGAATGCTGGAAACTAAAACACAAGGGATACACAGAATAGTTTCATCTCGTCTGAAAAACCTTGCTTATGTAAAATGCCTCTGATATACGCATATCGGAGAGTTGATCAATGAATCCATTGCAAGGCACAGTTATTAACTTTTGCCACAAAATTTCACTATATTATGTACAATCTATAAGATTTATGGAGAAGTGTTGGGTTAAGTGCATTGATGAGTGAAGAGACTATGCTAAAAATTGATAATATAGGGAAAATAAAAGCTCTTTTTATCATTTTCCTCACGGATATACATATTTCTATACATGCACTATTCATACACACACATCCACACGCACGAACACACACACACACACACATATATATATACACACATACATATGTAGTCTACAAAGTTTCACAGCTGTAAACACTCCATATATATAAAAAAAAGTTATCCAAAAATTCTATGTCATTTCAGTGAAATGTTTCTCAATACGTGTTATTTAGCAATTTTCTTCAGTGTTTTTGTCTTGTATATAATTCCATATTATGGTTCTTCTTGCTGGCTTGTTTATTGTGTAGCTGTTTCGGGTATTTGAATAAAAATCATTTTCATCAACGTACCCAACACCCAGCAATGTAGATCAAAGTCGACCTCCCATTCAGCAATGATTTTGATGGGTAGCTTATGTAATACTTCCTACAATTCTTTACTTTGAAAAGAATATCAACAAAATATGTTGTATGTGGATGTCATTTCATATTACAAATCATTTAATTCATTTTGAATCATAATGATTACCTACGTTGGTTACCCCAAAAACGTATTCGACGATATGCGTGCATGTATATATATATATATATATATATATATATATATATATATATATATATATATATGTGTGTGTGTGTGTGTGTGTGTGTGTGTGTGTGTGTGCGTGTGCATAATGAATCAAAATACTCGTAGATACCAGCTTTATCCTTATTAGATCATTTTGATTCTTTTTTCTTCCATTTTCTTTTTTTCCTGTTTTAAGAAACAAAAGCAGACGATATATATACTCAATATAGACTAAGCTTAGATTAGTCCAGTATAAGGCTAGATGAGGGAATAGTTTCAGGAGGATTGCATTGTGCCTGTCTTCGATATATTTTTATATATATATATATATATATATATATATACTCCTATCAAACACACGCACATACACACACACACAAACACACACACATATATATATATATCAATTAGGAATCTCTAAGAAAAGAAGAAGAAATCAAGCAAAGAATCGATGGCAAGCTTTTTGGTAGATCAAGCTCAACTATGAAGAATGGACGGAACCTCGTTAGTCCTAAAAAGGAAGGTATACAACCAATGCATTTCTCTGATAGTCACCTATAGAGCTGAAACGTTGAGAGGTAGAAAACGATGAGGATTCTCGTTGAAATTAAAGTGCAGAGGAAACACAAAAAGCAGTGAAGTGAAAAAAACAACACTTGTTGCTGTTGTAGATTTTGTAAGTACACCGATATACAAACATTTGTTGATAAAAAAGGATAAAAGTTGTTCACTATCAAGATATTTGCCTGTAGAAACTATAGAAATGGATACATCTCAATAAAAGCTGTTCAGTTTGAATAGTTAGGCATTGAAGTAGGAGAAGGAGGAAGGTCTGAAGGGATGGAGAGAAAGACAAAATGGATTTGAGTAAGTGAAGAAACTGGAAGGAGAAATGAATCTGCGTTTGGAGTGAGAAGCAAGGGAATCAGAGAGAGAGAGAGAGAGAGAGAGAGAGATAGGTGGGAAGAGGGAGGAGAGAAAGAGATAGATATAACGAGAGATAGGGAGAGAGAGACAATTTACAGTGTAAATGAGGCTCATCTGTGTTCAGCAGTGGCTATTCGGTCTTGAAGCCTCCAGCTAAACACTGTAAATCTCAACTTGCTTTCTGCTTTTCTCGAAGAAGATGTTAGAAACGTTTGTCTGGCTTTCTCGGTTCCTTCAATTAGTCGTTGTTTATTTTGGTTTATTCAGTTCTGTTGCTGCTGCTGTTGTTGCTGCTACTGTGGTTGTTATCGAAGAGAAATATGCATATTCAATAACTTACCCCAAACTGCAAATTCCTGTTGTATATTCTTCTTTTACTTGACTGAGAATAAACGAAAAGGATACTTTTGCCATTGGCATCATCATCATCATCATCATCATCATCATCATCATCATCATCATTTTAATATAAGTCGCTGAACATAATAAACGTTCCCTAAAATTCATCAGACTTCTCTATCGCAGGGGTCAGGGTATTAATACTTTTTAAACTCGTCTACTTCGTCATGTCATCTTATTTTCAGCCGGTCACACTTTAACATATGATCTTCTGAGATCCACACCATGAGTCTTGATATCCAGCCTTTGTCTGACATTCTTGAATTGGTTGTAAAACCTTCTTTTCTGGACGAGTTGATATTTAGTTGTTCTCGAAAGTTAAGATTACGCTGCCAAAAAATAGCGAACCAAGAGTGAATGACTTCTTCTTATTTCGATGATTTCATGGAGATTCCTTGTCCTAGGTAGTGGTCTATTCTCCTCAATTCTACGCTCTCGATTTTGATCGTTGTGTCTTTGTCTTCAACGTTTTTTTTTATATGTTATTTGTTCTTCTTAGGTTTATGTGAATACCAACTTCTTGCTATCTTCAATCAGTTCAACATACATTTTTGGAGGTCATGACGATTCTCTGCAAATCACAAACTCCAACTTCCTATTGTGCAATCTCCACCTATTTGACTCTGATCAAATGAAGTAAATATTCTTGATACTTGTACGAATTAATTATTCACTTCAGAAGTTCAGTGAACTTTTTTAGATGAATTCATAGTTATTTTGTATCTTTAACGTGATAAAAATCTGAATTTTCAAAGGAAAGGAATAAATGTTGCCGGACACAAATTGAGGATCATTTTAATATTAACTTACATCAGAAATGAAACTCCATTCTTCATTAAAAAAAAACAACTTAAGAGTGGATTTTCAAACAACATAAATATGTTTTCTTACTCATTTAGAAGAGCGAGAAAGCAAAATTTACTACGAATGGTTGAGTTTGGATACACAGATACATAAATACATATATATTCATGTCAGAAGACATTGGTGATTTGAACCCAGCAACAGTATTCAAACTGGTTTGTTGTAAGAAGCAATGATTAACGATTCAGTAATATCGGCTTTAAATTCTTTTGAACCGGCCTAGGCACTCGGACTATGTATTGTGAATTGAAATCAGGATATAAATTATTGTCAAATAAAACAGTGAAAATTCAAGATTCTTATCCAACTGATTACTACGTATAAGGATGAGGACTTCTCAATCCATCCTCGTAAATTTCAGTGTATGCTATGAATATTCACTGCCGGATCAAGTGCATAGATACAGGAAGAGATTATGTTAAAAAAAAGATTTTTTTTGGTAAAATTAGTGATTTTCCGACATTAGGCTAGAAGCTTGATGTGCCTATATACATATATATGAGTGGCTATGCATGATTAATGCCAACCGGGCAATTTTTAATCAGTTTGGGAAATCACGCTCAGAGTTTGACAAACCTTCGCTCGCGATATTTTTGTTATTTTCCGAGCTACAATGGATCTTACATAGATGCACCGTGTTATCTGAATAGAATCACTGATTCTGTCTTTAAAAAAGTTTAATTATATATGTATATAGTCTGAAATTAGAACTGACACAACGGATTCAATATTCATATTGATGAATATTTGATAAAAGTGAAACAAACAGAGAGTCTCGACTGTTGCTATACTAACTGATTCTCCATTGTAATATACGGTTTTCGGGTAACCTACTTGAGTAAGACGTGTTTAAAAAAATATATGATGTATGAAATAATATCCATTACCAATACTTTATGATATAACGCAATATCAAAATGATAAACAACGTGTATGTCATAGGATATATATCAAAATCATAGATGATAGGGGGTGTTTGATTAACTGCTGAGGTGCCATGATAAATGACTGTTTGTTTTTTAAAATCCTCAAAACGGTTACATGGTGAACAACTGATGATCCCAACAAGAGAAAAATTGCACATTGTACCTTGAAGATGAATATATGTAAAATAAAATAAAAATTGAAGTAAATCACATAAATTACATAAATTAAATAAATTACATTACTAAATATTGAAAAATAACTGAAGTGACTCATAAGATCCCTGGAAAATCTTTTTTTTAAGCTATAAAGCTCCCTAGACTATATATATATATATATATATATATATATATATATATATATATATATCAGATGATTGTCGTCCGAGCCTGCAAGTCATACTCTGAATAATGATGAAAACCTGCCGTTCATTCCATAAACAAAGTGAATGTTCAGCAATCTTCGTTGTTCAATCGTTAATTCTCTCCGGACCAAACGAATGAATTTGCAAATAACCTGGGAGACTTTAGTTCGTACATAAGGTAAAATACTGTGACAATCATGCTGTAATCGTTTGTATCTCATCAACAGCTCTCAACTTATATACACAGAGACAAAACAAAAAAGATAGATCTTGTCTGAATTGTCTGAAGTTTTGATCATTGTATCTTGATTATTTTAGATCATCGATTCCTCATTTATTATAGCATGTTTGAATGTCGGAACTTGTTCTCAGTTGGTATGCACTTCTCCATGGCATACACATCACATCTGGTACCTGTCCTTCTGGATTCCTTGGATGGTCATTCCTTGACATTGGTGCTGAATCCGTGACCTTTACTGATCCAAACAATTCTACAATATTGCTAAAAGTTTCACATGTAGAATGGATGTATCTTCTTTCTGAATCTATATTCTTTAAGCACTCCAAATGCTTTGAGCAGTCACTGCTCCACATTGCTCCAGTCACCATAAAATAATCAGCCTTCTTCGAATGAAATTATCAGGCTCAACAATCTCCAAAATTATGCTAACGTACTTTCCAAAAATTTAGCAAAGTAAAAATTATCTGAAAATTTGACTTTTCACGGTTTTTTCCTCCTTTCAGATGTCGATCATTTCTCTACTGATTGCGTACAGGTTTGAGAAATCTCTTTTTTCTGGCTGCTCTGCCATAATAACCCATATGATGAATATCACACTGGTGTTTTGGGGCCAATTCAAACATTTTGGCTATATCTGCCGCTTTGGAACGCGTATCTTTTCAAATTAGTCTGTGGTTGAACGAACACATCATTCTGATTGCTCAGGTTGACGAAATACAATCGTTTCTCTACCTACGGAAGTAGATTGTACTTCTGATGGACCAACAACAAAACCTCCCAACTAAAAACCAACACTCCTCAAAGAGCATGATGAAGTAAATGTGCAGTTGCTTCTTGAAGCTTCTTTATATTGAAAATGGATAAATTCGAATGGATATATCTTTATGAGAAGTCCAATTCAAATACAAAAGTTGTGTTTATTTACTTACATCAACTCTCTGTCTCCCTCTCTCTTTCAACTTTCAATATATATATATATATATATATATATATATATATATATATATATATATATATATCACAATGAAGGACTTGCATATTTTACAAAGGGTTATCCAGTTTCAGCATTGATATTTTTTGCAAATTCTGTCTGTTTTCATTTTTTCCTTTGTGTCACCGACTCTCTCGTGATAATTCAAAAATTTCCTAACCTCAAACAGGAATTAGCCTTTTTAATGTATTTTATTCGACGTTTCTCCATCTGAAATACTTCCCATAGAATCAGCTGTGAATGAGCTTGCTGGGTTTGCTTGCCCACATGCTTACAATTGCAGAGAGCACTTCTCTAAGCTTCTGTTTGTGAAGGTGAAGAGTTTGTCTTCACATTCAGTCTGGATTGATTTTCCCGGCCCCAAACCGACAGTAACGCTTCCTGAAAACCTACAGACTAACCAGGTTATGTCATCCTCCGACTGGCTTTCAGCAATATTCTACTGCTCGATAATCGGATTCTGTATCCTTCGAGGAATTTGCATTCAATAAGAGGCTTTGTAATTGCCCTGGCGCAGGCTAAATGTGCTTCAGCTTATTTCATAAGAGGTAAGGTCAACCGGTGAGGTGACAATTCCCAGTAAATGGGTACTCGTCAGCTACTGGCTCTCACAAAGAAAGAAAAAAAGTTTGCGTGTGGCATCTAATTTGTGTCCATTAACGAATTATTTCATATTCAGGAAATTTTTTTTCAGTATTTGCAAAATTATTCTTTTGCATGAATTTTAACATTTAATTCCTTAATACTATTCAGCAGCGTTTCTATTTTTTTCATTGTCTTTTTTTCGTTTATTTCTCCCTCTCTTTTTTCTCTCTTTGAATAAACACACACACTCACGCACACACATATATATATATATAAACACATGAAGGGAAAACTCTGAAATGACAATGAATACACACACACATACACACACACGTATATATATATATATATATATATGTGTGTGTGTGTGTGTGTGTGTGTATGTGTGTGTGTGTGTGTGTGTGTGTGCGAGTGTCCGTGTTGTTGCGTTAGGTGTGAGTGATGTTGATGGTAAATCAATGGGTCACTCACAAAATAACATTGTTATTTAATTTTTTGTTAGAGAAGTCCACTGTATAATTTTCGATCAATATCGTTGAGGGATGGGGACTTGGGTCAGGTGCATTGACAAGAAAAGGAAATTTAAGAGTAAACAATACATGATTGTTGAGTAGAATGAATGTTTTTTTTATCATTATTCTACGGACTTGTTGATGTACCTACGTTTGCAAGTGTATGTACGCGCATGTGTGAAGCCCACAGAAGTATGTGCACTACCGTATCGCTTCATATATATATATATATATATATATATATATATATATATATATATATATATATATATATATATAACACTAATATACACATCAGTAATACAATATCTGATATGAAATAGGTTTATGCCATAAACTGTTCTATACATTCACAATCAAACATTGTCAAGTTTGAGAAAAACTTAAAATATCATGCGATAAAAGATTCCCTAAACAAACAGGTTTACGTTTTTGCCATATTTAGGCTTTTCCAGGCGAATGATTTGATCCATTTAGATCCCGATTTGGGACGTTACTGGTGGCGTGTCTATTTCTTTTCATCCAATTTATGTCTATTTTCCTTTTTCTTTCCCTTGTTTAGTTGTTGATTACTGCTTGTTTCATTTTGAGTAAGGGTAGATAATTTCCATTAGGTTATTCTAATATAATTTGGAATGTTGCAGACAACTTTTTGTCATATATATACATATCAATATACCCGTTCACACACACACACACACACACACATACATATATATATATATATACAAACACACACATATACATACACACACACACATATATATATATATATATATATATATATATATATATATATATATGGACATAAAAATTCCCCTAGATTCGCCACCTCTTTATCATGGACACTCCAGAGCCAATAATTTCTGGCTATGTCTAGTTTGTGGCACCATCTCATATTTTGCCGAGCGAAGTTTTGCATATGATCTTTAAGGATCCAGATTTTGAGTCGTGATATCTATCAGTTGCTTGCCATTATTGCAACATGACCAGCCCGTTGCCGTTTGAATTTTCTGATGGAGCCTATATCCCTGAATTCTATTTTTCCCCTTATATATTGTGCTGTCTTGTAATCTCTCCATGCGATATTGAGCATGATTTTGTCCCGTGCACATTGCATGGTTCTCAGTTTGAGGGTCAATTTTTTGGTTTGGTTCCATGTATCAACTCCATAGGTCACAGGATGTATTTGTTGCAGACCCTTCTTTTTGAGACTAATGTTTTTTTTTGCTCTCAAATATTTACTTTGCTCCGTCCAAAGCTAGCAATCATAGAGTGATTTTCCATTGAATTCTTCTTCCTTCGGGGACTTCATGGAGATTTGTTGTTTTTGGTAGACGCCGTGGTCTACTTTTTTCTAGTCTGCGTTTTCGATTTGAATTTTTGTATCCTTGTCTTCAATACGTTTGATGTACATGACATTTGTTACACTGTAGTTCATGTGAAGACTAACTTTCTTGTTCACCATGGTCAATTCGTCTTGTATTACTTGGAGATCGTGACGGTTTTTTTTTCAAAAAGATGATGTTTTCAGAAAGTCTGAGGTTACTTATATATTCGCCGGTTATTCTAATTCCTTTATTTTCATAGTCTAAGTTTTGGAATATCATATCTTGGCTGGCTGTGAAGAATTTGGATGAACTGGTTACACCTTATTCACTTTTCAAGCTGAACCGACTCAGAGATTTTATGGAGCCTAATCAATGAACTGCTATGTAGGTATATAGGGTGCAAGACTCTGACTACGCCTTGTTGTATGATAGCATCGGTGATTTTAGGGATTTCCACTGATTCAGAAGCCTACTTGAAGTCGCTAAAAGATACAGTGAGTGTACTTTTATATTCTGCTGCAACCTCTTTTTGTTGATTTACTGAAGTGCTTTAGTCGGTTGGTCACTCTAATAAAGTTCGTAGATGCGGTTAACTGGGTTAATCGGCCTGTTATTGTTGCAATCTTTCGGGTTCCCTTCTTATGTAATAGCATTATGATTGCAGCACTCCGACCTTTTTTAACTTCACTCTATCTTGGGCATAAATTGAATAGGATGGTTAGTTTCCTCATGATGATGATGATGTTATTTTGCCCAGAGATATTTCTTTTTTTTTTTTTGTTTTTTTTGTCAACTTGTTTCACTTCGCATGGAGTTACTTCTGGAAAATTTTAGAACTGATTTCTAACAACTTTTATATCCTGTTCGTTGTTTTGTGTCTATTGTTTTTGAATCACCACTGGTGAGTCTTTGAGATCTATTTACTATTGTTTTACTCTGTTGATGTAACTTTTGAATTCCGTGCAACGAGGGGATTTTTAAAAAGTCTCCTCCATCCCCTTGTCCAATCGAAACATACTTGTGTGAATTATTGGACAGTAAATGCTTATAGGTACCTAAATTCAGTAAGCAGTATACCATTCATTTTCAACAAACATTTTCCTCGCAGACAGACTTACCAGTCTCCGACCCCTGTTACACTGCTAAACAATTGTAAGATTTTATTGAAGGAAAGCACATTGAAGCCTTGAGATGACATGCACGAAGTCCTGACATAAATCACATTGAGAACTCCAAGGAGATAACAAGGGTTATAGTTGAGGAATGGAACCCAATCTCTGGAACCGATTTACGGACAAAAACGGGAGATGAACGGAATGAATACCTCAGAAAACCAAATGAAAGCAGCAATCAACAGAAACTGTCCTCCCTGATTCAACATAATATTTTATCAGGACAATCATAGACTGCCTCTCTCTTTGGTTGACCAGGGAAGATATGTTGGTTTGGCTTCGAAGATTTTTGCAGATATTGAAACTCTAGGTTGCTATTTGTTCTGGTTTTAAGATGATTCTCTTCATAATAAAAAGGTCAATTCCCACGAAGATTGCAAGAGGCATCTGGAGCAGTTCTTCGATTATATTGATGGCAAAACGCAGTGCAAAAACGGTAAAAATATTGTTCAATAAAGGAAGAACCAAAAAAAAAGGAATATGTCTTATTTCATTTACTAAAAAAACAATTTTCATTGTGGATATCTTTTTAACGAATTATAAATTTTCAAATATGGATAACAGGAGACTGCTTCACAGACTCATCGCAGTGTTTAATAAAATTTAATCATAAATTACTAAGTATTTGCATATTTATGTAACTGTATTCAAGCTCATTATGAAATTCAGGATCATTCCACTAGAAGTTACTTTGATATTTACCCCCACCCCTTTGCTAGAAGGAAATCAAGAAATTTCCTATTTCGTTTTGATGTGTGAAAGAATTCAAAAATTGTTAACAGAAACAAATTTTCATTGCTCTCCTTCAGACGGAAATGCAAAAGCCAACTATTATATTATCAGTCGACCATTTAGATAGTGTTGAATGGTTCATTCAAGACACTATTGATTCTTCTTATCATAGTTTGTCAAATTTAATTGTCTGTTTTATTTATATCTGATCTTCCTGATGTGTTGTTTGTTTTATGATTCAGTAGGTTTGTCTTGTTACTGTTATCAAAGCTCTTATCGAGTGACACTCTACCGTATATTGAGGGAGGTTGACTTGAATTTAATTACTTTTTAAGTTTAATTTCATCTTTTTTCATCTATAATGATTCGGGTTTTGACTATTCTATTTGTGTATATGTGAATAGCTATAAAAATGATAGAATTCAAACATGTTACTCTTAATGTCAGTATTTTTGTGGAAATGGGTGGAAGAGTTCTTAAAGGGGGTGCCTGCACTCCCCTAACAATATAATATTATGTATGTTGAATTTTCTTAAATGAAAATCTCTGTCTTATCAAAGCTAATGTAAAAAATCTTTGATAATTGAACAAGCGTAGCCATCAAAGATAGTGAAGGATTCTATGCTTTAAAAAATATACATCTGTGTGTGTTGTTTGCTTGTTTCAGTGTTCATGTATTCCAGAGCTCTTTTTTGTCTATAGAATCGAAAATTCGTGTCAATGCTTCACTGAACCCCTTCTAAAGATATTGGTTGGAACTATATTTACTCTTCCATGGAATTAGTTTACGTGGTTTCAGATTTTCACGCTGTGGTTGTTCAATTATTGACTTCGGTGATGACTTGTTTGCTTTTATTTGATAAAACCAAAGATCTTTCAGCCAATACTTCTTTACAAATCTCGCAAGAAAAAGATGAGTGATCGATCTTATTAATGAGGGAAAATATCAAGGTAGATAAGTCTATTCTGTTGTCTTATCATCTGAATCTATAAACTTATCAGAGGGAAATGAGTTTTCTGTTTCAGTTTCTTGAAAGATAGAAGAAAACATTGAAGTGTCTAAAAACATGGTTCAAGATTCAAAATTATATATTTCTCAAGATGAAGATAATTGATAATTTGAATCCCACGTAAACATGTTTATATTCTTTGTTGAAGATATATTTTGTTTTAGTTTTAATAAGGCAGAGGTTTTTCTCCGTCGTATTGCGAGCAGAAACATAAGGTCTCTCCTTTTTAGTTTTCTCTTCATTTTTGCAATCAACTAAAATATGTAACTCGCTCAAAGAATTTTTTTTTTCATCTCCGTTGAAGTGGTGTCGCCCCCTCACTGTAACCACTTCCTTTAGCGTGCTATATAATTGCATATTGTCTTATATTTTTATAATCAGAAGTGTAAGAGCTTATACTTTTTTGAACAATTACTGTTTTGGGGCATTGAACACTTTTATATTGTTTGAAAATCATTTGAAATAATAATTGAACTCACTCAGAATGAGACAGGAGTTTCAGCGTGGAATAATGGTTATAGAGTTGGTTTCATAGATTATCGCTGCAATGATGAGTTCAGTCCACACCGGATGTCGAATTCTCTTCAGAGAGATCTAGAAAATACCTCAAGTCCTGCCCGAGCATAATACTTACATTACTTCATGTATTACTTTATGGATTGATCTAAACTAATATAGGAACACTAACGTTTCATATATATGGTATCAAAAGAAGGTTTCCTATGCGATTAATATGTGTTTTCTTCATTCAAGGCAGACGACCTACATCGTCTGCTGATCAGCTCAGGAGACTAAAGTAGCTCAATTTTGTTTACTTCGACAAGAAGATACTTTGAATTCAGATACGGGAAGCAATTAGAGGTGGTTTCAGCGCTTCATATACGTATATTTTTAACGTCTGAGAGCTATGCACATAGGTTGAGTTTACTTAAAACTTAATACAATAATTGTCATATTATAATGTGTTATATATATATATATATATATATATATATATATATATATATATATATATATATATATATATGTATATACTTATATATATATATATATATATATATATATATATATATATAATGAGCTTATTTGCAATTTTGTTCTCTCCATTTATTTATTTGTTCGTGCTCTAATAGGATGATATTGGTTTTATATTATATTTGTTTTATTTATATTATGAGATAACGATGAAAATTATGCTATAGAAATTTTTGAGACTTCATGTCTAATCATCATACATTAAAACAGCCTGATATGAGAAAACTTGAAATATGGATATTTCTATTATTAAAATAGATTACTCAATCGAAAAGCTTTTGG
Organism: Thysanoteuthis rhombus; assembly: GCA_963457665.1. Classification (NCBI taxonomy): domain Eukaryota; kingdom Metazoa; phylum Mollusca; class Cephalopoda; order Oegopsida; family Thysanoteuthidae; genus Thysanoteuthis; species Thysanoteuthis major. The sequence continues at coordinate 4,795,444 of OY735199.1, read as the reverse complement.
TTCCTTAGTGCCTATCCATACATAAATAACCACGTCATTTCTAATGTGTATTCTCAGGTTATATGATTATTTGTTACATAGCAAGTAACCAATTTATTATAAGACTTTGTTGGATTTCAACGATGGAACATCGAATAGTTTCTGCTTTTTTTTTGTTTTCTTTTTCAATTCATATTAAGTCAGCGTAAGTTTTAACAAGTTCAAAATACAGGTATTTACTGAACTTAACTTACTACACGGAATAAGTAAATGAAGGTGAATAGGGTTCACTAAAATTTTAGCACTTGGGTGAAGGTTTGTTTGTCTTGAAATCGAGATCGAATTAGCATACACGGCTTTTATATTTATATATTCACGTTGACAAGTATAAATAATGTCGCTAATTATTCTGTGTGCAATCGTACACAAAGGTTTCCCGTGAGGGATTATTCTATACGTGTTTTTCTTCTGGTATTGCGCAAAAGCAAACCAAAAATAAATGCTAGAGAGATATTAGAAAGAAGTGAACTAAAAAAAGTTCCAAGCGAGAAAGGAAGGAAGAGTTGTATTCTCGTAGGATACTCGTATATTTCGTCGTTATTTCTGCACTAGAAATACTTACAAAGGCTTAAAGAAAAACGAACATTTTGTTACAGTACAGGAAGCATATAATGCAAGTCTCTTGGGCAGTATTTGGAGATGCCGAGTGTTGGAATGGTTATCGGCCCGGCAAATAGAATCCTCGGAGCGTGTTCAAATTCTGATACACGCTGTTTATGTTTATTTTATTTCGGGACGAATCCTCTTCTCTCTGTATCCTGGAATGCCATAATGGCCGACAGAGAAGAGAATAAGACAGTGTGCATTCGAACAATTCACATTGATAAAATGACATCATATTCCTAAGCAGGAAAAGCTGGAAGCTGTTACATCTAGAGTCACCCTCGACTGGATCGAACCATAATTCTGTGCAAGGTTTCCCATTTTAGATGTGAGTTTTCAATCTTCCGATTCTGGAAGTCACTCTCAAAATCAAAAATTAAAAAAAAAAAAAAAAACAAAAACAAAAAACACATATCTCAATCAGCAACCATGGACTTTAAAAAATGAAAATTCTTTTTTTAGAAAATATCTCGATATTGCCAACACTGGACTCACTAAATCGAAAAAACAAAAAAAACAACAACAACAACAACAACAACAACACACACACACACACACACACACACACACACAAATAGCAACTTCTAATTTGGCAACCCCGGAGCTGTGTGTTTAGACATCTTTAAATCTTAGATTAGTAAAGCAGAAGGCTACAAGCGTGGAAAACTCAACATGGATTGAATACTAAATGAAAATGGTCCATGAAATTAGCTTACCAACCATTACTCTACTAGAAAGCGACCATGTTGTGGTTGTATGAAAACTGTTGTTCCCAGGTTTTATTGTATAGGTTATACATTATCGTCATGTTAAGAATGATTGAAGTACGGTCACAAAATTAGAGAAACCTCTAGGTGAAGTTTATCGTTATTATTATTTTTTGACTAGTTTGTCTCTCCATCTTATTTCTATTGCGTTTTAACCCAACTCACAGATCGTTATTCGACAACCACGCTGCTGCTTTGAGAGTCGTGGAATGACGATCGGTGAGTTGCAATAAAGAAGCAACAGAAACACGTTGAAATAAAGACTGACAAACAATCTATAACAATGATGATGCTTTATCTGAGAAGATCGTTGGCACAAAATGTACAATATTTACTGGACTCACTGCTATTCATCCCGAACTGCTAGACAGAGAGCGCAGACGGTTAACGTTCAGTCACCCATCTATACTACCAGCTCAATTCACACAGAGTAATATTTTGATAAGCACACGTGCACATGCATAAATATTCACGTGTGAATGTATATTTGTGTGTTTAGCAAAAGTCTGGCAGGCTTAATGGAAGAAAAAAACTCCAGCCATTAAGTGAATAACCGCGGTATGCCAGGAAGAATGAAAAAATCCCTTATAAACATTTTTTTCGCCAAAAAAGTTTTTCTTCCCAAATTAAAAACATGCAGCATCATTATTTAGAAAAAGACGTTAGATTATTTTCTGCGACTCCAATAATCTTCACGTGGCCCCTTGGGCATCCAGACTTTGACTTTGGGGAGCTCTACTTTGCAATACTTTACCTAATTAAAGATAAATGAAGGGAAATGGGGAACGGGTACGAGCAAGTACGTGTGTATGTGCTGTTAGTATTGCTACTATTCCATCTGAAAAACGTTACTCGCATCTCCGGAATGGCTTTTTTGAAAAAAAAAGAGAAGAACTGTTTTTGCTAAGTATTTACCAGGTGTGCTCGGGCTAATTTGCAAGGTTCTACGCCGAAAAATGTGTCAAGCAGCGATGACAGATGATTGGAAGAGTTTGAAAGAAGAAACGTAAAATTCCATTCAGAGAATTCTCCAAAAATAACCCCCAAAGTTTCTACATGATGTCTAATACTCATGTGAATTTGTTAGCTTCTATGCTGAATGGTGTGCCCTGTAGCGCTGACACATTTTTTTTAAGTCCAAAAAGAAAAATGCCAGATAGAATACTCATTTGCAAAGTTATAGGCCACATGATGGGCTGGGTAGCATTGACAATATTTTTAAAAAAGTAAAAAAACAAAAAACTCACAGAATACCCTGAAAACGAACAAAAATTTCGAAAAATCCGAATGATCATTCCCAAGATATATCCAGGGGAGCATTCATGCGAATTTAGACTATTATAGGCCAAAATGTGAGTCTGGTAACGCATATAGAATGCTCCCCATCGAAAAAAACTTTTATTGAAAAGGATATTCAAAAATTTTGAATGATTCCTTAAAACCATTTTAGAAGATGTCTAGTGGGGTGCTCATGCAAATTTGCTAGCTTCTATGTCAAATCGTGTGTCCAGTAGAGCCGGAAATAATTGGATGGAAATGGAAGAAAACCGTGTTTTCCTCGTTTGGTCAGGTCGGTGATCGTGCTCAGTATAATTCAATTGTTTTAGAAAATGATCTTCGGACTTTCCGGTCGGAGTGATTTCCAAAGATCTATGAAGTAACCAGTGACAGATGGAAAACGCTGGGTAACTTTGACAGAGGCATAAGCTGATCAAGGTTCATGGATTTCCCATACTTTTTGATAGCATCTTATTTATACACATTCACATATGAACATATCTGAAATTTTAGACACTTACGAAGCCTAACTTGGAGAAGCCCTAGAAGTCATCGATTGTAAAGACCATTGTAGTGCGAGGATCGAATCCTCTTCATTGGTGGAATAATCGATAAAAATCACTTGCTAAACTCTATGCTACGGTAAGAATTCTATAAACATGTGTATATTTATGCAAATGTGAATTTTCTGGACCTTTTTTCGCTTGAATTAAGGAAAAAGATGACCCTCTCTCATCTATCTTGTTTATTCGTAGGATAGACGTTTGGAGATTATTCTTTGTAGTAGGGCGGTTTCGAAAATATCCGGAATGAAATATAGCCTACCAAGGTCGATGCTTTATTCTCCTTCAAAGTTCCCCCCTTGGGTCCTCACACACCTATCTCTGCATCTCTTCTACCTTTCAAAACAAGCTGCAAAATCGTCTCTCAGGATCGCCATCAGTCGCTTCATTGCCTTCTCATTCAATCTCGCTCACCGTCCAGAATCTTATGGGGAAATGTCAGAATCGGGATTGTTGGAAGGCTGGCAAAACCCCAGCTCTGGATGCAAAGAATGACTGGCTTGGTCATCGAGAAATCAACGGTTGCACAGTACACAAGCTCATTAAATGACGTGTCGCTCCCAACGGGGTGACCTGAAGTGGAAATATCCGTTTAGCCATCTGCAGTAAAGTCCCTTCTGACTGGTTTCCGTGTTACATTAAGGCTGCACAACTGGTTTTTGAGTTATTCAAAATGATTGGGTTTTTTTTCTGGACAGATCTCGTATGTTTGAAACTGATTCTGATCTCAATTTTCAGTTATTCTCTGGTGAGTGATGTTTTATAAACACGATAAAAAAAAAACAGTATCATCATCATCATCATCATCATCATCATCATCATCATCATCATCATCATCATCATCAGTCTTTTATTGTCCGTCGTTAGACATAGACCTTCCCCAGGATCTGCCACAATGCTCTATCATTGGCGTTGCAGAGCCAGTATTTTCTGTAATTGTCTGGTTCATCTCTTCATCTTGTTTTCTATTGGCCTCAGTTTCACTTGTGATCTCTGGGGATCCATGTTGTGAGTCGTGATATCTATCGGTTGTCTGCCATTCTGGCAACATGGCCTGAAGTAGGGACCAATAAACCTGTTGCAAAATACACGATTCTTTTCATTATATTATATTTTATCAATTCACCATTGAATTTAATGCATTAAAATTAATATTCGATGTATAAAATAGATGTTTTTTCGTCTTTAGTCTGTAAGCTTATTGATGATTTAATGCACATCTATTAATCTCACATTAGGGAAAGTATACTATATATACATTTCCTATCACCTGAAGTGGTATTATTCGTTCAGGAACAAATATCTTGTTTTCTGAAAGTGGATTTTCTCTTTCAGCAATATATTTAAGAAAGACGGAACAAAAAATAAGCACCAACGACATCATACTTATCATAAGAGAAAAATAGGTTCAACAAAAATGAAATAAGCTGGTGATTTTGTGGCAGTGATGGTCATAAAGATACATCTTTTAACTTTTGTGAAAACCATTAAGACCACGACTTCCTGCTTGTGAATTGTCTTTAAAGCCATTACATTTTCTCAAGTAAGCAGTGATTTACGACAAAATTCTGTTCGTAAAAAACTTAATGGTAGATTCGCCTGTGTGCATCACGCAAACGTTTCACACGAACAGATCAGGATAACTGATGTTCCTCGCCCTCAAAATTCCCTTTCTTTTCTTTTCCAAGTCTTCCTATTAGTACCATGATATTCTGGCAATAAAAGTATGTAGAGAGCGATTTAAATAAATTATTTAAAGTTCTCGGCTGCTTTGAGTCTTGGAGAATGAATAAATCAAATAAATCCAGAAATTTTCTGCCTTTATTAGCAACAATGAAGTACGACGTGTTTTCATCTATTTTTCAACGTATATTTCTGTTCTTTCTTCGTGAGAATGTGCTTAGACATCTGTCAAAATAGCGACCTAAAATGCTCTCAACACTCGGAAAAGAACTTAAAATTAGTTCAGATCTGATATCCGTATAATTTGAGCATGGTGAGGCATTCGATGCGATAATTGTTCTGATTGATTTATTATAAGACTTGTGCAGACCTGGGCCGGTGTCATGGGTCAACAAGCAATTTGTGAGTAGCTCCATCTTGACACAGGGATATCGATTATATTTAATGAGCAAATACCATGGCTCAACTGGGAATAACTATGATAAGTAACCTCTTGAGATAACATAAGAAGTTTGACGAATGTATAACGAATGTATTAATGTATAGAAATTTTCGGATTCTTTAGAGACACTATTTGGAGACAGTACTATTGCTCGGTAGGAAGCTTTTAACTGAGTCCTTTTTTTTTGAGTAATTTTCTCCAAGATGGAACCTCATCTGAGAACGAACCAAGATAAAGGACATTGATTCTTGGTAATGCTCATAATAACAATAATTGCACACTTGAAACCGTTTCAAAGACACTGTTGACGACACTGAAGGAGTTGATTGAGTCGGTGAAAATACTGAGAAGGGTGCTAGAGATCTGATGAAATTTGCTTTTCTTCGATAACCAGCAATAACCATCAAACAACTTGTGTGAACATGTATGATGCATGAATAATAATAATAATAATAATAATAATAATAATAATAATAATAATAATAATAATAATAATATGACTGAACAAGGCGTGGAACATAAAAGACAAGGGGGTACAAATAATCGTAGGTGCCCTCGGACTTGTGCCAAATACATTGAAAAAAAGAATTGAGGAGTTGGAGATAAAAGGAAAGATTGGGATTATGCACACCGCAGTGCTACAAGAGTCTGCAGGAATACTGAAGAGAGTCCTGGGAATATGAGATATACGACCTCCAGTCGTCAGCAACAATTAGAATGAAAAAGCAAGACGGAGACAGGACGATCCATAGCTGCTGTGAAATGCAAAACGAGTGAGATGAGGGCTGGAGGCCAGGGAAGACTCACTGTCATTCAGCTTTTAGTGACAGACATGTGGCACCAGAAATGAGATAGTAGCATAACTAAAATCATCGGGAATACTGAGGAGAGTCCTGTAGTTTCACTTTAGTCCATTGCTGAGTCGTTACCAACAACTCAAGGAAGAAAAAGGTTGTGCATTCCCTGGTCTTATTTTGTGAGTCGCAATTATTAGTGTGTGTTGTAGTTTTATGCATGAATTGTAGTTTCTCGTGCATGTTGCGGTTTTTTGTGCATGGTTCAGTTTTTATCGTGCGTTTCACTTCTCCTTGGTGTACAACAGATGATAGTGCTCTGCTCAATATACAGACAGTGACTGTGCTCACTATCCTATGGATTTCACAGTGGGAAGGCTCGTCAGGAAGTGTGTCGAAATGTTTTCCAGTGCTGTCCCTGATCATCCCACGTGTTCCGACAATAGCAAAGTACAGTTTTGTTTTTTTTTTCAAATGTTACATCAACTATATCTTGATTTCAAGGTCTTTGTACTTGTCTAGTTTCCCAAGTTACTTTACTGTCATATTTCTATCAGAGGACATACTCATGTCAATTCACGGGCAAATTTTTCTTTCTGGTGATTCCTGACTACAATGTAGGGTGTATTTGTATATGATAATAATAATAATATTGTTGTTGTTGTTGTTGATGATGATCATGATGATGATACCGACGGAATCTTCCCAACGTACATATTTCCAAAACTACAAAAATGTAAATATTTTAACAAAATATTAATGTCGATATACAAAAACAGTGAACATACGAGAAGAATCGTCTAATGGAGAAAAACAGAAGTAGATACACAAATAATGGTGTTATTGCTTTGAATAAATCAATTGCTTGAATCGTTTTTTTCTTCGCTGTTTTTGACACTAAATTAAAATTCATTTTGTTCAGATAAATCAACATATAATTGAGTTGGATTATTTTTCAATGTGGAATATGAATATTTTTAGACATTGTATATGCAGATTTATGAGATTTACTTTCGTTGAATATATGGAAAAAATAGAAACAATTTCATCAGTAATCTTTTGTGTAACTTTTGAGATGAATCGATTTTCCAAGGTTTTAGCATGGAATATTCAGAGAGTCTTTCTAATGCTGCACAGTAGAGACACTTTCTGTTCGACGTAAAGGAATATAGCTCAGAAGGGAGCACAAGAATTTGTCTCTTTAATGAATCCTTGAATTTATTTTTCATATCAATATATATATATATATATATATATATATGCATGTATATATATATGCATGTATATATATATGCATGTATATATATATATTTCTGTTGAATTATATATCCATTTCATGATGATGATGACCATAATAATGATGACGATATATATATATATATATATACGTGTATATATATATACGTGTATATATATATACGTATATATATATATATATATATATATATATATATATATATATATATATATATATATGTCTTAAAAGCAAATGAACTAAGCGCAAGGTAAGTCTTTTAACAATGCAAAATGCAGACAGCCCACCACTATCAAAATACATATGGGATCAAATAAACGAAACCAATCCAAGCATTTTAGAAATAGTACGGATGACAAGTAAAACAGCACAAGCTTACTGTAACACTTCAAAAAATTGCACACTTTTCTTAGAAGGGCAAAAACCCTGCATAACAAAAGATCAGAGAACATATCGAAATGCAGACATTGAAATGAATTACTTCTACGATATCTAAAGCTACTCCACGAGTCTAAAGATTGAACATAGCTGTAAAGCATAAATTAATATAGAAATATCGGTTTTTCAATAATAACAATAATGCAGATTTGAGATAACAACATTAACATATAAATAAATTCATTCTTTTACAATGAAAAACGTATATACTTTGAGACAATAAAAATATAGATTTATGAATTGAAATTCTAAAAATCAACTTATGCTTCATTTTATTTCTTGCCAAGATTCACTTCAGTGAATATTTGAGAAAGAATGTGGAAAGAACACTTGGTTCGAACACTCATATGTTGTTTACACAATTTTCGACAACTATTTTTTTCGGTAAGAAATAAAGTGAATATAGTGTATAGATTAATTATAAGCACTGTATAAGGAGCTTTCTTTCTTTTGTTCTTTCTCTATAGTGATATATTGTACTCTTCCATCTTGAGGTTTGCTTTAAAAAATTATTGATATACACACACATATGTATATATATATATATGTATATATATACATATGCATATGTGTGTGTTTGTGTGTGTGTATGTGCGTTTGTGCATATATTTCTTATAAACTGCGTAGTATTCTCTGTTTATTTTCTCAAAATATCTATTTCCCGAGAATAGATTTAAAAAAAGAAATAATATGACGTAGTGTGACATGAAAATGAACCTTTCCTTCGTTCATTGTGTCTATCCTTTTCATACGTTCTTAACTCATTTGAATCTGGTCTCAACATCAATCCCTTACAAATGCTGTTAATCTTTTCAAATCTGGTCTTAACATCAATTTTATTTCTTCTTAGAACTGTCGACTTGGGTCAAAATTGAAAATAGGAAAGATCCCACCGTGCTTTCTATTCATAAGACTTCCATTGCCTTTGGAAATTAGTTTTGAGAATAAAATCGATTTTTTCAGTTTTTTGAGGGGGTTCTATTTACAACTTAACTTTAATGATACAGTGAACAGCTAATTTCCGTCCGACATACGAAAGTACGGCTTCGGAATTATCTTCCTTTAGCAATGATTTTATTTCATTAATGTATTCTTGTATTTCTTCTTCTTTTTTAATAATTTAATACACTACTCGATGTTGATTTTTAACACATGGTTTTAGATTTGAAAAAAAATTCTTCTTTGACTGATGTTTGAAAAATAGAAAGAATTCTCATTTAATTTTTGTGATATCAATAAGTTTTTAAGGATGGGCTATGCAGGTCTAAATCAAATTTCATTTAAATTGAAATATAACTATTTTGAAATGATGTATACATGGGTTTATAATTTGAAGATAGAAAAAAAGCATAAACTTTACTTTAAATCAACATATATTTCGGTCTATTTTTTAGAATAAGTTTACTTTATTTGGAAAAGAAAAAGGAAATTTTTTTCGCAGGTAATTTTTTGCGCTTCCAATTCATGAGACCTTTATTACCTCCGGAAATTAGTTAGTTTTGAGATAAATTGATTTGCTAAAGTTTTAGTGAGAGTGGTGGGTGGAGTGGTACAATGTAACTGCCAAACTGAACTGTTTCTTTCCGTCCGATGTACGGAAGTATGGCTTCAAAGATATTTTTTTCAAAATTAAAACGGAAGTTAACAAAATTATCAAGTGGAAGTAAGCGCATACTACGAAGCCTTACTCTCGTAAGTCTGTCGGAAAGTGACGGTACAGTCAGGCATTAGAATTGCATCGTAACCACCCGTCGAATCCTCGCTAAAAACATAAAAAAATCGATTTTTCTAAAATTTCCAAATTTCCGGAGGTAACAAAGGTCTTCTTATAAAAACTGAAAGTACAGAAAATAACTGGCGAAAACATTTTTTATTTCTCCGAATATTCGACTGAAGTAGATTTAACCATTTTTCTCTTTTCACGAAATGAAATATACCAATTTTTCAAACTAAATAAACAGATTCAGAATTGAAAGCAGCCCCCAATGTACTTGAAATCAACATATTATTTTGATTATTCATGTGATCTTCTATTCTGTAAACATCTAACAAAGCTCAACTTTTATATTATACGTATATTGTAAATCGATCCTCTTCTTTACAATCACACGATATCTCTTATAGTTCTCTATGAATTCAAAACAAATTGTAGGGAGAGAAATTGAATTTTTGGATGGATTCATGATTTTTCTTACAGTCCCAGCCCCTGCATTGTAGCTGTATGTACACAACACAATATCTCCTAAAGTTCGCTGTAGATTTCAATGAAATCGTGTAAAAATTTGTTTTTTGATTAATATTGTTTCTCAATACATATTGAAAAAACGTAGCCATCAAATATGGCAAAGGGATGTATCCTGTCTTCTATTTCATGTGTTCATGTATTTGTGGTGTATGTATGTGTCCAATCGCCCCTGGTCATAAAGTTTTGTCTGTAGACTTGAAAATTGGCATCATTATTCCACTTCCATTTCTTCGAGGGTTTATTGATAACATCTAGATTCTGGAGAATCTACATGTCTCAATATTGCAATATAATTATTATTTATACAAGTTCTGCGGCTTCTTTAGTAACATTTACCTTTTCCGTCAAACGTGTTTAGAGGTACCAATTACTTATATGAAAAATAAATGTATGCATTCCTGTTTTGAAGTAGATTTTAGGGTTTCTTGGGATTAATCCATTTTTATACTTTCTTTCGTACATTATGTCAGGGTGATGCAACGGTTACGTCCTAATGGAGAAACTATTTTCTCAAAATGAATACGTGGAAGAAAAGATTAAAAAAAACTATTTTGCTCTCAATTTTTGGCGCTACATCTATCATACATTGTCTACTCAAAGTTTGACAGTTTCTAGATGAAATAAATATTTCTAACGTTTTCCAAAGTGGGGGTTACTATGCAACTGTTTTTCAAATAGGGTTGAAATTTTTCTCTCGATAACTAAGAAGCAGTTCTTTATTGCATCGTGAATTCTTTCCAATTTTTTATTTCCCCAAATATTTCTGTTTCTATTCTAATGTACAACATTTGATTTATTCCGATCTCAAATCAAATTTTTCCCAGGCAAAGCCGGATAACCTGCTAGTATATAATTGATATGTCGAGGTATGTATTTGGTTTTGAATTTATTGAAGTCATCCTTGGTGTTGATTACATAACGTATTAATATTTTCAAGCGTGTATTATATGCCCTTTTATTGAACAACCATAGCCAACAAAGGTAGCAGAGGGTTCTACCCTTTTTTATGTAGCCATATGTTTGTTTATGCATTTGTGTGTTTATATGTTTGTTTATCCAAGTGTTCCTGACCATACTGTTTTGTCTACACTACCCAACTTCTAAAAGAGGCTCTTTTGGCCCTTTTAGGACTTTATTTCGACAGAGTAATTGATAACAACCAGATTCTCTAGAACTTAGATGTTTTTGAATCTATTTTTAAATGTTTTTTTTTAGAGGAAAACGCTGGTGATGTCATAAATACGATTAATTCTTATTGTATTTATTTTTCGATGAAATTTCGTACATGACTCCAATAACGGTTTTTCAATTATGACGAGTTATTATCATTACTTGAAAACAAATCTCAACATTCTACATATCAGCATATTTTGTGAACCATCTGAGAGACACTTGGGTATGTTACAACTTATTCGCAATATGAACTTGATAATCTGAGACAATATACAAGCAGTGTCTTGCTGTGACGTTTTTGTCTCTCTTTTCGCTCAACTTTACTTGCATGTATTTTATTTTTTAAATATGACTTCAAATATCGACGCTACGGTTGTTAATTCATTGATTGTGATGGCGAGTGTGATTCATATCAATATTTAGCTCGATCTGATTAGGTGTCCAAGATAAACAAAAGAAAAAACACGAGGCAAGAGAAAATACTTTTACGGTTCCAGACGCTATTTACTGTTTTTTTTCTGCTTTACTTGTCCGATAAAAAATAAGCAATAAAGGTCAAATGGAACAATCTAACAGCATTTAACAACTTCCCTCACATTCTTCTCCCTTTCACCCACCCATAATTTTCTACATTCCATTCATACTCACTTACCCTGATAAAGATAATATCCTCGTTGTCTCTGCGCCAAGCAGACATCCCGTTTCAGCTATATTCAACGCCCCATTTCAAGAATACCTAAACTCTTTTCACAAACCATGAAATTACACATTGATTCTGTCTTCCTTTGATGTTCTCTGAATTCTGACTCCACTCTTTATTTTCTATTGGTTACCCGCAGTTTTTCTCTCACAGGCTCTGTTTCTGTCGACAGTACATGCTTAGTGCGGGCGATTGGCGGCACTGAAAAATCCGGGAGACGACGGGGAAGCAAGGAAACGAATTAAGAGGCCATAAAAGAGAGATAAACTTTGATCTGAAGATCGATATTATCGTTAGCGCTAAACTAATGGCCGTGTTTTGGTGATGACTTGGAAATGGCTGACGTCCAGCTGCCTCTTCTGGTTTCTGATAACCAAAGAAAGAAGTCTAGAAAACTTCTTTGACTGCAGAGATCATTTAACTTTTATCTTTGGCTGTGAAAGGACGAAGAAAATGTTTAACAATGGGTAACAACAACTCCTCATCGACTATTTAAGATCTTAATGATAAACTCGTCATCACAGTCAATAACTGAACACCTGTAGCGTCAAAATTTGATGTAATTTTTGAAAAAATCAACCAGAGAACAAATATGGTCAGAATAAATTCTATATATGGCATTTACCACGGTAAAAAAAACAAAACAAAACAAAACAACAAAAAACATCTACATTCAAGAGAATCTAAATATTATTAATAAACCTATTAGATTAGCCCTCCCCCCAACAGGTCATAAAACTTTTTCCTAAAAAATCAAAAGACTCATTCTCAAAGGCGTCCCATAGAGTGCTGATGCCAATTCTCGAATCTGTGGACAAAACTGTATGGTCAGTAATGCAGGAATACACAAACACACAAACACACGCATGTATAGGAAGAGATTGAATCTTCCGCCACCTTTGGTGGCTACAGTAGTTCAATAGAAAATAATTAGAAGCTTTATTGCAATTTATCAATAGGAATTCCCATCGTTCATTACAAAGAAATTAATTCTTTTGATTGATTATTTTAGCTCTGGTTACCAAATGTGAAATTATTCGGAAGAATTATCCGTTGAATAATTGAGATATAAAATGTTTAGAGAAAAAGGTGATAAACATAACATTATGAAGTAAACTGACGCTATCACGAACTAATTGGGGGTGTTATCATTAAAGCTGAAATTTCGTCTTCTCCGATGATTGTCCCTTGTTGGGTGAAATTCTTAGTCTAATAAATAAAGCAATTGGAATGTCATGCTGTTTTTTCTCATTCTTTTATATAGCAACAATCCTATTCCTTAATATTTTTACACAAAATTCTTGACAGATTCTGAATTAGTATCTAACATAATAATGCTTGAGGCAAACTGAGTTTAGGTACGAGGGTTTAGAGTATCTGGGTTCAGACAAAATGATTGGTTACTGTTAGTTTTTTACCACACAGAAAACAATTAACACAAAATAAAAAGAAATTAATTAAATGAATTAAAAAAATACGTCTCAATGTTATTTTTCATTGGTATTGCAATGACGTCATTCTCCAACTCCCTCTTTTGGAAAAAATGTGAATAAAATATGTCAGGAAATAAGAATAGAATTCCTTTTGGTCTACTTCCTCATTGCATTCATTCTGAACCTCATATGGATTTACAATTTCATTAAAGCCGAAATTCGCTTTATCGAAGTTCATTATAGCAAAGGTGAAGTGTAATTATTAAAGCAGCTATTATTGCATTTTTCTGATAGCTGAAGTTAAATATATTGATAATTAAAGTATAGTTTGCTACTTGCACGGCATCGTCCTCAGGTATGGGTTATCAAATGTGGAGGGAAGACGTTGTACACTAATCTCTGTGGAACAAAGATGAAATAACAAAAATATAACAGCACTGGAGAATAAGTCGATTGTAAAACTCAGCGCACACATCAAGCCGAAATAACCCAATCTGTAGGCTCAGCGTAGATATGGACATCATAGAAGAGACTATGATTAGCAAAGCACGGATATTATTTCTATAGCTCTGAAATTTCAACTGGAATAGCACTTTGGAATCTGAGTAAGTCGTGAGTTCAAGCCTTGAGCAAGTGAGTGCAGATACAAACACGGGCTCAGCAGAAAGACGGAAAAACAACAATATTAATAGAAAAATACCGGAATTTCATACGTCAGCTTCTGAAAAGGTGTTATCTCATTAATGTACGCCCATGAATCAATGGGTAAGTAACCTAATGACAAAAAAGGATTTAATTTCCAGCATAATCTCCTCCCTTTCAATACATTTAACTCGACGCTTCCCCATCAGTAGGGTTGATAGAATATCATACAATGGAAATTTCAAATCAAAATTCAGATTATAGCTGTGTCAGGCTACGGACAGATCGATCTATTTCCGCAGTTTCCCCAAACAATTATTCACCTTTTTTCCAGCGTGAGACAGAAAGACAGGCAGATACACAGGAAGACAGGGACAGAAGAAATAAAAAAATGGGCTTCACACACTTCCGTTCGTGTTTATAAAAGGCATAATTTATGTATGTGGAGGTATTTGCCGTCAATTTTAATTCCTTTGTCTTCCAGTCTAGCTTTCAGAGAAGACGACACAATATAATAGAGAGGAAACAGAAGTCAGAGATATCATGGGGTACATTAGAACACTCAAATGGAAATGGACCGGTTATGTTGATAGAGTGTCAAATAACTGCGAGACATCGCAACTCACAATGTGGTTCCCTAGAGATCATATGCAAAAATATAAAATGTCGTGACGAACTAAAAAATTCAGACAGAATTGGCACCGTGACGCCCATGATAGAGAGGTCTATGTCCAACGAATTATAAAGATGATGATAAAGTATGTGAAGACCTACCAAAAAATATTTGAACCGTTGCTTTCTATAGAACTGAGCATTTAGGCTATAATATAAGAAATGTGACCACAAGCCACCTTAGTACACTGACATAAGAATATTTGATTATATCATATGAGTAGTGCACGCATCGCTGCGAGAAGCTATCCTCTCTTTAGAGATATACAAGTTATACCTAGGAAGTATCCAGCCACTTAATATTAACGAAAAATGTATCTTTCTTTGGGAAATGGGGTCTTAATTCACTCCAAATTACACTTTTGGGGATCTCAAACGCTTATCCCAACTTGTGTCTCTCCCACACAGACTTAGGTGGTGCGACATTGTGCCCCCCTCTTCAAGTGAAAACTCTGCACGAAACGTGAGGAATAGGTATTGTAAATGCGAAGCTGGTAAAATGCACAAGCTCACTCAATGACATCTCAACGCCGATGTAATCACCCAAAGGGAGAGTTTCTGCCTGCACACATGCAGTAAGGTCTCTTCTGATCGGTTGCCAAAATTCACCGAGGCTGTGACCGGTTCTTGAGATATTCAAAATGGTTTATTCTTTCAGGAGAAACCTAGCAGTTTAGCATTAGTTTCGTTGGACCACTTTGAATGTTTTAGAAGTGTTCATGATTCAATTTTGTTTCCAGTAATACACACAAAAGAATTTAGACTCTGAGAAGTGTAAAATTACAAACCTAAAATCTGACTGTGTCATTCATGTGTGGATCAGTGTTATAGAGCCTAGGGCTATTCTATCTGGTTATTTCTTTCTTTTTTGATAATTCAAGTATCCTATTACAGGTTTTTATCTCTAATCAACTCAAGCTGTTTTAATGTGAGATTAGAAAAAACGTCTCAAAAGTTTTCTCTGACGTAATTTCCATTGTTATGTCATAATGGGAAGGTAAATTAACCAATGAAATGAGAGAGTGCAAACGATCAGAGGTAAAATGAGCATAAATGCTTATCATATGCATCTATAATTTTGATTATGTTGATGTGGTAGACACTTCTTGGGAAAGAGTCAAAGGCCGACCACATCCATATTATAGATCAATAATTATGTGAAAGTAACCACAAAGCAATGGATATCAATTACTTTTAACAGGCCGATATGATGTCACACAGCGACTTGCCGAGGTAAGTTCTGATACAGTATTAGATAAATGGTATTCTTCTGTCTTTTTGACGAAGCTTGCTCTACATATTCTCTTAGGGTAGCGTTATTTATGTCTATCGCGGGAAATAATGATTTTCAAGTATTTAGGGTGGGGACAGCGGGCCACTTGTGATATTGCTCATCGTGAATTGGGCCACACCTCTAAAAGTAAAATTTAACAAATATCATATGTAATCATTGTGTGTGGTTCAGTCTAACTGTTTTAGGGTATGACCCTAGAATGAATGATCGTCTCATCGAAAGCCAGTTGAAATTATTTAAATTTTGATGATTTTTCTGCTAGCGAACCCTTGATATCGGCCTTTTTATTGTTCAACAAAAATTAAAAGCTTGGCTTATGCCAAAAGTATACTTCAAGAAATTCAACGTCAAAATATTAACCAGACTGTCAAGCAACTTTTTTTTGCTAACAACATTGGTTGTGGATATAATTTTAGAGAGGAAAGTATTCAGACTACCAATCTGTATCTTTGATTTTGATTTTAAACTTTCTAATATTATCTTTAAATTCGTCATACCCGGAAGCTTTAGTAATGGAATGACAGAGCGTTGAATTATTCAGAACTTGGTCTGTTTTTTTACATCTCCGTATAAGTGAGAATTTTATGATTTCTTCAAAAAACTTTCTTTTTTTAAAGATAAAGCCAAGAGTTGTGTTTACCAATAATTAATATGAAATTTAAAAAATACGGAACTTTACACACTCACACTTTGAAATTAAACGAAACAAACAATATTTTGATAAAACATTTTTTTTTGACAATGAAATGAAGAGTACCATTCAAAGTCAAAAGGGTCAACTGTTTGACCATGACTGACAGCAGCTAAAGAACCCAGTATCCTGGCTATCAAAAAATGGTAGCACCCAAGAATAAAAACGTAGAGCATATATTTAGGAAGAGTAAGCGATATTTTTGCTGGCTTTGGGTATTCTTACTTTGGCAGGGAATTGGATTGTTATTCCAAATGATTCGTAGATGGCATTTAAAGCCATGACTTCCCTCGAGCAGCTGATATTATTATTCCCCGATATGACGTCATATTGACATTGGTACCTTGATATATAAACCTTGGGGGAAATGTGTCAATTTGTACTAATTTTTCCAAAAGAAGTGCATGGGGGTCAAACATATAAAAAACATGTCCCCGTTCCAAAAATTTAACTAGTTTAGTTCTGCACATGATCAAATGAACCGAGGGTAATTCGAATTGAAAGATTGTGTTTCATCAATATCCCTAGTAGTAATGGTTTTAAGGCTCTGTGAATAATAGGAAATCTTGGCCTTTTTACTGCTGTGCAAACACCAATCACTCGTGCAGGTGATAAGTACTCAGCTATCACAGCTCAGCGGTAGACCCAGCAACAAAGGCTTAGCACGGCAACGTTGATATGTCTTCAACATTTTCAAAATTGCTGATGGTTTGACCATAAAAATGAAATTGTTTCACACAACATTTCAATAAACAATAGGTTCCTGTGTTACCAATACATTTTATTAGGTGTTCCCAAAAGTCTTAAGCGCTCTTCCTTTAATGCTATTGACTGAATACACCGATGAAAATCGGGTTTGCTCTGGAAACGTTTCAAACAGCCAATAAAATCTAGAAGATTCAGACGCAAATGTAAATGAACCGCAACTAATCCTCATACAGTTACGCTAACTATGAAATTATGAAGAAAATAATTTTTTGTTGGCCATAATTTCGTATATGATATCTTGGGATCCATCTTGTGAGTTGTGATATCCAGCCGTTGTGTGACATTTTTGCAACATTTGAGTTTTCTAATAGTTTTTAAAATACCTCGGGGTCCTGTCTTTCTCTAATATACTGTTTTGTCTTATGATCAGTTCATGTGAGATCGGGCATAATTCTCTCATGTGCGCGTTGCATGGTTCTTAGTTTGACGGTCAATCTTTTGGCCAGGCTTCATGTTTTAGCTTCTTATGTGACTACTGGGATGATGCAGTGGTTGTATATACATCTTTTGGGGACAAACAGGATTTTTCTTATTCTTGAAAGTTTAGATTGCTCTACCGAAAGCTTGCCAATATAGTACGATTTTCGCTTGATTTTTTCTTCTTTTGAGGATTTCACGGAAATTCGTTGTCTTCGGTAGGTATCGTGGTATACTTTCTTCAGCTCTGCGTTTTCGATTTTGATCAGTGTGTCTTTGTCCTCAACGAATCCCTAAAGTCGAAACAAATCGTATGATTCTTTAACCGACCTAAAAACGCAACTACTCCTTGAGATGCAACTCATTCGATATCTTTCATTATTTTTGACCCCTTTCAAAGTTATTTCAGAATTCGCATTTATATGAAATATGTCAAATAACAACGTGGATGGAATTCAATCACATTATGAAATGGATTCTTCAGCTGTAGAAAATACGTGATGCGTGGGAAACAAAACTTCAAAATGTAAGTTGAAGTAAAGATGATGGCTATGATATGGCTGGCGTTTTTTTTTTTCAAACAACCTGTAAACAGCCAGTGGGTGTCATTTAAAAGAAATACATTTACAGAGAGCTATGTCAAGAGATTGATTTTTTTTGTCCGTCATTCTTCTGCTTGAAGATTGTCTATTATTTCAGAAAAAAAGATTGTACTCTTTTGACACTAAGCATAAGAAGCAAAGGAATCGGATGGATAGATTGATAAATAATTACTTGAAAAGTAGCAAGTGTACTTTGATCAGTACATCCCTGAATAAATATCGTTTCCACTCTTGACTGAATTTATTACAGTGTCCTTGTAAACATATCTTGGTATATGCATGTGCATTTATTTATGTAAATACATATTGTTGTGCACATGTTGGGGATGGATTATTCAAGTGGTTGATGCTTAGTATCAGGATAAATGGAAAATATTTGATCAGCATTTTCATTACAATTCATTCAAATATTCTTTCATTGAATGGGTCGAACGAACATGAATACAATTTATTAATTAGATCTCTTGCTTGTGTTAATACTACGAGAAAAACAGTTATTCAACTTTCTTTTCTTTGAAAAACAAAGAAAGAAAGAAAGAGAAAAGAAAGAAAAGGAGAAGGAAGAAAGAAAAAAGAAGAAAAGATGCAATGAGAAAGGAGAATTCAAGCATTCTAATTTTTATTTCTTTAAAGTCTCAACTATAGTTAAATCAAGCTGTTTTAATGTGTGATCGGACATAAAGTCTTAAGAGTTTCTATGACGTAATTTTCATTGTTATACCGTGATAGGTAAGAAAATTATCAAATGAGCTCGATTCGCAAACAAGTAGAAAATAATTTTGCATACATGATTATTATATGTTATTACGTTTGGGAAAAGTAAGTTTTTATCACCATTATTTGCACTTTTTCTTTATTTCCAAAATTATTCAAGAGATATGAAATTTTTATTCAAAGTTATTTTAGATTCTCTGCTGAGAAGTTCCAGTTGGAAACAGAACTCTATGAATCAGAGATGATGATGGTATAATGGCTATTTTTTAACACCATACAAACAGCCAGCGAGTTGATTTGAAAGGTATTCATTTACTGCAAGCTATGCCAGGAGATCGATTGTCTCGTTCGATAAAGAAAACTAGGTTTCATTTATGGAGTATCATTACTATTGGCAACAGCTGCAGCAGTAGTCTTTTAGCAAGCGTCATGAGACACAGACAATCTTCAGGATTTGCTAGTTATCTCTATCATGGGCGTTGCAGAGTTAGTATTTCTGAATTTGTTTAGTTCGTCTCGCTGTCTTTTTTTGTTAGCTGCAGTTTCAGATATGATTTTTGGGGATCCACAGTGTTTATTCATGATGTCCACCAGTTGTCTGACAACCTTTGAACATGACTCTCTACTTGCCATTCGGCATTTCTGATGCTTTTCTATATCTCTGACTCTTAATCTGTTTTGTGACCTCTGCATATAATTTTGAGCATAATTCTCTTCTGTGCACGTTGCACGATTCTAAGTTTGTTAGGTTCCATGTTTCAGTTCCGTAGGCGATCATCAGGAGGGTACATCGGTTGTAGGACCAAGGAATATAGAAATTACGAAATAAAACCAAAGTTGGAATGAAGATGCATATCAACTACACTGGGTGGAAATATTTTGGGGGTGAATAGTAAAGAGCTCTAAAAGAAATCAATATTCATATTTATCACTTATCGCCGTCAAATAATTCGAGACAAAATACAGAGAAGAAGATCATGAAACGAGGTTTTGGATTGCTGACAGAATATATACACTAATTCGTTTTTCCTATAAAATTATACAGAATTGTTCATTTGAATCGATGACTTGGCAGATTGCCATGCAGTCAAAATAAGGGTTCTTGCTTGATTATTCCGTTTGACTCATATTTGACCTGTACTCAGAGATCACTTACTATCCTAGATGTGCACACAGCACGTATATATCCCTCTTGAAATTAGATCTTTCTTAACACGATAATGTTTTGTTTCGTTTA
Organism: Thysanoteuthis rhombus; assembly: GCA_963457665.1. Taxonomy (NCBI): domain Eukaryota; kingdom Metazoa; phylum Mollusca; class Cephalopoda; order Oegopsida; family Thysanoteuthidae; genus Thysanoteuthis; species Thysanoteuthis major. The sequence continues at coordinate 4,774,994 of OY735199.1, read as the reverse complement.
AAAAGTGATAAATGTATATATGCAATTGGCATACAACCTCATAAAAAGACGAACAAGTGCCAATTCACCCGAGTTTGCTTATGCTTGTTCATGCAGAGGTCGACTTTTTTTTCTTGTATCTTTGTTTCTTCTTACGTCAGTCTGCACAACACCCCAAGAATCTCAATGAATACCAATGATTGTAACAGGGTGGATGATAAACTACAGGAGAAGTGATACAATCTTTGTGTGGATCCTTGCACAATTACCTCCCTAACGTCATAGTTATACATTCACATCACATACTGCCAAAATCCCATTGCTTTCCAAACTATGCCTTGAAATGTTTTCAATGAATTTCAGTGACATTTTGTGAAAGGGTTGACATTAGGTTACACACAGGTGATTGTATTTTGGGGCAGATCCATCCAGAATTATGTCCCCTAAGAATGATGTTTGAAGATGTATGCACTCGCCGAGTGCTTCCTAATTTTATTGAATAGTTTTCAAAAAATACTTGATAAAGTATTTTCATGGTACTCATACTTTCTTCATATTATTTTTAAACAATCAGAACCAAAAAAATAAATGAAAACCAAAAAATGAATAGAATTCTTAGCAAATGTAGTTTAATGTCATCACATTCAATAATATGGGAGAATCACAATGAATAATGAATAGTATCAGTACAAAAAGATCTCCAAAATTCTAGATATCCTGGGAAGAGAGCATGTTCTCGAGGCGGAATGACACAATGTGTTACCGACCTGGATGATCCTGACCAAAGGCATGCCACTGAGCTCGTGAATTTCTATGTCACGCAAACACGAAAACAGAAGTAAATCAGAACTTCTCAAACATTTTTTTAATTGGCTGCTTTTTATGATGAGACAACGTTTCGTGATCACTCCGGAGGAGACATATTTTTGGCAACCCTCCACTCATTGTTGTAATATTAGTAGGTTCTAAGACTACCTATTCGTCTTTAGTCGTATTTTAACAGTAACTAAACATAGAAACAAATGCCGAACAGATATTGTTAGAGACTGTAATGTATTTATAAGATATAAATTGGGCAGTTTTTATTACTGAAAAAATTAGTTATCGAAAAATTACTAAGACAAGAACGGAATTCAATTTTAATAAAATTTAGTGAATTGCATCGGGTCATCTTACAATGAGTATCAGAGAGAGTACTATTTTAATGGACAATTATACATGAAAAAACAAATGTAGTAACATAATTATTCTATAAGAAAGGTTCTAAGTTCCTACAGTTTTTTAGTAGGTCTGGCCGACTGGCTGGCTATATATTTATGTGACACGCATACATGCTGCACTACAGGAAGCAGAAAATTTTTAAAAATTACTCCTTATTCTGTCTACAAAACAGAAAAAAGTTCGTTTCATTTTTAAAAAATCCCAATCATAATAGTTTGTTATTTTCAAATTCTGGAAAATTTAGATGCTTCTGGATGATTCCACTCAATGTTAGATGTTTTCCAGTGAAAAATTATTAATTTGTTTGAACAACGGAATATATAGTTCTGATAGATTGAATCTTGCACCGCACTTAATCTAGTCAGATTTGAATGAGCTGCAAAGTAAATGTACGTCAGTTGTTTCACATACAGTCTAAAGAAAATAGCATCCACCTGCATTTAGATAGAATCTCTACTCGTCTATTCTCTCTCTCTCCCAGGTACTCAGACACAGACAATGTAACGTTTATCTGCGAGTAAACAAACATACTTACATGAGTAACAATACACATCCTATACACGCATAGACCCATCGTTTCCATGCAAAGATAAAGAGAGAGAAAGATTCGTATAAAATATTCTGTAGGACTCTCCATGCCGTCCACGAAATCAAATAAGCAACGCAGCAAAGATCAATATTCCATTTGTTCTGCCGATGCCCTGAACGATGTAAGCTAACTGGAACTCGGATTATCCTCTTTATCTTAGTTTGTTTTCATTAATCTTTGTTGTGACATGTAATTCTCCATTTGCCTTTACTTGTTGAAGCAGACACAGGCTCACTGATAGATATTGCGCAGATATGTCTTTGCTTTATGACTCGTTGGTGTATCCTTTCCTCTCGTTGGATGAGTGTACTAACAAAAGTACACACTGATATTTATTGTACACAAGATTGCCAATGATAGCCTAACCTAAGTCGTTACCTTCAGTCTCTTTTCCCAAGAGGAGAAAGCGAATCACTGTCGCCTTTCATTGTGACTGCTCCAACAAACTTTGTGATGGTCGGGAAAAATACACGAATATTTGGTATTGTTAGAAAGTAAAACAATTTATACTGAAAACTGGAGATTACAGCAAATTAACTGTATCATTTATTTTTTGGAAATAGTATTGGGGTTAATCATTTTCATTTTAGAAGTAGTATGCCTTATAGAAAATGGTGTAGCGCCAGTATAAAATAATAATTTGTCTGGCTCAACGTTTTGTAATAGATATTTGAACATTACTTGATTTCATATATTCGGGCGTTGGCACCAATTGCAAATAATCCATAGACGTGCGGATGAAAGATCCAAAGATAATACTTGATGGCTTGGATTTCTTGATGAGGAGAGAATCTGCAAACTACACCGGTTCTTTGTGGAAATCTTAATACAATCATCTATAATGTGGTCCTCACATTAATTACCATGTATCACACAGCACGAGAAATGCTTGAATGAATCCGTGCATTCCCAAACTACTTCTCTATGGATAAGTGTCGAGGCATCAACAGAAAGTAGAATGTGAAAGACGTAAACCACTGACTCACTTACTTATTGATTTACTCACTCTATATTCATCTATCATACAATGTATAGCAAGATGGCTATTTTAAACAATATATTTGTATATATATATATATATATATATATATATATATATATATATATCACATATTGGGTAGCAGAAGAGATCTGTAAAATTATCCTCCGAAAACACTGTAAGAACAGTCACTTGATATTAATTCACTCACTATCTATTTATCTACCTTAAAATGTATTGCGAGAAAGCTATTTTAAACAATGTATTGATGCATACACACACACACATACACACACACACACACATATATATATATATATATATATATATATATATATATATATATATATATATATATATATATATATACATATACATATATATCATCCGTTAAGTAGCCGGAAAGAACTGTAAAATTATCCCTCGAAAACACTATAATAACAGATGCTCACTGAAAGGCTGTCAAATCAATCCGTTTGGTGCTGGATATCAATGTTGTGCAAACGTATACAACACTACGTAGTATATACATACCAAACTTACTATGATACCAAATTATATCGGTATGCAGTTGGTTTGGTTTGATTACCAATCCGTAGGTATGTTTATCTTGATCACTCAATCACTCTATCAATCGATCTGTGTGTGGATATATCATTTGGTAAGTAAGAAAGCACATATGCTGGAAGCGATGGAGTGACTAAGTGGATCACATAATTAGGTGTAAGTGGTTACGCATATCGCTTCAAAATGAATCAAGTGATAAGAGTCTGTAAAAAAATGGTAAATAAATATTCAAACATCCAGAAATGTGATTATGGAAACCAAGATGCACATGCACTCCTAGATACGTATATATCTTTGAAACACCTTTAATAAGATCGATGACGAGCGCCCTAATCTTGCAAGCCAATAATATTGCATTTGTTTCCAATGGACTTATATATATATATATATATATATATATATATATATATATATATATACATATATATATATATATATATATATATATATATATATATATATATACATATATATATATATATATATATATATATATATATATATATATGAGATTTTTTTCCTTACCAACTATGTGATCTTCTCACCTATACATGGATGCTTGTTAGTGCTGGTAAATAACTGAGAGTACTTCAAAGGTTGGGAGTTTGGTTTATTGTTTAAATGATTTGGTTGGTAAACAAATGTCGTAATAATTGAATATAAGGAGTTGACAGAGGGAGATTAGAAGTTATCAAGTTGATGTATAAGAGACTGTTAACCAAAATTGTCTTCAAAACTTATGTTTCTTCAGTGTTAAGTGGCTGCCTGATTATATATATATATATATATATATATATATATATATATACGTATACAAATATATATGTGTTTGTTTTGTAGATTTGAATTGATCCAACAGAATGTATATGAAGATAACAATTTGAAGGTAAAGAGAAAATCTCAAGAGAAAGGTGTTAAATCTCAATTTTTTTTATTATTTCGTTGGTGTATTTAGTGCATGTCACCCTCATTCACACACATACAGACACCTCCCCTCCCTCTTCTACTAAAGAAAACCAAAATCAAAAATATTCATCTTTTCCTCTCCAACATCGAACGCGTAAATCTGCGAACCAATGCGAATTTTTTTTCTCTGCAAAAGATGGCTGGCCCTCGTCGAAATGCATCAAACTACTCCCATGGCATTAATGATAGATATTGAGATGTAACAACTATCTCCCAAGTTTTTCTCCTCACCTGCCAATTATCATTTTCAATCATCTCTCTCTCTCTCACTATATATATATACATACACACACACACACACACACACACATACATATATATATATATATATATATGTATATATATACATATATGTAAAGGGGGTACAAGGTTATATGCCTTTTTACATATGCATGTGTTCTTTGAGTACCAGCGTTCCTGACTAATCCATTTTTCTTACGGACTTGAAAATTAGCATCGATACTCCACAAGACCCTTTCCAGAAGAATCTAATTTTTCATTCTCGGTAAAAGAAGCTTTTTCGACCTTTTCGGTGTTATAACTTGACAGGCTTATCAACAACATCGAGATTCTTCAGAATCTAGATTTTTCCTCGATGCTCTTCTTTTACTCTATTTTAGATGTTTTCCAGTCGAGGACGACATTGATCATATCTTTCTAACCATAGCTATTCTTTGTCTATCTATCTTCCTCCTCTCTCTCTCTCTCTCTCTCTCTCTCTGTGTCTCTCTGTCTCTGTCCCTCTCCATATATATACACGATGCACACACTAATGTAGCTAGGGACTGAAAACCGAAACATTCACCCCTTATTACGTGTATGAGGAACTTTTTGTGTTCAGAAAATTCCAAAAAGATAGATTTCTTGTTGAAGAGGATCAATAAACAACGTAATTTTATCCTAAATTTCATCCCTTCTCCACGCTTGTCTCCCAGCCTTTTGATAATTGCAGCCCAACAAAAGGCGAAAGAAGTAATTTATCCATTAATATTCCCTTAAAAAAAAATTTAATTGATCCTCATGCGCTCCAAAAGACGTCAGTTACGCGACGGTTTTTTTCTATTTAGTGAGTAACTAAACTTGTTTATATATATGGGAGGATTAAAGAATATATAATGGATGTTCTTGGTAGCTTAAGTGGCGAAAGCCTCTAATGACAAAATTTCACTTAACAAGAGGTCCCAATCATTAAAGAATATTTCCATAAAGTAAAGTAAAAAACATCTATGAGTTTTCATAAAATTATCCAGATTTCATTTCTAATTATCTAAATTCGTATCTAGTATTTTAGCACTAATTTCCAGACACACAGACACACAGACGGACAGACAGACAGACAGACATTTGTTGTATTATGATAAGGTTATTTATATACCCAATACACAATTTACATGTTCATATGTATTCATACATTTTTAGGAAGTATATAGTATATTATCCATTATATACAAGATTATTACCAAGGTTTTAGGGCCCAATATTTCTGATTTAGAATGAATTTCTGAAATCCCATTGGCTTAATTATTCACTTAATGAATTTTCATCAGAGAGGACATTCTATAGAACTGATTGTCTTTGTTGAGAAAGGTGCCACTGTTTATACAGGTATGAATGTATATGACATCTTAACAATATGCCTTCGAAAATCTCACTCTCTCTCTCATTCTCTTTCTCTCTCTGTACGTAAGTGTTTGAGGGTTTGTACAGATAGGTATACTGTACATATCTATAAACGATTGTATAGAAAAGGAAATCTCAATGTTATTCGAATTCACGGAATTCAGTCCCATAAATCTGACTGTTACTTCGATTATCTTAATATTCTAATTGATAATTTCTAGGCTGAAATTTTGAAATAACGTGAATATATATATATATATATATATATATATATATATATATATATATATATATTTCTGGGAAAAATCAGCTTCATATTCGCTTGGTTGAAATTTAATTACCGTATTAGTTCATGGAAATAAACGTATGCACAATTATCAGTGTTTTTTTTTTTATTTGTTAGAGCTGTGATGTGCTTATGAATTTATGTATGATCATTCGAATTTAAAAGTATTTTGATAGAAATGAATGCACCTACATATTCAAATTCAAGATGAGTTCACTTATATTTCGGGTGCAGGATTACTGCAGTAAAGTTTTATAGACTGTCAGTTGGACTAATCAGATATAATGGTTGAGGTTACCTTCCTATTATCTGGGTACCTTCCTAGTACCAAAGGTACTTGATATTAATCCTAGCTAAAAACGAAATAATAGAAACTTTATAACTTGAGGGGAGGTTGTATTTGATCAATGCTGTCAGGAAACCATGACAGAACAGCAATATGATTCCCCGAAACCGTCCATTGTAAGCCACTGAAGATCATCTGAAGAAAAATTCACTGATATTTCATACAAATGCAGGAACAAGTGAATTTTGTTTGACACGGTTAGATCGTTACTTCTTACAGCTTCATAGAATACACATACAAACATTCTTATATATATCTATATATATATGAATATATACATATATATATATATATATATATATGAATATATATATATATATGAATATATATATATATATATATATGAATATATATATGAATATATATATATATATGAATATATATATGAATATACATATATATATATGAATATATATATATATATATATGAATATATATATATATATATATGAATATATATATATATGAATATCTATATATATATGAATATATATATATATATATGAATATATATTTATATGAATATATATTCATATGAATATATATATATATATATATATATATATATATATATATATATGATGACTAATATGTGATTGTGATTTCGATTTCAGTTGCAGCTTTATAGCTGTTGATCTAATTGATAGAACACTCAAGTACAAAAATAATTATTCAAGAAATTCACCACAGAATCAAAAGCTGTAAAAGTTACTTAGAATAAGACATCTGTGTATTTAAGAATTGACTATTATTGCATATAAATACAATTCATAGAATATAAACAAGATCCATCAATATATGATATAGTTACGAATTGTAAAATTCAGCGAATCCTGATTGACTGTGGTAGTAGAACCACTTGCACGCTGCTGACAATATTTATATGTCCAATTATTATATCTTTGTCAGTATACTAATTCACGAAGTCAGTTATCATGTTTTTTTTTTTGAGTTGGTATATTTTGGGGCGGTACAAGTAAATTCCCTGTGGGCAAAATAATTCTGTATCTTAATATTTTACAATATATTGCATCTGTTTGGTTCTTACACTTTATTGTAATACAATGGGCTTATATATTCAGTGCACTGGATTTAAAAAAAATTTTGTCACACTTTTCCATCCTTACACTTAGTTACAATGCTATATTTGTCAATGGTTGGCTCGAAATGTTCACCTGTGATCTCATACGTATTCTACGTATGGCAGATATTCACGGAATATTTATTTCTTTGAAATTAGTGGAAATAAAACAGAAAAATTTGGGGGCCAGGCAAATTTAAGTATTCTACGTTTTCGTAAATCTTTCATTGAGCCACTTTAATCACTTATTTGTAAATATCTTTTAATGTAATTCTATTAATTTTTTCAGAGTGTTTTTATGTTTTACAAATATTTTGTTATTATGGTACTATCATCAGTTGTTTATCATGTAACTGCTTTGGAGAAACACATATATATACTCTCTCTCTTTCTCACACACACACAAACACACACACACACACACACACACACACACACACACACATATATATATATATATATGAGTATATATATATATATATATATATATATATATATATATATATACATATATATATGAGGTGTCATTCTGTCTGATTTTCTTTTCGTGAATTTCTTGAATTATTACATTTTTGTTGCTGTATGGCTTTGTCAGTTAAATCTGCTGCTAAAAAGCTATGACTGAAATGTGACAGATACCAGATTATATTTTCATTTCAGATGTTTGTTTACACTTTCACATATCTATTTGCTCAAAATGCCTATTCAAAAGAAAAAAAGTCACCTGTGAATTTCGCATTTTGTAGAGACATTTGTTGCTTTTTTGTTATCTGAACTAAATTATGTGAGGATAAAAAGTTGAAACCGGCTGATTATTTAGAAGTCAAATGCTTTATGTGTGCATATGTGTTTGTGTGTGTGTTGTCATTATGACTTCGAATAATGATACTTGCTTTTGTATCATTTATAAGAAAACGCTCAAGCAAATTGATTGTATGAATGTTTTTTAACCCGTGAGAAGACATTTTGAGGAAAATACTAATATGAAATAATTTGTTTCTAATGTTTATGATCATGCTCAGAAATGATATTTGAATGGTCTATAAGGTCAACCTCATTGTCGATCTTTAGCAAATGTGCAGAGTAAGTATTAGGACGAAAGACCCTGTAGTTTTAGTGTGAAAGAAGCTGACTCATACAAACAAAAAAGGCTAAAATATTGGTGAATAGTGTACGTGCGTTCGTTAGTTCGTCTGTCACATAAAATATACATACGTACATGCATACTAACCGAATAACTTGTTCACGACGGGTATTCAGCTAGTAGATATGTAATAGTTGTATTAAAAATATTCATATTCTGTGAAGTAAGAGATATATATGACTGCAGCGCCAGTCCACTGGTTCATATCCAACGTTAACTCGATGATTCTAGTTTCATCTCGTGCTAACCGTATCCTCACTGTCGGGCGAGAACTTTCCAATTAGGGAGATATTCTTTTCTCAGATTGGCAGCGAGCAAAAGCATGATCTAGTTGGCCGGTTGATTTCCTTGGCGATTAGATAGTTTCAAGAGTTCGCCAACGGTTGTCAGGCCATGGGTAGGAAGGGGTAAGAGAGGGAGATACGGAATAACACAATGTAGATGGATACTCTATCTTTAGCGCAGATATTTCATTTTCCTTTGCACACAAGAAAAAGGCATGTCTTCTACTCTCAACGAAGTTCTTACAGTGCATTGTAAATTGCATATATTCAGTCCATTCAAAATAATAAAAAAACAACATTTGTCCTCTTATCATATATTACTTCATTACCCGAAAATCTTCCTAGCCTCTTCTTAGATGGTTGCTTTTTAAAATGGCTCCAATCGATATATTTGTTGCGCGTTCTTTGACTTGAATTCTCAGATCATTTTTCGAAACAGCCTTCAAAATTTTATCAATAATGGTTTTGACCGACTGTTTTCCTGGATTTCTTCAAAATGCATTGTCTTCAAAAGCATGTTTTACGTTCTGCACAGCATATAATTATATCTCATACATACAATTCTAAAATGCGAAAACCATGAGTTGAAAAGCATATTATATTTTACTGCAGCTGCTGATATTCAAATAACGAACGTCACAGAAGAATATTGTGCATCACTTTTTGGCAAATCTATAGAGGCTGAAATTTTCTTTTCAGAACATCGGAAAAAGATTGATGGATTTGCACAGGTGGAACAAATCTGAAATCATTGTCTTAATGTTTTGTCAATCTTTATTATCAGATTTTAAGTCCACGGCGTCAGATAATGAAGAGAGTAGCTACAAGGGTTTATTGATAAGTCTGAGGCCCAAGGTTTGCCAATTTAGATAATTTTTTTCTTTTTCTTCGAATTAGTAAGTCAATTGTTGACAATATCTAGACGATTGTTTGAATTTCTTTCCATGCTCTGAAGTCCTGTGTTGCCAACTGGGATGTTCTTTAAAAAAAAAGTCTGAGTGTGATTTCCAGAATCAGACAATTGGCAGCCCAGAACACACTTATTAGTTGAATTTTTATTAGTTGATCAAAAATTTTCATTGTATAATGTTTGATGTTTGTGATTGATGGAGAGGCGTTGTATTACGAGTAGTGAAAAGAAAAGGAGAAAAATAAACATTTCTTTTTTATGAGATTACTTTTTAATAATTTTCTGTGAGTTCAAATTTCATCGTAAGTTATCCCTTATTTCTAACCCATATTTCATGGCTTAACGAGCATAAAATGGGAATAGCCGGGAAATTAAATTAAACCAATAAAAAGAAAAAAGATGAAAAACAAAAGAAAAAAAATGTCAGAAAATTATAAAATCAAATTGTTTCATTCGTTATTTGAATAACAGCAAATACCTTCGACCAGCAGTTCTCAACCAGTGAGTTCCTCTCAGGGGGTTTTCAAAATCCTTGCTGAGGGATCTTATTTCAAAGTATGTGCAAATGATCCTGGGTTGTTTGTTTGAACTGTTACGTTCCTGACAGACCTATTTTCCATAATGGAATCGTCCAAACGGAATACATTGATAACCATGGAGCAGGAAATGGAAGGGAAGTAATAAGAAATAAAACAGAAGAAAAATGAGTAGTACTGAATTGCAATCTTACATTCACGGATTTCCAGATAATATTTTTCACACCATGTCGCTAATATGATCCTTTGGTACAGCAGAGGTATGACGCTCAAAACCTTGATTCATTGAAAATGGTTGAGACACACTGAATTACAATTTTGTTTTTTTGCCACTGATTTATTTCAGTTTGTTAGACACTTTGTAGGACTGAGTATGTTCCCAACAAGATGAGTAAACAAAATAATTACGGGATAATAAGCCCAACGTTGCAAAATATCTCATCTGATTTGGCTTTCGGTTTACGCTTTTAAATGTCTAATGAGTATTTTGCTAAACAATGAATGAAGCAAATTGATCAACAATTCAATATAAGTCTTTGATTGTAGTTCCCTACACATTTTAGGTTGTCGTGAAATACAGCAGTTATCTTAGTTTTGTTCCGTTGTTGCTTTACCTTGATTTTTGAAGAATACTTTCCCTATTCTTTAAAACATTGTATCATCTTGTTGTATACATTATAATGCAAAATTCGTAAAACATGAATTGAACAAATTCATTGAAAACATTCAATAAAAAGCCACTTGGTCTGTACGAGTTGGAATCTTCACAGGAACTTTTTTTCCCTAAAACATTCCTCGTTCCAAGAACTTATAAATTCATCAAAAGCTTCAACCATTTGATCTGGTTCAGAGAAGATCATGCCCATGGGGAAGAAGTTCAGAAGCTTGGTAATCCTTAGAAGAGATGTCATGTTGTCAGGCGCCTAGGGTGAAATAAAGTTTTCATATTCAACTGATTCAAGTTTAGTTAGCATGGCAACGCTCAGCCCGAAGCATGAAATCGAGTGCAATCGTGGAGTAAGATGATGCTCTTTCAACCTGGGTACTTTTTGTTTTTTATTCTAATTTTGGTTTTGCCAGCAAAATTCAAGCTATTATGCAGATTGCCAGTTATTTTACATATTTCATTTTCACCTCAAGTGATGAAACGATGCAAAATCATATCAATTTCATACCGCTGAACATGATCAATGCAGACCCCAATACAACTCATTTTACATTGTCCGTTAAATTAAAAGGAAAACCAATTTATTAAACTCTTTTCTTGCCGATCGCTATTGAATGATTGAAACAGTTTTAATCGATGCACTCATGTTTATTGCAAGTTCTCCACTCGGGGCTTGAGGGCAATGTTTCACTTCAAAGCATCATTGATCGATTATTGAGGACGACCTTTCTCTTACTTTCCTAAACTGGAATTTTCCCTTGCAAAGATTTGAAGTTGACACCTTAATGCACATTCACCAACAGTATTTCTCCATAAGCAAGCATTATATTCCTCTCAGCTTCAGTTCCATTATAACAAAATTATCGAGGAATATACTGTCTTCAAGAGTATGTTTCATATATCTACTTTATACCGATAAGTTCTGGGCCAAATGCTCTTTTAAAAAGCTAGATTCGTCTAATTTGACAATATGTCCTCATTATCATTTAAGATAAAATAATAAAGTGATACTTTTTGATAAAATAAATTTCTACCAAACAGTTTTATTTCAGTTGAGACTTCAAAAAAAAAAATGAAATTCGAATACTTGATTCATTAAAATTGAATTCAAAATGAATTAACTTTATGCTCTTTTTTCCCGATCCACGCATGAATGACCTCGTCATTTTTGACGGGTATATTCTAGTTTTTAAGGAACAACAAATGATTTTCTTCTAATCAATATGGTTTTCCTATTTCTCACGCAAGACCACCTGTTTCCCTAATTTGCAAGGAATGATAATTTAAGTAGAAAGAATATCGAGAATAACGGGTCGAGAAAAACGCTCTGAAACTTTATTCGAATGATGTTTGCAAAAAATGATTTTACTTCTATATAACTTTGGCCTCTGTGAGTGTTTATTTGATAAAGACAAGGCAAAAGAAGAGAATATTTTAGAATTGACAAGTTGGATGGATCCACAAGTAATCTGAGCTTTTGATGGTGAAAATAAGTCGAACTGAATAAAATCAAAAGGAGTGACTCCGGAGATAAGCGCTCGCCAAAGACAAGTTGCCAACGCTTTGTTGAACCACAGGTCAAACTCTGCGGCTTGGACCTGATAATCCAAACGGAATCTGAGCTGACTAATCTGCTTATCTAGATGCTTTCTAGTTCTTCAAGGGTAAGCGCTTTCTTTGATAAGCATCTTGTAAAATTGGTGTAGAAAGCTTTTAGATCTAAGACATTCCAGATTGTTTGAATATTACATACCTTGGATAGCTTGCTGATGTGCATAATGTGTTGACCGATATTGGGAACGTTGTGAGAAAATGTCGTGGAATAGAAGCCAATTAAATCCACTTACCAAGAATTAACTGATCGATCAATTCTTCTGACCTTCTTTCCTTCCTTTCTTCCTGTTTAGTTTCCTTCCTTTCTCACTCTTTTGCTTTCTTTTTATTTTCTTCCTTACTTGCTTGATCGGTTCTTTCCTTTCATTCTCTCTCTCTCTCTCTCTCTCACTTACTTTTTTTCTTGCTTTTCTTTCCTTTTTCTTTCTTTATTCTTCATTCTCTTGATTTATCTCTTTCCTTCTCTTTTCTCTCCTACTGTTTTTCTTGCTGGGTTTATCTCTCCCCTTCATTTTCACTTACTCATTTGCTTTTCGTTCTTTCTCGCCTTTTCTGCGCTATGAAGATCTTTTTTCATTTCATGGTACTCTGTCTTTCAATTTCATTTTAATTTCTTCTTATTCTCTCCATGTCTTTGTTAAGTCTTCTGTGTTTACTCTCTATTCGTCATTTCTTTTTTCCAAATTTCCGTTTTCTGTCTATTCTTTCCAATTCTATCCTGATCTTCCTTTTCGCTATCTCTCGTACTTTCTATCTTTGTCTACGTCCCTCTCAACAATGAAACCAGACGGAACAACGTATTGATCCAATTTTAGATTTCCAATTTTTAGGAAATTTTAGGAAATAATTGCGCGTAGCGCAGCCCATACTCACGGAATTAATTCACTTTTGTAATTGTTGTAAACTTTTCGAGGTAATAGACAACATGTAAGTGTGTCTCGTGAGATTAATGTAGTCAAGATCTGGCTTTCAGACGGTTAATTCATGAAACATCTTCTTTATTTGCTTGGAAGGAAAGAAATAAAGACAGGAAGAAGAAAAGAGAAGAGATGTCGTCCATTTTGAATACACATCTGCTCATAAATTAATAAATGAAGAAAAAAAAACTAAAAAATAATACACTGAGTCATAAGAAAAATATTGAAGGTATTTTCATGCATTTTAGAACAATCTGTGCTGTATATAGAAATGTATCTTTAGTGCAGTCTAAGAATAAGAGTGTGCATATTTGATAATCTATTTGCTTGTTATTTAGGTTTAATGTCGAGTAAAAGCATCATCAGCATCCGTTTGGACTCCATTGTTATAAATGCAGATGTAGGCCTTTCACAAGATTTATCGTTTTTTTTTGTGTTCCAAGGCATCACGGTGCAAATACCCTCTGAACTCGTCTGAATCGTCACGCCATCTCATTTTTGCCGGCCAATATTTTGCACATAGTCTTAGTAGATCGTTTGTCCGATATTCTTGCAACGTGGCCAGCAAATTTTAATTGATTCTATGATATCTTTGCCCCTTGCTCCCTAATGTGATGAGATGTCTCAATGTGATGTTAAGCATGATATTCTCCAGCGAGTTTTCCATGGTACTTAGTCGGAGAGAAAATTCGAAGCATCTTGCTTTGTTTTGGATTCTATTCAGCGAGAAACCCATGAAGATCCACTTGTCAAACACAGGAGAATTTACTGATAATGAAGAAGTTGAGGGGAAAAATTGAAGATGAGGGTTTTCTTGGTATGTAGAAAGAGGAAAATCGAATATCAAGAATATATTGAGATTATAGTGAACGATTGAGATCGTATCAAGTAATGTAAATAAAACATTAACTCTAATTGTAATCAGATGATTTCTATAATAAAAAAAAATCGAAAAAGGAAAATAATCGCTGGTGACCCTTCTCTTTGTGAAATCCAGAAGATAGTGTTTACCAGAACTATCTGCATAACGAAAAGAGCATTATCATCTGTTGAATACCAATGAAGAATGCAACACAAAAGAACAAACTGCAACATAAGCATAAATCTGCACTACACACTCAACCAATGGCAATAGACACAATAAGATTAGAGAGAGGGAAAGAATGCACATCGCTCCAACTCTCTTTTACCCAGAGTTCTTGGTAACAACTCGGAGATAGACGTAAAGAACAGAGATAATTTATTGGATCAACAAAGGAAGAACTCCGATCGATAGATCTGTAAACAAGGAAGTTTATGACACTGCACACGGCTTTACACCCCAGAGATGACAGAGGTAGACTCTATGCGAAGATGAAAGAAAATGGTCGAAGAGTCATCACGATAGAAAACTGGTCAAAGGTCAAGATGAGATAAGAAAAGTATACAAGCAAGCAGTGAATATATTAGATAAAACGCTAAAATCAGTGCAAAACATCACAGAGATGTAGCGAACGGGACAGTAACAAGTTAGAGAACAAAGGAAGAAAAATTTGGAACAGAAAAAGCCATGCAGGAAATCCAAAGGATGGATATGCAATATCGCAGACTATAAATCATGGACATGGCAACGCAAAGGAAATATTATGAAAGAAACAGATTTGCAGGCTCATGACAGCCCAGAACAAATGCACTAGGACAAACTGTCAATGCAAGACCCCCCCCCCAAAAAAAAACAAACAAAACAAAGCAAATGCCAATGTGGAGAAAAAAAAACTCTAAGTAATATAGAAATATAAAAAGTAAAGTAACTTATGGAACTAAGCAATTAGATGGACTTTGAAATCGAGATACAGAAGATATGGCACCTGAAAATACAAACTGTCCCTATTATCATCGGGGCACTAGGGATGATCAAGCAACTCAGCACTAGATTGTAATGAACAAAGATAATAATAATAATAATAATAATATAGAGTTGAGGAAGATGTGGAACATGAAAACCAGGGTAGTACCGGTCATAGTGGGCGCACTGGGAACTGTCCCCAAAACGCTGAGGGTGAGACAGGAGGAGATCGGGATTAGGGGAAGGATAGAGACCGTACAGACCACAGCACTACTGGGAACTGCACGGATACTGAGGAAGGTGCTGGAGATATAAGTACTGCAACGAATTGTAGCTCTGTCATGATATGCGAAAGAGAGAGGAGACGTTAGCCGAAGACCTGAGGAGACTTATTGTCACTCAGCCTTCAGCGATAACCACTTGGCAACCGGTGTGAAACTGTAAATCGCAGAATTACTGCGACCTACGAGTACTGGGAGAGGAGGGCTGGAGACTTGAGGAGACTTGCTGTCACTCAAACTCCAGCGGTTACCACCAGGCAACTGGTGTGAGATTCCATAATAATAATAATAATAATAATAATAATAATAATAATGATAATAATAATATCAGAACTGTACCAAAGACAGTAATGGAGGAACAAGGGGTAAAACGAAGGATTGAGACAATGCAGACCTCAGCATTACTAAGGACTGCACAAATACTGAGGGTAATACTACAATATGAGATCTACAACCCCAGCTCTTAGCAATGGCCTATCAGAGGAGAGAAGAAAAATGAGAGATGAGTGGAGGGCTGGACACCTGAGGGGACTTGCTGTCACTCAGTCTTTAGCGAGAACTACCGGGCTAATGGTCTGAAGCTCCAAACAACAGCACTGCTGTGGACTGTGAGAATGGGAGGTGGCTGGCTGGGGACCCGAAGGGACTTGCTGTCTCTTAGCCTCCAGCTGTAATCCAAAGGCAACTGGCATGAAAATACATTAAAATAATACATGGTAAAACCAGGAATAAATGTATTTGAACCAAGTATATCGAGGTTAACAAAACGAATGACAGAATAACAAGTGTTTTTTTTGTGTGGGGATAAGGATGGATCTGTCAATCATGTGAGCGAATACTGCACATTAGATCAGAAGGAGTACAAATACATGAATGACTGGACAGGAACGGGGAACCACTGGGAATTTTGCAAGTGACTGGGATTAATGCATGAAAATCAATGACATGTGCACTTTCCAGATGTACTTCAGGGCTTTGAATTTCAAAAAGATCACCCAATGCTAGCCAGGAATACAGGTTTAGTCATTGTGACCTAAGAAAATTTTTTCCTGATCATAGATGTCACTCTTTCAGCGGATATTAGGGTGAAACAGTTCTAGAGTGAAATGTTTCAAAAATATATCTGCACTTTACCGGAGAACTGAGAAACTGCCGTGTCCATCTTGATAGTGTAACGGTTAGCACAGCCACCTCACACGCGAGAAGTCCTTGGTTCGATTCCCGGTATAATCCAAATGTGGAAAAAGTCATCTTTAGGATTGATTTCGCTTCTGCGTTCAGAGTATACTCTAAGCCGTATGATTAAGGTGGTGGATTCCCTTCAGTGGAATTGCCTCATAAGAAATATAGGTATAAAATACTGGTTTCGACTTGAGATTTGCAAGGATCACTAAGACGAGGCATACAAAAAAAAACTTTGCCACTGGTCACCATACTCCATTGGACACCTACCGATCATTGAAGCTTAGTGGTAGAGTGCTCGCCTCCTGTTCAGTAGACTGAGACTATAAAAATGGTACTTTATGCCTCCCTGTTAAACACTCAGAACACTAAACTCCTTCCAAATGCTAAAGTGTTACGGCCAAATCACGATGGATACATTAGTTTTCGTAAGATCACCCAAGTAGAGCAACGTCAAATCTGGTCAGTACCTAGATGGGAGATCATCGGGGAATACGTTCTGCTGTGAGCAGAACTAATAATTGCCCGTGTGTCACCAAACTGCATGATACCCTAGATGAGGGTATGAGCGGACGATACAATAAATACATACCAATCAATTGTACTTATCATTATCAGGATGCTTTAAGCTTTTTCCAACTATTGTTGATCCCAACATAGAGTCTCAAAAGAGCACGTTTTGAAAGGACAAAAAAGTTCTTAGATGGTGTCTAGTGGTGGACTCTTGAAGAGCGCCTGGAGACACATACACCAAGTCACATAGATACACACGCTCAAAGGCGAAGAGAGAAGAATCTGTAGTCCACTTGGTTGGTTGGTTGGTTGGGCATGTCGCTGGTTCGATACTTACACGAGCAGTTTCCACAATAAGTTGTGAAAAGGTCACGTGAAAAGGGAAAAGGATCACTAATCACAGTAGCTCCAAACAAGTGCATTGAAATAAGCTGTATCAGAACTAACAGCAACAAGTCACAAAAAGCATAAAATTTTGTAAACAGGGAGACATTGATTATAAGATATAAGTGAATATAGCAAACTAGCTCAAAATGGCTAGAAAAAAGGTGTCACTACTCGTTTGGGGACAATGATTGACTGAGAATATTGCAAACGAATGAGAATCAATAATGCTTATAATGACATTAGCTGAGATTGCAATTTCTTCTGAAACATGGAAGTGTTGAAGGGTTTGAAATTCAAACACTTCAAAGTAGGAGATCAGATCTAATCATCATGGAGGAAGACAAGAAATCCTGTCAGGTAGTGGATGGAGCGGTTCCAGAAGGATAAAATTGTGAGTCGGTGAAAGCCAAATGTCCATTTGCCAGGAAATTGAAATATTGTCAAATATGGAGATGATAACAATGCCTATTATTACTGTAGTATAAGCCTTGAAAGATACCTAGATAATCTGCAAATCTGAAGAAGGTTTCAAACTATTCACCTAACAGCATTGATGAAAGCGACAAGAATACTGAAGAGAGTTCTGAAGTATCATGAAAATTGCCTGTCTGTTTGCTCCAGTGAGAACCTCTACTTATTGATGTTGTAATCATATAATATCCTAAACTTGCATGAATGAATCACAGGAGGATATGCCTGTACTAAAACTGATTGGGTGATATTTTCTAAAAGAAATTAGAAGTGTTTCATCCAGGATTATCTAAAAGGAATTAGTCTTTTATCCAGAATTATCTAACAAATACCAATAACCAGATTAAGGGATTGTTAGTCTATAAAAACTCGAAAAAGCACTTTTTCAGATGGGAAAAACACCATTTATTTGTGGTGTACGCATATGAAGTCTAACCCTAGTAGACCCACAAACATAAACAAGAGCACCTGGAGACAGACAGATATACACACATACACACACAAATGCATGGACACGGACACTCAAAAGAGAAGAATCCGTTGCCCAATCAGCTGGTAGGTCAGGCGGGTGAATGGTGGGGCCACGGTGATTCGATAGTGAACCAACAATCCATCGACTGAAAAACAAGAAAATATGTCCGAATAATAGATTCTTAGAAAAAAAAGTTACAAACAACGAATCGGGATATAAATATATGAAAAGTAGAAGGAAAACATTATTGAGGATATTCTGAAAAATAAACTGGAAAAAAAATTAAGAAAGTATATATCTATATAACACAATGTAAAGGTTACGAACGAAACCGGGTGAAAAGAATGGGATTGTAGTCAAGGGAGGATAATATGAAAAGAAAATAGAAAATCTAAAAAAAAAAAATCATGTCAGAAGACAATAGTGCCAGTCGTTGTATAACAATAAGTAGATAAACTAAAAATATCGACCGGAGCAAAAAAGAAAATCACATAAAAAAGCTTTAATTGAATGAAAGTGAATTGCATTCAAACACAAGTAATTTCGGACGTAAATTTGAATTAAAAATAGTCTCTGTTCGCAAAACATTCAACAAAGTCAGTTAAATGTATACGTTTCTTACTAAACAAGATCGGAGAAATATTCTTACCATTTATTGTTATACAAGTTTCCCTGTTATTGAAAAGTTGAGCGTACCAATGAAACCTTTCATAAGTCGAAATGGCGTAAAGCAATGAAGACATAAATATCATTTTATGCCAACAGAACTCCTCTCCTCAATATTTGCCAGTTTTACGCAAAGCGAGATTTTTTTAGGATTTTCTGATACCTTAGGGTATCTTGCTGGATGATGCACAAATCAAATAGAGATAAGGCACTCCACCTCAAAGACACATCTCAAAGCTCTGGTGGCTGGGATCCTTCGAAAAAGTAGAGTAAAGCAAACATATGTAAAACTCAAAAATATTTGTTGTCAAGTGCATGATTTTGGTGGGAAAGTAGGCAGGAGCAATGTATGATCTGATCAGGTAGTTTTCAAGCCAAATCAATGCGTTTTCTGTAGTTCCCATCCAAGCGAACCCCCATGAAAATAGGATGTGACCTTAAGTCGGTTTAATGTGGGGATACCACACGTGCGAACGTGCCCGTAGGAACTTCTAAAAAGTTCTCTTTAGTTCTTGCAACAATAGTGACAAAGACATAAGAGCGATGGTCTTCAGGACTCAGGACAAATTCAGAAACTCTTGGATTTGAATCGACAAAGCAGTACCACACCCCTTAGGGAAAGACCCAATTGGCTATCGCAATATATCCTGCGTTCACCTGGTCTTGAATCGTTCGAACTCTGGTTCGGGAATCAGCGTTCTGTGAGAAGTCTTTTTTAGTTGAACTTTTTCTTCCAATTTTTCCCAGTCGCCACAAATTGAATTAAGAATATCACGTACTGTACGTATCTTTGAAAATAGGTGGAATTCTCGTATTGCTTTCTTTTCAGCAACAGTGATTAGGATTATGGAATAGATAACCAGGATATGTTGTGCTATCAACAGATTTAAATGATGTTTATTACACCACTGCTAACGCAAATGTTTGATCAGATATTCGGTAAATATGATTATTCTATGCGTGCTTTTATGTACAAATTGTGGACATTTCTTCCTGCGATAATAACTGTGTCAGTAAATCACTGAATATGGAATGAATGTTGTAGGACAGTAAAAACACATTGGTTGCATATTAGAAACCATCAACCAAAACTGTCAGATTTGGTTTCAAATTGGCCCAGCTGGTTGGCTATGTATGAACCAAACGTACAGGCTGCATCATTGAGCCAGAGGGCTGAAAATTGAAAAAAATTATTCCTTATTATGTTAAGGAAACGTTTTTCAAAAGGATGCATCTGGAAAGTACTCCCAAAATATTATTATTTTTTTAAGAGTTGGTTCATTTTTCAAGGTTGGTGTTTGCTGAATTACCAACTTTTTATTTTTTTGAAAATCAGAATTTTTAGTGATGACTGCCTAAACATGAGATTATTGATTACCCCCAACAGGTATGTTGCCAAAAAAGTATGTCATGTGACTATTTCTATTGAGTGAATAACCAGACCTGTTCATAGCTTGTTGGTTTTTAAATCAAAATTAATGTTCAAAGTTGATAATTTATGATGGTAAAAAGAGTATTACTCCGAGCGATGGAGACTTTTTCATCCTACTTACACGGATATAGACAAATCGCTAAAAATACTCGCTCACCTCGCTCACACATACGTACTTTCAATAATTTGGGGAACTTTTGCTAACAAGCTCTCAGCTCTGGCTAGGAAAACTATCGGATTATTTTCACTCCCTTCTTTCCCTAATTGAATGATATTTACCCTTCCATTACTTGGGTAATGATTCATTTCG
This sequence comes from Thysanoteuthis rhombus, assembly GCA_963457665.1. Taxonomy (NCBI): domain Eukaryota; kingdom Metazoa; phylum Mollusca; class Cephalopoda; order Oegopsida; family Thysanoteuthidae; genus Thysanoteuthis; species Thysanoteuthis major. The sequence goes on along the minus strand of OY735199.1, from coordinate 4,753,749 downwards.
ATGCAAACACCACAAAGATGCAGTTATTGAAGATCGAAGGCATATTATAAGTATATGCTACCCATGACCAATCAGCATATTTGGGATAGATTGTTTAAAAATTACCGTAAAATCACATGCACAAAAAAGTTTTACACACACACACACACACATACATACATACGTACATATATATATATATATATATATATATATATATTTATATACGAAATGCTACTTATGCTATAAAAAAAAACAACATTGATTTACTCGAGACAAGTGAATGTCATTTTAGTAGATAAGTTTGTTTGGGAGGGAAAAGGTCACACACTTGTCTGGAGACCCTACCTATATATCAAAACTGTTTCACTGTAATATACAATGATAAACTCACTTTTTTTCACTATACCCAACAATCCGAGCATTCCTTTGGTTTCACTTTCATTTTCAAAGCTGTCAACTTTTTCCACTACATTCCGTTGAATCTACATACTTTGCCTTCACACACACACGCACACACACATATATATATATATATATATATATATATATATATATATATATATATATATATATATATATATATATATATATATATATATATATATATATAGTACAAATCTGGTTGGCAATATAATATGATATAAAGCAATGTCTGATATGTGATAGATTTATCTCATAGAGTGCTAGATACATTGAATTTTGAACAGTTAGTTGGTTTGGAGTACAGCTGGAAATATAGTAGAATGTATATTTGCTACACGAAATCGTTTATGTTTCTGCCCTGTTTGGGCTTCTTCAGGCAAATGATTGTATATTTTTTAGATTCCTATTGGGGGAATGTGAGGAAATGAAATAATATTTAACAAAGTTAAAAATCACGATTTCAAAGCCTCCCCCAAATAGTTGTTTAACTGAAACAAAATTTAATTACAGCAAGAAATGTCTCCAATAGCAAGAAACAGAGAAACAGAAAAATGACAACAAAAAAAAAAAGAAATAGAAAGATCATCTTTACGAATGAAAGGTATAAAAATAATACAGTATTATCTACATATTACTGGAAAATGTGCAAAATGAATTATAAACCAGATGTAAGATGGAAAATTTTGAGACAAACCTATAAAAATCCATGTTACTTCTGCTTAAATGAGAAAATCAAAATACTCAATTTTGCTAAAAAAACAAAAAACTAAAATAGAATTATCAAACAAGAAAAATGAAATAGCATTAAAATGCTGGCATCGCTCAAAATTTTTATAACCAAATATAAATCAATAACCCATACATAAGTATACACATAAAGAATAATATAAACCCTTTACCATCATAGTCATCTCAAAGAACCATCTAATCAACATTCTGTACTTTCCCTTGTCTCTAAATCTAATGTAAAAAAACAAGGTTAAAATCAAAATATTCTTTTAGAGCATACAGTTCAGAATCCAACAGCATCCAGACCATAAACCCTGACATGTAACTTATAACTAGCAGCAAAACACACACACTACAAATTAACAAAAAAAAAAAAGAATAAAACAAAAGAAAAACTCCTCCCTCCATAGCAATATCCCCATAAAATTTCCCCGAATTCCCTAAACAGGAATCTAAAACATACATAATCATTCGCCTGAAGAGTCCCAATCAGGGCTGAAACATAAACATGTTTGTATTACCAATCTACTTTTTACAATATATACATATATATATATGTGTGCGCGCGCACGCATGCACGTGTGTGTGTGTGAGAGAGAGAGAGAGAGAGGGAGAGAGAGAGAGAGAGAGAGCGAGCAATAAATGGACATTTGATAGAATATTGTGTAAAGTAAACAATGTCTTGTCTACTTTACATTAGATACACACACACACACACATATATGTATATATATAAAGAGAGGTAAATAAAGAGAGAGAGAGACTGACAGAGAGAGTGAGAGAGAGAGAGAGAGAGAGGAAGAGAGATACAGAGGCACAGAGAGTGAGATTCTATTTACTATTTCAAACTCACAATATTTAATCATCCATCATTCCAAATATTTGGGTCATTCACGCAACATGTGCGTGTATTTTTGGTTTTTCTAATACGGAATGAATGTTGAACAATTGTTGAATGGTTTTTTATGGGCCCACTTCACGCTTCAATAATGTCCCTCTATTGCATGTCTGCAAGACCCTGTCTCCATTTCGAACCACTGTTTAGCTGTCTAGGGCATCCGGTGACACGCGCACATAGATAGTTACGTAGATAAAGACATTCAAAGATAGAAGAATCTGCAGCCCTGGTTAGTAGGATGGTTTGTGGGGCTACGGTGATTCAGTTAATATCATCCGTCATATTTGTTTGTTGGAAGAACATTTCGACTTCAGTTACTTGTGCAGAATCTGAAAAAACTACAACGAAGATGAATTGAAATGACAGCCAATCGGAATCGGTGGGTTGGTGTATATACTTAACAAATATATTATTCATTCTGTCTTTGTCTCCACATATCTTTGCAGCTTTGCAAGATGAGCTGAAAGAAATAAAAGCACATAGACCTCCGGGGCCCGCGACCATTATTTATTTATTTTTGTAGATCCTCATGTAGAACTTCAGAATTCGAATAGAATAACCATACCTTACATAAGTAAATCACCATAGCCCATGCAGATACCAGAAATAATATCTGAAAAAAATCATCTGAAATTATGTTAAAAAAAAAATATTTCATCTAAAAATATCTTTAAAATTACCAGCACAATATTTGGGCATCTTTGGTCCAAAAATGACCACAGAGTCTCCGAAAAGCACTTTTTAGATGGTGTCTAGGGGTGTACTCATGGAAAATGGGCCCCCAAATATGACCTCAAGCGCCTGGATATCTATCTATACAACCAAATCTACGGAAGCACAAATACTCATCGATCGAAGAATCCGTAGATCGTTTGGTTTGTTGGCAGGCAATTGTTTTTAATGTGAGAATCACCACCAACCAGATCACTAAAATACTAGATGAAAAACAACCACGGGGGATAAGTGACGTTGCAAGAATAGGAGACAACCACTAGACATCACGTCTCACAACATGGATCCCCAGAGATCACATGCGAAACTGAGGCCAACAGGATGCATGATGGAGAGATGATCTAGACAAAATCAAAAAATTCTCGTTCCACGACGCCCATGATAGAGAAATGTGGCAGATCCTGGGGAAGGTCTATGTCTAATGACGGACGATAAAAGATCGATGATGATGATGATAATAAAACACGAACTACCCCTCACCTCCTATTCAGTATGTCCCCCATAAAATTCCTTGGTAGTGAGAGGAAGAGGGTCAATGTTCCTGTAACCCCCCCCCCAAAAAAAAAAACAAACAAACAAAAAATATACACAGTATGAGCACTGTAAAGGGAGTGCAGTCTTTCTTCAAAGGTTTCCTTTAGTCCTACTCAACCTCCCACCCAAAAAATTGACTGTAAAAAAACTAACGTTTATCTTTATCGTTGTTTACATTATTAGGTAAACACAATAAATAAAAATGAATAATACAAAATCAAAACGAACGATAAAAATAAAGTCAACCTTCCTCAGTCTGTGGTACAATGTCACTTGGTAAGAGCTACGATAACATTAGCAAAGCTGACCAATCAAATCATATATCAAACGACACATCAAGATACATAAGATAGAAGATAAATTTAAGGATAGAAGATGAGGAGTCGACATTTACGCAAACATATAAGAGTAATTCCTTTTTCATCTTGAAATGTTCGGACTCGTAAAGAAATGTGGTTTTCGATTGAAAACAAGGACGTCTTCTTTCTTCAGCTGTAATTTCAGTTGACGTTTCAAATATCGACTTTTGTAGAAGTTACAACTCACACAAACTCTTGCAGATTAAACCAGTACCATTTCCCAAATTATAAACCTCCGTGGTTCCTTGCCAAATCTTGGCTGATTTAAGAAATATCCAATAAGTTGAACCGCAATTGAACAGAGTTGTAGGAATTCGAAATGAAACTCTTGAAAAAGATGTTCACAGAAAAAGAACACACGTTTTTTTAATATTCTGGGTATAGAATCAGTTTTATTGTGTTGCAAGTCACGATTGCTATTTTGATTGTTATTTTTTTTACACACAGAAAACAACGTTTTCTTATCGGAATAACTGACATTTCCCCCCAAGAAGAGTACTCATTCAATGGTAGAATGATCGGTTTAATTGTCAGGAAATATACATGCATAACAACACACACGTGATGTCATCAGCTTGCGTTGTGGGTTAGAGATTGGTGTTTCTAAATAGGGTAAATGTTTCACCTAAAGGTAAACGAAATTATTTTGGGATAAACGAGACTCAAGGAGTGAATGAAGATAGAAAATTGAATGAAATAGGTAGAGTGATTGAACAAAAGATCTTTCTAAGAATAATTCTATTTTGGGAGAAATTCTCTTAACAAATGTTTGCATTTTGAAATGAGAAAAAAAAACCAGAAATCTGTAACGTTGTTTATACAATTTTCGACAGCATTTGACAACATTTGTTTCTGTAATGAAAAATATTTGCTCAAAATGATTTTTCAAGTAATCCCCATTCAAACGGCAGTGACAAAGATAATTCATCATTGCATCAGGAATAAAACGATTGATATAGTCAATAAGCAATATGATTCATTGGAAACTGAAAAAAGATTAAATACGTGCACTAGTTATGAACGCTTTATAGTCAGCTTTTTTCCTTCCTTCCTTCCTTCCCTCCTTCCTCCCATTCCTGCATACATTTTTATCTCAAGTATTTATTTAGAAAGGAATAATAGGCCATAGTGTGGCTCAAAAATTATATTCTCCCTTCTTCACCCACTCTCTCTATCCTTCCTATCTCATAAATGTTTCAACTGATTCCAAATTTGGTCTGAACAGAAAATATTCGGTATGCAGAGAACTATTGACTTTATTAAATTGAAAATATTTTTAACGAAAGTATTGTGTTTGATAATCGAATTCACTCGTAACCTGTATAATGTTTCCCTGCCATCTGGTATTTTTTCTGAGCATTTATATCTCCTTAGAATTTAATAAAATTAAACTAAGAAATTCCCAAGATGGACAATAATTTCACTAAACCTTCCTTTTTTTCTTAATTTCTCAAGTAAGGCATCCTTATGCCCCCATTTTCGTTTAAAAAGATGTTAAGCATATATTTTTCGTCAAATAATCTTTTAAACTGGGGGATTTTCAGGGCTTGAAAATTTTCAAATGCAAATTATAACGGTCACGTTTACAGAAAAACCAATGTCAATTTTCAAAAAAAAAATATTTTTGGTTCTGCAGATTTTATTCGAACAATATTTATACCATATCTTTCTTTAAATCTTCATTCTTGCTAATGACTTCAAGATTTCCCTCCATAAAACTTTTGATACAATTTTGAGGTTTTTTTCACGAAGGTGACAATTTTTCACCAGCTACAATACCATTTTCTGTGAGAAAATCAATTTCAAAATTTATTCAAAATCAATTCTAAAGTTTATATTTGACTTCAATCTTAATATTATTTTCATTCAATTTTACATTTTTACAATTTTCAAATTTTAATTTCAACATTAAAATTTATCCTTTTTACTCAGATCTACAATACTTATCACATCTTAGATTGAAAAAAAAAACAACATTGCGTCTATATGGTCTACCAATTCAAATTCTATTTAGATTCTGACTACTGTTTGTTCAGGTTATTATGAACACAATAAAAATATATTCAGAATGGTTTGTATCAGTGGTGTACGGCTTTTATTCCACGACATCAACCAACAAATCCCACTCACTCAGTGCATGTTCGAATGTAGCAATGAATGCCTGATTCCTTCAAAATCGCAAAAGCATTTACGGACAAAGCATATAATTCACCAAAACAAAACATTTTCTGCTCTGCCGTTGATGAGATTACCGACATTAAGAACGATGCACAAGTTAATGTGTATTGTTGTCCCCTTGATCAAAGGTTGGGAATAATTGTTGAGCATCATCTTTTTGGCTTGCCAGTCGTATAGAAAATTACAGGTGAAGTATAGTTCACCAAAATGAACGAATTCATAAAAAATGAAAATGTATTGCTGTGACAACAGACGATTCTGCATCCTTGATAGGAAAACACAGAGGTGTTTGCATGGAAGAAATATTCCTGTACTTTTTTTACTATGCCGATTACATCGTGAAGTTCCAGTTGCCAAGAAAACTAAATATTTTTCACGATGAGTAGAAAAATGAACTTGAGGGCTTGCTGCAAGCTGCAGTGAAAATTTTATTGGTCTGCACACAATGTCGTATGTTTTTAGAGCTATGTAAAGACACGTTTGCAGATCATATGGTTCTTCTTCTGTATGCTTAGGCTCGATGGTCGTCACGTGAGAAAGTCCTTGAAAGAGTGGTCCATGAAGAATGAATTGTTTGCAATGCTGTGAAAGCATTGCATTTACATAATGAATTTTGGCTGGCCGAATCGTGTTGGATGACTTCTACTTTGGAGTCTTGAAATCGACTCTGCTTGCCACCTCAATGTAAAAGAGGTAACATGAAAAAAATCACGGAAAAGGATAATGACATTTATAAAGGAAATTCCTCCGATTTCTAAAATTTGAAAAGCTTCCTCGAAGAATTTCAGTGGAAAGAAATGTTATCTGAAAAAAAGAACATAATTTCCGACCATCTTTAGTTGCTGTCTAGGAATTTTGAAACATATTTCCCGAAAAGCATGTGCAGGATTTGGAAAATCAGACGCAGATAATTAATCTTTTTATCATCAGCCACACCCAGCATGCAGATTTGGAGGATAAATATTTTCCCTGAATACAAACCGATTGCTTTGAAAGCCCTTCAACCATTATTAAAGACGACAACAACTTTCCCATCAGAGAAAGGATTTCCGACCTTAGTTGGATTGAAAACCATGAGACAGAATTTACTCAAAGATGTTGATTCATTATTGCAAGTTGTGGTGAGGAAGGGAATGAAACCTTGGTTTGGAAAGCTTGTTACTGAAATACCGGAACATCTTAGCCAATATTAATAGAACAAGTATTTTATTCTTTTTTAAGTAAACAAGGAATTCGTAATGATTTTTTAGCTATCAATTTGTCATCACTCCAAATTTTCAGGATGTTCAATTTGTTGAATAAAAAATCACATGAGAATTATATGGAGAATTATACATCTGGCAACATTTGTGATGAGATTTTTTTTTTACTCCAATTGATTTCTCAACGAAATCTGCATTTGAACGTCTGAAACAAATATAATCAATCATTGCATCTGGAATAAAACGAAAAATATCGTCAATTAGCAATATCATTTGGGGAAATGAAAAAGATAAAGCGTATGCTCCACTTATAAACACTGTATAGTCATCTTTCTTTCTATTTCCCTTTCTTTTTTTTCTTTCTTTTCTGTATTATTTATTTTCATCTACAGAATTAAGGAAATCAAGGGAATGATATGACATAGTGTGACAAAAAGATTATTCCCCTTTCTTCACCAAATCTCTCCATCCTTCCTCTCTCAGGGACGCTTCAACCGATTCAAATTTGGGCTGAAGAGAAAATGTTTGGTATTCAGAGAACTGATGGCTATTGTCAAAGTAGAGAAAATATTATTTTTTTTCAGTAGTTAGAGTGCAAATCAGGAATGATTCAATGAGCACTCCCCTTGCTTGTCACAGGCCAGGTCAGAAGTGAACAGAAATTAAAATGATACAAGGGTGAATGAACCTGACTAATTTCAGGAAAAAACTAGATTAAATGGTAACGTAAATGTCATCAACAACAGCGGACGCTGTCCTAACCCTAGTTTTGTCCAAGGGAGATAACCCTTGGCAGGGAGATCAATGCAACACAATCCTTTCCTAGTTGCTTCCATTTCATCCTGATTCAGAAGAGGCTACATTCAGTGAATATCTTTATACATGTATGCACAGTAGTACCGAGATGTAAATACAAACATAAAGAACATCTATGTATGTATTTAACTATCTTTGAACATATATATTTTGATATGCATATATATATATATATATATATATATCTATATATATATATATATATATATATATATGCAAACACATATATACATATTCATATGAATATGTATGTATATGTTAATATGTATATACATATATATAGACGTATATTTATGTGTATATGTATATATATATGTTGATATGTATATACATAAAAATATATACATATATATACACACACATATATATACATGAATGTATACACACATACTTATACATTCATACAATAGTCATGATAATAATAATAATAATGATAAATTATTGAGTTATCTACAGACGGCTGTTTCGTTGTATTACAACTCTTCAATGTGGCAATAGACTATTCATTACTCCATCCAGTACCAGGAGGAATAGCATATATATATATATATATATATATATATATATATATATATATATATATATATATATATATATATGTGTGTGTGTGTGTGTGTGTGTGTGTGCAATATATGTTAATATTTTTACTTTTTTGAATAGTTGCAAAACCATGGACAAATATTGGTATAAAATTAAATGTTTCCCTTGAAAAAATCTTAGATATATGAGAGAGCTTTTCAAATTTTACCGCTCTTTTGTGTAAGGAGTTTCCAGTTTTTCTTATGTTTTAGAATAGTTTTCTGTTGAAAAGATGATAATTTTCATCAAGTTATTCCATAATATTCCCCCATAAAAAAAGTTGTAAAAGATTTTGAGCCAGAAAATTTTGAACGGTACTAATTTAATTTCGTTTTAGTGGAGAAATTTATCTTTTATTGATAAATATTAAAACGGGTTCCTTCAAGAAAAAAAAAAAACAGTTTTGTCGATATAACAGCATTTACGCGTAATTTATGAAAGAAAAATGTATTTGCATCAATCCTATGCCAAAAAATCGGTAAAGAAATTATTCAAATACATTTTTTCTGTCTGAATTACGTGTAAACGTTGTTTTTTCATTTTAGGGAAATTTATGTTAGGCGATTCATAATAAGATATTCTTTGAATTATTCATTCTTTAAATTCCTCTTCGTAGAACACAACATAGAATACAACTGCGACGACAAAGATGAATAAGAATTACAAAAAGAACAAGACTGACAGGATCGGTGAGGGGGTATTCAGGGAACAGGTTCTCAAAGTCGATGAATTTTTTTCTTGAAAAAATATTTTTTCTACAATTTAAATGGAATAACTTTTTTTTCACTTTTCGCTTTCCTTTTTTTATAAATGAAAAAAAGGAGAATTCACTTTATGCATTTGAAATATAAGGATGGATTTATTTAAAATTCGAAAATACCATGAAAACCACCACACCCAAATATTATACTAACGGTTTCTATCTTAGTGTAGTCAGTTATGTTTTTTAAGCTGTTACCGTTTGTAACATTCCATTTTAAATACACTCGCACTTTAAAACAACAACAACGTTAATGCGTAATTTTGAAAATAAAATACTTTTAAACAAGTCTATGGCGAAAGAATACTGGCGAAATCAGTTCCTTTTTCGGAAAAAATAGAAATTTACGCTTATGTAAGAACATCCTTTAAAAAATTGCATTTACTTACGTTGATGTAAATCTTGACAGCATCTATTTTTCTGTTTTTGTTTTGTTAGACTGGCATGTCTAGTCTCAGACCGGAAGTGAGTGAAGCCATTGATGTGAAACCTTCCGGGATAGAAAAAATTGGAGTCCAGTTTAGGTTTATAATTTCAGCCTTGAAAACCTTTCAGAACTTCTACAACCTATTCCCCCCCTCCATGAAATTTCAGCTTTCTACGCGCAAGATAGTAACCAAAAAATTGTAACAGACGGACACATATACTTTGATTCATATATATATATATATATATATATATATATATATATATATATATATATATATATATATATATATATATATATATATATATATATGGAGGGGTTTATTTACTGTCATATAAATCTTATCTTGGAAATCAATATATATAAGTATATGCACGCGCTCATATGTGCGTGTGCGTTTTTGAATGTATCAAAATATCCATATGATAATATATCTGAGGCACAGAAACACTTACATGTATATAAACATGAGTTAATAGATGAAGGCGACATATATATATATATATATATATATATATATATATATATATATATATATATATATATATATATATATATATATATATATACACGCATGTTCCTTGGGCCTCTCCTGGAACAATGTTAAACAAGCCTGTTTCACAGATTACTACTGCTGAAATTTATTCCAAAACTCATTCAGTGGCCTAAAAGAACCTTGTGTAGCACAATGGATTCACTTCCTCGTTGCTGCCCCTTCTATGGTGGCATTGGGTCCAACCAATCGAAAAGGCAGACCTGAAAAAAGTAGTCGACTGCATCCACCAAGGAGAATGAGATTGTACTACAATAAATGGAAAGTTCCAGGTCGAGCAAATACATATAAATGAATAGTTTTCTTTCAAATGTTCGAAATCCTACCAAGTCAGCAAGTCTACTGGTGCATTCATATTCAAAAGAAGTAAACATTTAGATATAAAATGAAATTCTCCTGCTTGAGTAGAGCTGGAATTATCCTATAAGACAGAGTACCAAACAGCCGTTTACGATAAAATCTACTTTACGCAGATGCTAAATACATGAACTAGATATTGGAGTTTTCATATAATTATATAGTTTTCGGCGTCAAGGATATAAATTTCGCCCAATTTTTATATTCTTCTGCGGTACATTAAATTACGGCTTGAAGAGGTAGAATCAGAGCGATTCATGATTAGGTGTTATCAAAATCGACTTACGAAAGTCTGTATTTATTTCATCATTTTGTACTCTGAATTTGGGCAATCATCTGATGTATTGGGTTGCACAGAATAAAGTGTCTGATTCAAGACGATTTATGGTTCAGTGCTATCAAGATGGTCCTAATAAGGTCTGTACTGTTTTGTATCACTTGGTCTAGTAAACCTGACCATCCTACCGTTATCCCGCACTTTCCTCATTATCAATCCACCATAAACATTTTTTTTTCGTCTGAAAAAAGAAAGCACTCAGAGAGCGCAGGGTTCTCTCAAATCTATCGTCACTTGAAAGTGAAAGGAAACTAATTACCAAATAGTTGAGATGCCTCAAAATTTAATCACTTCTCTTGAGACCCATGGCCCAGGCTTTCATAAAAATGTCATAGAAATTCTTCAAGAACCTGTGGAGATATTTCGTGATGAAGATATATAGCTACTATGTAAGGGAGAAAAGATTCCCGGATCCGCCCCCAAATCTAATCAGTTCTTCTATTGTCCATTGTCCATCCTTCTACGCAATCGAAATCATCGCGTAGATTAACAGACAGACGGACGGACACTATTCAATACATATACCTCTTCCAATTCTGTTTGCAGAGGTAGATTATGTAGTCATTCGTACAAGTCCGATTAATCCTTTTTCATGAATTTTCATTGAGAAAAATGAGGCTTAAGCCAAAAGAAACAACAATTTAGCGTTGGGGAAAAAAATTAGTCACAAGCGAACAATACAAAGTATTTTTCGCTCCAGTGATGAGAATATTCAAAATGAACCTTGTGAGATAGACCCACAAACCCTATTAAAGATGACGAATTAGGGATGAAATGTTAAGGATAAGCATGATTTGAGCTCTTCCAGCAAGCCTTAGAATTTCTCACCTGATTTTTCCTCGACATTTGGCTACGATAGAAGTGGTTAATAATTAGGCCGAATAGATACCTCATAGAATGACAAAAAATCAGAAGTTGTGTCCTTATGCAATGTTGTTTAACATTGTTGAATCACAACACTAACTTCCAGGAGGTTTTAGTTAGAAAGATGGATACACCATGTTAATTGTAAGCTGATATTTCGATAGGAAGAATTGCACGACCGTAGCCATCAAAGGAGGTAAAAGGTTGTATCTTTTTTTTTTCTCTAAGTGTTTGTTTATATGTTCGTGTGTTAATTTGTGTGCTTGTGTCTTCCAGTGGTCCTTGCCATACCGTTTTGTAAAGAGACTTAAAATTGGCGTCATTACTCTACTAAACCCGATCCTTGAAAAAATTTCTTTTGCCCTTCGGAAAAAAACTTTTTAAAACTTATTTTGGCGGGTTTATTAATCATATCTAGATTCTCCAGAATCCAGATGTTCCTGGGTGTTTTTTTTTACTCTATTTTAGATGTTTCTCAATGGGAATCGCCAGTAATGTCATAAATAGAATTCATTCAAATCATATTTATTCTTTCATTGGTTTTTACTTTCATAAAATTCAAATTTCGATGATACTGTTGTTCAATTGGTTTTTCTCAGTAACTCATTCAATCTCCAGATTATTGCTTTTATCATCATTATCATTATTATCATTATCTGTGCATTTGCAATTTCACACCCAAATTATCTAAATGTTGTCGGGGGATCAAGAGACAGCAGGTTTCCCTTAATCTCCAGCAATTTCCTCATTTTTCTCACTGACTCAACATTGGTTCTTCCGTTGTACGGTATTACTAGTTATCCTATCTCTCATCTTCAGTTTTTGATCTGTTTGACTATCCATGCCCATAGTCTAACTAACTCCCCTTTTCTTGTTCCCCAACCAGATCTGGTCTCCTAGCTTAAATGAGGTAATCTGGTCCTGATCACAAAGTCCCGATGCATATTTTACAATTGTATTGTGTAGAACAAGCTTTGAATAGCGTTCATACCATTTGCTCACATATTCCAACCCAGGGAACTTTTTAGGATCGGTACTGCTTTATCAAATACGAAGTGGTTTGTAATTCCCTCTCTCTTCCTACAGGTAAGACATTTTGTCAAACTCTCACTCTAGAGTTGACTTTATTTTTCTATTGTAACAACAACAAGAACAACCAGAATAATCCACACCAAAATTAGGGATATAAACTGATATGTAGGATTGACATTCCTCTACCGTTATTTGAATTAATGACCAACTGGAGGCTGTCTTACAGACCGACCTAAATTTACAATTAAGTTATTAACGAAAATCAATCAACAATGTATAAATAAATCTACTCGATAACAAAAAGCTAAAATTCAGTTAGGCGTCCTCCGTAAAGTTTAAACGTTTTTTTCTGCATTATCAGTATTTCAGTTAAAAAAAAAGTTTAGATGTCGTCATTGCTGGATTCCATCACCCTAAGGAGAAGATATTTCTAAGTGAGAAGCATCTTATCAAGAGACACCTTTTTATCAAGTTTCAAGTAAATCTGATCCTAAACAGGTGGGAAGCAATATGAGCACGGACGTAATGAGGACAAACCAATGGACAGAGCCTCTTATTTAGAGGCGAGAACAATTCTAAAAGATACTCTCATATCTTTTTAATTTATAATAGATACTATACACATACTTGCTGTGATCAACTCTTGTTGCAGTGGAAGATGTAGAGTAGTTCAACCCTGCAGCAGCTTGTCTTGTTTCTCTTTTTGGACAATCTTACCTTGACGTGATTATTTCTAATGCAGATATCCGAGATTGTAAAGATAAGAAATTATATCTCCCTTTTTAGATGTCTTCTGGGTCGCCATGTCTGCGATTTCACACCCATGATAATCTCGATTTGTCTTCTAATTTCTCTCTGGGATTTTCCCCAATCCTATTTTTTGTTGTTGTTGAATTCCCATAGTTTCTGAGCTTATTAAAGTTTCGGATTTTTTCCAGCTTCGGGTGGTTTTCTTGATCCATGTTCCGTGGTTAGAACATCTCGTTGTTAACAGTAGTAATAGTTGTAGTGCCTTATTTACAGGAGATTACATGGTGCTCTGATTCCTTGAGAAAACTGCCTTAATAATCAATAGATAGGAGCTGTTTCTGGAAAGTTGGACAATTCCTTCTGCAGACTTGATAATCAATCCTTTCATTCTTACGTATCAGTCAAGTGTGCTGCATAGAACAGCTTGAGGTTTATGACAAAGACTATATATATATATATATTGAATTGTGATCATTTGGACTTTAGCTGAGATTTCATTTTTCATTTCAATTTTTTTTCAAATTCCAATATTGAAGTTCACGAGATAATAACTCGATTTACTTGTTATTCAAATCATGGATAAAGTAAAGATTCCATAGATGCCTACGAGGTTGAATGTCAAGAAAAAGTTTTAGCAAGTTGTTTCCTTTCATAATGAGCCTCATAAATGCCATATATATATATATATATATATATATATATATATATATATATATATATATATATATATATGTATGTATATATATATATATATATATATATACATACATATATATATATGTATATATATATGCGCGTGTGTGTGTGTATATGTATATTCATATATATACGTATATATATATATATATATATACATATATATCCATCTATATGTGTGTGCGTGTGTGTGCGTGCGTGTGCGCGTGCGTGTGTGTGCGTGCGCACACGTGTGCGTATGTAGATAAATGGAGAGGTAGAAAATCAGTTGGATTAATGGATATGCTTATCACTCGAATAATGATTTTCAATTTCGGCGAGGAAATCGCAAATTAGAGAAAATAATGATTGAAAAGAAAAATGAATGAACGAAACTAAATATAACAATTAGCATGGAAAACAAGCGGTTGTAATAAGACTGTACACGTAAATCCTGGATAAAAAGACATCAGTATCTTGCATGAATGATTCACTGTAGCCTTGGTGTGTTCCTCAACTAATCATTTAGAATTATTTTTGGAAGGATTTGGGCATTTTCGGTCCAAAATGAACACAGAGACACAAAAATAGCACTTCTTGAACAAGCAAGAGGAACTGTTTTTATATGGTACCTAGTAGTGTATTCATGTAAAATTTCAAGATCGTTGCCCTGAAATTATGACCAGGAGCGTCGAATGACACACACATACACACACACACATAGATAGATAGTCATTGACGAGCAAATGGGGGAGGATCAGTATCTCACTTGGCTGGTCGGTCTGGTAGGCCCATCGATCGGACCATGTTGATTCTACATTATTACGAGTTTATTCGTAAAATTCAAATACATTACCGGATATTATATCCTCTTTCTAATTATTACCGCTCTTCTTTTCATTCACACATCTTTTTTCCTTTTTTTCCTTGTCCTTTTCCCCCTCTTCTCTTCATCTATTGCTGTCTGTTACCAATCGACTATGTATCCCTTTTGTTTGACCGCAACGCGGGTAAAACTGCAACGTGTCACAACCACCATAAAGCTAACGTTGGGAAAAAAATTCAGGGGTGCAATAAAGTGGTATCTCGAAAACTGTAGATTTCTTACGGGTCGGTGTAGTCTTTAAGGGGCTGGGAGTCACTTTCTTTTATTGTATCATCCTTTTTGAGTGCCTTGAATAAATAATCTGGTAATGTTTTTGGATGAGTTGAATTGATGATCTAGTAACGTGTCAATAAACTCGGAGGGAGGGAATCACCATGAGGTTTCGTTCATGTTTCTGTAGGTTCATAGCTGCATTACAGTGGTATGTGGACAATTTTTATTCCACAAGATTTGCTGCTTGGTGAGAATGAATATCTCCAGGGTCCCCGAGGGAATTTGGTTTTTACATCAATAGAGCACCATAAGTTCGGCGATTTCAAATTTGCGTTGATTCTTTCAAATCAGCTTGAACTACTGATCGACAAAGCACGTGCCTGGAAACCAAGAAGATGATCTGACTCGGCAGGTCTGTGCTCCTGAATATTGATATATATTGATATAATCAGCATCATTATCATTATCATTAGCAGCAACATCAGCAGCAGCGGCAGCGGTCTTTTTGCATCTAACGTTGAACATAGACCTTCCCACAGATCAACTATGGGCGTGGTGGAGTCCATACTTTCTGAACTTGTCTAAACTCTCACGGTATCTTATTTTCGATGGCCACAGTTTTGTATGTGATCCCCGGGAACAACATTGTGGATTGTAATGTCCAGCAGTTGTCTGACATCTTTGCTACAGGACCTTACCGTTCGGGGAAAAAAAAACCCCAAATTTTGGGCATACTCAATAAGTAGGGAATTTTTTTTGTTTTTTGGAGATTGCCCCCTGGATAAGCTTATATTAGGGCAGGGGGTCAATTTACTATGAAAGTTAATGCTGAATTAGTCACTCTGTTTGTGTCCATTTTTTTAATATTTTAAAATCATAAATTTATGCTGTAAACCATACTGGTATTATTTTCATCAGGATAACTCGATTTTACCACCACCACTGCTTAATTCATCAGGTAAAAGGCAGCATATGAGGTTGGCGGTGATTTATAACTTCCTTTTGAATTCTAGTGTTCTTTATGACTTTTTGAACTTTGTAATATTTCCGGTATTTTCTTTTTCTATTTCAATTTCGAACCCTTTTTCAATGCAAAATTTATAATTTTTGTTTTCTTTCTTTTTTTCTTTCATTCCTTTCTTCTCTTTTTCTTTATCCCCCTCTCTATCAACCTCTGTTCCATCTTTTCCCTCATTCCTTCATTCTTGTTATTCATTTGCTATCCTAACCTTTCACCAAAGCAAATGTGACGCAGAGTCAGGATTAATGTAAGAACCACGTACGTAAAACTGTGGGGAGAAACAAATATTACCTGCGTTGTTGTTAACATTTTCTCTTATATATATATATATATATATATATATATATATATATATATATATATATATATATATATATATATATATATATATATACATATCTTTTATTTTTCCTTTTTCATCCATTCTTTTCTTCTGTCTCTTTATAGTATCTCGTCTTGTTTTCTTTTCTCAACTGCAACGAAAGAAGGGGGAATATTTCATGTTAAGACCAATTTTTCGAATCGATTAACAGCGTTTGTAAGGAATAGAATAACCCAGAGAGAGAGGGAGAGAGAGAGAGAGAGGGGGGGTGGAGAAAGAGTTTTTTTCTCAAGTTGCAACATGGTGATGGTAAAGATGGTCAGATACGATATAGAAGGTGGGCAGAGAGAGAGAGAGAGATAGAGAGAGAGGGATATTCTTTTTCTTCTTCAAGTCATACTATGTCATATCATTCTATTCTAAAATTAATTCTCGGAAAATATGCAAGCACAAAAAAGAAAGAGAGGGGGAGAGAGGGGCAAAAAGAAAGAGAAAGCAGACAGAGAGCAAGAAAGGAAGCAGGAGGAGATAAAGAGAAAAAAAAAGAAAAATGAGAGAGATGGAAAGCATATTTATTTATAACTAAGACACAGAACTGGAGGAAGTAGACCACTTCATCTACCTAGGACAACGAAATTCCATGAGACCCTCAAAAGAAGAGGTAACCAAGCGAAGAATCACACTTGGATGACAAGTCTTTGGCGGAGGAAGCTCAACTTTCAAAAAATAATAAGATCCCATTATTCCTAAAAAGAAGGGTATTTAACCAATGCATCCTCCCTATAGTCACTTATGGAGCTGAAACATAGAACCCAACCAAGAGAAATATCTGCAAATTGAGAACTATGTAGCATACACATGAAAGAATTATGCTGGGCCTCACATGGAAAGACCACGAAACAGCACAGTACATCCGGGAAAAGACAAGAGTCAAGGACATCATAGAATCTATTGAAAATTTCAAATGGCAATAGGCTGGCCATGTTACACGGATTGCGGATAACCAATGGACAATGCAACTCCCGATATGGATCGCCGGAGATCACATGCAGAACCGAAGCCTGCAGAATATTAGATGGAGAGATGAGCTAGACAAATTCTAAAAGTTCTGGTTCTGCGACGCCCACGATAGAGAAGTATGGTGAATCCTGGGGAAGTTTTATGTCCAACGACAGACGTTAAAACACTGATGATGATAGCATTTTGGACGATACTGTTCGTTTTATTTGATGTGATCAGTATATTTGCTTTGTTTTTTTAACGATGATTAGCTTGAAAAATCAATTGGAAACATACAGTTTCATTTGAAAAACAAATACTGTCAAAAATTGTATAGATATCGTCGCAGTTTTTGAACCATATCTGTTCTTGTTCTTGTCTTCATAACGCACTCGTCTTTGAAGACTCTCAAAATAAGTTACTTTCTATCCACTATGATTAATCAGAAGAGGGAAATAGAGAACGAAGATGTTTGATCTAAAAAGTAGGGAGACGTAATTGACTCAGACATCAATGCTGTTTACCATAGAACACTCGCAATACATTGCCCTCGTCTCAAGCCATTTTTTCCCTTTCCTTACAAGTTTCGCACTAAAAAACACACGGCCTGTAGCAAAAATATGTAAACATTTCAATATCTACAAAAAAGATCTCTTTTAATCAATCCTGACGTCTTTGCTTTCTTTTCACGTATCCTCCAACTATCGAGAGAGTTGCGAAATAACTTCTTTACTTGTATTGCTCGCTTCTGACTCGTTTAATTATTTCCTCGTCGATCCGATTCCTTATTCGAGATGAACTTACATCAAACTTTGAGAGTATCTGCTTTTATGGAAATAATTCTCGGGGCTAGGCTACTGGGGCAATGAGACTATCATCTTCAGTATTTTAATGCAGGGTCAGTATTTTCTAAATTTGTTTAGTTCATCTCTTCGTCTTGTATTATGTGGGCCTCAGTTTCGCATGTGATTCCTGGGGATCCACGTTTTGAGTCGTGTTGTCCATCGGTTGTCTGCCATTCTTGCAACATGACCTGCCCATTGCCATATAAGTTTTCAGCTCTATAAGTGACTATCTAGAGGATACATTGGTTATATACTAATCTTTTTTAGGATTATTGGACTATATATTCGACTAAATGTCATTTCCTATAATCAGTAATAAGTATTAAAACTGAAAAAAGTATAAATCAGACAAGCATTTCCAATCTTTCTATCAAATCCTTGGATCGGTATCCTTGTAAAGTTTGTCACCTCATGCTATTTCTCTGCTGATACTCGTTTATGGAGAATTTCGTTTTCCATTCGGGGTGGGATTCATAGCAATGAAAATGAGCCTACATTCGGGATTAATGAACAATTACTGAGTGTATTAAGAGTTTAATTCATTTGGATACCCCAGTATCTACAGTTTTACACATGATCGCTGAGAGTCCACATGGCTAAGAAGCCGATCACGCAGACCACTTATACAGTAGTAAGAACCATCGCTACTTGGAGCCCAACAATTGTGGCCTTGGGCTATACTAAGATGAGTTTATCAAATGGTTATGTATTTCCCACATGTGCCTGAGATCGGTTGTTGAGATTCAGCAAAGGCTTCCAAATGCTGGTTAACTAGGCAAACGTGCTGAGTTGGGGAATTGGCTGAATACAATTTCCAACTCCTAATTTATTTATTTTGCTTTTGATACGTACTATATAAGGCTTGCTCCTTTATTTAACACCATTCTGTACTGAATTAGGCTTAATAATTATCGAAAAGCTAAGCTAATTGTGGAGGCTTTATGTTTCAAGTTAGAAATAGTTTTAGTTTGGAATCTTGGAAAATGACAAAAATGTATTTATCATTACATGAAAACCTTTTTACTTAGATACAACAGAACATTAATGTATAACATTTTAGGTGCAATTTGAATTTATCCTCTTGTTCGATAAATTCTAACAAATATGGAAATATATTTCCGAAACGCCAGAAGAACTATAAAATTCAATCATTTATTGAATAACAACACAGCATAAGCATAAGGTATGTGCTGCGTTTAGGGTGATCAATTAAAATGTTCAAAGGAAAGGATAATCGATTAATGAGTTATTTCTATCGTCTTTTTTTAGGCTTTGATTACCGAAAAAAAGGTATAAATTTTCAAAAAGCACGCGGGCACAAAATAATGACCAACTTATCGTAAATCTGCATCGTATATTGAATCCCAAAGTAAAAGTTTGTTTTAGAGGGGTATTTTGGAAAAATAATGAAAACTGATTTTCCAGTACATTTATGGGATGGTGTGTGGATAATTTCAAAATTCTGCTATGAACGTTAAGGCTTATGCTAAGTGCAGATAGATAGATAGATAGATACATAGATATGTCAGAACAATGAGTAACGTAAACCCAACAACAGTGTTTAAACCGGTCTGTTGTGGGTTACGGTGATCAATAAAGAAACCATTGGATTCAAACTTTAATTAATATGAATTCTTGATAACGGAAGCTATATCTGCATTATTTGATTAGGTATTAAAATTCAGATTTTAATTTTGATAATCGAATCTACTTATTCAAGAAAGTATTGTATATTAAAACTCCATTACAGGAAATACGAAGGAAATGATCCATAGGCGAGTAGTAAACCATTATCAAATGATTAACTGACTGATTTCCCCACGTTAGGTTACAGTTTAAAAAACATTGCCAAAGACATCGTGCATTATCCTCGTCATCGATTCTAAACCGTAATGCTATCGATCTTCGTCGCAGATTGCACCGTCTTCAACTTTATTCACCAACAGTAATATGTTTTCGCTAGGTAAGGAAATGTAAACACGTCATGCTCTGCTATGTATAGTTTATCTCGATTAACTGGAGAAAAGTGATTCGATCAAATAGGCAAAACAATTTTGTAATAAGATTTCTGCTCAATAAACTTTCACACACTTATCCTAGTAGATCATGAATAGACAGTCAGCACCGAATGTTGATAATTGTCAAACTCCTTGTCTGTAACTGCCTATATTTTCCCCTGGTAACAACGATGACAATGATCACAACAACATCAATAATGGCCTTTATCGAATTTCGAGCCATTGAAGCATGATGCAACCTGATGTCAACCCCACAAGCAGATTTATGAAGAAAGATTAGAAGATTAGAAAACGATGAAGAAAATTAGGTTGAATGACTGGAAAGGTTGCGCTCATATATATATATATATATATATATATATATATATATATATATATATATATATATATATATGTATATATATATATATATATATATATGTGTGTGTGTGTGTGTGTGTGTGTGTGTGTGTGTGTGTGACTTGTAGAGCTGAAACTATCCATCGTAGAAACTTAAAATTTGGGACATATGCACTCCACACAATGACTAGAAGAAATTTGAAAACTGAATCAGGTGGCTTGAATAATTGCTTTTTAAATATGTATCACTTGTGCAGCCATAACAGTTCATTGTAGATACTTGAAAATTCCCATGAACCACCCGATCAATGAGTAAGGAAAACTGCCTTTTTTGTTTTTTCTGACAAATTGGCTGGATTAATTGCATTTTTTCTATGTAGGCTTGTATCACGTGTGCATGCCATACCAATGGAGTCAGAGTGTCATTGAAATTACTTACTTTGGGCAGAGATTGGAGCTCTGACTGTAGATATACTGAACCATGAGTTTGCTCAGAGTGAAGAAAACTGACCCCAAAACAAACTCAACTTTGCGTTATCTTCTGTCCCTGAAGCAAATAAATACTTGTGTTGGTCCTCCGTATTCCCGAAAAAATAACTTTTCCCAGACCAGGAATGGACTTTACAAACCTCTAAAGTTTTCCTTTTCGAGTATGAGGCGCTAAGATGTAAACAACCGGTTATTTCACTGCTGTAACTCCAGTGATGAATGTTCTACACAGCGCGTTTGATGGACTGTTACATTCCATAAGTGTTTAATCGAATTGAAATCAGCGCAAGACATTGACAACTTTTTCATGTTCATAAACCATTGGTCTACTGTGCAATTGCCATTGTAGATAACTGTTGCCATATACCTGGCCTTTAATGATGTCGAGGTAAGCGGTAGTATCCGACACGATGGACCAAGTGTTTCCCAGCAGAATATATCCCCAATCATCACATGTGTCTATCAGCTTGTTGTTTCCCCACACTGCATCCTGGTACCTTTGTTTCCCCAGGATAATGACATATGAGTACTCCTACCTCTTTCTCATTCAGGAGAGAGTGACACTCAGTAGACCAGATTGCTCCTTGATAAAAAGTCCAGCGCTGATGATTGCATGTCATTTGAAGACGCTTTTGGCGATTGGCAATGGATTGTGTGCCTGACATGTGGCCCCATGCGCAACAAGAATCATTTAACAGTGTATCGTGACGCATTCTTTCCTTCACCTTGATTAAAGCCATCTGCATTTTGTGTCTCAGTAGCTCTTACGTTGACTCAGAGTTGGTGGGAAAGCCTCTGTTCACCTTTCCCATCGATAAGTCTTGTCTGTACAATGTCTTGTCATCGTTAAGTGTTACACCAATCTTTTTACAATTCCTTGCTATCGTACAAAACATAATATAACGACTGGAAACTGCGACCAGACATGATTTACAACGATGTATCATTCATCATAGAATTAAATTAGATGCCAGTTATCTTATTGTACTTTTAGAAAGTTAATAGATGAGATTTATATCTGATAAGTTACCCCCTCCTTATCTGTTGTGTGCTCCAAGAAAACATACAATCGATATTTATCTGACTATTTTTCCACAATCATGGTAGGGTTGTGAAATGTTTGGAAAAATTTCAATAAATGTGTGTGAATTCTTGCTATCAAATAAACTCTGTTGACCAAGGATGAATGAAGCAAATTGGATAGAAATATTGTGTTACACTGATCTCCCAAGTAGAGATGGCCTTATACCATTAAAAACAAGTTCGGGATCCTGTAGTCGAACACCAACTGGTGAGTAATAAACAACTGCCTCAGCCACGAAACATGCCATGTTATGTTCATATTCCTACTATCAGATCCTCCTACGAGCAGTGTCTGGAATTACGGACTTAGAAAATATTGAAAAATCATATTCAACGATGATTTGATCATCGAACAATCGTAGATAAGGGTTCTGTCCTTTTTTTCAAAATATGCATTTTTCTTTTGTTTTCAGCGATCCTGGTGATACTGTTTTATCTAGAAAAATGGCGTCATAACTCACCTTTTTTTTTAGTTTTTTGGGGAGGGGGGTGACACTTTTGGACTTCATTTAGAAGCCTATAGTTCATTATTGACTCTTACATTTCCCAGAATTTACATGTTTTGAGATATTTTCTTTTAAAATCTAACTTAGATGCTCACCTGTGAAAAACGCCTATGAGGCCATAAACAGAATTTATTCTGACCACATTTATTCAACATTGGATTTTTTTCACATGACTTCAAATTTCGATGCTATGGTCGTTCAATTATTGAATAAGCTTAATTGTTTTTTTTTTCCAAAGTCTTTTCTGTTTGAAAGAAAAGAATTTAATTCTAATTTTAAGATGTAATCTATCTAGATGGTTCTGTAAATGCAGAAATAAGCAGTAATTAAATGTCCAACGATGGACCTTAAAATACTGATGATGATGATTACGATGATGAGACAGAGTAGTGGGGAGTATAGGGAGAATGTGAATATTTTCTAATCTGGGGTATTCGAACCCTCTACATATGAACTGTACCACATGGGATCTTGTATCATCACAATGGAAAACCAACCCTTTGTTTCTGATCTAACTTGGCCTCTTTTCTTCAGAGTTTGAACAGTCTAACAATAGATGTCTGTTTTAATCGTAACATTGACTGGTAGCAAGTTACCACTCCAACACAATCCCATCAAACATTTAATAAAACTTTCCTTTGGGTGACGTTCCATTTTTAGTTGTATTCTGGCCTATTCGCCTCTACTAAGTAATTGTCTGTGTTGCTTTATATTCTTGTGAAGTATCCATTTTTATCACCAGTCACGAATCTGTCTAAAAATACCGAAATGCGTTCACGGGAGTACATAAAAGTGTAGACGTCCACTCTTGCTTTCTATAATTGTTTCTGGCCACGGACAGGGATGCCAGTTTAGAAGGTTTTTGTTTTGCATTTTTCGGAATTGTTGACAATAATCTTTTTGAAAATTGTATGTTCCTAAGTCTAGTGTCGCCAATTAGGGTATTTGTTTATTTTATCTTATTTTTTTTTTATCTCTGAATTTGAAAGTGACTCCCATAATTGAAGAATTTAAAATCACTTCTTTATTGATAAACCTGGCCACAAAGAAGCTAAAAAAAGTACCAACGCCTTTATTAGATAAGCTACTTTTGGAAGTGGGAGCGATGCACTTAGAAGAATTACCATAAATGGTGGGGATGGCAAAAATGAAGTGGGGGGATTTCGACAAAACGTTGGAGCGTATATGAGAATGTACACATTGATAAAGCTATAATTTGAATCAATCAGAAGCATTCAGAGGAAGACATGATTCAGAAAATTCTATGCTAGAAATTTCACTAGTCAGTCGGTCACCCACCCAAATTGCGTTGTTTTCAATAGCTTCGAATGAATTATTCTGTTCAGGCTATTCGCAGTTAATGACGGAAGTTTTCATGGAGGGCTGGTGGAGAACTACAGGGAAAAAATGTTCAGTCATTTTTGATGATTAGTTGTTGGCTATCATTCGAAGCGCACAGGAGAGGATCATACTGAAAAAACTGGCGGAGAGTCAACTCATTATTATAGAGGAAAAAGAGGTCAGAGTTGTCATAGAAATCATTGCAGAACTCAATGGCATGTTTCTAGAATGTCAGATAACTGTTGGACACTGCAACTCACAACGTAGATCCCCAGAGATTATATGTAGACCTGTGGCTGGCAAATTCAGGATTGAGTGACGAACTAGACACGTACTGACTCTGCAACGCTCGTGACAGAGAGTTCTGTCAAATCCCAGGGACAGTCTATGTCCAATGACGGACGCTAAAAGGATGATGATGATGATGATGATGATGATGATGATGATGATGATGATGATGATGATGATGATGATGAAAAGAGAAAAAGATTTTCACCTCCAACTCGGATCATACAAAAAAAAAAAAAGTATCAGCATGAGAAAGAAAATACTTTTAAAAGATTGTGTTTCCGGAGTATAAAGTTAGGTAAAGAATTCTCCCAAAGAATAAAGGTCGACGGAATAATTGTTCTAAACTGACATATTCATGACATCATTGGCGTTTTCACTTGGTGGACACTCGTTCGAGACTAGGTCAGCATTATAGCTACTTAGTAAAAAGAATTTCCCTCAAAACCCTTAGAATGTTGCACATTGCTATGGATCTTTTTTCACGCAAGTATCCAGCGCGTTTTATCGCTACTTTGAATACTTAAATCTGGCTGCAATGCACCGTTTCGAGTGATAAACCTAACATAGTCACAAATTCTCACTAATTTAAGTATAGATAATATAAAACTGGCTGCAGTATCCAACGTTTCCTGGGGGAGACTCCATATCTAACATCACTGGAAAACAAACGATATTTTGGAGTTCACGCGTCAAAATAAATCGTTTTTTTTATTCTTGCGTTTGTGCCGGGATTAGGCTTATTTCTTGGCTGTGAAAAAAACGTTCTATTGTCAGGTAAGGGTTAGATTCCTTAAAAGCATACTGCCCACCGTAGAATAAGAGACATCCACATGGTTATGAATGACGGATAGATTGTGAGGTTCAGTTTAGTATTATAGCTACATCTTATATAAGGGACCCTTCTATCAGAAACTTTTGAAATGAAAATGACGCAATTTTTTAGAACCTGTCATGGACAGATAGACCCTGCCAAAAAAGGTTTGTAATCTATGCATGGACTTATAATCCATATCACGTAAATTTCACCATTTCGCCGGATTAGGTATTCACATTTTGAAATAAGGACACGACACTGAGAATAAACAATAGTTACAATTTTTTCTGCAATTGGTTTCATTTCGTTTTGGGCACAGAAAAAATAAGTTACGTTCGGTAGGTTCGGTTTTTCGACGACACTACGCATCCCTCACTGAAGGAATCTGCCAATTCCTCAGCCAGAGACTTCTGATTTTGGGCGCAAACAGATAACTGGATTCTATTCCACCAGAAATACCACAAAAGTTTCACTAGAAGTAACACTGATCACTTTTCTGCCATATTTAAGCAGACGGCTTTATATATATTAGCTGTACTTTTTAGACAAAAAAAATGACTGCGACGGCAATATAGTCTGTGTTGAGGGTGATCAATTAAAAATTAGAAAAATGGAAGATCAATAAGTTACTGCTTTCGCTTTTTTCTGTTAGTGATCATTGAAAACGGTTTGAATTTGCATAACATAGCTCTGACTAACTTGACATAAACTTACTTTGTATATTGAACCCCCAATTAAAAACCTATTTTGGAAGGAAAGTTTCAAAAGAGAACACCCCCCGCCCCCCGCTGTTAGCAAAGTTTTTACTATGAACTGTAACAGCTGGGCGACGTCTGAATAGCTAGCTATTAGATAGATGGATACATATTAATCTTAGAAAACATGAATAAATGAAACCCAGCCACAATGATTAATCGAGATTATAAAGTATGATATAAGAGAGATAATCTTGAAATAGATAAAGAAAGAGAGTCGACTCGTATTTAATATACTATAGGAGCCCAGTCAGACTTTTAATTAACCTGTAAGTCATGTAACCTTGAATCCACAATTTGTTAATACATGGTCTAAAGCTTGTAAAGATGACGTTGATGGTTCACCGTCTTTTGTCAGCTGTCTTGATTTAAAGATGGCAGACATTGTTGGTCTCTGGCAATGCTCTGAATGGAATCAATTTCCCAAATATGTTGCACATTGCTTGGTAGAAAATTACATACGAAGTAAGGTTTACAGAAGTATATGTCTCAGAGCAGGTCATTTCGAACTATATTCAATCAATCTTGTTTTAAACTATAAAACCTTTGTAGATTGTTGACTATAACATAGCTTGTAGTAAGTAATTGTTATGGATCTACTTCACAATCCAATCGCCTCTCCAATGGCTTAGTGAAAAAAAACTTCCATCGCTTGCTGCAAATCCTTCCATCTTCAATTGAATTCAGCAAGAACTTTTCGAGATATTGGATGGAAATGTAGATAACATTTGGGCAGTTACCTTTAGTTAAGGGAAATAATTTTTAATGGATCCACTACAATATGTCACGACTTCTTTGCAGCATATCGGTCAACTTTAGAGAAATTTTCATGGAAATTTATTGACAACTTCTGGAGGTATCATGTGTACCGACAGAGGAAATTGGAAGATATTGTGTGCTGTGGACAGATAACAACAATATCGTCGAGGTATCTGTGCATGGATCTATTCTAAAATCTTGTCACTTTTTTTCTTAATGATTTCCCACCTTTTCACAAAATTTCATTTTTCATATTACAAATAGTTAAATATGTAAATTAAAAGAAAAAAACTGTGAGAGAATTTCCCAAATCGTTAAATAAATCATAGTAGAAAGTAATA
The DNA here is from genome assembly GCA_963457665.1 of Thysanoteuthis rhombus. NCBI lineage: Eukaryota > Metazoa > Mollusca > Cephalopoda > Oegopsida > Thysanoteuthidae > Thysanoteuthis > Thysanoteuthis major. The sequence continues at coordinate 4,726,540 of OY735199.1, read as the reverse complement.
GAATTGTTCCATTTACCGTATGGATAAACATACGGAGACACGAAGCTAGTTTCAGAAATCAGTGAAACTGATACATAAATTCTCCATGCAAAGGCTCACGGGAAGTGATGAAACATTCTGAGAATGGGTTATGGGGAGTATTTGACGAGAGTACAAAGACTAGAAAAAGTCTCAATGACGTTTTCATCCTGGTCGTTAAAATCCATTTGCCTTTTGTTGACCAACTCACGTACGTCACTCTTATGATATTGTTTACTGTTTGTCCTCATTATGTCCATATATTTGTTTGTTTATTTGCACTCAAATGGGATGATATCATTGATTGATTTACTTTCTTATGTCATAACAATTGAAATTATGTCATGGAAACTCTTAAGACATTATCTAACCACACATTAAAATAGTTTGAGATGAATTGAGACTTAAAAATATATGAATAGCCTCTGACGAATATAAGCTAGTTATTTGATAAGAATGTACACTGTTACAAAGGAAACCGTAATAGGGAATTGATAACAGATTTCTACCTGGACATTCATTATTTTCAAAATGCTATGTATTTTTATATTGATTTCTGACTCTGGGTTAGAACCTAATCTTGAAAATCTTTAAACGCTTTATAAATGACACACTTCTTTAATGATCTTTTACATGATTACAGTTTGAATAAGCTTCAATAAATTATTGACAAGATCCGTGCTTAACCTATGACTGGATTTAAAAACAAATTTTCCTTTCAATTTGAAAGAAAATGTAAATTATTATAAAGAACAAAATTAATAAAATTTTCATGTCAAAATAAAACATTGATTTTAGATTATTGAGAATTTGAACGTCTGTCATAAAAATATTTTAACTTTTGATCATAAAATTGATAGGAAAAAATATATAAGAGAAAAAATGCTCAAATTTCTTTGATGTTATGATAGATATTTCGTATTCTAGCATTTTTATTAAGTGGCTGCTTTCCCATGATTTCTCTCTCTCTCTCTCTCTCTCTCCCTCTCTCTCTCTCGTTCAGACGGATTGACTTTGAAGAAGTCACACGAAAAAGACGATTATGACTTGTTTTGAGACTTTTTTTGTTGCAATAAAGCACTGGACACAAAACATTATTTGTAAGCTGGATATCACATACACAGCAGTCAATTTTTATTCAGACTTAGTCTTCAAGTTTTCAAAGTGTGTTCATGTATTTATATTTTACCTATTTCAGACATTTTCAGAGAAAAAAAATTCTATATCATCAGAGTCTGTCAATTTTGCTCACTGTTAGACTAGGGACATTTGGGAGTATTATTGCAAGCACTCCGTTATCAAAATGAGACAAGTTGGCTGCGCTAGGGTTAAACTCCTTTGCTTCGTCAAAATTTAAAAAGTAAACAAAACAGAATTCATATCTCCGTACAATATTATTCCGAAACTAAGTGTCTCACTTCAACTCCTCTTTTCGTAGTTGCTGTGAATGCGATCTGCAAACTTCAGCAAAACAAGTCGACCTGAGTTGGGCTTTGGAATCTGGAGTGAATTCGTCATCCGTTTGTCGTACGTCACTGCGTCACTTACGTCCGTTCATGATATCATTGGTTTTTGGTATGGTCACGTAAATCGTACTGAGAAAATCTGACTCTCCTATTTTCGTGTTGTTGTTTGATTTGTCATCACTTTTTGTGTATGGCATAGTTTTCAAAGTATGACACATCAATTTTTGGTGAGGTAAAATTGTAACCATTCAAAGGCAGAATCAACTTTATCATACACATGGAGGTTAAGTAGTGCAGGACCACGCATACATACATATTTAAGTGAAATGGAATATACAATCAGTGATGAACCACAGGAAATATCTTCATGTTATAATCGCTATACAGATGGTATTGAGCACTATTTTACACCGAAGATCGATTTAACATATACAAACATACTTGTATATATATTTAGTACTGATATATATATATATATATATATATATATATATATATATATATATACATATATATATATATATATATATTAGACAAACATGGTTATAAACCCGTTGAATGTCAACATTTTGATCTTAACAAGCGGTAATATGTTTAGTCCTTGTAATTATGAAAAATACACCGATCGCTTTTGAATGATTCCTTAGTCATTATCAAAATCATTAAAGTTACAATTCATGATCTGTTAATTGCAAGTTGAGAAAGTGGGAATGGCACTGAGTTTTTGTTTTGAGAATAAGTCAAAAGCACTCGATCTGAATTATTATTTGGTCAATTCCCAACGCTGATTTCCAAGACCTGCAGGCCAATTTGTATGATTTGTGCTACACAATCTTATTATCTTGATCACTATAATTCTACCTCGTGCCTTACCAATGTAAATATATTTGTTTACTGAACATAAAATTTAAACAAGCAATTGTCTTGCCGTTCTGTGTCAGAGTATGGGATTACCTATCTAATTAAAGGCAGCAATATATGTAGGGATGGTGTTAAGCAAATGACTTTGTGTTTGTGGAAAGCCAAAACAACGAATGATATGTTCTGTCTCAGCTGCTTGAACAAGCTGAAAAATAACTCTATTCCCAGACATGAAAAACATCTTCTTGACATGATCGTGTAAATAACCACTCCCTGCCCTGCCTAAAAGATAAGCGCAGTTTTTTTCCGTGTTTTCTCTCGGATTTTTTTTCTCCTTTGTTTTACTTAGGAAAGTCTTTCACTTTTTAAGATATTTCGTTTCCTCCAGAGTAAACATGGAGAAATAATTCATAACAATCCATCAACGGTATTAAAACAGTTTGAAAATAGTTCGACGTCTTACAACTGTCTTTACGAAGAAGTCTAATGCAGAAAGGCAAATGTCTGAGAAAAGTTCTTCTATTTTGCCAGTTATTTTCACGTGATTTTGCGAGATTGACCTCTGGGTCAGAAATTATCTAAAATACAAATGAAAGTTTATCCAAATTTTGCAAACTTTATATCATTAGCAAGGGAATGAATCGGAGAATATTCTGATGCATGTCTTTTTTACATATCCTGTATGATGAAACAAAAAATATTTGAGCTTGATCATTATTCTCTACTCCAATGAAAACTTAAGAGAAACCGGATTTCGACAAGCCATTTGCATTTTGAAAGTTTTCTGAAATTCCACCAATCATTTTAATGAAATATTCTTTACATATTGCAGCAAAGATTGAAAACTCATTATTAAAACATTTTCGGTGAAAGAAAAGGTAGAATGAGAATTAAATGAAATCTCAGTAAACTGCCTCTTGACCATGAATAAATATTCTATGTTAGAAAAGAAAATTTTCTTGACAATAGAAATTAGTTTAATTGAACCGCCGTAGCCACGGAAGGTAGCGGAGGGGTTATCCTTATATATATATATATATATATATATATATATATATATATATATATATATATATATATATATATATATATATATATATATATATATATATATATATATATATATATGTTTATTTGGATATTTGTGTGTTAACGTGTTAATGTCTTTGTGCATTCCGGTGCTTCTGGCCGTACTGTTCTATCAGCAGATTTGAAAATTGGCATCAGTACTCCACTGGATCCCTTTTAAATATTTTCTTCTTAATTTGTGGAAATAATTTTTCTCAACTTTTGGAGCCCCTCAGTCTGACGGCTCATCAATGAGATCTACATTCTCTAGAATGTAAGTCTTAATTGATGTTTTTTTTTTTTTTAATTATTTCTAATTTTGTCCAGTGGAAAACGCTAGTGATATCATAAAAAGATTCTATTCTAAAGACATTTATCCATCGACAGAATTTTTTTTACAAATTTAAAATTCTGACGCTACAGCTGTTCATTTATTGACTATGATGGCGAGTCAATTACTTATTACTTCATTTTATCAAACACCGTGATTTAAATGATGTTATGAATTGGAAAATTTGAATTAAGTAAAATATTACTTTGCTCTGAAACTTAATTCTATTTGTTAAATAATGTTGTAGAAGAAAATAAACATGCCAAATACTTTTATAATGATTTCCAGAAATTCTATTAGATTTTTGGAAAATTTCAAAAATATTTCAAAAAAATTTTTTTCATTTCTTTTTTCCCTTGATTTGAACTGAAAAATAATTACATAAAAGCAATGCTTAAAGCGATTAAAAAACGAAGGAATTAATTAATAATCATTATCCTTTGTAATTTCAATAGATTTTTAAGGAGAGAGTTCCGATTTAACACGCATCGAAGCCCTGTTACTCAATAACCAGATCGTTTCTCGTTGGACGTTTCAAGCTCTGGAAGGATCCCAAGATAAAAATCAGGTAAACAATAAGCAAATTTGAAAACTATCGTAAAATCATTCTTTGTAGTAATTCCTGAAAAATAGAGATTGGTCCAACGATGTGCAACAAAGGAATTAACAAAAATGTCAAATTTCAACAAACCAATTCTTCCAGATAAAATATTGAATTCAGACAATATCAATAACTACCATCGAGACATCGACAATACATGTGATATCTAAAAACTATTTTTGTGTTCAGCCGTAGTTTACTTTACCAGAAATATTAATAATTCATTTGTCCACCAAACTGATGCTCTTTCTATGCATGTGTAAAATACTGAAAATTTTAAATATGCTCATTTTTCTCCGTTGAACCATCAATTAATTGCAGGGAATTTCATGGATCCAACATGGATCAAATATAATTAATCCATTCAATAGATATTACAAGAATGAGGCGCAGTGGATAAAGAGATCAGTTTGGGTTTTGAATCACATACGGTTCGTTTTGGGCGCAAGCAAATTTTTGACTCAATCTTGACAACGATCATTTCCTTAATCGACTTGTAAAATCTGCTGATGCCTCACATTTTCCAAATGATTAACATAAGAATACCTTTCTATACAGGTGAAAATATGACTGATTCTAATCGACACTGAAAGAACAATATTTTTCAGATTGAGTTAGATAATTATCAGATCACATCATCTGCTGAGAGATAATGAGTATTATTCAATCATTTGAAAAGGTGTGGAAGCTCTGCTTAGTCAATATTAGATAAAAAGACATCAATGCTCAGGGAATATCAGATAAGCAAGTTTCTTCCAAAACGCTCTCCTCTGAAACACCTATCTTTCAGGAATGATGATGATAGTCCTTGGAAACTGTAGAACAATCTGTTTACTATTCTCAAATATCATACATGAGTGCTATAGTATCCTTTATGATTTCTAAACTTGAGAGATTCTAGTGTACTTATTCTTTAAACATAGATTTATATATTGTCCCGTATATTTGCAAAATGGTTGAAAGTAGTTGATCAAATGCGGCAATTGCTAAAATATCCTGTTGTAGATGATTATCTTTTGCACATTTTAGAACATATCTGTGTTGATAAGAAATACATTCGTTACTAGGCAACAAATTATCATAGGAAGCGTTGTTATCTACATCTGATCGGCACTACGTCAGATTCACCTTACGACAAGGCGTAAGACTTCCCAGACTTTCTCTTGCATACAATAAAAACAAAAAAAGTCATATGGGATACGTTTAAAAATCTTAATGATTGAATGTTGAATAAGAAATTCTACTTCTCAAACTGATAGTTCTGCATTCACGAAGCACTGCAGAATTGGTTTCTATAGTAAACCTACATTCCTAACCAAAAGTAAAAATTACAATTGACAATAAAATCAGAATTAAAGCAGTAACTTGGATTCATACCCATCAACACCTCAGCCATTATTTCCGTTTTCGTGCTGCTTCCCTTGTAGTTACATAATGTCTTGATAAAATAAAACATAAGAAAAAAAGAAAATAATCGTAATAATAAAATTATTTCATCTGGAAAATTGATAACTCCATATCAATGTATATAACACAGCTCCACATCTTCCGTGTAATCAGTGGCCTATTAATGTAACCAGACTGTTCTGATTTCTTTTCATGTAATTAAATTCCTATTATTTTCAAACATGTTCGTTTAAATCCATTTATATAGAAAGAAAAATGGTAACTTAATACGTTTCATTTCAAAGTCAGATATACAAAGATTGATATAATTGCAGTATGTTGCAAACTGTGCTGCGTATGATTACTCAAAATATTTTTTCTTTTCCAGTATAAACTCACGAAGTAATCTTGGTAAAATTACAGTAGGGAAGTTCTTAATTTTATTATTATAATTATCATTATTTGGGACAAGAAGAGGAAAACCTGCAAAATAATAGACATGACTGTGCCAGCTGATAACAGAGTAAATGGGAAAGAGAATGAAAAGCTGGGAAAATACCAGGACCTGGCAAGGGAGCTAAAGAAGATGTGGAACGTTAAAGTCAGGATAGTATCAATCGTAGTTGGTGCATTCAGAATCGTATCCAAGCAATGAAAGTGAAATTGAAAGAACTGTGGATAAGAGAATGGATTGAGACGATGGAGACCAAGGCACTGCTGGGGACTGCACGAATACTGAGGAGAGTGCTAGGAAAATGAAATCTACGAACCCAGCTGTTAGTAGTGGCCTAACAGAGAAGAGATGACGAGAGAGAGAGAGAGAGAGAGAGAAAGAGAGAGAGAGAAGAGATGAGAAAAAACAAAAACAAAGACAAAATGAAAACCCATACACCACAAGCGATGCTGGAGGTATGAACCACATTACTGCTGTAATAGGTGAGGGAGATATGAGAGGAAGGCTGAAAACCTGAAAAGTCTTTCTGTCACTCAGCCTCCAGCGAAAACCCCTGGGCTACTGGTATCAAACTGTAAACCACAGCACTGAGTGTGGAGAGGAGGGCTGGAGGCCTGAGGAGGCTTGCTATCAATGAATCTCCAGCTTTGACCACCAGGCAACTGAACAAGATTAGGGCATTGACTGCACAAGACCGATACAAGTACCTAGGTGTCCTTGAATGTGACACGATAAAACGGGAAGAGATGAAGGAGAAAATTAAGAGAGAATACCTCAGAAGGATAAGGAAAATATTAGAAACCAAATTAAATAGCAGAAATCTAATAAAAGGAATGAACACCTTGGCTGTGTCAGTAGTTAGGTATACAGGACCATTTCTAGGATGGACAAAGGAAGAGCTCCAATCAATGGATAGGCGAACAAGGAAACTTATGACGATGCATAAAGCATTACACCCTAGGGATGATACAGATAGACTATACGTTAAGAGAAAAGAAGGTGGTAGGGGGCTCATCAGCATAGAAGATTGTGTCCAGAGAGCTAAAGTAGTCCTAGATAGATATGTGCAAACAAATAGTGAAGAAATCATGAAGAGCGCGAGGGATAGTGCAACAAACAATAAAGTAGAAAACAATGGAACAGTACAGCAAACTAGAAAAGAAAAGTGGGAAGGGAAAAAATTGTACGGCGAGTTTAAAAGACAGATAAAAGATATAGTAGACGAGAAATCATGGACGTGGTTACGAAAGGGAAACCTTAAGAGAGAAACAGAATCGCTCATCATGGCAGCCCAAAACAAAAGCATAAGGACAAACTACATAAAAGCAAAAATCGACAGAACACAGACAAACAGCAAATGCTGCATGTGCGGTGAAAGAGATGAGACAGTAAACCACATAACTAGTGAATGTAGTCAGCTCGCCCAGAAGGAGTATAAGCATAGACACGATAGAGTAGCAACGATGATACACTGGGAACTAAGTAAACAAATGGGATTCAACCATGGGGAAAAGTGGTATCAGCACAAGCCAGAGGCAGTTTTGGAGAATGACAACCACAAACTACTGTGGGACTTCGACATCCAAACTGACCACCTCATCCAGGCAAGAAGGCCGGACTTAGTAATAGTAGACAAAAAAAGGAAGGCCTGCCAAATAGTAGACGTTGCTGTACCTGCAGACCATAGAGTAAAAAAGAAGGAGGGTGAAAAAAGGGAAAAATACCAGGACTTAGCAAGGGAGTTAAGGAAAATGTGGAAAATGAAAACCAGGGTAGTACCGGTCATAGTGGGCGCACTAGGAACTGTCCCCAAAACGCTGAGGGAGAGACTGGAGGAGATCGGGATTAGGGGGAGGATAGAGACCGTACAGACCACAGCGCTACTTGGAACTGCACGGATACTGAGGAAGGTGCTAGAGATATAAGTACTGCAACGAATAGTAGCTCTGTCATGATATGCGAAAGAGGGAGGAGACGTTAGCTGAGGACCTGAGGAGACTTATTGTCACTCAGCCTTCAGCGATAACCACTGGGCAACCGGTGTGAAACTGTAAATCGTAGAATTACTGCGACCTATGAGTAGTAGGAGAGGAGGGCTGGAGACTTGAGGAGACTTGCTGTCACTCAAACTCCAGCGGTTACCACCAGGCAACTGGTGTGAGATTCCAAATAATAATAATAATAATAATAATAATAATAATAATAATAATAATAATAATAATAATAATAATAATAATAATAATCTATCTTGATTTCAGTACATGCATTATTAACTTATTCTAATACTGATACAATAGGAATGTAGCTTCACGGTCAGGTCATGCTAAAACCACTGTTTCTTGCCAACTACATTTGAGCGGTTATGCAGCCGCTCAGTACTTAAATGGATGATCAGTTAAAAAACAGTTACTGAATGTAACATGAGGCCTTCTTAACAGACTAAACAAAAAACGTAAGAAATAAACAGGAATGCACTAAAACCAAATGGGAGATGGAAATAGACTTGTATCTGGAGATTTCGACGATAGAGAAAAACGTGCTTGTGATTTTATCAAAGGTTTACATTAACAAACGCTCAAATGCTTCTTGGACTTTGTGCATACTTAGATAACATGGAATCTTGCATGTATGGGCGTGATCCACCTCTCATCGAGTGGATCGGATTCAGGAGAATATATATTTCAAGGGGAAGGGTCAAAAGTATATCTTTCGAGGTAGAGGCCAAAAAAATACATCCGGAATGTAACTTGGTGGCGACCCTGTTGTTACACCGAGGAACTGTACTCGCTGCCATTCGCTGTGTAAGCCAGCAACATGTTTTAGATGTCAGATAGGAGATGGAGACAAATGGCCTACCCCCTCCAAGTGACACGAACACAAGAACGCATGCAGATAAAAATACATACTCATAAAATAGAAAAATTTGGTTGAGATTCACATTAAACTATTGCACAACCCCCTTATTTATTGACTGTAGGGCTCAAGCTTTTAAACCCTGCTACACTCAGTGGGAAGGCCTGATCACGGGAGAGGGTTCTTTTTCGCCCCAACCCCAGCAAACACCCACACTCCCATGGTACGGTACGAAGATGATTTTAGATCTACTGATCAATCTGATAATTGTAAAGTGCACCTTTTGCAATAGACAGTCAAAAATTACCCAAGCGCCAGTTTTTTCTAAGTATACCATTAGCGAATAAGTAAATGAAGCTCATAGCAGCCAAATAATCGTATCATTTGAGTTGAAAAAAATAATGTATTTTTTCAATAATGCTATGAAGTAAGCTGACAACTATTTTAAGTTTTACGTCACAACTTTCTAAACTATTCTCAAATATGACAATATAGCAAAATTAGATTTTGCTATCCTTGTTGCTTGTTGACAACTATATAAATACTAGAATTAATCATAAAAAGTTTATTCATTTATAGATGAACACAATGATGCCCTGAGACATTTTATTTGTTATTTTAGTTTTTTTATGATTCAAGCATCCCATCATTTTTTGAAAGTCTCAATAAGATACAAGCTACTTCAATGTAATCAGCTATAATCTATGACATTAGTGTTATATAATTAGAAGGAAGTGAATTATCCAATGGGACGCATAAGCGACACACAAACAGAGAAAAATATGCAGATATGCTAAATATATGTATGGGTAATTCAACTAATCTTATTCTGAATTGTTTTTTCGAGCCCTAACTCAATGCGGGCTGTTTTAATGTGGGATCAGATATATCGTCTCAAGAGTTTCTCTGACGTAATCTATGACGTATTTGTAGTGTCTTAACAGGAAGGTAAAATAACTGATAGGACGTGTGAATGACAAACAAAAGAGAAATTTGCATATAGGCTCTTTATATGGATGGATAATGAAGCAGTGGGTAATGAACTTTCAGAAATAATAAGTTGCGTAGGAAATGATGCTGTATTTTGAAAGAAATTCAAATATGAACAAAGTTACATTTTAGTCAATCATGTGATTATCATCATTAGCAAGGACGAAAGCCTATGGCGAAACCAATTATTTTGTTCTCTGTTGAGCGAACCTAGCATTTTGGACGAAAACCGTGAAATATAGTAAGCTCCATCTATAACGAACGCTTATAATAAGTGTATCAAAAAAATGAAATTCAATCTGCTTCAGTAACAGAACAGAATATTTGGTGGCTTAAATCTCGCTCAAGTGGAATGGCCAATGCGAAACGACCAGCAGATTTGCTTCGAATGCTAATTGCGATTGCTTTCAAGAGATGAAGATTGGAAATATAGCGCTATTTGGTTTCAACTGAACGATGGTAATCAGCAGCAGCAGTAGTATCTAATTAATGTCCATGGTTGGATATAAACTTTCCCAGAGATCTACCAGACCTCTTTATTGTTGACATATTATCTGAACGCGTTTAGTTACGCAATCTTATATTTTACCAGTCATAGTTTTGCATATGATCTCTGGAAATCCTTGTTTTGAGTCATGATGTTCAGTAGTTGTCCGTCATTCTTGTTCCATGACCAGCACATTGCCATTTTCTGATTCCTGTCTTTACTTTAACATACTGTGCTGTCTTATGGTCTCTCAATGAGATTTTGTGCATGGTCTTCTCTTGTGCACGTTGTATGATTCTCAGTTTATGAGTTGATCTTCTAGTTAGGTTCTATTTTCTGGATATTTAATCGACTATTGAGAAGATACATAGATTGCACACCTGGATTTTTAGGAATAATGGGATTTTCAAGGTAGATGTAGTTATCGACTTTTTTCAGGCCAGCTTTTTCGGTTTTGATTGTGTCTTTGTCCTGAATGTATTTGTTGTAGATGACATTTGTTTTACTAAAGTTCACATGAAGACTTACTTTTTTGCTTCCTTATTCAGTTCATCTGGCACTATTTGCAGATCACGAGGGTTCCCAACAAAACAGAAAATGCCGTCAGCAAACCTGAGGTTACTTAGGTATTTGACGTCTATTTTGATTCCTTCATCTTCCCAGTCCAGTAGTCAGAATATTATCCCAAGGCAGGCTGTGAAGAGTTTGTGTGAATTGATATCACCTTGTCTCACTCCTTTTCCGAGCTGAAAGGGTTTTCAAATTAAGTTATCACCTCAAAGTAAATCTACGAATACGACTGGCAGCGACAGCAGTTGCAATGGGAATGCAATGCTATTCAATTAGAGTGCATCCTTACTGGCAAAAGCCAATAAGAGAGTGTATAAGAGACTGAAAGGGAGACTGGAGGATGAAATGACTAAAACGTTGTGGTGATAACAACGAGAAAACGAAAATTGAGTTCAGTTGTCAGAGAAGAAGCAGATGAAGTTTAACCCCTCTAAGATAAAAGGGGATGGCCCTCGGTGCAAACAACCCTAACTGTTTATTTCACAATGGAGGAAAACGGCAGTCTCCATGAACTAGAGGCTACCATGCTGGAAAAAGACCTGAGGACACTCATTAACTCAAAACCTTCATTCACTCAACGCATACAGCATAAAGTTATCTCTTCAAGCAAGACACCTACCTACATCTGACACAAATGCAAAAATCTCGTGGACGACTCACTACATATATACAAGTAATTTTTCAGATCGCATCTTGAGTTTGTCTCGTCTGCGTGGTCTCCCCACCAGGAAAATAACTCTGAATCAATTGAGAGGAAAGTGTTATAAAACTTTTTCCTAGCATACAGCATATGCCATACTCACAGACACTTCAGTGTTTGAACCTAGAAACTCTGGACTACATGGGAAAATGCGCAGACGTACCGGAACATTCAGAATACTTACAGTTAGACATACATACGATGTTAGCTGTCAGTGCCACATATGCCCCAGCAAAAAGCTGTTCACCCCATCACTCAGCACATCGAGGCGTAGGCACTGCAGAAAACTTCAGACCTAAGAGGCCACAGGTGTCAGAAACAATTTCTTCGGAGCTACAGTAGTCAAACTTTGGAACAGTCTATCTAAAATAACACTTTCATCTAAAAGCATTGGGGAATTCAAAAATTATATACACAGACATTGGTCACATTGTGTTTGCACAAGCATTTTTATACTAATCTTTAAATCCAAAATACAGCATACTATAACGCTTAATCACCCCCCATCCCCCACCCCGACGCAGCAAAATGAGACTCTATCCACAGATTTCCGTTGATCCGCTGAATTACTATCAGGGAAGATATAGGTAACAGAATGTAAAAATGTTGTCCATATCTTTCTAGACGAGTCAGTGCAATTCGAATTTTTTCTTGGACAATTAAACTCTCAAGATAAATGTACACCTTCATATCATCATTATTCTCTTAAGATCTGTCATTGGACATAGACCTTCCTCAGGATTCACCACACTTCTCTATCGTGGGCGTTGCAGAGCCAGTACTTTCTGAATTTGTCTAACTTGTTTCAACATCTAATATTCTGTCGGTCTTGGTTGTGCATATGATCTCTGGGGATTCATGTCGTGAGTTGCAATGTCCATCAGTTGTCTGCCATTCTTGTAAAATGGCCATCCCATGGCTCTTTGAGATTTTCAAGGTATTCTGTGATGTCCCAGACCCCTGTGTTGTGTTCTTTCCATGTAAGGTTGAGCATAATTCTTTCATGTACACGTTGCATGGTTCTCAATTTGAGGGTCTGTCTCTTGGTTATGTTCAATGTTTCAACTTCATAAGTGACTAACGGGATGATGCATTGGTTGTACACCCTTCTTTTCAGGGTTAATCAGATCTTCTTGTTTTTGAAGTTTGAGCTTGTTCTGCTGAAGGCTTGCCATCCTCGGGTGCAACCGGATAAGTCCATTTCAGCAGTGCTCTATACACTGATGAAACTATACTGCTAACCGTATAACAAAGTTATTCCAAACTATACACAGAGGAGTTCCCAAACACCTTCTTGGTTAAGCAAAGAAAAGCACATGGTGCCCAAATCTACATATACTAGACTGACTTATGCAACTGACCGACAAGCCGGTAACATTTGGAATATTAATGACGCTTGTCAAAGTTGTAGACAATGTAATATATATTCTGAGGGAGAGAAGTACAAATAGACCATAAGATGAAGCCATTATCGATATCTTTACAAATAAGTCTCTCTGCTTCAATTCTGTCTAAGAGAAGGGAATCATTACGCGACAAAGATAGTGATAAAGCAAAGGAAATTCGACATAAACATTACTAAAAAAAGATGAACTCAAAGAAAATTTGCGCTTGGACATTCGGTGTAAAGCCCATCGTCCGAATGCCGAGGAAGACGACTAACATATAGAACCTTCGCGTTGGGGAAAATATTCTTCAAGGTCTTAAATAAATTTGATAATGAATATATGTCGTTTCCTGAAAAAGCCTCACTCGATCCATTGTCCATAAATAAATTGTTGAAATGAAACAGGAATAAAAACAGAGAATTGAGTCCATTGTAGCTGAAAAAAATCGATAAAGGTCAGGGTTAGTGCAAGGACAATGGATTACGCAATACATTGATTAACAGCTCTTGGATTCGCTGCCGGGCATAAGCAGCGGGGAAAAACTGAAGAGAAGAGACAAGTTCAGCGATAAATTAGGTGTCCGGTTAGAACAGATAAGATAGATAAAAAAAAGTAGACAAATAAATATAGCAAGTTCAACACAGCTGTTAGAGTAACAGACAAAAGCAATGAACTTTAGGATTCAATTCCAGGTCTTGAACTGATGGGAATAGAAAAAAAAACGAGTTTAAATCGGGCTCCGACTTTAATCACAAATGATACGGTCTCTTTTGTGTTAAAATCTACTAATCCTTCCTGTAACCTCTTCTGTCACAAGTAATCCCAACTTGTTAAAACTAAAAGGAAGAAGCCCCTCCTCACTCACCATTATCAAGGTATTATTGAATAAAAAACGATAAACTAGTGTAAGAACATTTTGCTATTTGCATGTTGAGAAGAAGATAGCAATATCCGATCGGCAAAACAAGATCAAATTTCAGCTGATATTGCGTGTGTCTACTTTGCTCTTTGCAAGCTGTTTGTTATTTTGATTTAAAGGTTTCGTCACTGGCATGTCTACAAAGCTGACAAAGAAGCAAGTGGATGAGTTAATACATACACTAACACTTTCCTCTTAACTACCTGACTTGACAAAAAGTTGTTACATGATACATTCATCGTTAACTTTCATTGAAAACTTTTTACTCATCAATTTGAGACGTTTGATATTACCATTGATGAATGTCCAAATACAATCAGATGATTTCTTTAAAATGAATAAAAACGTTTGAAAGAGTGCCATTGACTCTATATGAAAACAAATAGAAATGTCGGAATTGGCAAGAAGGTATCTGAAGATTATTGCACACATTAAAAGTCTCATATCTTTAGTCCATTCTAATGCAACGTTTTTGTTGGACATATACCCCAGCTTTGAAATTAAATTATAGAAATTCGGCACAAAAATTAGTTTGAGATCCCAATTCAGATCCCATACGACGGGAGCTTCTACTGTCACGTAAATATGTCCATATCATCTTGATTAAAGACGTTGCAGACGGATAGATAGGGTCTTCTTCATCATAAATTGAAGCCCTGAGAATATATCGACCGAAAATATTTTGCTAGAAGCAAATCAATCAGTGATTAGAATAAAATTAACACACCAGTGAAAAAGGTACGGAATAATGAAACCATTTTTCTTCTGAAACTCAAATAGTTTTGAGAGGTTGAAGAAGTTGTCGAGGTTCCCTGCTTGGGTAGTTTAATGTTTTGGGAGCGTTAGTATTATCAATAGGACAGTGAATCAGTGTAATGATATTGTAGTTTAGTATATAAAGTGAATTCGCTGAAATATTCGTAGAAATATTAACAAATTTGTCTCGCAGGTGAAATTGCTCGTGTCAATTGATTTAGATAGGATTCGCCGAATAAAACTTTGCTTCGGGGAGGTTGAATATGCAACCGACCATTAGCAATCGTGCTCCCTCGTCTAGCGCACGGAATGAATACATGTAGCCAATACCGTTGGAGCATGCGTAATCCTCTCTTGCCACTACTGGTGGTGCAGGCATAATCTTTGTGACTTCCGATGGCGCATGCGTGAACCGGTAGGAAATGGCGTGTCCTAGCTTTATTTCTTAATTTTTTTTCTGTTTTTGATGTTGGTGATGGTTGGGGCTGTTCAATATTGCAGGATTATGTGAACAATACTGTCGTCGGTCAGTCAGATGAATCTTCCATCATTCTAAAGTGTAAGTGGTTGGTTGGCTCACTTGTTCCGTTCGAGATGTGTACGAATTTGTTCGGCACCGTTTTTATGATTGGCCGGATGTGATAGACCGATTTTGCCGTCAAATGCATTTGAAATATGAGATATGTAAGTCCGATAGTAGTTGTTAAAACAAACCCAACCATTAAAAAAATAGTCGGGCAGTAAAAATAGCGCGTGAATGCAAAGGATGTACAAGATGATCCAAAAAAATAATGACCAATTGTTACATCTGGTAGTTGAGATAACAACAAGAGGTAAGATAAAAAAAATATCAAATAAAAAGAATGGTTTAATGTATAATAAGAGAGAGAGAAGATTGTAAAAATAGGACGATCAATGGAATAAACATATGTCCACACAAACACTCACACACACACACACATACATATATATATATAAAGAAAGAGAGAGAGAGGGGGAGAGAGGGAGAGAGAGGGGTGAGGAGAGAGGAGGGGAGAGACTAACATTACCAGTATTTCATCAGAGACAAAACTGCAGTTACTGGATACTCGTCTTTCTTTCTATTTTGCGCTCTACCGGAAATTATTATCTGAATGTTCCCATATTTACCAAATTTCAGTATCGGAGAGTGAAGGAAGATTTTTAGAAAAGATAACTTTTCCTAATATGACTGATTACCAATACTTCAGATTAGTTTTTATATCTATCTAATCTGCAACGAATTTGTATGTCTTCAGTCTACTAGTTTCAATGTCAGCTGATCAAGTCGCTCCAATGTCGCCTAATTTTGTACATCTGCTTGGAATATCAAGTCATAATTTTTTCTTTGAAAGTCATAGAGGGAAATTTATAAGTGGTCTATATGTGTATATATATATATATATATATATATATATATATATATATATATATATATATATATATATATACATATATACAGTATATGTGGTACAGATCAGGCTAGCAGTATAACATAATATGATAAATATCGATAATATAAAGCTACTTCTGAAATGTAATGGATTTATTCCATAGAGTGCTCGATATATACAACATTTCCCTCATAAAGTTGAGTTGTTTTAGAGTAGAGTTGGAAATAAGTAGTAGATTGTGGATTTGCTACACAAACTAGCTTCTGTTTCTGCCCGAAGAGGACAGAAACATGAGCTAGTTTGTGTAACAAATCCATAATCTACTATATATACATATATATATATATATATATATATATATATATATATATATATATATATATATATATATATATATATATTATCATTTGTATCTCCTTTCAAACAAACCTGCAAAGAACGGGAGAAAACATCCAAATTTCTTCTATTCAAACGTTTGATGCAATTTGATGTTAAAAAAATCTCTTCTTCGAGGTCGGCATTACTGTTGTTCTCTCAATGTGGCCTTCTCAAACCTAGAGTCGCACATTTCGGAAATTAACATGTAAAATTCATTTCAAGTTTCATCCGGATTTCTTGTAGTGGATCTTCCATCAGACAAGTTTCATTTTTAACCAACCATATTTCTCTATAGAAGGTACCTCTTCGATTTTTCAACAAGAAAATCAACAGGAAAGTGTTGAATATTCAATACTTTATTTTGAGATATGAAGTATGAAATATGCCAATAGTTCAAGTGAAAAAACTAAGCATTTTCGGAAGGGATTTTTATGATGTTAACCAGGAAAACAAAATCATTTGGCTTGACTTCTCTTTGATCATATCTTGAGACCCCATATTAAAGAAATATGAAACTCCAGTTTTCCTTGCAAATTTTCGCACAATAGTGAGAGATATCAATATGAAAGGTATTAACGTCAATAACTCTACATTTGAAACAAATGCTTTTCAAATCATGCAATGATAACTCGAAACAGATGACAGAGTTCGCATGATATGTTTGTAATGTGATAGTAAATTATAACAGCTAACAAAAATAGGAGTGAGATGAACCATTGACCTCATGCACATCATCCACAATAGTTTCACGATAGCATAGAATGACACTTTGTAAGGAAGTCGGTCTATAAGACAAACTACGCCAATGCAGATTGTAACCTGGCTCCACCACAGATCTTAGCGATAACAAGTCTAGTCTGACCTTAGAGAGAAAGAGAGAGAGAGAAAGAGAGAGAGAAAGAGAGAGAGAGAGAGAGGGGGGGATCAAGTCTTATCTCGTCTCAAGTGATTTTCGCACTAAATACCAACGCCACTATCGGTGATACAAGTGTGATTTATCTTGGTCATTGTATTAGCCTTACATCCGGATACAATGAAAAACTGGCGTAGAATAAATTTCTCGATCTTTTTGCAGTAAACGATATTATATGTATGTCAGCATAACATCATGACTTACACAGCAGAGCAACAAGAAAATAACAGCAAAACAGAAATTAAATGGTGGTGGGGATCTGGGTTTCAAGATTAAGTTGGTAAATGATCCCGTAGACTTCAATCATATCTGTCCCATCATCTCACACAGCGCAGCTCTCTGGTCAGTACACAGGAATCAGTACTGCACTCAATCATGAAGCTTCCTTATTCATTTCCTTTCTTCTGTGCTGACATGTCTATATAGGAAGCAAGTGCATAATAAATACATTCGAGTGTGCTGCATGTAAGGTTGCTTTACACAAACTTTAATCCTCTTGTCCGGGTTGGGACGGACATCCGGTCTATTGATTTCCCCCCAAAAAACAGTTGTTCTAGTTTTGATTCTTTTTTCTCTTTATTTTAACTCACAAAATCCCACTTTTTTCTCTTATCAAAAAATGCTAAATATCCCCTTAGAGGGAAAGGGGTACTTGTAAACTAAAAAAAGATTCTATTCAACTATTTTCTCTTATTTTAATGGTCTTTTCAAAAAAATCATGATTATGTGAACAAACAAAAAAAAATGTTCAACATTCTGCACTTTTTTCAATTCCGGAATATATTGCCGAGAATTCTTACATCTCTCTGTCTGGCCATGCAAGTTATTTTCTTCTCATCTGTATTCATTTCACTGCTCATTTCATTTGTTAAGCATGTGGTTTCTTAAAATCTAGAAAAAAATCAGGATTTTGAATATGCTTTTTAATAATTCTTCATATATATAACAAAAAATGAAAGTCACCCATGTCAGTATTCGTTATAAAACCTGCTTGCCGTTCATATATGTGATACAAAAACGTGAAACTTTGAGATGGAAAAATAGAATTCCATACTAAATTTGAAAATGTAAAAGTCATAAGATTTTAATTTTTTCTCATTTATGAAATGAAAACGTTGATATCAACGATTTTGTAAACAATTTAGGATGTAAAAAATCAGTATATACAACAACATTCATCACTGGCCATATAGGCCAGCCATATTGTTAAAGAAAGTTGTATTTGAATATATATTTGATTCGTCTAGATACTATTCATAGTTTTGAGAAGGGTTATTGACACCCAAAAAAATTTTGCACATGATTCAAATCTTCCAACCCAATGCAGCCCCTCCCCCAGGGACCAAGGATGAAAATCATGGCCTAACAAGAAAAGAGGAATGAATCGACATTACCCGATTCCTATGTTGTAACGTACCTACTGTTGGAATAGTCCGTTTATTATCCTCATTCGAAAATTCAATTTACGACTATCACATTCGGATTTCACGCCTGAAGAGGGCCTGGAGTGAATCGGTCGAAACTTTGTGTTTAAAACATTAACAACAACATGCAATTGAATTGTCCAAAAAAAAAAGACTCCTTTAATTATATTTGACATGTTTTGAACTTATCGGGAAAGACCTGGATATTCAGTGCCTGATCCAATTATCATTAAAAACAAATTATTTGAAAGCCATCATACTGTATACATTTACGAAGCAAGGGGTCTGGTAAGGGGTGAAATATTGACAACTGTCAGCTCTGAGCTCATATTGTCTTTCCCCCACACAGCCGCCACCTTTCGATTCGTTTTAAATACCAGTCATGTTTCTCACTGACAGTCGGGGAATTGCACTTGTCAAAGATATTACGGCTTGTGGAGTATGTAGAGAGGCGACAGACAAACCAAGTAGTGTTTGAATCTTAACAACATAGCGAGCCGTGCAGGGGCAAACGAAACAACCTAGACGAACTAAACAACAGATGTTTGAAGTCCGGAATCGACCATCGAAAAATATCCTCTGAATCACTGAGATTCCCCGGACACAAATCTACAGGAATCTACAAGGACTAAAAAGAACTATATATATACATATATATATTTAACAGAAGAAATAAAAAAAATGAAATTTGTATTCTCAGAGATAAAAAAAACAGAATTAGCAGTCGATAAACAGCGTTCCTCTTCTGATATAGATCCGGTTGACGTCAAGCCATTCCTTCTATGAGAGACTGCTGCCAATTGCAGTTTCGACTAAAACGCGACCCTTCTTCAAAGGAACAAAGACATCGTGGGTGAGAGGGGATTAATGAGAAATAATCGTAGACAAGCATATGAGCCTGCAAAGTCTGTTGTGTTAACACGACTCTTGTTTTCTGCACAGTTAAGATATCGTTAACAAACATTTTAGATCAATTTTGTGAACTACTGCTTTGTAATTATGATGTTAAATTCACTTATGTAGTTAACTAGCCAATCAAATACAACTCAGCAGGATTCTATTCACGCTTAGATAGAAGGAAGAGACACGAAATAAGCTTCAATGATCTTTAGACAGGGTTTCTTTTCATTGTAAATATATTTCTGTCAAGCATCTCGAGAAGATGAAACAAACATAAGGTCACATGTATCGAACGTATTTACTTCTCAACTTTCAAGCGTATTGATTATTAGTTTCTACTTTCAGCAATGACCTTTTTGAGATTCTATGACCTTTGCAGAGTCTTTGCACGTTGTTTCAAAAATGCTTTCGCCCCTAAACGCCTTCAAAATAGTTTTTCGGTAGATATTTTCAGAACGGATCTTTAATAAATCATGCATGTGAATCGATGCATGTCAATCGGAGGCAAAGACATGCTACCCGGAAAATATTTTTTCAATTCTTTACAACCTTTTCGAATGGCTGAGAGCGCCATGTTTCCACTCGAATCACACAGGTCAGGATGTACCCGCTTGACGGTTATATTTCTTCGTAATAATAAATCGACCCAAACTATTCGATAGTACCGGAAACCGAACCCATACCCTTTGTGTGTGAGGTAAATGTGGTTACCATTATCCCATCTGAGCAGGCTAAATCATATCTAAATTTATGGAGCTGAAACATGGAATCTAATCAAAAGATTGACCCTCAAGCTGAGAACCGTGCAATATGCACACGGGAGAACCATGCTGAGCATCACATGGAGAGATCACAAAACAGTGCAGATTACTGGAGAAAAGATAGCAGTCCCAGACATCCATTGGGAAACTAAAATGGCAATGGGCCGGTCATGTTGTAAGAACGTCAGACATTGGATTGATGTCACGCACGACTCACGATGTGGATCTCCTGAGATCATATGCGAAACACTGATCGGTAAAACATATGATGGTTTGACGATAGAGACATGTTCACAAAGTATTTGCTCCACGATGCCAATGATACAGAGGTGGGCAAATTCTGAGAAAGGTCTATTTCCAACGATGGACGATAAGAGAATGATGAAGATGGAATACACTCGATAGAAAACAAGATAAATTTATTCACGCCACACAATTTGTTGATGAATATACAGTCGGATAAACAAGTGAATCAAAGAGGAAGGATTTTGGCAAAAAGGTACAAATTTCTATCAAATAAAAATGTACAATTATAGTTGAGAATCGGTTTTAGTAGAACAATACTTTCACGAATTGATATGTTTATTGTTATACATTTGTATCCTTGGAGATTATCCCGTATTTAGAGTGTACTTCAATGAATAGTATGGTAAAACGTACTTAACATCATCATCATCATCATTATTCTGACGTCCGTCGTTGGACATAGACTTTCCCGAAGATTCGCTTCACCCCTCCATCGAGCCAGTATTTCCTGAATTTGTCTGGTTCATCATGCCATATTTCTTTTTGTTAGCAACATTTTTCGGAAATGATCCCAGGGGATCCATGTTGTGATTCGTGATGTCCAGCGGTTATCTAATATTCTTGCAAACATGACCAGGCCAATACCATTTGTGTTTCTCTAATGGTTTCTATGAGGTCCCAGACTTTTCCCTAACATCCTGTATTGTCTTCTGATCTCTCCATATGAGGTTGAGCATGATTCTCTCATACTGGCGTGAATGAGTGACTGGCATGTTAGAGCCGCTGCATTGTTGGCGAATAAACAGCATTCAACGTATTTATACGCGTGCAGACATTTCGAATAATGACTCGAAATGTTTTGTATATTTATTTGTTTCAATTAACAATAGAAACAACTGTAACGATTATGACGTTTATACATTTTTGACAATGTTTGTCAATATTCGCTTCTATAATAAAACTTTGTGTTTCCAATCTCCGTTTAAACATGCATGGCAAAAATGATGATTGAATCTGAAATGAATCCAAAACGGGATATGAATAATCTACGAATATATATATATATATATATATATATATATATATATATATATATATATATATATATATATATATATATATATATATATATATATATATATTGCATATATTAGTTATAAACGATGTGCAGATTGCTTTCTTACTCTTTCTATCTTTTCTTTCTTCCTTCCTTTCTTTTCTTTTCTATCTCGAGAGGAGATCGAGGGAAAAGAACTTTATGACGTTGTGTGACGTGAAAAAGGAAACATGTATTCCTCCTTCATTACTCATCCTCTTTATCGGACATTTCTCTAATTACCAACGCTATGAACTGATTATAAATGAACGCTGCCCATCACTCCAACTTCCCTCTCTTCAGGTCACACAATTCCTTCCTGTTAAAACCGATTTGAAATTGGTCTTAACATTGAATTTCCCCCATTCTGAGGATGGTCGTTTTTCGTTGCAAATAAAAAGAAATTGAACATCTCATTCCGCGAAAAAATTGATCTTGCGGAATATTTCATGCTTTCAAAATCACACTTGAAAGAGTTCAGGCTTATTCTTCCATTGAAATGAACGAATTTTTAAACATTGTTTCCAATCTATTGAGTGGTATTGGAATTTTAAAAAAAAAGCAGATTTGACAGGAATATTTAAGATTCTTTCCGCCTGAATATAACAAGTAGATGTTGAAAAAGGAGAATGCACCTTATTACGGTACAATGAGAATTTTTTCCGGTTGAATACGTGGGAACATGTTGCAGTTTTCCTTAGATGATGTAAGGTTTTCGCGTCGATGAGAGTCTTCAACTCAATCACAACAAAAAATGTCAAAATATACTGAATGCTAAAGAACAATATTCTATTCGTATTTACAGTGCACCACAAAACTTCAATCATTATTTTCTCAAATAGATTTATTATCTTTTGTGATTATAAGATTGGTCATCTTGGAAACACTGTCCAATAGTAGAGCTTTGATCATTAATTAATATTTATAATTGAATTTTAATCGTTGATTTGAGAGAAAATCTGACTCAAAATGGAGATATAAGTTATTTCTCTTGAACAATAATGATTCGATGTTCGATCGCCAATCGCAAAAATATTCAACCGAGAAAACTCTCATAGAACACTTGGCTCTGGCAAACCCATTGTCGCTGAAATCTCACTAAAAGCCAGTTAAATAAATAGATTCGATGCAATGAATGTACCCTCCCCCCTCACCAAAGAAAAAGATCTGCCCTTCTTTAGCCTGTGGCCTCCCCTTGGATAAAAATTGATTTCGAGGGACAATGTGGCTTTGACAAGGAACAACGATGCAAAAGAGGACAAAACATAGAGCTGCACATCTAACAAAGATTCCGAAGACCATTTCCCATCTTCCCTCAAAAGTTCATTGAAATTCATCGCAGAGTGGACTTGTAGCTGAGGTGCAAGAGAAAAGAAATATTTCCTGATCAAATCCAAAATTCAATCATTTCTTCCATAGCGTACCTTACCACTAAATTTCAGTGGAAGTCATTGAGAATTATTTGAGATGCTATGTGGACAAATAAATAGAGGGATAGATATGAGTAGATACATTAAAAAGATGGAAGCCCCCTCTCTCTTAACATAAAAGAATGCCTTTCTGGGGATTCAAACCACGGCTATCTCAACCATTTTGCAGGGAACCTAACTTCTAGGTAATTACGGCCTGCAGCTACTGCAGAATACAATACCTTTATTTTGTTTATGAAGACCTGATAATTAGTAATTATTCTAGAACTTTTGCAAGATTTGTGTTGTAAGGATAAAAATTTACTTTTTAGTGGAGGGAAATATTGCTGGATCTGCTCTGATAACTTTTTTCGTAGCCCAAAACTCTCCACAACATTTTAAAGTGAAAGTGATTGAGAACTTTTGGAGATAGAGTGTGGACAAACGGATAGATGAACAAACACGTGTGAATACATACACCTCTCCCAAATCCGTCGGTAAAGAGAACATAAATAACGAAAAGAAGTAATCAAACAATATATCACCGTGAACAGGATTCGAACCACGGTTATGACAGCTAGTGCGTTGCGGTTGTAACCTTTTGACGATCACAGCTAGCGCGGTAGGAGCACTCACATGTTAAGCGAGTCACAGTCCAGTATAGAGGGTCATGAGATTGGCTTCACATTCATGGTCAATTGACGTGATATAGTGTTCAAATTTCGATTTATCACTTTTCGTTTATCGAAAATAGTGTCAAATCTCTGCCAAATGGGAAGCAAACCAGAGCTTTCCGATATTAAAGTAGGATTGTCGAACTTCTGTTTGAGGATTTATCTATTTGTACGATAGCAGAGCAAATTAATCAAAAGTAGACACTTTGGATTTTTTCTTTTTTTTTTTTTTGCGTTATTCAGATTGTGATGAAGACAAAAAGAAGACGCCCAAGATGATGTCGGATCGTGATGAGAGGGCGGAAATCAGAGCACCGCAGCCAAACTTCAATTGGCCCATCGTTCATCTGAAGGCTAAAACAGGACTTGAAGATCTGACCAAAAGTTTGGAAGACAAATTTCAGATACAGAGAACGATTGCATTATCCAGCTCTGGGAATGATCAATAAACAATGCAAATTGGAATTCACATGACTTGACCAGATATTGGATGAAGAGCCCAGCTTTGAAAATGATCCACAAGCAATGCAGATTGATATCTCTGATCCAAACCTCCATTTGGCTTGATCCTAAACTATACAATTAGTTCTTAGAACATTTTTCTGGTTATAATTTTAAAATGGTTACAAAAACTATTTTGATCGTTATCAGTATTTGATAAAAAATACTCACAAGAAAATCAATCAAATTTTCTCAGCTTTGTTATAAAGTATACCTGAGGGTTTCCATTTTTTCGATGTTTCAGGATCTGTACCGTATTAAGCTAGCTCAACAAATCGCAATTATTTAAATGCTGTCTAGTTGAGCTGCATATTTCTCAATGGTGCAACTTGCCATCGTTTGGGCTTAGGAAAGAACAAGCATCCTTTCAAAAGACAAGATGGAGCTGGTATCTATTTGCTACTATAATACAAGGTCTAATACGACGCGGCTTAATGACAGGTACCACTCACTTTTGCACTTAGATGTATCCAAAAGTTGCTCAGGCTAACCGTGGGTGCTAGGGCTTATCCATCGACCCAATCCCGTTAGAACAGTAAGGACAAATCTCTAGGGATCAAACACAGTTTCATTAATGCCCCCAAGTTAGAACTGATCCCAATTTTGACATTCTATTTTGATTTCTCCCAACGTAGCTTGTGTCATATTAAGCCAAGGCTTAATAGATATCAATAGATAAGACAAGCATGCAAGTAAAGACGTTTACATATAACAATGTCCCTGAGCGTTGATTCGAACATGGTCACGTTTTGAACAACTGTAGACACCAAAAGTTGCAAATGGTTCCATCCTTTCAATAAGTGTTTTTTAGCATATGTTAGTATTTTGTTGCGCTCTTAGCCAAATATGTCTGTTTTTACTGTCATTACTCCACTTGGCCCCTTCTTTTTTTATTTTTGTCCGAAAGAAAAAAAGAAACATTTTTTTTTGTCTTAATTGGGATTTCAACATCTTAAATTATCTAGATTTTCCAGAATAGACATGAGATGATTCTACGTATTTTTGTACTCTATTTTATGGGTTTTCCAATGGAGATTTCACTATCAAATTGATTCTGACCATATTTGTTCTTCCATGGAATTTATTTTACTTGATTTCAAATTTTGACGTAATGGTTGTACAATTCTTAAGTGTAATGGCTAGTAACTTTATCTAAATTGAACGTCGTTAACTTTAAGTGAAACGAGAGTCCAGATGAAACTCTAACGACGATCAGTGAATGTCTCTATACAAGCACTGATATCTTTATGAGTGTGCAACTGGATGAATTCGTTCAGATTTCATGTTGAATGAATACCTCAAGTTTTAGTTCAAATACATTCGATGATAACATCAAAACATATATATGTATACATATAAGATACTGTTTACGCGCAGTATTTTCCTTATATGTTCCCAACCGATAAGTATAATTCACGGTATTCGAAAGACACGATTATGAGGAATAGCATTAAACACCAACATTCATTGCCGAAAGGTCACATATATTATCATTATTAAAAATTTCATATTTTTACATATCTTACACATAGGATAGACTGAGTAATCGCTACAGGCTCAGTAAGCGGAATTATCAAATTGTTATGTTCACTTTGCATGGATGTCCAAGGGAAAGGCATGAATCTACCTCGAATTGTCTCAATATCAGATAACTTGGTAAAATGTATCTTTTTTTTTAAGTGATAGGAAAAAAATTCAGAAATTTCACTTATTTAGAGGCCACTTAAAAATTCGGAAAATAAACACAGTTCTCTGAAAAACGGAATTAGATGTTTATGATTAGTAACGCTGATATCTCGATCACAAACCTAATACTTTAATCACATAATCAATAAATAACTGATTGATCGGAAATTATTGATGCAAGTCAAATAAAAAAACAAGCAAACTGGGGTTTAATTCTGATAATCATTCCACCCTTTTCAAATACTAAAAAAAGAATGATAGATCTAAAATAATTTATAAAGTCGTGAGATTGTGTTCAGTGATTATAGATCCCTGTCAGGGTTGACAATGGATGTAACTATTGCTGCTACTAGCTGGGTCAGTAGAATAGCAATTTGAGAATATTTTGCCAAAGCTCCAAGTCACCCATTCTATTCCCTGTTCACCACTGTAATTAGTTCTTTGATGGGGTTTTTCTTCACAAATAGTCGATTTTCTTTTGAAAAAGCATTTTCATAATTCCCATAGGTTATGCGATAAAACCGATTGTCGTCGAGATAAAAGCAAAAAAGAGAGCCTAATCTTGACTCACCAAACGAGAACTGACCACTCCAACTGAGCAACCTTATTGTATCATAACTTTCCTGATTAGTACCCGAAATATTTTCAACCATTGAGTACGACCAGTTTATCCAAAATAGAAAAGAATTCAGTCATACATTCTTCTTGAACACGAATGTAATTTACTACAAAAGTGACCGTCGTCGTTGAAAATGGGAACAAAAATCTGACCGAATCTACTGGACCTGACCAACCCTACTAACTGGATCAAACTGATTGTGTTACAACTGATCTGATTGATCCCAATGATTTTTCATTGTTGAGTATGATCAGTCTATTTAAAATAGAAATGAATACTGTCATGGATGGTTGATTATCAATGACAATTGTATACAAATACATTTAGAATAGAAACAGTCAAATCTGTCAGCATCATCAACTGATAACAAAAATATAAAAGATGGGCATAAAATTCACAAACGTATGCAATGGTCATGCAATAAATGACTGAATTGTTCTTTACGTTAAATAACGATTATAAATGAAAAGCACTTACAGAAGCAAAATAACATTATTTAATATCAACGTATTCATTATAATATATGGAGTTATTTCCCCTAGTAGTGCAAAGAAAAGGGGTACTGCTCAAGAGACAGATAATGGCAAGTCTTTTCTAATAGACTCTGTCGACATTTCAAAGTACAGTACTTTATTTCCGAATAAAGAAAAAAAAGGGTATGTTAATCACAATTTCGTAAACTCTATCGGGGAGGGGGTGAAAAAGACGACCTGATTTTGTTTTACGAGGAACAGATCATGACGGACGCTATCCTTTCTTGAATCACAGTTTGGGTTTCCGACCGATTCAATTGTAAAAAGTGTTGATTTACTTAACGACTTAACTAAACGTACCTAAAGATCTCACTCGATCTTTCGAGCTCGGACTGAAAAACAGATACGAACTTCTTACCGAATAAGAAGAGAACAATACTATCATCAACAAATTCAACAACAAAGTAGCAGCCATTCAAACTGAACTATATTTAAACGAAATAACATACAAACCATCATTGAAAATTGAAGCAACTGAACTAAATTAAATCACCCAAAAGGAACGAAGATAAAACAAGAGAAATTATACGACAACATACTTCAAAACGGTTCTCAAAACAATTCAAGGGTTTCAAAGCTTTTAACAAAACTCTCAATACAAACCGAAACGAATAACTAGTGTACTCGAAGAAAATGGAGATGTAACAACGAACAGGGACTAGATTGTTGAACATGCCCAAATATTCTACAAAAAATTACACTCCCAAAAATGAGGAACACATGACTATGAGCAGAATATTCAAGACAGTTCCCCAGAAATTATGCCATGGGAAATGAAACAAGCCATCAAATAAATGAAAACGGAAAGGACTCTAGATCAGATCACATCACAACTGAATTACTCAAAAGCCAGAAAAATTCCTGAGTAGGAAACTTATCATTCTAATCAACTTATACCTCTGAGCAAGTGGAGAAGATTGAAACACTGCAATCATAATGCTGTTACATAGAAAAAATACTCGAAAGATCTCAACTATTACGCCCCAATAAACCTACTCAACTGCATCTACAAAGTTTTCACCAAAACTATCACCAACCGAATCACTGAAATTCTAGATGAAAAACCAACGATAGGAACAGGCTTCCTTTAGAAGAAGCTACATTGTCTATCTTCATTCAATAAATCAACTAAATGAGAAACGAATAGAATAAAGAATGCCACTGATTGTGAAATTCGTCCAAAAAAAGACCTTCGACGCAGTGGTAATTCCTGAGTTCATTGGTGCTAACACTCAACCAATTGTAGACTACGTATATATCAGATATACACATATGCAACACATATACCGTCTCAGCAGCTCCCTTATTTGGCTACACAGACAAGGAAAGGGGTATGACAGAGTGGTACCAGCTCACTCATACTGCTTGCAGCCTGCCTTGAGATTATTCTCCGAAACTTAGACTCAATGGAGTAATCAGAATAGACGGCGAATACCTAAGCAACCTCAGATTTGCAGACAGCACTGTCTTTTTTTGCTGAAAACCTTTATGTCAAAGTAATGCTAGACTGACTGAATGAAGAAAGTAAGTTGTTTTTCACATTAATTTCAATAAAACAAAGATCATTTAAAACAGAAATTTTATAGACAAGCAGAAGGACGATCGAAAGCAAAAACTCAGAACTGTAAAAAGTAGGACAAGGTATGTCTATGAGATCTTCAAAAGACGAACAGATCAACCTAGGATGACAAAATCTCGGTAGAGTAGGCTCAACTAGCAAAAATTAAGGAAATCTTATCAGTCCTAAAAGTTAGGGTATTCAACCAATGCATCCTCACGATAGATATCTATGGAGATGAAGCATTGGACCTAACTGAGAGACCGATCTTCAAACTGAGAAACATGCAACGTGCACAGGAGAGAATCATACCGAATATTGCATGGAGAGATCACAAAATCGCACAATATTCTAAGGAAAGAACAGGAGTTATAAAGAGCATTAGAAAATTCAAATGATAATGGAATGGTCATGATACAAGTTTGGCAGACAACCTCTGGACGTCATGACTCACAATGTGGTTCTCCAGAGACCAAATGCAAAACCGTGAAAGGCAGAATATAAAATTGTGAGACGGACTGGACAAATTCAGAAAGAACTTGCTTCCCGACGTCTGGTGATTATTCGGGAAGGAATATGACAGACACTGAAAGACTGATGATGATGATGATGATGATGATGATACATCACGTTTAAATAATAACGAATCGGTTTATCACTTCAGAACAATACAAAACCAACCAACCACTTTATTGATCCTTCACTTCACGTAGGGATGTTTTGAAAAGAGTCCAAAATCTGTTTGAAGTACACACATCTTTTTTTTCTTAATACCATAGTTCTCCGACATATGCTTGGGCTATGTATGAAAAACTCCAAAGTTGTGGCTGGTGTACATACTTAGATATGAACATAAATTCAGCCTAACCAATTCGGGGCTATCAATGCGATAATAATCAATCCCAAAATCGACCCTTGAGCTATCTTTCTGTGTATTTCGGTCTCATTCGGTTTTAGGCCAAAGAACAAATTGGCATATGTTTTGCAAATACGATTTCATCTACATCCGTCCCGATTTTCATCCCATTTATCTACAGAAATATCTTGTTCAAGACATTGCACTTTTTGGGTTCCCATTGGGATTATTGCAGGTCCGTCAGTGGGATCTTGGCTTATCTAAGGATTGAACTAAGAGTTACCTTTCTGTGCAATCTGTGACCCTCAGACAAATACAATTTTATCTTAAATTATCTAGATTTTCATGCCATTCATCAGAAGAAATAACTTGTAATCATGGATTTTCGGCTTGCGTTTAAAACGCTGAACTCTTTTGGTTCCCCTCGGGATAATTATGTGTCCTTCAATGGGACCTTTACCTATCTAAAGACTGACCTTACCATTCTGTGCATTCTGGTACCCTCAGATTAATGCCAAAATATCGAAATGTTCATGCCATTTATCGAGAGAAGATATCTAGAAAGAATGGAAATCTATTTTTTCTCCCTACAACAAAAAACTTCGCTTTTAGACTTTTTCCAACAAAGAATATTTATGCTTCTTCGTTAATAATTTCTTCGAAAGATATTCTTCTCAACAGAAGAATTG
This sequence comes from Thysanoteuthis rhombus, assembly GCA_963457665.1. NCBI lineage: Eukaryota > Metazoa > Mollusca > Cephalopoda > Oegopsida > Thysanoteuthidae > Thysanoteuthis > Thysanoteuthis major. The sequence goes on along the minus strand of OY735199.1, from coordinate 4,696,037 downwards.
AACTGTTTCGCCGTAACAAGTGTGAATTTCAATATATTTCAAGTTTTTTTCAAATCCAATCAATGGATTTTTGGTACCAATTTTTGGAGGTGTACCTCTATTTTTGAACGACTTCTTATTAAACACTCTTGTCTGAACAGTTTATTTTTTCTGTTGAGAAGAAGGACAAATCATTCAAAGAAATAATTTGTTGTTATTGACAAAAGCATAAAATGATACAACTGAAAAACTGCTTTACAAATAAGCTTTGTGGTTAGTTTATATCAATTCTCGACTTTATACACCAATATTTCGGGTAGGTTGTTCAACGTTTGAAAACAAGAGTTTGTTTTTTTAAATATCAGTTCTATTCATTTCATGCCCTTCAGCTGATTTGGTTCTACAGAGCTTGGTAATTAAAATATTTTCAAAAAGTGTGAAACACTCAAGTAGCTGGAAGTATGCCTTGAAGGCTAAGTTGCTAAAATCCTAATTAGTCGAATGGCTGAAGTACATAGAAAAAAAACTGAAGAATATTTCTGCAGAGAAAAAGGAAATTTGGAAAGAATTTGAAAAAAATATTTGTTATGTGGAGATAATTACAAATTGGAGAGGTAAAATGTTATTTAATAAACTTGGTCTGTTACGAGGCCAAATTGAGAGAAAAGATTTAGGAGGATTGATTTTTGCTGAATAGAGATTGCTATCTTCTTTGAAGTCTTTCAAAATCCTTGTGTTAAACCGGGCTCGAATTTCAATCACTGGTGCTTATCTGGGATACATAATTATCTATATGTATCAATTGTCAGAGTGACGGTGCAGCGCCAATCTGTCAGGTGAAAATTACTTGCTTGTCCCTGAAATCAGACCAGGGAACTGCGTTTCTTTGTTTTTCACTTAGTCCTGAACATCAACCAGTGACGCTGTCGGGAAATAAACTAGTATTCCAGGCATGAGACGGATTGGAGGAAAAAATGTTATGTGAAAGAAAAGAATGAATGATATCAAATAAAAACATATGTAAGTAGTAGATGTAATCGGGGGTGGAGCTGGGGATGAAAATTCAATCAAGAAAATATGGGGAAAGTATGAAAACAATAAATAATGAAAATTACGAAAGGCAAACAATAAGATATGTGAAATAGAGAGAACATAGCGAGGCTGTTTCAAATCAATACTGGGGTAAACAATTGAGATGTAAAAAAAAAACTTTCAAAGCAAAAGATATAAAGAATGATGCAGAGACGAGAAAAGAATATAAGGAAATCTTATATGCAACACAAAATACGGAATATATTACGTATAATACTAAGAGGACAAACGAAAGAAAATTTTTTTTTAAAGCTTGTATGCCAGAAATAATGTAGACTATATACGAACAATGCATAGAAGACAATAGAAAGAAAAAAAGCTTGAATACAAGAGAAATATAATAATAAATTAGGAATATTTGAAGAGGACAAACAAAGCTAGTATGAAGAGAGAATAAAAGATACATAAATGAATCACCATAGCCCGTGCGTGGACTATAACTAATTATCTAAAACATTATATAGAATTATCTAAAACAAATAGATCTTTTTTTATGCGATATTATCTAAAAAAGATACCAGCATTAGATTTTGGCATTGCTAGTCGAAAATGACAATAGAGACTTGAAAAAGGACCTTTTCGAAAAAGAGAAATGTTTTTAAATGGTATATAGTTGTGTAATCATGTCGGTCTTCAAGGTTGTAGGCCCAGGAATGTAACCTGAACTCTCGTACACGTATACACACTCTCTCTCTCTCTCTGTCACACACACAGACAATGAAAGAAGAATGTGTAGCCAACTTGGCTGGTTTCTTGGGCTGCAAGGATTCGATAATATTGATAATACCAAGAAGGTAAAGAAAGAAATTAAGAGAAGTTGTTAGCAAAAGTCCCCGGCGCATTGAAAAAAAACATACACTGAATTCACCATTGAAAACCTTTTTTTTCCTGCTGGAAACCTTTGCACACTTCTAATAGAAGTATGAGGTAAGATAATTAGATGACAGAAATGCCGAAGATTTAATATGATTAGAGAAATTAGAAAAATACATAAGGAGAGAAAGTGAAACGTTGGAATGTGCCCAATAGAATCTCTGAAATATAACAAAGACGGAGAAAAATGAAATGAAATTCGAACAAGTGGGTGAAGGGGAAAGAACAACTAAATAAAGACATAAGCAAAAACAAAACAAAAAAAAGAAAGGAAAACTCCCACAAAGAACAAATATAAAAGTAAAAATGAAATGAAATTAGAATTGCATCATTAAAAAAGTTATTGGAGATAGTAATTAAATATTGTAATTACGTCTTGCGTTTTGACGATAGCAAACATGATAAAGGAACGTTGTGGAAAATTCAACAGCCGCAAGCGAGATCCCGTAGAGATGAAACGGAAAGACTTGCAAGTTTTAGCTAGCTCATTAAATCAATATAGCGTGTCTTGAAATCGTTAATTAGACTAATTCATCTGATATGTGAAGTCTGTACACGGATCCTCTTGGCGTGTTACTGTACACAAAAGCAAGAGATACAATTCCTCCCTCACATTGCATGGAAAGGAAGACAAAGATGAGACAGAGATGAAGATATGGATCCAACGGTAGAAGGGGTGAAAAGTAAAGTAGTTGCCTAAAGATGTTCAGTTTCTCTATTGTCAATTCATGATGCGTTTGGACTGACGTCAATAGGTAGAATGTTGCTTTTTACTAGTGCAAAAATCTGACCAAATATCCTTTATAGGGGAGACCGGGAACTAAGAACGGTTACCACAAGCGACCGTCGCAACTAGTCGTAATTCCTCCGATCAGAAACATGTTAGACTGATGACACACATGCTGAATATGCACAGTTAGCCCCCCCCCCGTAAAAATCAAGACGACAAAAGATACGTTCGACATCCACATTAATTGAAAAAAGTATTACGTATGAATGTAATGAGTTTATGATCCATATGTTTGTCATACTGTCCTGATCATTTGCTTGAATTAATTAATACTTATTCAGTTTTCATCATTGTTCTACTGGACTCTGAGTGGCACGGTCACCATGTGTCAAACTCAGTGTGTCTAGCTTGCACATTGTGTTCCGTGCTGGCTGATAGGTTTGGGGACGGTTGCTAGTAGTTTTAAATTTAAAAAAGATTTCTACAAGTTTACAAAAAGCTTATTAGCAGTGTGATTTTAGGATGCATGTGGGCCTTCTAGGGATCCAGGTTGCTGCTCACATTCACTGGAGTGAAAAAATTCACTTCTTAAAAGAATTGTAGATTTGTACAATAAATGTATGTTAAATAAAAGTGAGTTGATTGCTAATCGTCCACTATCGTTTCTCAGACACAGAAATTTGCATATTGACTCAAGGTAGGCATATGTTCTATGCATGAATAAGCAAAACCTTATAAATGTTATTTGATAGATAAATAAATAATGCTCTAATGTTCTTGTGTATAAACAAATAATACAAAAATATCATTATAGAACAGTACGTATTTTCAGAACACTATGCTCATTGAGACGAAATGCAAATAGGTGATTAGCGAAATTTGATGTATTTTAAACATGTTGCAACCGTCCATATTTCGTGATGTAACTGTTCCCAGGGTAGGATTCAATTGAAACATCTGACTTCTTCCATTGAAATGAATATTCTGAACCGTACGTCTTACGTAACAAATGGTAAGAAAAATTAGCAGACGGATGTGAGTTTGAGAAATTGTCACTGGGAGAGTGAAATAAAAGCACGAAGTGTTGCAAACGTCCCCAGTCCCCCTTATAAGACCTTATGGGCATATTACAAATTACAGATGTACACACATATCGACCCAGGAAAGATACGTTATTTATATTTAAAAGTTTTTCCCCTCCGAGTGTGTAATGTAACAAATCTCAGAAGCTCTGTTGAAATCCCAAGCAAATAACAGCCAGTCAAATAATTTGTACGATTTTACAGTCATTGAACGATATTACAACATGTGCCCGGATAACAGAATCATGATATTTCAAAATATTTGATTTTGCGAAGTAGAAATGTAAAACTGAGGGAAATAACATATATGGCATTTCGAAGAATAATATCAAGTCGGAATTTGCATAATCATGGAAAAAAACGAGATTCTGTGTAGGATACCATTTTACCATTTTCGTGCGTGAACACACACTCACACGAGCATATATATATATATATATATATATATATATATATATATATATATATATATATATATATGAATGGTTTGGGATAATTTATTTAAGAGACAGTGTATTCTTCTTATCCTAGTTTGTCAAATTTAATTGTGTGTTTTATCCATCTTCGATCTTCCTTATGTGTTGTTTGTTTTATGATTCAATTGTTGAGGCTAGTTATAGTTATTAAAGCTCATATCGAGAGACACTGTACCACAGGTTGCTTTCATTCTATGCTGTTGTTTTTTCTTTATTGTTTTTATCTTGAAATTTTTATTTTTGGTTCTCGAATCGAGTTTGAATTATAGATTGTGTTTAATATAGTTACTTCATACTTGATGGGAATGGCCCGAATCTACTCTTACATGCTGTTTCATCAAGAAATATATGGTTAAAATATTTTGTCATCACTGGCATAACACAATGTTTGACTATTTTACCTGCCCGGGCGGTAGCAGCAAAGCTGTTATCTCAATAGTCAGCCTCAAAAAGGTCCAATCAATCGATCAATTATAACAAGGTGTAATGAATGAATGAATAGATTGATCAATCAGTCTCTCTCTCTCTCTTTCTCTCTCTCTCTTTCTCTCTCTCTTTGCATGGATATAAGTATATCTACCCCCCTCTCTCTCTCTCAGGTATATATATATATATATATAAATCTAAGCCTGTTTGGCTGTTCCACTTTGTCGGCCGCATTTTCTCATGTAAAAATTGAAATTTAGCATGGCATTAAATTATTCCACGACTGAAAACATTTGAAGTAAGAGTTTTTGAAGATTTTACAGGATAATTTGATTTTTAATGAAACTATAGATTTAGACTGGATCGCGACTTTCCCATTCCGGAAGTTTCCATCGCAACAACTTCACTCGCTTCAGTTGATTCACTTCCGGTCCAGATGTAGGTGGACCCAAAACTGCACAGCCATTGGGCGACGAATACAAACAGATGCACTTGGGATTTCTGTTCGCGTATGTAAATAAGACTTTTCATCAAGTTAATTCGAACAGAGTAAAAACTTTCAAATGGTAATTTTTTGGTTCTTAGGCGTAAATTGTTTCGGTATTCTCGCCATTTTTCAGGCATATCATTTAATTAAACATTTCCTCGTCCGAATTATGCGTAAACGTTGTTTTAATTTATTCATTTGAACCTTGAAAATCTATTTTCTTAGCTTTTATTAGCTGTTTCTGTTTTATTGATGTAGTTGAGATCTTAGTTAATCTCTTGTTCTTCAATGATTCCCATCTGGTCTGTCCTATTCTTTTCTTTAGAAATTTGTCTCTATCATCGTCATTAATATTCAATTTCATTTTGTAATTGCGTTTACATTGCATGTTACGTTGAAGAATTAAAAAAATGAAGAAATCAAAGAACAAAAAAAAATTATCCCGATTGTAATATTTCATTAAATACACTTCTTTTCTTAAAATAAGAAACAGCAAAAATGTTTTACGAGTAATTCTGAAAAGAAATGCAAATTATATACCAAAAAAAAAAAAAAATTCCGAAGAAACTAGTTTTTCATGAGAAAAAAAAGTTTCAATTTTTTTAAAGAAAAGAGACATTTCCTCCACGAAAACGGAAGCCTCTAGACTAATCATCATTTTTTTATTATTACTTTTCTTCCAACATATCCTGATTCAAAATCATCCACAATCTGCTTCCGTAAAAAATATTTCAAAATAACTCAATGAAAATTATATCTGTTTAGCAGAAATATATTCAATTTAGAGCCTGGCAGAAAAACAAAGGGGCACTACAGAACGCAACGGGACCTTTTAGCATAAATGTTATTTTCGTGACTATTTAGAAAAAAATGTAGTATTTTATGCTTTAAGTATTATGTTATGATTTTAGTGAAGAAGAAAAGAAAGAAGTAGAGGAAAATAGAGAATAATTATTAGCATTAGGGTAGTGGGAGTGAGTCTGTCTGTAATCAGACGTTTGAAACCATCTTCAGATAGACTAAATTAAAACAGAAAGAGGGTATACATATATATATATATATATATATATATATATATATATATATATATATATATATATATATATATATATATATATATATACATATATATATGTGTGTGTGTGTGTGTGTGTGTGAAGATGTCGGTATGATTTGTTGAACCGTAGGGGGTCTAATAGCAAATATATAAGCATTTCTCGTAATATATATGTACATTTATATACGTTGACGTTTACTCGCATGAAAAGAGATGAAGACGTCAGGACAATTTGTCGAACTGTAGGGAGTCTGATAGCAAATACATAAGAAGAGTTTATAAGCTCTACTCTATTGATTCAATTACCAAGTTATTTAGCATTATGCATCTTCAACAAATATCTTAAAAGGCACACACACATGTGTATCAATGGATGAATATCTTTTGATATTTATATTCAAAAATTGATTCTGTTTCATTGAGTCCTCCACAGTGTTCAATTTCTAAATAACACCATCGCAGTTGACCAATAGGTTTGAAATATTTCGTCTCTCTACAAATCTGCACAACTAGGAACACACAGAGAAAACAAATGGTATAAGTGTAAGTGACATCAATGTTTCTCTTCTGCGGAGCCATTAGTGCAATATTTGATGAAAGAGTTGATGGTTTCTGGTGTTAATACTGAAATAACAAAGGGAGGTTACCTTTTGATGTGCTTTGATATATCTTATCCCTTTACTCAGCAGGCGGGTTCTTTGCAGCAGACATACAACCAGACAACACCAGCCTTGAAACTGGCTAGCACGAACTGTTTATCATCCCAAGAGAGAACTGAAAACAGACCAATTGAAACTGATGCATATATATATATATATATATATATATATATATATATATATATATATATATATATATGATAAGTTGCCTTATATTATATAGAGACTTATTTGAGATAATTTCTTGTCGTTTCACGGTTAATGTATCACTTGTCCTAGACTACATAAATAGAATGAATGACTGGAGAAAAAGGAGCTGCCACACGAATTGAACATGCCACCGATAGGGTACTGTTTAGCCAAATGGTTAGATCATTATTACCTTGAAGCGGCTACCCTATCGGTGACAGGCTCAATTCCTACAGCAGCCGATTTTTAAAAATTGTTTATTCTATTTACGTTGTCTAGAGGAGTGATACATCAACCGTGTAAAGACAGGAATTCACCTTGAATAAATTTCTATATAACACAACGCAGTCCATAATTCATTCCGTCGGACCAAATATGTCCATTTCTCAAATTATATATATATATATATATATATATATATATATATATATATATATATATATATATATATATATATATATATATATGTGTGTGTTATTTATAATATTTTCTGAATTAAATATCCTTTTTCCTAATGATAATAATATGTATATATATATATATATATATATATATATATATATATATATATATATATATATATATATATGAGTGTGTGTATACATACCTATATATATATGTATGTTTATCATAAACATACTTATAAGTATGTGTTGCCTACGTATATAAAAAAAGTAACAATCTCCATATTATTATCCGTAAAGACGAAAAATTGGGATTTAGCAGACCCAGTAGCATTTGCTATGCTGTGAACCATATTTGAATATCTTTAGTGTCATATGACAGTTTTTATGGGGCCAAGTTGAAAAGTGATCTCTGATTAATCGTCCATCAAATACTTCTTATATTAGCCATCCGGTCAAATTACTTATCGCACAGTGATTACGGGCCATTTTAGTATGTTTTTGTTTTTCAATGTATCTGAATACGTGAAGTTCATTAGCAAACTTTAATGTCTCAGAATGATTCATTATAAATGACCAGCATGATTCCCTGGGCAGAGCTGTCACTAGTCACCGCACATGACCTCGTTCTCCCAGGAATATTGATTCTTGTGCATAGAATTGGTAAATGAGAGATTTGTATACGTTATCCTCATTCTACACATCCAGGATTTGTTGTGCAGTGCCATAAACACTAATAATAGGACACAGTAATGGTAAATAATGATGTGAGTTTTACATAAAATCAACACTTGGCTCTATTCATCCTCTTCCATTCCCTAAAACCCGAATCAATCTGAGATGAAAGATGGGAACACAGACAGAATAGTCATAATCAAACAAAATCACTGAAAATACTGAATATTTCAGGTAGAAACCCAGCTCACACTTTTTGGTATTTGCTAATCGTAGCTTAGTAAAAACCAAATGAGGTTTAATAGAGTTGTTAAGATGCTGCGGCTCTATTCTTCTTGGTGCAAAGACCTGCTTGCCATGGAATCGAATCAAATCACAGCATTCTCTGCGTTGGAAGACTGATCACTGGCGTTGGAGAGGAATATGCAACAATATGATTCATTAAGCAGGCCACCAACTGATATTTGCAGAGCTTAGTTTAGACTTCATACATGGCAACAGTGAAAATTGATGTAATCAGACTGAAATAGTCCGTCGAACTAGATTCTTAAGTATTGTTCAGAAGGAAAGGCGTCCACATTTTCGTTTAGCTGCTTCAAAGAAATATTTGGGCCACGAAAATAACTCTTCAATCTCAACGATCAAGAAACATATAATATCACTGTTAAATGCCGTAAATTTTTCAAGTATCGTTTTCTACAAAATGACATTTACGGATTTTTTGAACTTTGATATACTGAAAATGAAGTAAATGTTTGAATCTCCAAGGAAATTTTGTACGCAAACAATGAAAGGCAAGCTTTATTACATTGATTGTATACTCTTTATTTTTCTATAATTCAAAAGTAAATGAGCCTGCCTTATGATTGAGATAGTTGCATGACTGGGCGCAGTGGTTGGCGTTCAATCTCAGGTAAAAGCCAGGATTTCGAGTATTGTTTTTGTATGTTGATAAGGTACACCATCTTGAAGTATTGGTGCAATAAATTTTCCTGCAGTAGTTTCTAACATTTAGTCTTAGGCCGTAGTTAGTTAAACTTAGTGAACACCAAGAAGATTTTAGGAAATATATCGTAACTGTCACATAAGAAAAATATTACCCATCGTCAACACATTCGAATCGCTCTGAAAATTATGATCAGATTTAAATTACTTTGTTTTTACTTGTATCCTTAAATGTTTTTTTAAAAATGTGTTTGAACCAAAGTATTTTCAGCTGGAACAGCAGTCTTAAACAAAGTACATTAACAATTATTCGGTGTATTTGTTCCTCTATTAAAATAAATTTGACAATTTAAATCGAAAGGAACTGAGAAAATATAAAGCAAGTTTAGCAAGCAAGTTTTGCAGACCAATTGTTATGAGTATTGATTTCGATTATCACTGGGTGCCTCACAATTCCAGCTTTTGCAAGGCCCAGTGAAGCATAGTGAATTCAGGTGCACGCCGTGTAAGTTAGCGAAATAATCACAGCTGAAAATACATCGTTTCCTATTCAGGATTAAAACGAGAAACGCTGTTAATAGTATTGTACATATGATGCAGTATAATCTTCAACGAATGTTTAGATCTTTGAAAAACGTTCCAGACAACTCAAGTTCTCTTGATGTGATAAACTTTTTCATGTTTGTTTTGAGCTTTTAGATTTTTCACCGAGGATTTTGTTTGCTCATTGCTTGAAGCTATTTTGTGTGCACAGATATGATTCGAATAAATGTGTTACTGTGGAGGAAGCGTGAGAGAAAATCACAGATGATGGATTTGGTAGCTGGCCCACCGGCTAATGTTTCAGTACGTCTTCTTGCGGGTCAAAAATTCTGTTTTCGTTTCTGAATCATGAAGACTATGAAAGACACAATAATATTACTGTTTATATCATATATTCAATCTATGAAATGTCCTATTACTTTAAAGGAAAATACTAGATACATCGTAACTACTGTCTGTGTTGCCGTCTAAAAATTGTATAAGCTACAATGGTTGACTACTACTATAACTATTACTACTATTGCTTTTAATAATCAAAATGATGATAATAATAATGATACTACAACAAATAATAACAATAATAAAGAAAGCGATGATATGACACAAAACAAAACTATGGCCAACAGGAAACCTAGACCGGAAAAATGTAAAGGCAGAAACGGAAAATGTTTTTAGGTTTATAGCATATATCCAATTTGACATCACCAACCTGAATAACCTTGTGTATCGTCAACGGACAAATAAATGTCACCACTAGGAGCACATACAATTAAACTAGAGAAATTGAATCAAACGACCTTAGCCTAAGAATTCAGACTCAGGAGATATAAACGCAGAGTCCAATAATACAAAATAGAATCTTTTAAAACGATGAGAGCAAGTTTTAAAACAAGCAAAAGGAAGAAGGAAAATAGAGAATACAACAAAAAGGCCAAGTGACTGACCAACACGACAAATTAGCTGCAAATGATATAAGTGTCGGAATTCGAGGTCTTCCTTGATACCTCAGAGAAAACCTTTAAAAAAGTTGCTAACTTGAAAGCACTGGGCTATGAAAGGATAGGTGGCTTCTCGCTTAAAAGGTTCATGACTATATTTTAGACACTTCTTTGAAGCACAGTTGCTGAGCAAATGCCTGGAAAATCGAATATCTATGAATGGATGACAGAAAGAAGAATTATTCCGATCTTGAAAGAACACCCAAAAGGACCCACTCCAGATAATTACAGACAGATAGCATGTCTACCTATGAGATAGAAAACTACATGCGTAGCTGATGAAATATACTCGTCGTTTAGAAAGATGAACAGCTTCTCTGGAAAACAAAATGAATGCCAAGTGGGAACCAAAAGCCAGTTCTCCCCTAATTCATTGGCTTGAAGATACTAAAAGAATTGAAAACAAGGAATATGAACCTTACCATGCTATGAATAAACTACAAAAAGGCTCACGACACGATCATACAATCATGGATCATAGAATACCTTAGGGTTTAAACGTATCAAAAACAAGTAGAGAAATTCATACTAAAATCAATACAGAACTGGAAAATGGAACCGACCTTTGGAAGAAACCAACTAGCCTAGGTAAAAATGAGAAAAGGCATCTTCCAACGCGATTCATAGATCCAAGTGCTTTTCGCCTAAGGAATTATGCAACTAAACTATTCATTGCAAAAATGTAACTAAAGATATGCATTCACAAGTTCATCGGAAAAACCGAATCATATCGTGTATATCAATGATCTCAAGATTCTTAAGAATAAATATGAATTCGAGAACCCCCCCCCCCAAAAAAAAACATTATTAACTGTTAGGAAATTGAAATAGAGTTTAGGATAGGGAATACGCAATAATAGTTATGAACAAAAAGAAACAACAGGAGGGACTGAAATACCCAACCGAGAAACCGTCAACAAAAAAGAAAGTAAATACTTCAGCATCCTGGAAGCAGACACAACGAAACAAAATGAAATAAAGGACGATTGCCAAAAAATATTCAAAAAAACAAGACAGTTATGAATCTTAATCAAAGGAATGAATACATAGCCAACTTTCATCGTGAGATAATCTGGTCCCTTCTTAAACTGGACAAGAGAGGAATTCAAACATATAGACCACAGAACAAGAAGACTAATTGCAATCCATAAAGCCTTGCACTCGAAAGACTGAATGTAAAAAGTATTGAGCTTAGAAGTCGGGCTTATATTCAGCAATGAAAGGATTATATGAATATTTTTGGCAGTTTCAAGGAAGGATTCATTACAGGAGCCAAAGACAACGATGGAACCGACTGGAAGACAAGACAAGAATTCAAAAATGGGGAAAAGCAATTTATTCGAAATAACCAAAGAAATTTCAGATTAGACTATATGATTATTACTGGACAAAAGAAAAAACCTAGAGAAAAACCTGACTGTGCCTAATAGCGGTCCAGATCAACGCCACAATAACTATACAACGACTAAGATGGACAAAACACTGAGGGACAGTAAGCGTAAATTAAGTGGAGATAAAGATGTGACGTAAGTGGGTGTAACAAATTTGCTCAGATAGAATGCAAGAACGGACACGATTGGGTGAGGAAAGTGATCCACTGAGGATCGTGCAAGCGATCACACTTCGACCTCACGAACCAATGGAGTATGTGCAGACTAGAATCAAAGAGAATGAAGCGTATGGGGTCAGTTGGAACTTCGAGATTCAAACAGTTCGCCCAATCCAGACCAGAAAACCAGATTCTGTTGTAGTGAATAGAGGTAAAAAAAACTTCGAATAGTAAATTTTGCTGTGTCAGCTGACCACAGAGTCTAATCCGAAGGAGGGTGAATAATACGATAGATATCTAGCAAAAAACGATGGCAGAACAAGGGATCTTTGGTAGAACCGACACTATCAAAACGACTGCACTACTGAAAATTGTTACAATTCTGGGAAGAGTCCTGGAGTATAGAGGAAATTACTGTCATTTGACCTTCAACGGAAACCACCAGCTTGCCGTTGGTGTAGAACCTATAATATCAATAATAATGATAATAATAACAATGTTTCCTTTCAAGACTGTTAATGGGCGTAACAGCAGTAAAACATTTATGAGAGTGATGTTTGCTCAAGAGCACATTCTCCCGTATGCCAACCATCGTGGCATGCCTCTAACGCGACAATGTATCCATACTATCACTGAGCACAATGTTAAAAATAGTTACAATTTCCTACCTGGTTTCGATTGTTAATAGATACATTATGTTCTTTGGAGGAGCATTTCTTTTTCAAAAGTTTTATAGGTCTTAAAATTACAAGAAAGTAACTGAGTACATGCACAGATCAGTGCAGTGTGTCTAAATAAGCCATAAATGCATTTTTTATCGGATCAAGACTTTTAATGTACATATCATTAATGCATGCAAAATTACAGACGAAAAGACATCCACACACTTATATGTTGATGCAATATCAGTTAGGAATGTAGAAGTCTCAGCACTGAATAACATTACTTTCATACTGTGCGAAGATATCTTTTTATATATTTGCTCAGCGACATTAACTTCGATAAAAGGCAAGCACTCGGTGGGAAACGAAATTATTATGAATAGAGTGACAAAGTAATGACGTCATATGAATATGAATCTATATATACATATATATATGTGTGTGTGTGTGTATGCGTTTGTGGGTGTGTAAGCATATTTGAGGGTATACGTCTGTGTGTGTCGGAGAGGTGGACATAGAAATCTGTGAATGTGAAGAATTTTTTAACCCATTTCCAAACAATAACACTCATTTATTTTTCACGTGCTGTACAAGATTGTTTTGTGTGTGTGTGTGTGTGTGCGTATGTGAGTGTGTGAGAGATAGTGAGTGTGTTAGTATACATGTGTGTCTGTGTTGTGTGTGTGAACGCATGCATACAAGTGTCTGTCAAAGAAAACATCTATGCGTTGAAGACATGTAAATACAGAGAGTCCTTGAGTTACGAAGTCTGACTTACGGACAACTCACGCTAATGATCAAACTGCCATAAATGATATTGTTCTTTAAATTTAGTTACAGAAGACAATTCATGATCAAAATATTGCACGTCATTTCTAATGCGATATTCTCACGTTACCGAGTTTATATTGTTTGCCTAAATAATTTACCAATGGAATATATATATATATATATATATATATATATATATATATATATATATATATATATATATATATATATCCAAAATTATTCCGGTGTAAACCAAAAAAATTGCTTACATGTTTCTGTTTTCAAATTAAATTAAATTCATTTATTGTATTTTAATATTCTTCTTCGTGAGCAAATGCATTCTCTTTGATTGAATTGAATATCAGCAGCCAATGAAAATGGCTTATGTTTTTATTTGTATTACCATTTAGGCCCTTTAAGTCTGTTTTAAGGGTTTTGAAGCAAAAAAACAAAAAAAAAACAAAACAAAAAACAAAAACGAACTGAAGCTAAATTTATATGAGTTAACGGTTATCCTTGCTTTGGCTAATTTTCAGTTCAGCATACTCGTTTGCAGTGCCCTCTACTGATCGTATGTATGAGAACGTACAGTAAACAAATGAACGCAGAAGAACGAAGGACGATGTCCATGTTGACACGTTTATAATTAGAATGATCTATTCCCAGATAAAATTACGCGTCATATCATCAACTGATGACTGATAAACAAAAGGAGAATAAAACAAAGGTCAAGAGATTTTTCAAAATTTGTCTTAATGTCTGCAGAAAGATAAGAAATAAGAAGTGCAATAAATATCTCAACAGAGTGGAGTCAAATATTCGAAAGATAGCTTTTGCTATCATCGACATCCGCTAGAGTAGGGAAACGGGACATTTTCCGCTTCCATACATCAGTCTTTTTCACTGAGGACAAATGGATTTGTAAGTAAGAGTCTAATAATCAACAAAAGAAAATATTACCGTACGATTGTTTTATGTAACCCCAACTCAATGTTCCTAAATAAAAATACTATATCATTATTCGCTGATGCTCGCTCTACCGTGTCGCTCGAACCAAGCAGGAGGTCACACTTGCTTACACTACAAATGGCGAGTATAGCCTATGGGTTGCCTATAGGTTGTTGATAGGATATATTCGGAATATATTCTTTTGTCCCCACCGACCTGGAAATATATGCTTCTACCCCCACTGGTGCGAATGGTAACGGATGCTCATGTTTGTAATCATTAGGTCAATGGAGAATTCAAAGCCTCTACCCTTGTCTAAGTAAAATTCAATCGGAAGATAACATTGGGAAAGATCATATTAACATACCTGGAATGTTTGCAAAATATATAGGTAAAATGCGTCCATATTGATGCATCCAAATAAATGTATTTTGAAGAAAAACTGCGGAAAAAATCCTCTGCCTTGTGCTCGTATCATTTGAAAAACTTTTTCCAATTAACTACGAAGCTGCACATAGAAGATTAACTCAAAGTTGTTTTTGTCTTTAATAATAATAACTTACTTCCTCCCGTCCTTCCTACTTCCCTCTCTTTTTTCCCTTTTCCTTCCTTCTCCCCTCCCTTCTTTCTTTCTTTCTTCTTTCTTTCCTTCCTTCCTTCCTCCTTTTGATATTATCCCTCCTCTTTGATTGAATTACAGGAAAGCAGATTAGAAGAAAACAATTTTATTTGCCGGAGCTAATCCAAAATAAGTTCAAATAATATCCATAAAAAAGTTTTTAACATAGAAACGATTTTCAGAGAGGAACATATCATATTCGTATGTCTGTGTAGATACATCTATGTTTGACAGAAGGATACATATTATGTAGAATTGCTATCGTGAATTCTATTCTGATTACGTTTTAAGCGAGTACAAGCCTTCCTAACAGAGTTTTGCTTCTGGTTTTATATTCCGTCGAAGACAGAGAACTTATCTTTATAATGAGTTCACATTAAATTAATTTGAGCCAGTAAGCGTGGGCTGGATCCCAGACAAGTGTTTCTATTTTTAGTAACTTTCAATCTCATACGTATCAAATTGGCTATATTCTTGCAGTAAACAATACAGGTTACCTTATACTGTTCACGAAACCATATGCGCTACGTATGATATCGATCTAATTCTACTGGTCAAGATGAAAGTGCAGTAACATATTATTTTGCAATGATTAATGCCAACATCGGCAATTTCATGAGGGCCACAATGTTTTGGTATAAGTAAAAACATTGATCACCATAATCATCATGATTGTCATTTTCTTTAAAGTCGTTAACAATCCACGGCTTCACTGTTCGATCTGTATCTAATCAATATTGGTGAAATCTTTGTCGGATATCGAACGAATACCAAGCTTGTAGTAACCAGAGAGAGCAACTGAATACTGGTATTTTGTAGATAGAAAGGCTAAACACTCAAGTAAGCTTTTAAACAGAACAGATTTTAGCTGATGGTATTCAGTTTAAGTTGGTTCAATCGATCATTTTGGAAAATCTTAACAAAATAATCGATATAAGCAATATATTTTTCATGATAAGTAATTTTCTATTCTGTATTAAAGTACACATGTTTGAATGAGAACCGAAAGTTCAATGGGGCGTCCACTTGGAATTTTAAATGCCATTATTGCCGGATAACATCACCATGAGAAAATAATTATTTCAGGTAAGAAACATCTTATACAGAAATAGCTTTTTGTTAAGTTTCGGGTTTCGGGATATCAAACAGCCCCCAGATGTGATTTAAAAAGATAAAGTTTAGGAAGACCGAGAACAACTCTTCCAATGAAACTAAATGATAATCTGGATAAATATGCCAACATCGACGGCAGATAACACGTACAAAAAAACAAAGCAAAAAAAAAACAAAACAGAATTATTACTGAAAATCACAAACCATTTTGTGAACAGTTTATAGATGCAGTGTATAGAGAACAACGGTGAATAAAACACGTGAAACCCAAGCAGGGGAGGCTCCACCCTATTACCTGTGTGAAGACGTTAGATAATTATAATCTTTTTGCATAAAACTCCCATTCTCCTTTTAGAGATAAGCCCTACATTTTTTCTAATATTGACAACTTAAAAAACAAAACAACTTTGCACACCAATGATCCACTTTTTACATTAGCCCAATCTTTTTTTGTCACTATCCATACATATTTTCTTATATCAGCATTTCTCCTTTTTCTTCATTTACTTCCCTTTTTTTTCTAACAGTGTAAAGAGTGTGATTGAATCAATTTTGAAAACAAATTGAATTAAACACCGTCTGATTTCGATCTATATATCTATTCCTCTTTCGAATAGCAATGTACTCCATCCTGTTCGGGCAGTTATTTAGTGGAGTAATAATAATGACCTACAAGTCGTGTTTGGGTAATTCTTGGCTCCTTATCTGTATGTGATGGATTGAAAATGATGAAAATAGATATGTCAATAATGGATAATTGAAATAAACAATAATGACAGAGGAGGATTATAATATGTATACTTTTCCCTTCCTGGTGTTTTTAAAAACTTTCTTTTAGTCGGGTTATTCAGCTGCTTACGAAAACACTGATACCAAGAAGTATTCAAACTAATTTGGGTCTAAGATCGAAATTTTATTGATCAACTTTGCACAATTAATTTATTCCCCAAGCTAAGTTAGGTTTCTTTTACGGTCTAAAATCACACAGCTTATTTTTGATGGCCAAACTCTTCCCTTTTCCAATTCATTGTAGCCCTTAAAGGATTCTTTGTCCAATATATATATATATATGTATGTATATGTATATGTATATATATATATATATATATATATATATATATATATATATATATATATATATATATATATATATATATATATATATATATATAATAATGTCTGAAAGTTCAAACACGTTCAGGCAGGGATATTCAAATTGTGTTGCGATAAAAGCTTCAAAAGATCTTTATCTCCCCTGAACCAAAATCAAATTTATCCAAATGTTTACTTGAAACAAATATGAAAACGTCTGATTATTTAGGTGTATGCATTCACACATGTGGCAGTCGATAAACAACTGATGATTTCAACAATAGAAAATTCATACATTGTATCATAAAAACAAAGAATAGGGGAAACAGGGGAAAACACTAGATGAAATTACATAATGACAGATATTAGGAAATAAGTGACTGAAGGGACACAAAAGAATTTTGATTTTTTTTAATGTTTAAAGCCATAAAGCTTTGTAATGTATATATATATATACATATATATATATATATATATATATATATATATATATATATATATATATATATATATATATTATATATATATATATATATATATATATATATATATATATATATGTATATATATCGTTATAATCCAACTCATACATTAGCAAGGTTCCAGACGTTACATATAAAACAAAAAACTGTAATAGGAATCCTTGAACAGTTTTACTGAGTGTGTACCCACCTAGCCAGTATTTGATTCAGATGGCCTTCAAATTGACGACTAATACCCGAGGTAAAAGAATTCTAATATAGATTACGATACTGATTGGAACTATCAAATATTTAGATCAAATTATGTCCATGATTTGAACATTTCCACAGTATTTGATTATATTTTTACAAATGAGTTTATCAATATCCTATATCGTTGAAGTTTTAATTGGTAAATAAATTTTTATTGCTCTTGTCTGTGTCTTGATACGTTTTCTTACTCTTTTTTTAACTCTTACTCTCTCTCTCTCTTTCTCTTCTCTTACTCTTCATTATTATTATTATTATTATTATTATTATTATTATTATTATTATTATTATTATTATTATTATTATTATTATTATCATCATCATCAAAAGCATTTCCAAACCAGCAGCCTTGTAGTCACCACTGGAGGTTGAGTGACAGCATGTCTCCTCAAACCTCCAGCCCTCCTTTCCACTCTCTCATCGTCCACAGCAATACTTAGGTTTACAGTTTCACACCAGTTGCCCGTTGGTCATCGCTGAATGCTGAGTGACAGTTAGTTTCTTCAGGCTTTCAGTCCTCATCTTATCTCATCTCTCCCTCACCTATCACAGCATGTCGTGGTTAATGCCTCCATCACCATTTGGGTGTTTTTTCTTCTCCTTCTTCCTCCTCTGTTAGGCCACTGCTAACAGCTGGGGTCGTAGATCGCATATTTTTCGCACTTTCCGCAGTATCTGTGCATTTTCTAGTTGTACTGTTGTCTGCACAGTCTCAATCCTTTCTTTATATCCCTAGTACCTCCAATCTGGGGTGGTCCATTTGGATGTCAAAGTCCCAAAGTAATTTATGGTTTCTGTTATCTCAGGCTGTCTACAATTTGTGCTAATACCACTTTTCTGCATTCGTTCACTCAGTTCCCACTGTATCACTGTTTCTTCTCTATCGTTTCTGTGTTTATACTCCTTCTGGGTTTAGTTGACTACATTCACCGGTTATGTGGTTTACGGTCTCATCTCTTTCCCCACCTGGGTGACACTTGCAGTTTGTCTATTTCCCGTATCTTCCTAAGGTATTCTCTTCTTATTTTCTCCTTTATTTCTTCCCCTTTTATCGTGTCACGTTCGAGACTCCCAAGTATTTGTATCGGTCTTGTGTGGTCAGTGCTCAAAACTTCTTGCTCTCTGATATTCCACAACAGTATCCTTGTGGTAAACGGTGGTGACTGAGTGATATCAAGTCCCACCAAATCTTGACCCCTCCTTTTCGCAGAGAAATCTATGGCTCTCATTTTCCAGAGCAATCTCCATGATGGTATTCGTCGGCAGGGGTGAATCTCATTCATCTGTTGAGTTCCCAGAATATAACTGTTGCTACCCGGTTTGTTTTTGTACTCTTCTTGGGCTAACTGACTACATTTACTGTTTATGTAGTTTACGGCGTCACCCTTTTCTTTGCATAGGTGGCATTTACTGTCTGTGTTCTGTCGATTTTCCACTTGATATAGTTTGTTCTGATGCATTTGTTAAGGGCTGCCATAATGAGCGATTCTGTTTCCTTTTCAGGTTTCCTGTGAGTAGCCATATCCACGATATCAGGCAACATTATTATCATTATCATTATTATTATTATTATTTGCAATCTCACACCAGTTGCCTGGTGGTTCCCGCTGGAGGTTGAGTGACAGCAAGTCTCCCCAAGCCAGTTCCGTGGTTCACATTTCCGCTTTCATTTCCCTTCCTCTGTTAGGCCACTTAACAGTTAGTGTTGCAGTCTTTATATTTCCAGCACTTTCCTCAGTATCCGTGCAGTTCCTAGCAGTGCAGTGGTCTGTACAGTCTCTATCCTTCCCTTTATCCTGATCTCCTCCAGTCTCGCACACATGTCTTTGACTAGAATATACTCGTCAAAAATGATGAGATTATTTATGTACAGATCGGCAGAAAGGAACCTAAATCTATTTTATTGGGTAATTTAATTTTTATAATTCACGTATCATAATTTTTAAGATATTTTTTAAGTCTCAAATCAAATCAAGCTGTTTTAAAAAATGATCGGGCATAAACTTTCAAAAGTTTCTGAGTGCATAAGCTTCATTGTTATGTCACAATAGGAAGGAAAATTAACGAATAAAATCAACTTGTTAACGAAAGGAAACGAAATCTGCCTCAATACCTGTTATTATTGTTGAGGCAAAATCTGCCACCAGTGAGTTTCAACGATAGGACTTAACTGCCAATACGGCCATACATGTCAGTGTGTGGGAATGTAACTTGGTATTACTATGAATAAACATACTTATGGACTAGCTGATATCAAACACTATGTTCAGTCAACTGCAAAAAAAGGAATCGTTCGAAATGTATGGACTCGGTTTTTAAGCGATCGATCGGACTAATTTTATCTATGCAGATCGCCATTCTAGGTTTTAGAGCTTTGAACGCATCACAGAACCCTGCCAACATCTCTTAATGTTATTGAAGCTCATTCCCAGGTCCAGGTACGAATCAAAGCAACAAATAAAGAAAGAAAGAAACAGGTCTTGTTGGTGACACAATAGAAACGGTTACATGGTCAATGTCCTTTTGGCAACATGCTGGATGTTGGGTGTGATCAATTAAATAATTCGAAGAAAAAAAGTCATCAACGAATAAATTACTTCACTCACCTTACGTTGGGCCGTGATCACTAAGAAATGTTCGAATTTAAAAAAAGCAAAAACAAAAACATACAAACGTGAACGGTGCCAAACGCAAAATATTGGAGCGATTTAACGAACATTTGCATTTTTATTTGAACACCTAACCACAAAACAATATGAAGGGTAGCTTCGAAAACTAAAATAATCGTTTTTTTTCCTTGGCGTACTGAAGAACAAATGTTCAAAATTTCAGCCCTCTATCTTTAATAGTCAGACCTGTATGCGTGATTCATACATTGCCAAACAGCCAGTCAAGATAAAAAACTGTAGAAACCTTTGTTGTTGTTGACCATGCTGATGCTGACAGTTTTGGTTGACGGTCTCTAAAAAGATTAGCTCATGTGACTTTTTTCGGTGTTTACTTTAAAATCTAAAGTAGAATTCATTGATCTGTGTGCGTCTCAGTGTGTGTCTCTTTTTCAAAGGGAGAGGGAGAAAAATCCAAGAAAATACGTAAAGAGCTTTATATTAACAAGTCAGTGATAATGTGTGCCCTCTATACGTATACATGCATATACACACAGATATATATATATATATATATATATATATATATATATATATATATATATATATATATATATATATATATATTATAAATTCAGGTTATGCGTAGGCACATGTTTTCTGTGCCAAGTCTCCGCGGAAATCGGTGTTTATTTTAGTCTCTCATCTTTGTGTGTATGTATGATTGATCACCGTGTGTATGTGTGACTGATTTTCTATGTGTTTTCTTCTCAGGTATGTTTGTATGACTATGGAAAAACGTTTGCGTAATTATGTTTGTATTTGGATTTATGTGTAAGCCTGCGTTTAGAATAATCTGGTTTTGTTTTGCTATTCGTATTTTTTTCTAATCTGTTTACATGCCAGTATACTGGATGAAAAAAATTACCGTCGATTTATTTGCAACCAAGAAATTATAACGTATATCCGCAATTTCTACATATATCTTCAACAGGAAGATCTTATTTTGGAATTTCTTTAAACTATCCCAGCTGGGAAACACTCCAAAAATTATGGATTAAAAGTCTATATTTCCAATAATTACTTCTTTCTTTCGTATTTAGAATGAACTCCTCTGTTTCAAAGTGTATGTAAGAGTAAAAATCTGTGGAACTGTAGAAAGAGGAAGACAAGAAAAGACCATATCAGCACAGTGGTTAAAGCCTTGAAATACAGTCTACAGTACTTGTTCATAAATTTGGTCAACTAATTATTATTATTATTATTATTATTATTATTATTATTATTATTATTATTATTATTATTATTATTATTATTATTATTATTACTATCTATTGGACTGTCTTGTCTTTGATCCTGAACTCGAGATTAACAAGATCCTCGGATTCCAACGTGTCTCCTGATTATGTTTGATGTTTTCAAGAGTACTCTCTTTTGTACTTGGTTGATCCTAATGTCCTTGGCGTTCAGTTTCAGCAGATACTTTTAAGTTGTGTACTTACTGTTTCCGATGCTCCAATAGCGATTAGTGCAATCTTAATCGATTTTTCCATGGTCCGTGCCGTCTTGTTTCAAAGCCTTGGTATTTTTCAATTTTTTCTTTCCCTTTCTCATCAATATTACTGTCCACTGGGCATACATTATTATTATTATTATTATTATTATTATTATTATTATTATTATTATTATTATTATTATTATTATTATTATCAATCTCACACCAGTTGCATGGTGGTTACCCCTGGAGGTTGAGTGACAGCAAGTCTCCTCAAGTCTCCAGCTCGTCCCTCCTAGTTCTCATAGGCTACAGTAATACTGCAGTTTACAGTTTCACATCGGTTGCCCAGTGACCATCGCTGAAGGCTGAGTGACAATAAGTCTCCTGGGGTCTTCAGCCAACATCTGTTCTCTCTTTCGCCTATCATGCCAGTGCTGTGGTTTACGTTTCCGCTTTCATTTCTCTTCCTTTGTTAGGTCACTGTTAACAATTAGTGTTGCTGTCTTTATATTTCTAGCACTTTTCTCAGTATCCGCGCAGTTCCTAGCAGTGCTGTGGTTTGTACAGTCTCAATCCCTCCCTTTGTCCCGATCTCCTCCAGTCTCGCCCTCAGTGTCTTTGGGACAGTTCCTAGTTCCTATGACTGGCATGACCCTGGCTTTCATGTTCCACATCTTTTTCAGTTCTCTTGCTAGATCCTGGTGTTTTTCCCGTTTTTCACTCTCCTTCCTCTTTACTCCATGGTCTGCAGGTACAGCCACGTCAACTATTTGGCAGGTCTTCCTCTTCTTGTCTACGATTACCAAGTCCAGTCTTCTTGTCTACAATTACCAAGTCCGGTCTTCTTGCCTGGATGAGGTGGTAGGTTTGGATGTTAAAGTCCCAGAGTAATTTGTGGTTGCCATTCTCACAAAGCTTCACCTAACAATATAATTCAAGGTGATATTCGTGCATATATTACCATTTTATGTAGGTGAAAATGAAAGATAGCTGCGCCGAGCATTCACCAGTGAACACTCGTGTCACGGAATTAATCTTAGATTTCAAGTTTTCCTCATAGATCACTTTAACAGGAAGTTATAATCCTCAAACAGCTAGAAGGAAACAATAAAGAGGGAATATTGAAAACAGTTTGGGAAATATGAAAGCACAACTGTTAATATTTTTGTTTCATCCCAAAAGTGTCAACCAATTCCACCAAGCCTGGATAGCACTTTTTTTCTTTCATGACAACATTTGATGTTTGCTCACAATAGCTCTTCAACATCGCTGGTTCAGTGTCCGCCCCCCATTAAATCAAAGGAAAAGATACCAGCGGGAATCGTTATCGATATTTTGGTTATCTTTGTAGCCATTTTGATATGAGCTTTTCTATCAGTAATTTTAAATGGCTGAAAGTGTCTAGACTATTTCTGCTGTTTAAATTCGATAAATCAAAAAATTCACATATGGACATTTTAGATGTAATACTTAGATAATTTCATTTATCTCTTTTGTAATTCAAAATCCACATTAATACAGAGGAAATGACATCTCCACAGTTACCTGGCAATTAAATATATCCAATAGCCATTTTATACAAATCTAGGCACGGTTACCCATACAATTGACCAATATGTAAATAGTTACATGACGCTTTTATATCTACTGGCATTTAATAAACTTAGTTTTGAACAGAGCCAAACGAGCGAGGCACCTCTTGTGGATCGAACTCACTACATTATATTGCTAAACATTACTCTGCATCCCAACGCCCACGGACTCTTATTTTATAACCTCCCCTTTGGAATTGTCATTGGGAAACCCCCAAAGACCTGTTTGATTTTTTGAATCTTAGTCTGAATGACATCATCGAAAATAACAGGCAATAATTATCTGAAGTTTAGTATTGTCTGACTATTCATAAATAGCAGGCGATCAGTCAACAAACCATTTTTTAATAAACTGAATTTATAGATTTTTTTTCACTTCAGTTATATCTTAGCGAATTCTTTTCTTTACAAATGCATCCTCTTCTCACAGAAGATATAAAAATAGAATCTAATTTGTCGCGTCCTGTGAGATATCTAGGTCAAGATACTATGAATGCGTTTCTTTTGATTAAAAAAAGCAGAGATTGAAGTTCCACTAACTTAGCCTGGACATATCCTCATAACAACGTAATCCCAAAACGGTTATTCATTTATTTCATTTTATTCAATCCAAGAATATAATAATATTCAGGATTTTTGAAAGCAAAAATCATTACGAGATTCTGTGTAAGTCAGTCTGATGTACAAACAATTGTATTTTTTGAATGTATTCTTGGTGTTTAGCTGAACAGATCTCGTAAGGTAGTTCTGACATAATGGAAAACCATTTTGCATGTGTTCTTGAAATCAAGATAATTGTCTATTTATAATCTGATCCATACTTTGACGACAAAGATGGAGAATGCGAACGGAAGTTTCAAGTTTAGAATCAAGTGGCCTCCCTGATGGAAAATGAAAACCTTACAACTGCATTGATAAAGTAATATGAAACAAGCTTATAGAAGCGAACTATATAAATATATATATATATATATATATATATATATATATATATATATATATATATATATATATATATATATATATATATATATATATATATAGTTCCCGTATGTATCAAATCAAGGATTTTGAAAGATTGAAAGCAGTTCAGAGAAGAGTGTAGTGAAACACACAGGTACAGGGTGAAACGTTCAAAATAAAAAGAAGCAGTCGTTAGCCTAAACAGAAATTTCATGCTTGGACGTTCAAACATTTGTGATCGGTTGGCCAATCACAGAGTCACTTACCTAAACAGTCGACTGGCAGCTTACGCAAGAATCTCTCTTTTCATTGGTTAACTCTCGAAACAAAGGCGCCATGATGACTGGGAGGGAAAGGAGAGAAATTTGAATGAGAAAAAAAAGTTGGAGAGAAACCTTGGGACGAACTCATCTCTCCGGCAAGTAAGTAACTGGAGGGGGTAGGGAGCAGTAGGGGAATTAGCCAACGGGTGATTCTTCAAATATGAGTGTGTAGAATCCCATTCAACATTTCTATTTCTGTTAGATTTTTAAACCTCCATTCCCCTCTTCAGATCGTTGCTTAGCTTTTTGCATATTGTTTTGTCTTCATCTTACTGAAGCTGCCCTCGTGACTTCAAAGAAGCTGTTCAAATTACAATTGCATTTCTTCGGATTAATAGTTTATCATACAACATATTTGAATTTTGTATAACTCTGTGCGGTGTTGGTTAGCAATTGTAGTTTTCCGGTTGGCTGCTAATATATATATATATATCGTCACATTATTCTCTCCTGGTGTGAACAGTAAAATCCAATGAGTTCAATGATTGCAAGTATATTTTCATTCAATACAAAGCTATGGATTTCCATTCTACCATTTCTCGTTACGGTCACAATTTCTTGGGTCAGTATCGTAAGGAAACCCCTAGTCACAAAGAGCTTCTGTTACGGCTCGGCACTATAATTATAAGATTTTATCTGCTACTCTTTTTCCCAGGTTGGGTTTCGAATGGATAAGAACGATTGCATTAGCCACGAAAAAGGTGTTTCACCGAAGTGTCTTGGAAAATCATTCAAATGTCAGATTTTTGTGTACAGCATATACAAAAAGTAATCAATAGAATTAACAGTTTCCCCGTCTCTTTTCAGCCGATAAGCCTCTGGACGAGATATTGCACTTTTCTTTTGTATAATGGTACTGGTTAGGTGGTTTGACAAAAGTGGCTGATGCAGGGGTGGTGAATCTACGACATTCATTACCATGGTGGTACGCGGAAACATTTTATTGGCACATTTATCATGACTGTATGAAAAAATTGCAACCTTCAATATATCATCATAGGACTACCTACATACAGCAATGTCTGTTGGTTAGGTTCTGTCATTAATTGCTTTGTTGAATGTTGAGCTGAGATTTGTCTGCTTCTGACGAATGAATTATTTTCTCGTCAAGAATTATCTGGTGTTTTGTATATTCATATTTTTTTTACCCATTTCTCTCATCTAAACAATCTGGACACGATTCTTCAGGGATCCGATAAAACACTTAATATTATGTTCAATGATTTGAAATCATTTATAATCAAACAGAAGTTTCTTCAATGCAATGTCGACAATGGTGCCTTCGAATATTTTTAAAATTTTAGTTTCAGTAAAGGTATTTGTCAGCAAAGCCAAGAAAACCCTGATCTCCAGATTCATTTGAAAACAATCATTCAAAGTGCTCGAAAGCAGTAATTGAGCATCACCATTTGAGAAAGTTTATTTCAGATTTACTGAGTTCAAATGATTTGAAAAAACTGTAAAATTCATAAAATGTGCCGGCGGTGCAGAACGATTAGTGGGCAAAGATTTATTGACTTAGTTGCTGAATTAGAAAATATCAAAAGTGTTCGGTTAATGACAGGATTAGAGCAGAAAAATCCAGAAAACAAGGTCCTTAAAATCTAGAAGTCCTTTCTGAAACTTGTAAGAGTCCAAAAGATCTTGTGATGGCGGTATCAAAAGTAATTTAATCAAAATATTTATCTGAGTCATTGTTCTCAGTGTCGAACTTTGTCTGATTCAGAGGTTCCCAAGTTTTTTAATGTATGGCTCTCGAAACAACTAAATGCAATCCTGATATGAAGTATTTCACTGCTAGGAAAATGTTTATTTTCCTTTCCTCGTTTCTTCTTATTAAAGCACAATAAAAGTTATAAATGATGTTATTTCCTTTTGTTGAAAACATTGAATTATTTTTTTTATCTTGCTCATAAAGAACGATGCTATTTATAGATTGTTATTTTTCAATTATCGTTTTAAAACCATCGGCACAAATCATAGATTGAAACATACTTCTTAAATTGCTTTCATTCATTTCAACTTTCTGTTTTAATGTTATGAATAGCGAAACAATCATCATCATCATCATCATCATCATCATCATCTATTTTAAATCTATCGTCAGACAAAACACCTTTTCCCATCTCCTTCGCAGGTGCGCTGATTTCTGCCAGATCTTACCGGTAAACCTTTTTATCTCACTTTTCTTTCTTCTGTCTGAGTATTTTCCTGTTCTGCTTACTTTCCCATTGACACCAATCTCTTGATCCTCCTGTTTTTATTTCCTCTTGCTGACTCTTGCACTGTCTGTAGCTCTCAATGCAATTCTCAGTAGGTTGTCAGATCGTTAATTTCCATGTTTTGCATCTGTCAGTCATCACTACTATCATGAATTCATTGTATACTTTACGAATTAGGAACATTGACAAGGTACTCTTAGCTATGTTTTTATTCATGACAAATGTTTCGAGTCAATCATAAGGCGTCGTTTTATTTTGTTTTCTCTAACTTTATTACCGGTCTTAGGTAAACGTTTTCGTCAACATCCCCTGAAGCCTCAACGTCTATTCTTATGATCTTTTTGTCTTTGTTCTGATTTAGGCCTGATTTCCCGCTCTCTCTATTTAGATCAGTCAATATATTTCGTAATTTTTCCGATTCTCCTGACGTCATTGAAACGTCATCAGCGAATCTTTGGTGGTTTAAATATTCTCCGTCGATGTTTACCTTCCATTCCATCTCAGTCAATATCTCGAAAGAAGCTTTTATGACTCTCTATGAATAGTTTATTTGAAACTGTATCCCCTTGTCTCATTCCATTTCCTATTTATTTGGTTTGTATATTTATGTAGTCTAATTATTGTGGTGCCACTTACGTAAACGTTCTGAATAACTTTTCTGTAGTTCTTGAAAAAGATCCTTTATAATTTTGATTTATTCAATACTTCTTTTTTTCTTCGAATTTCTTGTTATAAATAAAACATGTATCTCCCAAAGCTGCTGTATTCAAAAGATTCAAAAGTTATTGATTGTTTGAACACTCTTTAAAGGATGCTTTCCAGTATTTTGTTCTCTTTCTCCATCATAGAATATAAAATGTAAACATAATAACAATGATAATCTGCCGCTGAAAGATTCCCATGAGCACACCAGGGAATTTCTTTTTATGTGGGCGCAAATTATCGAAAAGCTCCCCCACCGCTAGTTTAGCGAAAATGATATATATATCCCTCATAAAGGAGTTTGCAAGAAGTGATAAAATATTGTTTCTATTATGTTGGTGCAAAAATAACTACGGTTTTTCAATATAAGCCTTAAAACTGTATATCATAGAATAGAAGATATCAATTGAAATAACAACTGTTAGACAAATGTTTTCCAACTAGAAACGAGATCATCTATCAAGAAGCATAGAACTCTGAGGAACCAGTCCTAGGACTTTTGAGCTGCTGCCTCCGGGAAGTGATCGAAGTGCTTAGAAAGTGGTAGTCGGTTGAAGAGAGGTTTGCTGAGTAAGCTGGTAAGGCAAACTTTCATATCCTTGTTCGGTCAATTTCTTCATGGTCATTCGCGCAACATGCAGTCAAACATCACCCTGGAAAAAGAATTGGTTCTTTCTGATTGACCAATATTTGGAATAAACGTTGCTGTTCTTAGCATATTTCACCGATTTCTGGGCAATGCCTTCTGTGATTGTCTCAACATGATTTAAGAAGTTGTAGTAATGTAATAAATAAGAGTAACGAAAACATTTAGCTTAAACGAATAGAGCAAAATTAAAATGGTATATTTCATGATCAAATGAATTTTATTCCAAAATAGGCATCAAATTTTAAAATAACAAAAAGTGCAATTATTTTCACCAACATAATACACTCGATCCGGCGTTTCGAGGGAAGTTGTCAATATTTAAGAATCCATGTCTGTTTTACCGGTCAGATTGCCTGTTTGCTCTGGTCCTATCATTAGGTATCGTGAATATCTCATTTCTATGACTTTTCCCGTCTGATCTGTACTCCCTGGCCTCGTTTAACATCGTACGTTGCATTGTCACAGTGTGTTTCCCATAGATATCAATGAATATAGATATAAAGATAACTAGGGATAGTCGGGAGAGTTGCCAACTCGTTTTAGAAAAAAAACATTGTGAGTGAGCTTCATTCTTACAGAGTGTTCCATGAACGAAGCTTATCACTAAAGTTAGTCCTTCCAAAAATAAATGCATAAACTTTCATGCAAAACACACGCACACACACACACACACACATACACACACACAAACATATATATATATATATATATATATATATATATATATATATATATATATATATATATATACATATATATATATATATACATATATATATGTTGTATGTGTATACACACTTACGAGCAAAAACATTGTAATCAGCGACATGTTTTTAGAAAGACTCCTTAATTAGTAGCAAAACAAGCCTACCTGGATTGGACTTTAGAAATAAGAGTGTATTCGAACTCAGTTGATGCGTATGTCACTGTGTAACTGTTATTTGTGTCTGTTGTCATCGTGTTTTAGTCAGGTCATCGTTGTTGTATACGAAAATGAAGTCAAAACTCAATAGTTGAAATTCAACAATAATTCAAACATTTCTAGCAGTATTTAGTTGAGATGTATAAAGAAATTGAAGGACGCCGTTCACATGGAATCTCAATTGTCAACCTCGTGCCTAACTGTACAATGTGTTGAAAGCCCATCTCAGTATAGAAATAAACCTACAGATACCAATTACATTGCCTTCTTCATTCGTAGGAGGTGTGCAGGATATACATCCATATTTTCAGGGTTTCATGTCAAGAGTATCAAGTTACGGTAAAGCAGGCATTTTTCAGCAGCATATCCAGAAGTCATAAAAGCTATCTTGAAAAATCGGCCATACTTAGTTGCAAAGGTTCACCATGCTCATTATATTAAAGAAAAGGCTAGGACGTCTCCACAAAACCTTTTGGGAAAAGACTCTGTTTAATATGAACGGTTACCCAGAATGCCAAAGGCTTGTTAATGAGAGGAGAGTACGAGTTGGACATCGTTTTGTTGATCACCCCAGTGTAGTGCCACCATGCAATGCATTCTTGCTGATGCTGCATACCTACATTATTGTGGAAATCAGTTTATCTACCAAAAGTATATATTTTTGAATATATATATATATTTTTAGATGTGCTAGCATCTCTAGTGGCAATCATCGTCACCGGCTAATAAACAAAACCGGTAATTAAGTCCCTTGCTCTGTGTTTCCAACTGGGGTTTTTCCAAGTTACGTCTTTTACCAAGTGTTTCGAATTTAGATATCTCTCGTCTATTTAGATGATCACATGTGAATGTCAAAAATTACTATTTAGACTATTTTTGATAAAATAAATTATATTTGCTCCTAATTTACTGAGATGAGAGTAACATCCCTTCATAGATAGTGTTGCTACTCTCCTACAGTTCCCCTCCAAAATGTTAGTCTGAAAACATTTTGAAAAACCTACAAAAATAAAGAATCTGGAAATATGTTTCTACAATCTTAGAAATATATTACGTGTCAATGATAAATCAAAAGTGAATTTATTCTTCAACTTTAATTTTTTTATGAAAATATAACTTCGTTTATGAAAAATAATCCCCATTTCATTCTTCTATAGATTAAAAGAAGCAATACGTATTTTATTACAAATGATTTAAATAGAAATTTTTGACATCGAGACACAACCAGAAACATCCAAATTTAAATGAAAACCATCCAAATTGGCAGCACTGATGCTAGGCCTCCATGAATTTTCTTTTATTCATATTATAATCTATCGATTCATTTATCAACGTTCTGAGGTTTTATTCCTTCGTCTTTACTGTGATAGTCGTCGTACTTTGGTCATGTAAACATTATCGTCAAATTACAGTCACTGAATATATAAAGACAAATAAAAACCGACCCCAAATACCCAGATTGTACCCTCGGGTATCGCTTGTTCACAGTACATTAGCCACATCACTGACCTTTGTTTTTAACCCCCTCCCCTTTCGATTAGATATATTTCGTTCCAGTTTATCTGTTTTTCCGAGGCTGAAATCTTGTTCTGTCCTTTTTGTTGTTCTGCCCAGACTTGTTGATGATACTGGTGCGTCTATGGTCTGATTTACGAGCTTTTTGAATTTATCTACAAAGGTCGTGACTGTGCCTCCATTGAAATAAATAACAATACCACTGCTAACGGACAGCAGAATCAGCAAAGCTGAATATGATGGAATCAAATCTTACTTTGCATACAGATGTCTCCCCCCCCCAAGCCATGTTGAAGCTATCTCATTATAAGATGCACAACGTCACACACAGTTTATAGACTTGTCATTCAGCTTCCCGATCAATAAGATGTGTATTTTCACAGAGTACAAGCCCTTTAAACAGCAGCTGATCAACGTGATCGAGACACACATCTTATTCCATGGCTCACGCCCAATGCACAAGTTGAAAATGCACGCCAGGACATGTATTGTTAAATCCCTACACACTATGAGTTCAATTAACATGACAAAGAATTGACAGTCAAAGACGATATTCGAATATTATCAGCTGCGTGTGTTCAGTGCGTCGTAGAAAGGTCAATAATTTCTTTCTGTGATTTGCTGCTCAGCGTTCTGGGAGAAAGACACCAGGGAGAACTGAGAACAGTTGAAAGCGAAATCATGCCAACTTTCAAAGATGCCTGCCTGCAACTGAGAATTTTAGAGAATCACATAGACCCTTCAAACTACCTGTACCACTGACAGGCATAAACACTAGTAACGTATATTGTACCTCTGATCGAACAGGTTTGCCAAAAGATCAAGACTTATCATTGAGGATGCTTAGATGATACTTACTTTTAACATCGATTCTATCGATGAATGCCTGCAAGATATTATTGGCGTGCACAGTATTTTTGGTAGTAAGATTATTCTACTGAAAGGAAACTACACCGAAAGTTTATTTGGTATTCTTCAATGTACAACACAGACAGCTATTCTTGATACCTGCCTCAAGAGCTCTCAACTCTGCGTCAATTTCAGACAGTATTGACTCACTCACAACATCTGAGTCGCAAGAGGACGGAGGTATTTTGCATATTGGTTAACTATTCTTAGATATTGAAGCACTCCCATGATAACCCAGGCATCAACAACAAATGATATAGAAGTGCCATCTGCGTCGGATATTTTCTCTTCTCTTGGGATAGGAAACTATCAGATGTTGTGGTTCAAGTACTGAAAACTTACATAGAAAGAAAACATAGACGAAAGATGACAATAAAGGTATTGAATGCAAAGAGGTTTTGCATTCGTGAAAATGACATCAGAATGACATAACGGGGACCGGGGCTAGCTGATACATTTTCTCATGGATAGCTGTATCTTTTTGATGAATTCGTTACAAAAAGTTGGTATGAAACGGGACTTCCATTGGATTAAGCGTTTAAATGTGGAACGATTGTTTAGGTTATCATATAATCATTCAAACATTGACAAAAACGTTTTCAAACACGTATGACTAAAAATTAGTTGCAAGAAGGGCGATATCATCTTGAGCAAGACTAACATCATTGTTTTTGCAATTAAGTTTAATCCACATGTGTTCCGAGTACGAAAGATTTTGCGTGAAAACATGCTTTCAGTCTGCTAAGAGAGTTTTCCACTTTGAAAAACGAGGACTTTGTTCTTGTAGTATTTGGGGGTTGATGTTAGCGTAGTCCCTTCTGGTTTGGCACACTTTTTCCAGATATTTGAATAATGATATGATAAACTTGATAGATATCTTGACCTGTTCCTGTCCTCAACTAGCCTGGGTCTCCCCTGGATATTTTCTCTGGGGTAATATAATACCAAATGGTGTCTTTCGTTCGGTAAGAAAAAAATAATTTCGATAATTTGCTGCATTTGACAAATATCATCCATGATTCTGACGGCAGTTTGATTGCCTCTCGTTCTATTTCCGACCCTACTTTACATCACTCAGTAAATGATAACACTTAGGAAGTTAGGGGCACTATCCTAATTTTCTGGTCCAGCCTTTTTCACCATCTACATCTAGATCAAAGTGTAGTATCTGATCTTTTCTCGTCAACGAAACGTAACAATAAGTCCCTGTTTTCAATTTCAAACGTTATTATATCATTGTAGGAATATATGCCAGGGAAATGATGATATTGTATCCGTCAATTTTAACGAATGACCTCGGGTACAATTCGGAACTCATCATTCGAAATTATCATCGTTATTATTGTTCAAAAAGCCAGTGTGATATGATTATCAACATGGGGTCAGAAGTCGAGCACTCTTTCAACTTTCATCCAACGTTCAACATCCTGGATTCCGTGTTTATTTCATTCGGTGCTGCGACCACGATATGAACTTAGTTTGGTCCGGAGTTTTATGAGGAAACTTTAGACGTAGAAAATTGTGTTTCTTAAAAATCCCCAATGGAAATGACAAGCCTCCTTTAAAAGCTTAACATTTAAATGATGTTAATGAGAAAGACACAACTCTTTCGACTACAAGACAAACCTATGCAATTATATTAATGGAATGATATTTAATACTCCGTATCATGGCCAGTCTGCATTTCTGTTTCATTTTCCAAGCGACATATAAAAGAGAAAGAAAATATAGGATGAAAGAAACCCAAGTATTCCTATCTTTTTTGTTAGGTTCAAAACATATGACAGGAAATGCCAAATACATCTGTGTGAACAAACAAGCTCGGAAGACAGACACACAGCTAAGAATAAGTATTTGTTGGTAATAAAGTTTACATATTAAACATCTATCAACAGATTAGTAGACACGAATAAATAAAAACAAAAAATTCAAGGAGGAGAGAAAGTGGAGTGAGAATTGGTGTGTCGATGTGCATATAAACTTACAGAATATCTCCACTGCTACTTCTACAAATGATGCTGAGTTTTGTCATCATCTCTTAGACCAGCCATTATCAACAGGGTCCATAGGATCCCTTTGGGGACCCTCAAACATCTGAAACGGATCATTGACTTTAATAATAATCAATTTCTGTCTGTCTGTCTGTCTGTCTGTATCATTTTCTTGTTTGACGGGGACTTTGGAAGGTGGTGAGAGTTCTCTGGGGTGCTACGGCAAAATAGTTGAGAATGCTGTCCTAGACAACATGGAAGATCATTGAAAACAATTTGATTCTCGTAGAAATCGATAGAAAGACATAGTGCAGTTAGATAAGTAGATAGATAGATAGATAGATGGATAGATAGATAGATAGATAGATAGGTAGATACATACATACATACATACATACATAGGTTTGTTGGTTTTATGCATTGTTTTATTCACAAATGTAAAGGATGATCAACAAAAATGACTTCCTGTATGATAATCTTTAGAGGGGGGGGGGCAGGAAATAATGGCTTACCTTCAAAAATACTTTCAATTTATTCATATATGTTCGTTTTCAACCGAATGGTTGAAAAGAAGGAAATATCTAATAACGTCTTTTTCTCCTGAATTTATCTCCCTTTT
Organism: Thysanoteuthis rhombus; assembly: GCA_963457665.1. Taxonomy (NCBI): domain Eukaryota; kingdom Metazoa; phylum Mollusca; class Cephalopoda; order Oegopsida; family Thysanoteuthidae; genus Thysanoteuthis; species Thysanoteuthis major. The sequence continues at coordinate 4,661,426 of OY735199.1, read as the reverse complement.
TATCATTTTAATAAAGACTCACATCAAAGTCCAGTGCGAACTTGTAATAGAAAGGAAATAATGCGCATACGAAGAGATTGCTATTTTTTTCACTCATCTTTCGTAGACTAGGAAAGACTTTCATTCAGATCAATATTATCTACATTAAGTGTCATTCTACTTGAAAGAAAATGTACTCAGTAATTGGTTTACTTTTCTATCGCATAGAAGTCTTAAGGGAGTGTGTTAAATATTGAAGATCACAGATCAGCCGAAAGTCATAGATATAATGGGATGCTGGTGATGGTGGAAAACAAACGTATGCATAGTTGCAAAAAATTGAAAGACTCAAGAGAAAAATATATATGAATTAATTGGCGACATAAAAGCAGTTCAATACCTCCACATAACGACAGTAGACATCAAATAAACATATAGTGAGAACGAAAACGTGAGACAAAAGAAATATTTTAATATATTGACACAAAGAAAATTGAGAGAGGGAAGTTATCTATTAAAAAAGTGACGGCTTTTAAATTGGAACTCTTCACACTTTGGTGATATCAAACGTTATTGTTGAGATGTTAACGATGGCTGCCTAACTGATTGGCATACGTTTTTTTTTTATTATTATTTGCACTGGAAAGATGAAAATGAATTTCTGACGCCGGCATAATTGGAGTTGCAAAAAATCCAGGAAACAAGATTTGAAATATAATATTCACCACATTGGTTCTTCCTCAACGTCACAAAGGGCTTCTTGTCGATGCTACGATCAATAAAAATAGTTTTATAATTCGTTTTGCCTCGTATTGAAAGAAATTTGCAAAAGAGTATTACATTATTCAGTCTATCCAAATCTTCTATTCCTATTTCCATCGGTATATTATCCAGTCCTAGCTTGTTTGCCCTGACAATATCCAAGTTGATACATTGAAATTAGTGTGAGTGGTTTTCAAAGGATAAATTTTACTTCAAAACAAAACATTTGGGTGAATTTTAAAACAAGATATATTTCTTTTGTGCAAAATATGTCCTACGAATATCATCAGCCCGGCACCGGAAATTACACCCCAAGCTTTTCAGAATTTGTTTTGTTTTTTTTTTCATTAGTATCTCGGTTTTATATTTCTCCTCAATGCCATCAATTGATATATGGTTTGTCTTCCGAATCAAATAGTGGGTATTCAGAACAAATAACTAGTTTTGAAAGTTCGAACCCATATCTCATGCCATAAGAGCTTACTGTGTCACGTGATAACGCATATACAATTTGGATTTCTTAAACTATGAACAGCCAAGTATATTATTCATTCTTAATTCTGTTTTTGTAATTCTCCACTTTTTATTCACTACTGTACAGTAGTCATTATGCCATCATTGTCCTAATATCATTATTATTAATAATAGTAGTAGTAGTTTATTCTTCCTTACGTACTACTACTACTACTACTACTACTACTACTACTACTACTACTACTATAACAAAGCCAACTTCGGAACAAAATTGCATTCCTTGATAATTGAAAAAGGACCAAACTCCCTTGTAATTGCTTTCAAGATTGGTACATTATATCTCCCCCGAGGTTGTTTTCATATATTTCACTTCCTTTCTGTCTATTAATTTATCTAGCTGTCTGTCTTCCAACAATCTTTTTAGGTGTTTTTACTACTTCGATCATCGGTTAGGCAGGACTCCTTGATGAGTGCAATACTAGAGTGTCCCTCAAGTACCAACAATCAGTCTCCAAAGCAAAGACCAGATGTTGGATAATGGCTTTAAATTATCTAATCAAATTTGTTTCTAATCCATGGAATAAAACTGGAAAGCACCCGGAGAGTGCATACCTCTGAGAACGCCATTGTTAGTCTATTGTCCACTTTTCATTGAGAACCTTTGGAGATATCGTATATAATACGGCGTAGAGGAAGTAATTGTGCATGGATCCGCTCCGAAATTGGATCAGTTCTTCCGGGGTCATCCTTTAAAACACTGACTAGAAATTCATTGATACCTTTCTTGCGGACAGGAAAAAGATTTGGTAATACAATGTAGTTTTGACATATAACTGCTACATGGGGGAGGGGTAATTGTGCAAGTATCTATCTTGGAAATGCTTTCAACACATAACTACAACTTCCAGTCCAAAATTTGGATCATTAGCTTATTGTCCACTCGTCTGCAGAACTTGTTAAATAATAATCGAGAACGTTTCGGTGTATTGCATTACAGTCGTGAACGTTTACATAAACGTATTTGAAAAAGATGAAAAAATATTTTTCAATCAAAAAAAATTTTATATCCTGCGCCCAAACTATACCCTTCTTCCCCCATCACTCACCTTTCTACTAATATTTCATTGAAATCCATTCAGTACTTTCGGAAATATCGTGCAGACCGACGAACTGACGGTCTGTCAAACGGAAGATGTAAAATATTCATGGACACATGGATATTCATTTGTTCATCACTGATGCAGATATATGGATGGATACATTAATGTGAGCAGTATTGGATACTATGCCCAAAACCTAAATGAATAAACCGGGATAAATAGGAAATCTTTATCGCGCAGGTCTGGAGGCTATTTCACACATTCTTCCCTTCTGGCCACAGTTTACTGACTGAAAGGCCTGCAACAAACGCGGTAAACGTTAATTGATTTACTGAGCCAAGCAATGAGATTGATAGGTAGATAGATAATAAGGAGGTATCTGCTATGAATTTTCACAAAGAAAGAATTCTGTTCTTTACTCAGTTCTTTCCTGCACTTATTCTTGCGCTTGATTCAGTTTGCATTTTTTCAACCATCCAACCATCGACAAAAAACTTTGCTTTCCAATTGTATACAAATCAAACTTCTTAATTCAAGAAAAAAAAATTTACTATTCATTACGCAATTTTCCGTTTGTCTTGCAATGTAGATTTCTCTCTTGTCTATGCTCCTCGTTCAGTTTGATAGTGATCAAATCAACATTATTGCAGACTTGTAAAGAACGGTAAATTTTAATTCAAGATTATCTAGTGAATATGATGATGCGTAGCAAAACTTCCTAGCCGAGATGTAACACTTTTTACCGAAGTGCAAAAGAAACAAACGGCCTAACGTTATCCCGATGGAATATTACGCCTTTCCACTCAATCGATTCTGGTTGCTTTTAGTCAATTGCTGCCTTTTGTGATTCCATCATTCAACGTGATACATAGGATTATGGATTAGTTGAAGTAATCATATCGATGAATTTATCTGTTATTCATTACGCAATTTATGTTGGTATAAACCCTTTTCCAGTCCTTTAGCAATTAATCGAGAGATCGTTTTATTTTGACTTTTTTACACGATGGCAATAATCAGGATAATTATGTTAATTAGTAACATTATTATCTCTATCATCGTTATCATGGCTATAATCAGATTGATAATTATGAAAATCATGTTCAGCAGCAAGTGATATTACGTAGTACAAAATAATCCAGGTTTTATTCGATACTTATCGAAATTAAAGTAATTGTTAGGATTCTTGTATCACATCGTATTTATCAGGTGATTTTTGACGGGAAATGGCTAGAAGTAAGTTTCCTCAACCACCAGAACCGTCCGCGGCTCTTTCGCTGCTCGAACACTGGATACTTCTCCTTCTTCCTTATACCTCGAAATTCCCCAGTCTCTTTGGTAAACCTACTGGGATACTACCTCCATATTCTTCAGTCTCTTTACTATTTGGATGTTTTTTTCCTTTTTTTTTTTTTAAATTTTTAGAGCTCTATCTTGCAACCACTGGAACATGTGCATTATTTGACAAAAGTCTTTTTTATTCGCAACTAGATATGGCTTTTCTGTTTGAATTGCGTGGTCTGTTTCAATTTCAAATAGTATTCTAGTGTTTGTACTTTAAATACAGCCTCAAGTACATGCTCATACCATTTATTAGCATGATCAAACAAAAAACGTTAGCACGATTCCCGATATATTGCTGTCCATATTTAAGCAGGCTTGTTTCATATTCTCTTTTGTTCTGATTACTTAATTCACTTAAGATGTGATTTACAGTACTGTTTCTTTCTCTAAACAAACAATATTTGCTGTTTTCCAAGTGTTTTAGTAATTTGTCTCGACGTAATTGGTTCAGAAAGTATAATGGAGTGTTACGATAAGAGATTCTTCCATTATCCTTCTTATTCATACTATTATGCAATAATTTTCAACTGAGTTCTGCCGAATACCAAGTAATGAAATATATTGTTTTTTCTCACAGTACCAACACCTTTGGATTTCTGGATGTTTGTTGCTTTTCTATTTTCAATCTTGTAATCCTATTTTATCTCGCATTTTGCTATCACTTCCAGTGTCTTGTCCTTAATGCAACGGTTAGCCTTTAACTTTCAACGCTCCTGGACTTTACAAAAAGGATTCTCGTGTATATTATTATCGTTCCAAGATTACTGTGATTTTTCCATGTGATTACTCCAACTAATCAACTTGCCTATATTCGACGGTGAATAATGGAAATACAAAAGGCAGGGACCGAATTGATTGAGTGAAAAGGTGCAATGGTCTACTAGGATAAAGCTTGACCGTTAGCTTTTTTTGTACTTCGGCAAAAGCGTCACATCTTGGCTGGGAAGTTTCGCCGTTCATCAGTCATATTCACTAGATATTCTTGTATTTACATTTTTGTTCTCTGAAAACCGATAAATATCTTGATTCAATCCCAATCAACAATAACTGGTTTACCCAACCATAGAACATCAGTCAGAGAGAAATATACAATACGAAACAAACCACTTTTGATGATTCTCAGCACCTTTTCAGTAAACTGCACAACTTATTATTCTGCGCCTGAGACGTATTTTTACCTTTCTCAAAATAAAAAAGCATTTCTCCAATCTTCAAATGTTGAAATCAATAAACAAAATGCAATCAACTTTGAAAGTTTTAAAAAAGTGTGCGCTGACATGATAGTAGTCACGGTAAAATCAAAAGTGATTAGTTTTGATTGAAAGTTATTAACAATAAATGCACTTACTGTCATCTTAGAAAAAAAAGAACGAACTTTTTGGGTTATCAAAATCAAGATTCTACTTCAAAAGATATACTGGTTGGAAAAATCGTGGTTAAACCACATTCAGAGAAATTATGCCAGACATTTAGAAATAAATCAACGAATAACAAAACTATTCTAAACTAACGGAAAAATTATGAGGATGAGTTGATAATTCCAGAGTGATGACGAACAAAGCATTTACACAACATACATTTTTTCAACATGATCTCGTCCATAGAATTGACCGAACGCTTCTCTCTGAATTACATGGATCGAACATTATTGCTGTTCTTGGGAATTCTTAATTCATTCCTCCATGATGGCTGCAACATTCTTGGTAGAACTGAAGTGAAATTCTTGGTCACCTGCCAAGCCTATTTCATCGGAACGAATTGAGCTTTGCAGCCCTCGTGCATCTCAGAACGCTACATACACGATTTGTTTGTTCACCAATGAATCAACTTATTAACTCAACGAAAAGAGGCAAACATTCATGTTTGTACACCGTTTGCGTGATGGACAAAGATCGCGTCGAAAACGTCAGGTAAATTAAAGACATTATCGACCAAAGTTGGTGCAGTTGAGATCCATTAGTGATAGTGTCTTATCTTTTGGGAGCGAAACTTCCAAGTGAATAAGATAACACATTTTATTATAAGACATTGTTTACCTCTAATTGTTGAGTCTAATATGATTGAGAGCAAGAAATTCGAAAATATTGTTTAAACTTTACGAATATTTCACACAAATAAAGATAAGGTAAGAAAAACTACGCAAGTGAAAATGTTTGTGGAAATTTGGAATAGTAATAAGAAAAAAACACTGAATTATGAAGTTACATAATCACAATCAAATTAGGGGAAATTACCGTTATTGTTTCAAATAATACGATAAATATATGGTAAAATTCACAGATCCAAGTTACATCATTTTAACTGATTTAGGAAAGGATTAGACACGCTGTTTTCTAAGATGCTACAACTTAATACTTAGGAAAAGCGCAAAGAAATATCGGATTACCAACATTTGTGTTACCACTACGTCAACCAAGGATAAAAGATCTTAATGGAATCCTCAAAAGAAGAGGAAATTAAGAAACGAATCATACCAGGTTGTGAAGCCTCCAATAGAAACTATAAGAACAAGAACATTCAATTAGTCCTGAAAAGAAAATAATACAAACACTGCATCCTACCAATAGTCACCCATGGAGCTGAAAACATGGAACCTAACCAAAATGTTATCCAAAAAACTGAGAGCCATAAAAAGAGCATAGGAGATAGTCATGCCAACCTTACACGAAGGGATCATAGAAAAAACACAATGCATTAGAAAAAAGACAAATTTTAAAAGTAGAATCCATATAGTTCAAATGTCGTTGTTAGATGAGGATTTTTCTCATCATTCATGACTTGGGAAAAAAACAGTTACTGCAAATAGAAATATTAATGCAAAAACAATTTTAAGCACTTGTTTACATCGCATGAATATGGTCAATTCGATAAATGTAGGATTGATCGCTGTGCCTCAAAATTCGAATCACGTTCGAGCTATTTTCTTTTATCTAAATATATGACATAAAAAATTATACGCTCATTTTTTAGCATGAAATATGCATGAAGTTAAAAAACTTTTTTCCCACATTTGTGATATTTCAGTCTTGGCAGTACTTACAAGTCGTACAATTTTTCGATTAGAATAAGTGTTTACCAGAAAAGTTTTTTCAATCGATTGGTGGCCTTCAACTATAAATTAAACAAATATTTAACTACAAAAAAATCGAAAATTCAAAATTTAGAACTGAAAGGGTTAATCAATGTGAACAAACATGGTGTGATTCGTGTATCTTTTTTGCCCGGCCACAACATAATCGTAAACATCGAGTGAGTTTAAGGCGAAGTATTTAACACGTTAAAACGAATAACGCTATGTTATTCGACAATCCCTTCGGCAACGGACAGTGATTAAGTTAGCCTCTTTCGTCTGACTATCTTCTGTTTGCCATTCTCTCGGTAATATATTCAATTAGAATTCTCACTTTAGTTTGTTATTTTGTTAGTGGGAAAATAACCGACGATTTAAATTTCGTACTGCTATTCAGGACAGTACACATGAAACATTGGCTTCTGTGAATCTGTTTCTCTTGATTTGCCCTTTCAGAAGTGAATTGCATAAGGCAAATTAATTAAATTAGCATTAAAAAACGAACAAGAAATGTTGAAAACGAGTACAGTTTAGGAATGCGTTTAATTTTAAATCAAATTACTTCCGACATAATTGATGCTCCGCATTTTCCAATCATTCGATCTTAAACGACCAAAAATGTCATTAATGCACCGAATATTTCATTATAAAACTCTGCAACAACTAATTTCAATACGTAAATTGTGTAAGTATATCTTGTGGTGTCTGTGTCGCACCAGTCGATCTCGATTCGCAAATGTATTTGCTCGAAAAGAAAAGGTTCTTATGGGCACAAGTTTTGAACGTCTGCTTCATGCGCTCAAGGATCGATTCTTGTTATTGAAAAAATCAAAGCAGTAAATAAAATTCAATCAGTCGAAGGAATCTTTTGCATTTTTGAAAAAAAAGGTTCAAGCTGACCACAAGCATCGATAGCAAAATCACATTCAAAGGCAGATGAGATTGCAAATGAACTTTCGAGATACTCGACAGTGCTGAATTTTAACCCACACAAATTATAGACTATTCAACATAACCTGAATATTCTATAAGGGAAAGAATGTAATTGGTTGATGAAATTCAATGCTGTGGAGCAAAATTTTACATATTGGAAAATCAATTGATAAGAACAGGAAAGGGTTTTTGGATTCAATCTTGAAAACATGTCAAACAGAAAGATTTGTGCGTTATATTCACTTCGAACGCAAGTTTTACAGACCACATATTCACTCTATATCCGAAGTAAAAGCTTCTATCGCGTGCGTGTTGCACAATACAATATGTAGAAAATATATATGTAATGAAAACAGCTTCTAAGACACTGATGCGTCACAACCTAGAATATTGTTGTCAGTAATCGGCACAAAAAACACGACACACAAACGGATATTGAGTGGGGGGAGAGGGAAATCGAACTAAAAATTTAAGGGTGTTAATGATTTAAGTTTCAGTGAAAATTGAGCCTCTCAACACTACTTGAGCGTTGAATGCAGGAAGGTTTCATTGAAACTTCCAAATTATTAGATAATTATAATAATCAAAGTAAAAACTTATTCGTCCTGTTAATAGGACAAATAATCCAATTGTATACCACAATAAATCAATTGATATCTATGACAAAAGAGTTGTGCACTATAAAAACTGAATATACAAAGGATAAAAGTAGCATAACAGTTTAAAAAATAATATTGACACATTTTGTGAAAATCATATAAAAGATGGATTGAATGATCAATATTGGAAACTCCCAGAGAAAATTTTTATCAAATTAAAATTATCAAAGCCGAAGTGTGATGAGGCGATGTTTCACTGGAATAAGATTGTCGAATGTCGTTAAGACAATATACTATAGAAGGGTGAAAATAGAGTCATTTTGTATAACTAATGATATAATCATATGAATAAATGAATAAATCAAGAAAGATCAATGAACCTCAAGTAAATGTGATCTGTAAATTGTGTACAATATGGTATGGCTGTTGATATGGCTGGGTTGATCGATTTTCTTTTAAAAGATTCCTTTTTATCACTCAAAACAGAAATTTGATATTTCAATTTTTTTATGTGATAAATGAAAATTGTACAGTTTACACAAACGTCGAATTTTTTTCCTGATTCAATGAAGGTCAACATTTCTTCCTAATGAAGTCTATTTCTTAACTATACTCAACTGGCTTCGTTTGTGTAGCTCAGAAAAAACTCTTCCTCTTTTTGAGTGAGGTAAGGTGACTAGACTGACAAAAAGTAACTGAAAACTTAATGGAATCAATCTAGTTTGCCTATGTAGTCAAACCTACAACAACTGAGATGCCCAATAAAATATCTATCAACAAAATAAGATATAATAATACGAAAAGTCAGCGCATTATTTAAAGTTAGTCAGCACTTAATTTTCATCTTTTAAAGTGATTATCATTTATAAGAAAATGTCAAGTTGTTATTCATTTCATTGTAACTAAAAATAACATTTATTCCAGCGAATTCTATTCAATCAATTTTTCACATTTAGAAAATACAATCATTTTTAAATGGAAAAGATAGGCTTAATTTGTAATTCTTGTTGAAATCAATTCAGATCGATAAGAATTCCAATCGACAATTTGACATCTTGATGACGTTTCTCTGGTGCTTTCATAACTGAATTTGCGACTAATCACTCATATAAATTTAGGTTATATTTTCTGTTCTGCCGAAATATTTCTTATTTTGTCTAATTTTCTTTCTTTCTTCTTCCATTTCCAATACAATTTTTTCTGATGTCAGACTTTTGTGTGAATATTACGTGAATTGGTCAAATATTCTACAGGTTGCTGGGAATAATGTCGGTTCTCAAATATGCTTCCTTCCTATGTAGTTGTGCAATTCTTTTTTTGTGATAAAACATCAATGTAATCTAACACCAGTTTATTACTTTGGTCATTGTTATTAAATGAAAACAAAAGCTGAATCTCAATTGCCAGACAGATTAACCCAGTTGCTTTAAATCTCCTAGAAACCAAGTAAAATTCATCATGAAAAAAAAAAGTGTCATACTTCCCTAATGAAAGGCTTTTCATCTTTCATACCTGTTTGATTTCACTGACTTCAAAAAAGGACGTAGGATACGTTATGATTGCTAATAGCTACGTATGTATCGTACAGAAGGTTGATTTTGAAAAGATCTTGAGCAAATCTAGATAGTTGGGACTTGATACAATAAAAAAACCCACAAAGCATTTTATTCATGGCTTTTGCCGTTGTTTGATGAAAGTCCTTCAAAGAGTGAAATATTTATAAATGTTTCTTCGAATGATGGTAAATATTGCTTTCAGTTCTCATCATATAAAGCCACAACTATGTAGACTCCTCCAAAGATGATAAATTAATAACGAAAAAAAAACAACAAAAAAACAGTCATCCATGTTTCCTGTTTTGGCTTACAATTAATATTTAGCACGATGTACTTGAACAAGCAGTTAATAACAGATGAATATGAACGTCAAATGGAGACATTTTTAAAACGCATTTCGTGTAAGATAAGCTGAACATTCGATTATGAATTGAAGCAAAGACCAATAAGTTAAATATAGTTGATGTGAAAACTGATTTGGAGTGAATTTTCATTTTATAGAAAAATTTCTTGTTTATTCCAGGGTTATCGACTATATAAATTGTTTGCAGAGCAAAATTTCAAATAAACATACGGAATTAAATCTAAAAAAAAATTGGTATAGTCAACGTCTCTGAACCGCGATTTCTCAATAACTTGCCATTGTACAAAGTTGACATTCAGCAGATATATAAATCAGCACACAATGCAGTGCTGTTTCGAATCCGAAGCAGGGATTAGGATATCGATCGCAAGTAAATATCTTCTAGGTATCAAAGATTTTTCTCCATAGTTTCTATAAATCATCCCCTTGACTTTCGCTTTTCCGAATTATTCAAATTCAGGTATTTGTATCTGAATTGGCAACACTGAAAAGATGTGACTGAAATATTTCGAAGCCGTAGTTCCATATGACAGAGACCATTATTTAACATTAATCATGGCAGGCTTCTCCACACACAATAAAGTGCAGCTTCCTCCAAACGTGCTACTTTGGATCGGGCACTACCCTATTTATAGACCCTCCTTTGAAAATGTTCCCAGAAGTATAAATAGATCCATGTTTTAATGCCATCCGCTTCGTTTTGTCATTATTTTCTTACATAGACCATTGACGATCTTCTCAACGTTTCTTCTTTCTCTTTCAGAACATTCTCGTTTACACCAATACCAAGCAGAGGAGCGGCGATTGTTTGCGCACCTCTTTGACAAATATGATTCCCTCTCCCGTCCGGTTCGGAATGCCAGCTCAACGGTTGTCGTGGATTTTGGACTTTCCCTCAACCAAATCCTAGACTTGGTAAGTCAACATTCTTACAGAATTAACTGCAAATTTTAAAATGATTCGCCATTCGTTTCTACAGGTTTGGGAACTATCGAGTTATTACCGGTTAGTCTATCATTAAGAATTGGTATATATTGATAAGTCTAAAAAATATACTAAGTGCAATAATTTCTTCTTGAAGCTATTAATGTGTTCATCAAATTCTAGTGAAGACATAATGATTAATAGCAGAAATAAAAGGTGGATTGCGGAAGATTTACCGTTAACAATTCATCGACGAGTTACTGACAGCAAGTCACTTAGATATTTAATCTACTGAGATAATCAGAATAACAAAAAAGTTTAGATTTAAAAAGATTTACAGGAATGAAAATGTATCGAAAGATTAGGCAATCGATCGAAAGAGGGCCTATTTTGTTGAAAATGATTGGAGAGGCTGGATGAATGTTTTTAAATTAAAAAAAAACAACCTATACCTTATAACGTTTTACGTTCATTTATGTATATTCTCGTTACTTAAAAATAGTAATGACTGAAGAAAGAACAAAATCATATTGAGTTTTGCATGGAACAGTACTTGACTGGAAGGATATCGCAACTTGTGTATTCTTTTGGAAATAAAATTGGATATTCACGTACGATTGAACATGGACATCGCGACTCACGACATAGATCCCCAGAGACCACATGCGCAACCGACGCCAGCAAAATATTAGACGAAGAGACTAGCTAGAAAAATTCGGAAAGTACTGGCTCTGCAACGCCCACGATAGAGAAGTGTTGCAAATCCTGGGGAAGGTCTTTGTCAAATGACAGACGTTGAGAGACTGATGATGATGTTGATGATGATGATGATGATCATCATCATCATCATCATCATCATCAAAAACTTTTTTTTAAACATATACTAGACCTGTTACTTGAAATTCACGTTTATTGACTTTCCCAGTTCAAATGTCATTGTCTGTTAGTGAAATATTGAAAAAATATAATATATAATAATCTGAATTTTATTTATCTTGACATTTTATGCAGTTGAAAGAGTTTGAGAAATTCATTTTAAAACATCCAACTTACACCTGAAACTTCAATTCTAACTATCTTGACCCTTTTTTAGCGTATGTAACAAAAGTTTATTTTTGAAACGTCTGTCATATATATAACTTACGACTAAAACTTGAATTTGGTATCTTGCAGTTCGAATAGATGTTTTAAACCCTAATTAGATTAACTGCAATAATTCATAAATATTCATTGTACAACTCATTCCTTGTTAGTTTTACATTCCTTCGTCTTTTTTTGCTATTATTTTGTTCCATTTTAAAATTTTGTAGAATGGAATGCATTATCAATAAATGATAAATAAATAACTTACCTAATTCTTGATTTCTTCTTTTTTTTTTTTGTAAAGCAACCAAAAATTAAGATGAAAGTGAATAGCAATTAATAATCAAAACTTGAATCGTGATTTACAATACTTCATCATCAAAAAAGTAAATACGAATATCTAAAATTGAATTAAAAACATTTGAATTTACAAATGACGCTGAATGTTACAATATGATGGCTGATTGTGACTGTCTAATTGAATATTTCATTTTATTTACAAACGGCATTCTTTCTCTGTTAAAGATACTTTCTGCATTGGTATATGTGAAGTATACTTACATACTTGGTCAAAGATGAGATAATTTACTGTGCAATCCTTTTCAGACGTCAAAATGATGATAGATACATCTCGATAAGATTTATTGACAAGATAAAGCGTGGTCGCTTGGAACCCCTCCAGATAGATAGCCTGTCACTGTCACTTAATTAAAGTGACATTCGGGGGAAGAAAGCGAGAAAAAGTTGATAAAAAATTGGTCGGTATAAAAGGATTCTAACAGCAGAAGTAAGAAAGATAGATTGTAAATTCACCGACTTGATAAACGAAAGAAAGTGGGGGTAAATAGAAGAGAAAGGGGTAGATGATCATCCATTTCTGGTATCAGGTAAAAGAAGAGGGTAAGTTAATTCAGTGAAAGAGATAGAAATGGACAGAGGACCCTTGTCTATAAAAAAGAGACCTAAGATTGGTCATCAGAATTGTAGACTTATGGACGAGAGTAGAGTAGTGTAGCAGTTGAAAGAAGCAAACCAGACGACAAAAAAAAAAAAAAAAAAGGTTTGACGGTCAACGGAACGCCAGCTACTGGCTGTAAACAATAGATGGACTGATTCACTTCTCACTGTCTCTCACTTTCCCACGATGAATTCGCTATTTCTCTTTCTCTCTCAATGAGGATTTTGTATGGTCTTCAAGCGAAGACTGTTCATATATATTCAATCTGCCGAAGAGTAAAAAATAAAAGTTCGATTTTGAATCCCCATATGAGTCTTGCGTCTTTCATTCCTTCCCTTGCTTCAACTGCAGTAGTGTCAGAACTGTACATCGTCGGGAGATACCCCCACATCATAATCTTTCATGAACAATGGCATGAAAAATCTGTCTAATCTACAAGATACTCATTAAATTTTATGCATCTTAAATCTTTTGGCATAGATGAAAAATTTTAAAAATTATTTTGTCTTATTTCAACCTTCTAAGTAACTTGTATATCTCAAAAAAATTGTACGTATTGTTAAATTGTTATCGGAATTTTTCTTCGTCAAAAAATGGTAATTGATTTTCAAATTGTTGTCAGTGAATCAACTGAATACCATGGAAGACAATCTTGATTACGTTTTGTTGTTGTTTTTCAAGGGCAGGGGGGGGGGGTCCGGAGATAGTTCAAGTAATTTTAGGTGATGCTATCTGATTTACCCTGATTTACAATTTATCCTGAGATTAGTCAAACCAATTAGTCTTTCGCATAAAGCACGGTTTAGAGGGAGTTTTGCGAGAATAACCTATCGGAAGAGATTCACAAGTTTCGGAGATTCCCTGGGGTGTAACGCAAACATAGTTTGTATCAGGGAAAAATCATCAAAAATATCTATCAAAGAAAGTCTCTAATAATGAAAAAACTATTCTCTAAAATTCTATTAGTTTTCTCAATCCTCCTCCTCCTCCTCCTCCTCCTCCTCCTCCTCCTCCTCCTTCTCCTCCTCCTCATCATCACCACGACCACCACCACCACTACCACGACCACCACCACCATCATCATCATCATCATCTGCAATAAATGATAATGATCGAAAGTGAGTATTAAGGGGAATCGATTCATATTTGTGCCGATCCTTAAGAATATTGTCTAGCAGAAATGTTGAAAGAACAGTTCATTCTAGTACATCTTTTGAGGCATTTGAAAGGAATTTATGATTTTGTGGGTGAACAGATTTTCATGGGAATGTATCCAAAACATTGTCATCATGAATTCAAAATTTTTTACTTCACAAATTATCTCACACCAAACACATTCTGTTGCATTGGAGACGTGCAATTAGTTCCCCCTTAGATGCTGGAAAATAATGAAAATGTGCATTTTAAATACCTATATAATAATTTATTCATCTTGTTCTGTAAATTCATTTGAATGTCATTCTTGAAACGTTGAAGGAAAATCAATACTATACATACATGATAGCCTTTAGTTAAAATAACAGAAATCATTCTTCATGTTGTTTATGCTGTTACCACAACGTTTTGGTCGATCTATTCTACAGCCTTCTCCATATGTATAATTTGCAATGAAAGAGAGGAGACTTTTTTAAAATTGTTCTTCCTTTCCTCATTCTATGATTAGATTAGTTTAATACTGACTATATATATGTATATATATATATATATATATATATATATATATATATATATATATATATATATACATACATATATATATATATATGTTTATATGTATATATATATATATATATACATGCATATATACATATATGTACACACATATATATACACACACACACACACACACACATATATATATATATATATATATATATATATATATATATATATATATATATATATATATATATATATACATATATATATATAGCATGTGTGTGCGTATGTAACCTTGAAAACATGAAGGCTTAAACAGTAAACATTAAAAATCTTTTTCAAAAGATTTTCGTTGTGTCACTCCAGTCAATTATTTCCCAATATCTGTCAA
>OY735199.1:4601230-4641230 GCA_963457665.1 Thysanoteuthis rhombus | reverse complement strand
TTACTACTAAGAAAGGCTATCGCTCCATAGAAAGATAACAATACTTCATTGATTGTCTTCTGGAGCTATTGCATTCTTAATGTATATTTTCAGCGTGGTTTCTCAATAGTCGAATCAACTTAGCCCCTACTATAGGAACCAGAAAATCTTGTGCTGATATTTTTCGAAGATAAAATGTATATTTTTTATAATCTCTCGATAATTCTCTTATATGATTATAGTTCTGGCTCACACTTGGTTCAGGTGATTTATCGATGGGAGGTACGGATATCATGAGTGCCTTTGCTTGAATCTTCCATGAGATTCCTTTACAAGATTTTGATATAGATTGTGTGTTTTAAGTGAATGCATGTATTCATTCTCTGTCAGAGTTGAGATAGTTGAATAATATTACGATGAATTGTCAACTATTGATAAAGATTAATAAGGATTTTATTCAAACAAACTGTACATAAATTTTAGAATGATTTAATATACAAGTTTGGTTTGTCACACTGTAGAAACTGTCATGAGACCAACGTCTTTTGAAGATGATCAAAATAAAAAATTGGAAAAATGGGTGATCAATGAATAAGTTACTTTCATCGCCTTTTGTTGAATTTCAAAAGAGTCTGGATTTTCAAAAAAAAATCGTGAGTACTGTGGGATCCGAAACTAAGTAACGATCTAGTATAAACTTACATTGTAAATTGATCTCCACTCTCCGAATAAAAAAAAACACTTTTGATTGAAATTTTCTAAAAACAAAATTCCAGTCTCTGTTGACATAAAATGGATTAATTTTCCTGCCCACTAGCTTCATTGGTGTAGCACAGTTACGTAGTCAGTCGGTCACCAAATTGATCAGAATCACTTAAAAACGGAAGTAACCTATGTTGACTATATTGGCAGTTTCTCATTCAGCCCATGTTTCACAAATGAGCAAGAAAGTCTTTACACTGTTGCGGCAATACACAAGAGTTTGAAATGTAAAGGAGACATTCTGAAAGTTGCTAGGGGCATGGATCTGTGTAATCTATTTTCCCTAAGACCTGAACGATATAACACGAACTGCCTGATTTACAGTTACTTTCTGAAGATTGGTGGCAACGGTTCAATTTTCCTAAAATTATTATATGTTAGATTTTTTGATTGCAGTTAATTATTTTCCGAGATTATTTTAGTCTCATCGACTGTACCAAAAGAGACTTTTCAAACTACTTTCCGACTAAATCATCACTCGATGATAATCAAAGTGATAAAGCTTTGCCGAAGGGAAGAAGTATTTAATTATTTCGAATACTTCTGGAAGTCCTTTTTTTAAAAACAAAACAAAAACATGGTCCTCTGCTATTTTAAACCACACTTGAAGATATTGAGGAAATTATATTCATTCAATCTCATAGCTATCAAATATCATGATTTTCAGGTTATTCTTTTTTATTTACCCGCACCGCAAAAAAGCTTTATCCAGAAGAATATAATTCTAAACTAAAATAAACAAATCCCCTATATTATTTCGGATAAATGTTTTCTGACGTTCTCTTTTGTTCTAATTGGGAACTGACAGAACAAGGGAAAGTCAATGTTATTGATATTCACCAAGCAAATGAGGAAAACTCAGGAAGAACTTGACTTGTAACTTGTGAGGTTATGATGCACTACAGTTCTGATTTGCTAACCATTGCACTACAGGGAGGTGACCCTCTCAAAGCACTTACTAAACTTAGATTAGTCTTGCAGAATACCACAAGTGTTGGACACTCGGTGAGGATCTGACTCACTATACTAGTCATGGTCTGCATCGAAGAATCGAAAGAGTTATCGACGCATTTTGCTGTTCTAAAACGGTTTACTGAGTGTAGTGTTTGAGAGCGAAAAACCATATTTTCAGAATTAAAGAAACGAAAGGTCACAGTAGCAGATATGATGGTGAGTTGCTAAAAACAACAGTTCAACTGGAGGATTGTTCATGTCGATCGATATTTGCTCCCTTTATCTGCAACGAGAATAAACTCTTCCGTCGAGTCCGGGAAAAATCGCTTCTATCGTTTACTGTCTCTACGGAAATAGCGCGAACTAATCCACCCTTGATACTGGAAACGAATCTTCACGAAAGCCTGAAGCTGGACTAAGACAGGCTCGTTTTTTATGATTTGCTACTCTTAAAGACTACCTTTCTTGAATAGACGTTTGTGGTTTTTATTTGCGTTCTGATATGTCAGTAAACTGACAAACTGTAATGCACTGAATAAGAAACATGAAATAATGACTAATCTAGTAGAGATGCTTGATGTCTGACTAACAAAAGGATGAATAGTCACGTTTGCGATTGGGAGAAGATTTTTATGGATTTTGAAAACTTGTAAGACATTCTAAGGGCATGAAAAGGTATAAGCATTGATAGGAATACGTTGTTCCCACATAAAGAACATAGCGTATATATTTCAACTCGGGTGGTCAGTTTGTATGTATATACAGTGAAGTTCAAAACTTTGTGAAAGTTTTAAATAATTTCATAATTATCTGGTTTGAATCCATTACAGCTTGTGATTATAAACACAGTCCTATTTTATGAAGTTGAGGAATGGCAGTGAGTCCAGTATACTCGACGGAATTTTAATTTTTGAAAACTTTCATTGTGACTAAACTTCAAACTCATCGAAAATTGACGTGATATAGAGGATTCAAATTTCAATTTATTGGTTCCTGCTATCGTAGAAGATAGCATCAAGTCTTCACAGTTTGGGAAAGAAATCAAAGTTGTCCAATTCTGACTATGGCAGTAATGTTAAACTCCAAAATCATGGTCTTTCACAATGTACGATAGCTGAGCGAATTAATCGTAGTCAAACAGTTGTGAAATGTTTTTCGCGTGAACCAGATAGTTATGGAGCCAGGAATAGAAGTTATTCAAAACTTCTACCATTCCATCCATCGTCTAGAGGCAGGAACAGGGTTCATAGTTCACTAAGAGACTACTAAACGAAAAGATAGGAAGCCATGATTTTGACACAGAAAAATATTGCAGCGCGCAGTTCAGAAAATGATTCACGAACAATGCAGACTGAATCTTGTAAGATTTTATCAGACGTTGGATGAAGAGTCAAGCCCTGAAAATGATCTACAAATAATGCAGATTGATTTAACCGAGCCAATCACTGTCTACCAGTCTTTTCCCAAGTTTTGAATAACTGTCTACACTCAATTCCTTCATATTTTCGAACAGAAATTAACTGACTTATATTTCATTTAATCTATTCGCTTATTCATATTCCATCCACCGTATTAGTTGAAAGCTGCTAAGGGATTGAGAGAAATCAATACATCCATATAAATCTATGCTTGTCTCTTCACTGAGATTGTTGTGAGTTCCTCGCCAATGCTAGGAATCGGCATTTGAGGCTACGTAAATGTCAGGGTTTCAAATTCTGATTTCCAAGGCCAGAACCACATCCCTATTCATAGAATTAGCGCAACACAGTTTTCCAATTTCATATTTCTCCACGTCTGACTCTATGTCGAGCTAAGCTTAGCTGAGTAAATATCAATACATTTATCTACACATATCTATATTCATTTTTCCGGTTGAAAATGAATGACAAAATTATAATTCAATACTCCACCGAAAAAATATAACTGATGAGAAATATTCAATAACAAATTGATCATTTTCAGTTGTAATAGAAGTAGGTGTTGAGTTTGACTCTGCAGCAGCCAGGCCTGTTATCAAATCGATTGGTAGTAAAGTTTTATGATTAGTATGTTTTAGGTTATATTCAGCAGGTGTTATACAAACTGTCGGTAGGTGAACACAAATATTAATACTTTTGTTTTATATTTATTCTGATCTTGCACAGTTTTAACCGACGGCATTTGGAAATGCTGACTGTTTCATTAACTGAGAAAATAAATTTGGAAGAGAATAAAATTCGCGAAAAAATAGTCGTATTTATTCCGTTCTTTTATCTGAATCATTGACCGATTCAGATGCTGTTTTTAAAAATTGTTTAGTTGTGAGGCTTAAAAACTCCAATGGATTCGTAGTGCAGAATATTTATCATGGGTTTTGATGGTAGTTATTTATGTTCACATAGTATAATGAATGTTGTACTTTGACTATCAATAACTCATAGAGTACAGCCTTGGGGTTTGGCATATTTATTCCAACGAGCAGGCGAAGGATTGGAGAATATTCCAAGATTTTTAGAATAAGGAACATCTTCCTTAAACGTATTTTTGGTTACCTATTCCTGGATTTTCATTCAATTCTTTTCTGACCTCTTTACTTTCGGGTGTGGCTTCTTTTTAATATATTTTCCTCAACACTTTTTTTCCTTTCAATTAATCCTTTTCTTTCGGCGGTGGCTTCTATTTTCTTCAAATTTTTTCTTCAGATTTTCTTTTTTCAATTCTCATTTTTGTGGGAAGTAGCTTCTTTTTCACGATTTTCTTTCAGACTTTCTTCTTTTCATTCATGTTTCTTCTGGGGATGTCTTCTTCTATTTATCGACTTTTCCAGTTTTCTTTTTCATTTTTTTATCGGGGGGGGGGGGAACAGCAGCTTTTTCATTCAGACGATTTTCCTTCAGAATTTTTTCTCTATTGTCTCTTACTTTTCTTCTGTAATTTCTTCTTTTACAGGATTTTTGCACTGATTTTCTTCCGTCAGTCCTCTCCTTTGTCAGGATTTTTTCCACTGTTCTTCTTTTCATTCACTCTTTACTTTGGGCACCGGCGTCTCCTTTTTTGGCAATTTCCATCGAACTTTTTCCCTTCGATTCTCTCTTTACTTTCAAATGTGGCGTTTTCTTTTTTCATGATTTCTCTTCACATCTTACTTTCTTCCTTTGTAAATACCAGCTTGCTTTTTTTCTATTTTTTTTTCCTTTTGCTTTCTTCCTTCATTCCAAACCCTTATCTATTTTACTCGCTTACATCATTTTATATTTGTTCTCTTCATTTGACTGTATTTTTATGTTCAAATTCTATTTCTAATTCAGACCATTTTAGAAACGTCTATTTTTTATCGAGATTTTTAAGAGATTCCTTTCATAATTTCGATTTCTTTTTATTCGTCCCTTCATTCATTCTCTTCCGTTTTCCATGTCGTATCCTTTCACTAGTTTTCGATACAAACAATTTCATTATTTTCTCTCCTTCCGTAAGGCAACTGGTCAAATTGATTTCATTGAGACGGGGAAAAGCGCCCCTTCTGAAAGTATGTACGAATGACCAGTTAAGTAAGAGAACAAGGGAACGGGTAAAGAACTTCATATAAACAATGACTAGAGGGTAGGGAGACCGGAAAGAAAGAGGTAATTATTGTTGCATTCATGATAGCGAACGATTTTGAGTATTCTCATTCTTCTCTGATATTCTCACGATACCATAATTTGGTAATCACTTCACACTCGCAAAGGTTTCCAACTGTCTGTACAAGCATCCCTCGTTTGAGTCCAAGAAAGTCTACTGCGTTATAACTAAGCCACGATAACTAGATGCCAATTGAACCATTTAAAAAAAAATGATTCAACCTATTTTGGAGCAAGAATGATATTTTGGGGTCCAGCATCTATGCACATTGTATCGGGAACCGCGATGTAACGAACCACCATATCACGGTGGAGGTGTGTATTAGCTTGAAAAATTAATGGCTGTCTTAAGGGGAATTGCGAAATGGCAACTATATTAGGAAGGAGAACACTGTCCAAAGAAAGAAGGAAAAGAAGGGTTGATAAAACAGGACAAAAATAAAATGAAATGAAAAAACAGATCAAAGTAAATTCTCAAAAATAGAATGAAAAAGATGAAAAAAAGAAGAAAAAATGAAAGCTGGGATAGAGAAAGCAGGAGCATTAAACTGATTTGGGGGAATGAAGAAAATCCAATTATAACTCGCGATCATCGTCAATAATTGAACAACTGTAGTGGCAAAATTTGAGCTTGAAAAAAAGGATCCATCAAATTGTAAATATGGTCAGAAAAAATATACTTACGCAATCTAAAATAGTGTAAAAAAAATCATATTGCAACATCTAAATCCTACAGAATCCATATGTTATCAATAATTCCGTCAATATAAAGCCTTAAAGAAGTTGGAAAGCTTTCTTGTGAACACATAAAATCTTTAAATTGGTCAAGTGGAGTACTTTTGCTAATTTTCAAAACTGTAGACAAAACAGAATGGCCAGGAACGCAAGAACACATTTTAAAAGGATATAAACCTTTGCCTCCTTTGATAGCTCCAGATGTCCAATTAAGGTGGAAAAAAGAAGGGAGTAAAAGAAAAAAATACTGAAAGAAATATCACCTAGGGGATTGTGGGTTGTCTAACAGTTATCAGTGCAGAAAATGGAATCGGCGAACGGAGTTCAAACGCCAGCCGAGACACTTGGTGTTCATTTCGTGCAAATGCTTTTGGAAAGGCATGAATCTACATCTTCTCATAATTATTGGTGAATTGCACGGCATATCTTCTGTTTTTGTTTTGCTGTAGACTGACGATCTGAGTTGTTGCAATAAAAAGGAACTGAAATCAAGATGAAAGAAACACAATTGAGAGAATAATGATGATGAAATTAAGTGTCAAACGTAAGATAAAGCAATGCACTGGATAGTTTCGCCCTCTCCACTGGTAGAAATCGATTCAACTTGATGACGTATGTGTGATGAGACGTGATAGGTAAAGAAGTAGTGTAGCCTTGTCTTTGGCTGCTATGGGTCACTGGCAGCATTTGATGACGTTTGACCACGAAATGATCGTTGGGACCGGAAAGATGAGACACTTTATATCCGAGATGTCGACAGCCCTAGTTTTGCTTTTTCTCGGCCAGCAGTAGCAAGGGAACACCAGAAATATGTGAATTCAGGAGAAACATCTACGACCCGTGAAAATATCGGGCTCTGACAGGTGATACAAGACCAGGACTCCCAGTAACAGACAGAGATGGTAAGCACACAACGAAGGAGAGAATTTTATGGAATCAAGTCCTAATTCAATATTGGTGTCGCTCAACTCACCAATCAACGCACAGTGCAGCGTACATTTCATTCCATGGGGTTCAGTGGTCATCGACCAACAGGGATATAATTATTGACACGACCTGGGCCAGAAAATATCGTCATTGATGGGAAATTTGTGCTGTGTCGCTCAGTCAGACAATGGACGTTTCCACCGGTGTCAGACAGACGGTTGAGTTCGTGTGTGAAGGAGACGGCATTAGGCTATAATGCTTGTCTCGGCTGTTGTGGTATACTCAGACCTTTTTGCAAGCCATTTGCACCTTGATATGTCCTCTGGTGGTGATGGTTTGTTCCAGCAAGATTGAGCGAGCCCTATCGTGTGCAGGTGACATGAAATTGGTTCCACTAACCCTCTGACTTCGAGGGATTTGCCAGATTTTAACCCCATTTAACACAAATGGGACATGTCTCGAAAAGATGCTGAAGCTACACTTGACAAACACAACTCAGTTGACAGCCCTGGAACGTTCCTTCGACTCCAGCACCTCGTAGACTCAAAGACTTGTCGTATAACTGTTGTTCTTCAGGAAAAGTATGAAGTTACAAAATACAAAGTATCCGTCAATATCTGTGGAACTTCAGTTTAAAGAACGACTCGGATGAAATGAAATAGCTGACGAGGGATAGCGAATTTTGATTCAAAATAACGTACGTTTAGCTCATTCAAAGTGTATAAAAATGTTACATTTCTTACAGCTGGATTGAGTATTTGAATCCTGACAGCTCTAGAATAGTAATTTATTTCACATTATTCTGAGGAAGTTGATGGCTGTAAAAAAATCAAACCTTGGATAACAATAAAACATGATAACCTAACTTCTCACGGGCTGAAGTACGCATTTGTAAAGTAATAATATTCTTTGAAAATCGTTGGTCTTTGTAAGAAGTTATCCGGATTCGTATATAAATCATATAAAAAATTTATTTTTTATATACGAATCATATGAAAATATTCATTTGACTCCACAGGATAAAATTTTCGTTGAAACTGTCGATTTATACCCGTCTTTAGACATTTGAGAACCAGGAAAGTGAAATGGATTTAACACGAGATCAAAGTATCTTATATTATTCATCTGCACTGAGAAGTGTAATCACTATTTTATTTTATATTTTTCTGCAACTTGAATAATTTCATTTCTGTCGTCGTTGTTCAAAGCGGGAAGTTGCATTTTACGATCGAAAGAAAAAATCGTTTTGAAAGAATACTATTTCAAATGAAAGAAAAAAAAAACAAAGAATGTAGCAATTGCGTGTAGTTTACTAATTTTGTAGTCACACCATACCGACCACTTCAAAAACAACTTCCTCTCTGTAAAAAAAAAGTGAGAGAGAAAGAAGAGAGTGGGAGATGTATACTTGCACTAAAATATAGTCTATATGAAAAGCTAGTTTTAAGAGCAGTCTGACATTGCTGTAAGTTGGGATATTTCGCAATTGATCGTGGACCAATAATTTGTGAACGACGGATCTAGGAATAACTTCAAATGCATGTATATGTTCTCCTATCGAAGAACGAAAGAGAAAATGCAAGAAATTAGAAGATAAAATGTTGGAATCGTCTCTTCCTGCGCGTGTGGTTGGAATGTTTCGAGATAAGACCGTCGAGGCGTCTGACCAGAGTGAAGCTAATTAACGCTGACAGAAGGGTGATAAGAGAATCCTATTTATTTGCGAGGAGGAGGGAATGATACAGAGAGAAGAAGGAGAAGGGGAGGGATATAGAGATGGAATTATCACTGAGAGGAAGAGAGACGACCAAAGTGCAAGCTTTAGATATACTATTTGGAGAGCTATGATGTTGTGATCACACGAGGACCCACGTGTAAAAACAGTCGAATATTCTTCTTACATATGACGTTTTTCGTCTCAGTACTGTTTTTCGGTCTGGGGAAAAAAAGAGCCCCCTGGTCGACACAAAGAATAAATGTGAGATTCTTTCATATTCTTCTTTGCTTTATTGTTTCAGTAGGGGTATGAAACAGAGTTGTACCCATGATTCACAACGTTGTCTCTCCGTCCATGAGCATTTTTATCTGCTCCATGGCAAAATGTACGATATGCAAAATTGGAAAAAATGTTTTAACCCGTTTAGTCACATCTCCGGGGAATGATTAATTCATATTTGGTTTGCTTTTATCCACAGAACACAATTTAAGCCTGCCAAGGGATCATTATGTTATTAATACAACTCGCAAAATGAGCTCTCAAAAGGCAAAAAAGTTTTCTTTCCAAAAACCAAAAACATTTTAGGTGTCCAGTGGTGTACTGATGCCAATTTTCAGGTTTGTAGACGGTCTGATGGGGTTCGCTGGAACAGATTAAAATCCGCACATATAAGAAGGAAATAAGAAGAGATATAACTTTTTGTCTCCTTTGGTGGCTACGGTTGTTCTTTTTGTTACAAATCACTTGGTACGGCAGTAACAGAAGCGTTAATTGATGGTGAGAAGTCTAATCGTTACCTGATAATATTTGACTCATAATCAGTATAAATTTGTGCGTAGACAATTCGTTTGTGTGATAGGATCGATCCACATCGAATCTCTCATTCGTGTGGCCTTGTGCCAGTCTAAACTAAGTTTGAGATATGGTCGCTTAAGTAAATGTGATCGTCAGCAAACCTAGATAATTAGTTAGTGAAATGAGATCGATCTTCATTGAATCTACTACTATTGTGACTCTGTGCCTTTATTGTGAATTTATTGGTGACTATCGTAGTTCGAAAGTGGGTGAGTTCATCTCATCGACCATTTTCTTGCATATGAACCTTACAGCCATTCAAATTCTGCAGTGCCATATGTTTGAAAAGAAAATTCCATTGTACCCGTCCTGAAAGGGTTAAGCTCAGTAAATATAACATCATTGTAGTGATATGTATTAGCTGTTGATGTCTTTTTCTGTCCATAGCTACAGTCTACGACTCTCTATAAAAGTGCTCCGGTCCCTGGGACCGCCCCTACATAAAAACAATTCAGCACAATGGATCCAAATGAACTTGTTCTCTTCATTGGTATTAATTTATCCGAATGCAAGGATGGTTGTTTCATGATTATTTGAAGGAAATTAGGGAAATGCATCCAATTTATTTGTCTGTTAGTATATTTATTTATCTATTTATTTATTTATTTATTTATTTTGAACAATGTCCTTTCTAGTTGAGATTGATTCGATGTCTATCTATCTATCTCATTAAACTGGTTAGTAATCTGAACACATGGTATATATATATATATATATGTATATATATATATATATATATATATATATATATATATATATATATATATGTATATATATAGATAGATAGATAGATATGTAGATATATATATACATATCATTACATAGTTATTCATTGTTGGATGCATAATTTGTCCAACGTAAATAGTAAAAATATTCAAAGAAAATGGAGCTGCTGCTCCTTTCATTGTTTATCCTATTTACGTTGTATAGGCCAAATGATATATATATATATATATATATATATATATATATATATATATATATATATATATATATATATATATAAGTACACGTACATTCATTTAAAGTTGATAATTATTTGTAGTGGTCACGTTACCAAAACAGAGACGATATTTGATATAAAATGTGAATATCCAGAGACAAATTTAAATCATTTTTGTGTTGAATGCCCAGTCAGAATGAGTGTTTTAAACGAAACCTATTTGAACTTGATGCTGAGTATATCCATCTTTAATATATGTACATATATACATTCATCAATAGAGATATATATGTATATATGCACACACATACATATATATAATCAAGAAACGGACATGTTTGGTCCGACAGTATGAATTATAAAGTACATGATATTATGTAGACACTTACTTGAAATGATTTCCCGTCATTACATGGCTGAAATATCACTAAATTTAAACAATGTAAATAGAATAAACAACTGAAGAAAATATGACTGCTACAGGAATCGAACAAGCTACCGATAAAGTAGCCATCTTCACGCAGTGATGCTCTCACCATCGAGCTAAACAGATATTGGTAATACTCAATGGTAAGACCATTGCTACGTTGAAGCAGCCCTCCTATCGGTAGCATGTTAGCTTTCCTTCAGCAGTCCCGTTTTCTCTAATTCTTTATTCTATTTACGTTGTTTAAATTAAGTGATATATTACCGTGTAACGACCGGAGATCATTTCTAATTCATTTCTACATAATATAACGTAATTTGTAATTCATAAATATGTATAGTTGTAACGTTTTTGCACGTATAACTTGAGAGCAAGGTTTCTTAGTCAAAAACTAAAAGTAAAATCTAATTTAGCACAGCCATTAAATGTTTTGTATCCACGATTTTGGAAAAAAATAATTTAAATTTTTTACATATTGCGTTTTTTTTTTTTCTTCTGAAATGCAGCAAATTGACAGTCATGTAATCAAGAGTCACTAGCTGTCAATCAGTGTTTTCAATGACTCACTTCTCTACTCTTACCAGAGTTGGGGAGATGGCCATGTGATAATAATATCCAGCCAACGACTGTTTCTATCCACCTCTTCAGGAAACCAGCTGGTCTTCAGATAAAAATGGAAATTTTAAAATACCATAATTTATAATTTTGCATTACAGAATTTCTCTGTCCCTTATGTAGCGAGTTAACACTCCTTTTAATACCACATTCGATTACGGGAAACATCGTAGAGAATATGAATTTCCAAAATGAGTAGATTCGAATAATTCAATGATTTGCATCCATCTACCTCCCACCTCTTAATAACTATCAACCGTCACAAAGATTGAGCAAAAACGTTACTTCCTGAGTGATCATTCCGATCTAGTGAAAATCTTAAATTTGTTGCTACACATGGAAAACGAGAATGAATACAGAATAATGATTTTTCTTGTGCGTTTAATCTGGGATCGTTGTGGAAAAATCCTGAATTAATGCAATCACGATTTGGCAAACTTCTTGGCTTTACATGAAAGCAAAACGGAAAAAGCAAAAAAAAAAAAATTAATAAAAGAATAGAGAAAAAGAAAATTGACGTATTCCATCGAATAATCATATTCTGGAAGACATGTTTCACCGACAGAACTATTATCGCCGGGTTCGGAACGGAAAATGAAAAAAAAAAAAAAGAAATTAAAAACAGAATGAAAGGAATCTTGATCAAGTTTCTTGGCAATGTAGTTAATATCATATACACGAGAATTATTGACGTAAACAAAAACAAATCAATGAAAGTAATTTGTGTATATTTCGTTCATGGATTCTTTATTAAAATTGTTACCTTCTTAAAGACTATAAACACTGTCAGATACAGACATCTTGCCAACATGATATTAGTTCTCTGTTGAAATTAAATTTCGAACTTAACATTAATTAAGATATGAAATACTTACAAACCACTGATTTTTCTTTCCTTCTAATCAAGTTATAAATAGACAAACTCATTACTTTGACTATTGATTGTAGAGTATGATGCAAAAATAGTAAAATGTCATTTCTAAAGCAAATGGAATGAACACTTATTAGTTAATCGACATCACTTGGCTCATTAAACTATAAGAAATCGAATTCTGTTGATACATATTCTTATCCCAAGGAGCTTCTCATATTGGAGTAGCAGTTCCCTAACTGGTCTTAGAGACTCTTCTGAGTGTGTTTGATCCTCTTTGGGTGCCCCGTACTTCAATATCAAGAATTCTGCTGTCATTCAGGCAAGTCTAAGAAAACAAAATTTATCAAATGATAATACGATAATATTGGGAGTATTGTCTCAGGCTTGAGCCCCGAGACTTGATAATTTGAAAGTAGAATGAGAAATTTAAGTTACAAGGATAGACTAAAAAATGTCAGGTATGACTACATTGCTTGAGAGAAGGGCAAGAGAAGACTTAATTAAAACTTTCAAATTGATAAATGGTTTTACAAATAACGGAATTCCAATGTTTGATAAGTCAGATATGGCTGGGAATTAACTATCTACGTCTATCACAAAAACAGAGTCGTGAAAAAAATCGATTCTCAGTGCCAAAGAATTTTGAAATTCCGGAATAGTTTATTATCTTACGAGAAGAAATAGAACAATTATGAATTATTTCTTGAAATAACTTAAATTTACATACTATGGAATAGAAAGTAATTTGATATGACAATCTTTGGAGTTGTCAGCTAATATATATAGAAAAATTCAGGGAAATAAAATAAATAAAATGTGACTGGAAAATGTTTCTTCTGCATTCGTGTTGAAAAAATGCAAAAGAAGTCCGAAAGAAGCGGGAATACATTTGATTCTATCAAGAGTGGTATGCACAAAATACATGTATGATGAAGTCCTAAGAATAATGAAACAGCTAAATATCAAATACATAGCTTAAAGGGTGACGGTGTTTGATCAACGCTTCTGAATGTCACTGCTTTGTTTTTTAAATCCCATAAACTGTTACTCAATAAATAACTGATTATATATATATATATATATATATATATATATCATATATTGTATATATATATATGTGTGTGTGTGCGCGCGCACGTGCGTGTGTTTGTATGTGTGTGTGTGTGTGTGCTCAAATATTTCCTTACTTTCTGTCACTTCCTCACAGTTGTCGTCCCTCCTAATCCCATTTGTAACCCTTTCCACTTCGTGTCCCTCTCCTTGATATCTGTCGTCGTGTTCCGTGGATAATACCAGGTTTCCGATTACCAATAAGAAAAGGTCAATTGCTTGGCGGCTAAATAGCGATAAAATGGATGAGAAGAAATTCAGGAATCTCCAGGAAGAAATGACAAACAAGCAAGGGATAAGAACAATACAACCATCGAGACAAAAGTGTCCAGTTCAAATTTGCTGAAGTACACCTAATGTAAGAAACTCCCAACAAGGACCCGAGGTGAATTCACCGAAAGGTTGAGTTAAAAACAAGATAACGATTCTTGTTTGGAATAATCTATCCATCTAATAGCTGTATATGCTAATTTATTCTCTGTTCACTTGCGATCACACATTTCAATAGTTAATCTATCTGTATATTATGAAATAACAATGACGATTATGTCATAGAAACTTTAAAGACTTTCTGTCTAATCACACATCAAACAGGTTTTAGTTGAGTTGAGATTTGAGAAAAAAAACCTGGAATCAGAATACTTAAATTATTGGAAATAACTCACTTAATAAAATAGCTTTAGGCTCCTTCGTGCCGATCAAGACATAAATATTCAAATATTCATATAGCAAGACAGTTTATCTCCGTGACGTGCACCGATTTGCTCTAGGACTATCATATTGTACACAACGTTCATTTACAGTAAATAGGAAAGGATTTCTCACAGAAAGGATAAGTAACGCTAAGAGTAACATACCTGAAAAAAGTAAGCAACAGTCAATGCATGAATATTTTTTTTATTTTTATAACTGCTCTACTGGTGGTATTGCGCCTTTTTTTGAATAAAATCTATTTTATATATTCGTCCATATTTCATAATTGTTTTTCAATATTCATAAACGTACACAGAAAATTATATACATCTTAAAATCTCTCTCTCTCTCTCTCTCTCTCTCTATATATATATATATATATATATATATATATATATATATATATATATATATGCACACATATGTGTGTGTGTGTGTGTGTGTGTGTGTGTGTGTTGATAGATAGATAGATAGATATATAGATAAACATATAGATTGGCCAGCCATAGATGAACAGAATATATGGAATGAAACCACACTGAGAGACACCTCCCGAAAAATAGCCAGCTGGAGAGCACCTTGATCTAATGGGATCTACAGACGATAATACTATGATAATATTTAGACTGATGATGAGTTGAGAGAACTTGCTGTGTTAGGCAACAGATATTAAAGGTGTGAAAACACAATTGAATAAAAATGGCCCCGTCTTAACTATAAATAATCGTCTCTTAAAAATATGCTGATTCCTTTGCGTCTTATCGCATGGAATCACAATGGAAATTGCAACGTTTTTGCAGTTCGAATTGTAGAGATACACTTCTTAGTTCAGTGCAATCTTAACTATTTTTCAACGTAATTAAAAGTTTGCAAAGATTAAGTTATCTGAAAAAT
The DNA here is from genome assembly GCA_963457665.1 of Thysanoteuthis rhombus. Lineage (NCBI taxonomy): Eukaryota > Metazoa > Mollusca > Cephalopoda > Oegopsida > Thysanoteuthidae > Thysanoteuthis > Thysanoteuthis major. The sequence goes on along the minus strand of OY735199.1, from coordinate 4,626,146 downwards.
TTCAAAGGACAGCAATCAAACCCTTCGTTCCCTATCTCGAGAATGAAAATGCATAACCTTATCAATGATGCATGACAAGAATGAAGTAGACAACAGATTAGGGCTTGTCTGTTCAAGACTTACATTCTATTATACGATAAACATCTTTTAACTTTATTGACGTGATTATGAAAAAGTCTCTGTTCTAACGGTGTCAGCCTTGTCAGTAAACCTCAGTTGAATACTAATTTTTTAATTAAATTTCACAACAACGAAAGTGGAAAGTTTATTGCTTAATAGAACTACATTTTCAAAGCTTAAATGACAATGAACAGCAGTTAATAAGTTAGAGAAGAAAAATAATTGTCATCTACTTACACTAGTGTTCGATATAAAATGCCTTATCATGGCTGTAGCTTTGTATCAATGCATTTAATCGCTGTAGCTCTACAAATTGGCCCGAACAACCAGCCAGGTTGCCTACAGATTCTGCTCTCTCTCTCTCTCTCTCTCTCTCTCTCTCTGTCTGTCTCTATCTCTCTCTCTCTCTCTTTGTATGCTGTGACCATGGAAAACTGCATGACTACACAACTAGGCAACATCTAAAATCGTTTTTTTGTGTTCATTTTAAGGGTCTCTATTGTCACTTTTGGATCAACTACGCACACAACTTGGGCTTTCGTTTTTAGATAATTTCAGATGGAAGATCTATATTTTTAGATAATTTTAGATAGTTTTGCTGATCCATTACTACGAGGTTCGGATATCAATCTATCTTAGCCTGTTTATGTTTATGTATTGATGTACCTGAAAGATGCACCAGCAATCAATTTAGTTCTGGTGAATATTGTATTTTTTGATGAGATATACTGCTTCCTCTCCAAAACAAATTTCCGACTTCCTGACACTCAGTGCATTGACGTAATTGCCAACAGTACCACGCACAATTGATATATCTATCTTTGTATCTAGAACTATTATTTTCCCAGTTTCCTCCAGAAAAATAAATCATTCAAATGAATAGGAACATTGATGTAAATCCATTATATATATATATATATATATATATATATATATATATATATATAGATAGATAGATAGATAGATAGATAGATAGATATAGAGAGATATAGATAGATAGATATAGATATATATACATATATTTGGTTTTATATGGCATTCTGTTTTGACACGGTGAATATGCCAGTTGGCCTAGACAGCGTATATAGAATAAACAATTGAGAGCAATCTCGTGTCATGACGGCCTCCTGTTCAGTGCAGGTTCAACACATTTCTTTAATTGATTATTGTTTTCACGCTGTCAAAGCAATTGATATATTAATCGTGTGAAAACAGGATGACGGTTCTAATCGTGTTTCCGATGAAAATAACGCATTTTTATTATCCGTCCGAATATGTATCCATTTATCTATAATATATATATATATATATATTAGATTTGCAGCAATTTTATTCCTTTGTATATATGTAAGGAGACACATGGCTTAGATGCTAGAAGCTCTGTGTGAAGAAGAAAAGGTTCAGTAGTTTCGATTTGGGGGAAGAAAATGCAAATTGCTTATCTTGAAAAAATAACTTGTAAAACAGGCCAGTGACTCTAGTACTGACCTCAGCTTCTGTAAGAAGTACACAATGTGATGTTTTGGGAGAAGATGTTTAATGTATCTGGACTGGCCACCTTCAAAATTAACTCTCGGAACGTGGCTGATGAGAGATTCAAACACCATCAGCCTAAGTCTACATGTTTTGTATATTGTAAACTATATACCTTTGGAATATATATATATATATATATATATATATATATATATATATATATATATATATATGTATGTATCAATGGTTAATCATCGATTGGACATTCTGTTTCACTTATAAAGATTTTCAAATGGACATTCATTTCGAAATTTTGTATGTGTCTGTGTGCTTGCTCGTGGATGTATGTGTGCGGGTAGTCTGAATTGTTTTATTCCTTCAACGGCTCTGTCTCTCCTCAGTCTTTCTGTAAGAATCTTTCTAAGCATTCTCAACTCACCAATGAGTATGGACATAACGTTTTTTCATTTTTAGGTAAGATCCTGATATTTGTCATTTTAATCAGATTGTTGTGATTACGAAGCAGGATAGATATTTATACGTGACACGACTCCCTGAAAATAGTGATGATTGACGTCACATCCCGCTCGACCCTTGGTTATATCTTTCCCTCACACCTTTTATGGCGCTTTTCCGCTGATCGACGAACTTTTACATCCTAGCGGTCATCAAAGCTGAAGCCGATATGATTTATCCACAGAGCCTTCCTGTATCAACATGTGGATATATTCATTGATACCATGTTACACACATCATCATCATCATCATCATCAGTCTTTTAGCGTCCGTCGTTGGACATAGACCTTCCCCAGGGTTTGCCACACTTCTCTATCATGGGCGTCACGGAGCCAGTACTTCCTGAACTTGTCTAGCTTGTCTCTCCATCTTACATTTTGCCGGCCTCGGTTGCGCATATGGTCTCAGGGAATCCATGTTGTGAGTCGTGATGTCCATCGATTGTCAGCCATTCTTGCAACATGGCCAGCCCACCGCCATTTGAGATTTTTTATGGATTCTATGATGTCTCTAACACTTGTCTTTTCCCGGATGTGCTGTGCTGTTTTGTGGTCTCTCCATGTGGGGCCCAGCATTATTCTTTCATGTGCACGTTGCATGGTTCTCAGCTTACGGGTCTGTTTCTTGGTTAAGTTCCATGTTTCAGCTCCATAAGTGACTATTGGGAGGATGCATTGGTTATACACCCTTCTCTTTAGGATTAATGGGATCTTATTATTTTTGAAGGTTGAGCTGGCTCTGCCAAAGGCTTGCCATCCTAGTGTGATTCTTCGCTTGATTTCTTCTTCTTTTGAGGGTCTCATGGAGATTCGTTGCCCTAGGTAGATGTAGTGGTCTACTTTCTCGAGTTCTGTGTCCTCGATTTCGATCTTAGTGTTCTTATCTCCAATGTGGTTGTTGCACATGATCTTCGTCTTGCTGAAGTTCATGTGTAGGCCGACTTTCTTGCTCTCTTCATTTAGTTCATATATCATTAGTTGGAGGTCGTGTAGGTTCTCTGCAAAAATGTCAAATGGGACATCATAGGCATTAGTGAGGTAAGAAGTTACACACCTAAACAACATCAAAGACAAGAACTTTCTCATACAAACACTTCTGACTAAAAAATGTATTTTTTTTGTTTGAATGGATTAATTAGATCGTTCCCTTTTGAAATCCATTTTCAGTTTTGTTTCCTTGCAGGGATCAAGTCTTTCAAATTACCACATGACATCAAATATATATATATATATATATATATATATATATATATATATATATATATATATATATATATATATATATCCATCTCTTTTCCTTATGACCAGTGGCCTATTCTGAACCAAATCTAATATCATGGAGAACATTCCAATTTCTATTGCCCCTTATTCTTCTTTTATATTCCTTTTAGTAAATCCTGTCCAAATAATCCAAAGTATCCATGATGACCATTGACATTTAGAGGGTAAATTAATTTATTGTTCTGAAATCTAATTTCATATCAAAACACTCATTTCAATGTCTGAATTACTAGCATTGCACATTTTGGAGACGTCCTCGCTACTCAATTCTCTGTCCGTTCATCGGTCAGTAGGTCTCTCCCCATATTGTTTTTCAGCTGTTTCTGGTCGGATTCACTTTAAACTTGGTAAGAAAGTGTCCCTTGACAAGAACCTTCTCGCCTAGAGAAAAATCTTTCGCTTAAACTGATCTTTTTCGTTGACGCCTCATTGAACATTTGGTTCTTATTGTTAATACATTTATATCAAGGTGGAAACAACAAGTTTTTTGTCCGAATGTCTAGAATGATGAATTATCATTTTAATGCAGTCATCATCCTGGACAAGTCTCCGTCTCTTGGTTGCTATGGTCACCCTGAACAAGTACTTCTGAACCATGTCAATTTCAATAAGACCTTTAATAAAGTTCACGACTGAAAAGGAAAAAGAAGATAAGCTATCCTTCCTGAATGTACAAATAATCTGCAAAAGGCACGAATTCACTGAATACGTTAATCGTAAGCCGGCATCCATTGGATAATACCCGAACTTCGATTTCTACCATCCACACAATGTTAAAGAAGGCATAGTCCGTTGCTTGCATCATCAATCAGAACTGATAAGTGGCGACCCAGATACAAACTAACAGAAAAATATTGGACTTGGGAAAAACCTTCTAAACTATCCAGAGAGCACAGAAGTGAATTTAATAAGCAGAGGTAATAATAAAATGGTTGACAATAGTTGAAAAACTGTCAAGGGAGCCGAACTTCTACCAGAAAAGAACCAGATCAAGAACTGTGCACATAAAATTCCATGCAGATGTGGTAGGAATTAAGAAAGATGTAAACTTATTCTTGCAAAAGTAACGCCAGAAAAAACACCAAAAGAGACGCTAGAGAATTTAGTATTACCACGTGTGACGGGAAAAGTGGGCATGCTAACCGTTTTAGAATGAAACTAAAATAATATGGAACCCACACAGTCGAACAAGATGATTGAAATATTCTGCGCGTATTCTTTGATAATCTCTTGGCCAAATATAGAAGCTAGCATTCCAGAGGAAATCTTCAATCATTGCAACCTACATGTTCTGCTTTTTACCTCAAGAATCAAGCAGTGGTGTTGGTACAATTTACCTTGATGAATAGTACCAGGATGGTTTGAACCAAAGATTTATGATTCTCATAACATAGGCATAAACTAAGGGATTAGTTATCAAAAACCGAAAAAATATTCCCTACGCATTGTGTGTGTGTGTGTGTGTGTATGAAATTAATTCAAATATCTATTATATGATCAAGACTGGGTGGAGTCCGGATAAATTATACATAGAAAGAAACATATGATGCCAGAATATGGATAAATTTAACCCAGCAACAGTGATTAAACTGGTCTGTTGTGGGTAGTGGTGACTATTGAATAATCTATGGAAGCGTTCGATTAAGAATGATTGGGCATCCTCTTGCATGGAGACTATAATGAAAACAGCATAACACGGTAGAATGAATGAAAGGTTCACTTCAAGATTAGTAGACGGCTATTGAACACAAAACACACCTGAAAAAGGTAGGAGACTGTAGCAGCTGAAAGGTTGTGGCCATAGCAACCAAGTTGGGAAACTAATATGAATAGATCAGTACATGAAAATATATTGTTCATATTTGTCAGTCATCTTATTAGTATGATATAATTTTCGATCAGTTTTTTTTTTTAGATATGTCATATAAGCATTTCCATGATCATGATCATGATGATCATGATGATGATCATCATCAGTCTTTTAATGTCCGTCGTTGGACACAGACCTTCCCACAATACGCCAGTCCTCTCTATCGTGGGCGTCACTGAATTTGTTTATTTTATTTATCCATCTTGTACCATCATTATCACCCCAAAGTTCTATTACCAATAAATATGCTTCTATTTGTAAATCTCCAATATTAACGATTTTTGAATTCATACAAGACACGCCGGTAGCAACCACTAAATAATAGAGTGAATGGCTAATCTACTGAGATATCAGCAATTTCAAATCTGATTTATTATTGATCAAATTGCTTCACTGGCTTCTTCAATTGTCAGGAACATTGATTGAAAAGGAGATCATTCACTTAGAATTTGCATGATATATATATAGTACTAGTGGGAGAAATGTCAAATTCTTCGATTGAGTTTGTTGGTAGAGAATCAACTGGAAGATATTTTTCTATGTAATTGGTATTCTCAAAGATTGTATCATAAGTTGGTTTACATGCTGTCTGAGATTGAAACCGACACAACGAATTGATATTCTCATTTGTGAACATTCAATAGAAATAACACGAATAGGGAGTCACGTCTGTTGTTATACTTACTGATCCCTAGTTGTTAGATACGTTTTTGGGAAACCTACGTTAGTTGTTCCTAAAAATTAATGATATTTAGTATAAAACGATATCAATATACAATGCACATAATACATTATATAAAATGACTAAATGTATGACGTGAATTGTATAGCAAGGAATGGACACTGAAGAAAATTACACAAATTGCATTGATAGATATTGGGAAATAAGCAACTGAAGCGACACAATTCTTTTTGAAAAGGGTTTTTTGATGTTTACTGTACAAAGCTGTAAAGCTATATATATATATATATATATATATATATTATTTTGTTCCATGTAGAGGTTTTACTGAAACTTTATTACAAGGAATTATATTTGTCTCCTCATCGACCATTTGCATTTGTGGGAAGTAAAATTAAGCTCCTGTCTTTTCGGAGACAAATCTAATTATAGTCCCAGTTTCCTATGCATGTGTCGGATTAGTGATTGTTGTAAGTTCCGAGTCTGATCGAGACTACAACTTTATTCTGACAAATTTCTATGATCACACCCTTGGCAGCATGCAATTTCACCAAAGGGATCATCATCATCAGTCTTCTAGCGTCCATCATTGGACATATACCCTTCCCAGGATTCGCTAGACCTCACTATCATTGGCGTTGCAAATACTCTCTGAATTTGTCCAGCTAGTAACCTTTTCCGTCGGCCGAATGCATATGATCTCTGGGGATCCATGTTGTGAGATGTGATGTCCAGCGGCAGTCTGACATTCATGCAACATGTGTAGCCCATTGCCATTCGAGTTTTATGATGGTTTTCATCATATCTGGGACTCCTGTCTTTCCTCTTATATCTCTCTTCATGTGAAGTGGATCATGATTCTTTCATGTATATGTAGCAAAGTTCTCAGTTTGAAGGTCAATCTTCTGGTTAGGTTCAATGTCTCTACTCCATAGGTGACTATCAGGGGAATGCATTGGTTGGATACCCATCTTTCTGGGACTTGTTGTTTGAAAGCTAACACTACCGAAAGTTAACCAGCTTAGAGTGATTCCTCGCTTGATTTGTTCTTTTTCCAAGGATTTCATGAATTTTGTTACGAATTTGATCTTTGTGTCCTTGTCCATGTTACCTGTGCATGGCATTCGCTTGGCTGAAGTTCATATTTGAGATTCACTTCATTGCTTTCTTCATTTAGTTCATCTAGCATTATTTGGTTATCATGTAGAGTCTTAGCAAAGTGGATGATGTCATCAGGAAAAAGAAAGAAGCAGAATATAGAATGTTAGTGGAAGGATACCTCAATCCTAATCACACAGTCAAAATTAGCTGCTGAGTGCACAGGGAATTCTGTCCTCATGAAGAGTTTTCCGCTCTTTTCACTCTTACCAGGAATCAAACCCGGGACCTCCTGTGTGTCAGACTGTCGGACTCTCACCTTTAGACTTGGTGAAAATATCTCGATTGAAGTAATTCGTTAGTTGGTGATTTCTTTCAAATCTATTATAACTATTCAATGATGAGTTTCGTCGAATCAGAAATAGGTCTGTGACAAAATAAATTCCGATTTCTTTTTTGCAAAAGCAATTTAGGGGTTATGATACTAAAGGTTATCGAGAAATTTTAAAAAATGAAAAATAAAGTAAAATATAGCTCTTCCTGGTATTTTTTTTTTTCATTTTCATCTGCTAACTTATATTTCATGGCAATTTTTCGAAAAAAAAAAATATAATCATGTCAACATTAAAATTTTATTTATTTCTTTAAAGTCTTTTTTCTTTTTTTGCGAATCGAAATGTATGTCATTTTAACAAAGCAATAAGATTTTTTTTAATTTAAAAAAAATACTGCTCCCGGAAATCTTTTGTGTATTCTTTTGTTTGTTCTACTATTTTTGATTTACCAATATTATTTTACGGATGGCCTTAAGTGATAAAGTTATGCATCTCGAATGACTTCCGGTAATTTGAAAGAAGCTGAGTCGAGAAAAATTATTTTTTTGTCATTCAATGCTTGAACTCCCATAAATGTGATCAAGTATTGTTGATATGACCTGTCATCAAATGATTGATCAGTAATGAAGGAATATATCGACCCCTACTGTTGAAAAAAAGCTATAGTAAATCTTTTGAGCAGCATGTAACAATGTTTTGCCTCATTTCAGTTGAATAATAATGAATCTAACTTTTACAAATAAAATTTCAACCATCTCCAGGGTAAATTAGTTCAAGAACATTTCATAATCACGGAAATTCATTTTTGTTTTGTTTGTTTTTGTTTTTTTTTTTGTTTTAACACCTGTCAACAAAATGGCATTTGAATGATTGATTTATCGATCAATAAGGAAACATTTATTTCCAAATTTTAATTCTATCTTGTAATTCATGAAAATTCGTTATTTCTTTACAACAGTTTGAGCTTTTGTTTTTTCTTTAAAAAAAACAAGGAAAAACTTGAAAACACTTTTTATTTTTTAAAATACATTTTTGATAAAAGGTATATATATATATGTATATATATATACGCACACAAACACTCACACGCACACACGCACACACCTATATGTGTGTGTGTGTGTGTGTTTGTGTGCAGGTGTGTGTGTTTGCATATCCAAGATTTCCCATTGAAAAATAACCTCAAATTTGACAACAAAGGTGGGAAAGTATGTTCTTTAATATATTCCTCTGTATACAACACAACAAATAGAAAATATAATTTACACTGAGAGCTTTTTTTTTGCTTCCGATCTGCACTGTTTACCAAATGTCATAGAATGACAGCTTTAGTTATTAAAAACTCTTGGCATTTATTTACCCACTAAAAGCACAATGAAATTATTTGGAAAGCGAAATCTTAACACGTTTTTGCTTTTACTGGTAACAGAAATCAGAACCTAAAATTTACTAAAAAATTAAGGCACTTCTTCTTTTTCCTCTCTACCTCATTAACGTTGCCAGGCCATCTTTCATTTTTATCCCCTCTCTCATTAAAGGCGTGTGCACAAATACAAAAAAAAATGACATCCATGATTTTAATATAACACGCCTATTCGGCTTAACTACACTTAAAATAGACATTTTGTCTCACATACTGAATTCGTTATTAGTCGCTTTGTCACGATCCACACAAACATCAATTCCGATTTTAAGCATGTCCTTCTATGATTATCATCGCACAGTCTTTCTATTCATAGTATTCTCATGATAGCTAATATTGTCAAGTTGCGTAAATTACGAGCTCTTTTTCTGTTTTCTCTAGTTGTCACATTTGCTTGTTAAAAAAAAACTTCCATTCTATTTGAAAAATAAATCCATTAGAGAAAGAGCTATTTCTGTTATATGAACCTTGCAAATATATTGCCATTATATTTATACATTGTAGGGGTCATATCCTTTACAGGTAAATAGATAAGTACATTAGAAATAACTTCAAGATCAAACGTATATTCCCTCAACTCCATTGTTAAGGTTTTTTTTTATTCTCTTCGTATTTTTTCTTTAACTCTTTGATACTAGTTCAAGTTTCATTTTTACGATTTGGGAAAATCCAACGAGTTCTACTGGTTCGCAGGTTGTGGTGCATTTTTGAAATGCTTTTCATATTATATTGGTTGCGACAAAAGACTTGTATTAAAATGCAAATGACGGTTTCATAACCAGATAATCATATTGAACTACAATAGCCACCACAGATGGCAAGAGTTTCTATCCTTCCCGATGTGCATGCGTTTGTGTGTTTATGTGTTCGTGTGTTATTGCGTCCGGGTCATAATGTTATATCTACGAACTTGAAGATTGGCCTTATTGCTTCACTACACCCCTGTTTTATTAAAAAAAAAAACTGTTCTAACGTTTTGAAGCCTTATTTTAACTTATTTTATTTATATGTAGATTCTCCAGAATGTAGATCTTTCTAGTTTTACTCTATTCTTGGTGTCTTTCAGTGGAAACCACCAGTAATGACATGAACAAATTTTTCTTACTATATTTATTCTTCAACGATTTTTCTCTTACGTGGCATGAAATTTTGACGTTATGGTCGTTTCACTGATTGACTGTGATGGCGAGTTTCTTTCGGTTCAAACTTTAGATTAGATTTTGTTTTCAAAATCTACTGACTGCCTTGCTTGACTAAAATTAATTAATTCTATCAATGTAAATAATTAACTCTAAATTTACACACGGAATAAATTAGAATATGTCTGCATACTTTTCAACATGATTAATTTCTTGGTTACAAGCCTTTTCGATGGTATAAGATCATCGCACCAATCGAGGTTTTTACGTCAACTTATCGTAGACGATTTTGTCATTTGTTTTTTTTTTCCTTTAATCTAATTAGAAGTTCTAGTCAATTAGTAAACAGGGAAGATTTTGTCAATACAAAATATTAGTTACCATAGATCATCAACATCGACATAGTCAACATGGGCATATGTTTCTTCAGATTTTTATTCGGTCTGTCTGGCTCTTAGGTTATATATATATATATATATATATACACACACACACACACACACACACACACACACATATATATATATATATATATATATATATATATATATATATATATATATATATTTATATATATATATATATATATATATATATATATATCATGAATACAAGTCGCACCAATAGACCCAGGGAGCTGAAACTAAAACATATTCTCCTTATTATATCTAGAAACAAACGTTTTTATGGTGTTTTTTTTAATCCCTTCGCCATTTTTCTTTTAGTGGTAGGTCAATTTACAATGTAAGTTCATATTAAATTGACCCTCCTAGTTTACATCCAGCAGTTTACACTGTTTTTTCGTTTTGTTTTTTTCAAGATTTCGATTTTTTGAGTAATCAGGTTTTGACACCATGTTTTTCAGTTTTTGACTTTCTCTCGATATATTATAATGCAGTTACTGATTAATTATGAAATGAATCTTCAGAAGTTGATGCTTCCGTATTTAATAGGAAAATTGTCGAGGTCAAGTGAAAAAGGAATTAATCTGTTTCCCGGTTGTGACCTTCGCCGGATCAAAAACCATTTTTTCAAGCGCATTTCTTTCTGGATGGATGGAAGAAAGACTTCCAGTCTTGTCACGACTGACAGAACAGCACTTGTTTGTTGGGAAAAACGCATTGATCAAGCTACAACTAGCGTATTCTTCCCTCTTTAATTGGTTATCAAACTCCGAGTGCGAATGTCTAGTTAATCAAGTGAAAAATACTTTCACATTTGAAAGGCTTATTTCGGATTACGAATGAAGCCAATCTTAAACTGTGGAGCATGATAATCGGCTTTTCTAAATCTGGGTATTAATTTAGTTTAAGCGGGAAAATACATGGCAGGTGAAAATCAAGGAAATGGGCGTTGTCAATATCAGTCGAAGAGAACTCCGGCAATATGCCAACAGTGCTGGATGTTTCCATGGTATAGGAGAAGGTTGGGTTAGTGAGAAGCTTCACTTGAGATTATCATCATTATCAGCATCATCATAATCAGTCTTTTAACGTCCGTCGTTGGACAAAGACCTTTCCCAAGTTTCACCACACTTATCTATCATGGGCGTCGCGGAGCAAGTACTTTCTGAACTTGTCTAGCTCGTCTCTCCATTTTTTATTCTGCCAGCCTCGGTTTCGCATGTGATCTCGGGGGATCCATGTCGTGAGTCACGATGTCCATCGGTTGTCTGCCATTCTTTCAACATGGCCAGCCCACTGCCATTTGAGATTTTTAATGGATTCTATGATGTTCCTGACTCTTGTCTTTTCCCGGATGTACTGAGCTGCCCTGTGGTCTGTCCATGTGTGACCCAGCATAATTCCCTTATGTACACTTTGCATGGTTCTCAATTAGTGAATCTGTTTCTTGGTTAGGTTCCATGTTTCAGCTCTATAAGTGACTACTGAGAGGATGCATTGGTTATACACCCTTCTTTTAAGGATTAATGGGATCTTCTTATTTTTGAAGGTTGAGCTTACTCTGCCAAAGGCTTGCCATTCTAGTGTGATCTTTTCCTTGATTACTTCTTCTTTTGAAGGTCTCACGGATATTTGTTGTCCAAGGCAGATGTAGTGGTCTACTTTCTCCAGTTCTGTGTCCTCGATTTTGCGCTTAGTGTTTTATCTCCCATGTGGTTGTTGCACTGAAGTTTATGTGTAGGCCGACTTTCTTGCTCTCTTCATTTAGTGCATCTATCAATAGTTGGAGGTCGTGTAGGTTTTCTGCTAAAAGGGCAATGTCGTCTGCGAATCTGAGGTTGCTCAGATACACGCTGTCAATTCAAATTTCTTTTATCTCCCAATGTAGTTTTCTGAAGATCATCTCGAGGAAGGCTGTGAAAAGTTTGGATGAGCTGGTCCTTTCAGCTCCAGAAAGGAATAAGACGAGGTGATACCAGCTCACTTGAGATCAGTTAGCATCTAATAGTAATTTTGTGTCAGTAAATCTAACTAAATTAACATATGTAAAGTATTTTTTCGGACGTTTTTTTCCTCATTGTGGTTCAACTTTTTCACAATCCTCATCATCATCTGTTATAAGTTCATTGCTATCCAAAAGCCTTTCTCGTCTCCTTACGTACAAGTATCTTTATTTTCATTCAGTTTGGATTGTTTACGCCGAACAAGCGTATCAAGCGAAGATTTATTTTTTCGAATTATCATTTTTCGCTCAAGTCACTATCACGTCGTGTTCTATTTCTAACCAGTATTTTTTTAAACATCTGATATGTTGTTATTTTTACGTTAAAATGACTTTCAAAACGAGACGTGATGGCGACGCGTGCGAAAAAGAATAATTCAAAAGCAATAAATGTTCGATTTGTTGGTGTTTACTCACTTTAATTTGCTCGAGAAAAAAAACTGTAACGAATTTAATAATAAATATTTATATGAAATGTTATCTTCACGTTATTCTTTTTCAGGGTAGGCTGTGAGATGTAATGAGGATAACAGGGAAAACACTTTGGAAAATTTCATAAATTGCATTGACATACATTAAGAAATGGGTGACTGAAGTGATACAAAAAAATCTTTTCGAAGCTGTAAAGCTTTTTAAACTATCTATCAATCAATCAATCAATCAATCAATATATATATATATATATATATATATATATATATATATATATATATATATATATATATATATCATGAGCCGTTATAAGTCCACTGTTGACTCAAAGCCTTTCTCATCCTCTAACAAACAAGTATCTTCATTTTCATTCCTTTTGGATTGTTCACGTTTGGCAAGCGCATTGAGCAAGTATTGCAAGGTTCCTGAAAACATCGTGTAACTATTCACAATATAGTCAAAAATGGCTTATTTAGTAACCTCAATGCAATTCTTTGCAGTAATAACCAGAATGCATTCTGATTAGTTGGTAATCGCATGTTTCCTAATAAGACTATACTATTGACATCAGTCTGAACTTTGTTCAATTAAATGACAATATTTAACCGTCACGTCATTTTCTGATCTAATCAGCAACATTTCATAAGATTCAATAAGAAATTTAAAGGTAACAAGGATATTTTCACTGTTTGCTAAGCTCCAGAGATGTTTGATTGGCTGGAAATCTAATATCTCGCAACTATCGCGATTTCTTTTGTCAGTAAGACATACTTCTAGTGATAGAGCTCTATCATACTCAGATAAACAGATGACATGATAATATTTGTAAACTTTCTAAGATATCTAAATGATCAGATGTATGAGTTCATTCGATGATAGACCGCATAACTATAACTGCACGTACTCGTGTAACATTCTTACGTTATATGTGTTATATAATGCAGCAATAAATGTCTGTATACATGAGTAGAGGAATATATCACAAAGTGCTTTTGTCGGTCATGGTTTTATGCTGACAAGTAAGCGTATTCTTCTTAATAAAACATGCGTGTTAGCATTGATAGATAGATAAGCATATTTCATCATGAAAACTCGAGTCAGAAAATTTATGAATAGTGCCAATCAAATATCTCTCGAGACAGATTTCATATCAATTGAGATTAAGACTGAGCAACGTACGTGCATCAGGAACAGTGTGTGTAAATCTATGCCAGTCCGTACGCACAGAGAACAACACTCTTGCAATAGTAAGGGTTGGGAATGAGTATTCATTATTGTCTTTGTGGTAATTTTTAAATGATGAGAATAAACCATTAGAATATCACGTAATTTGCAAATGTACAAATCACGCTAAGCACAACAATACTGATTGTCCAACTACATGAATGGCTTTTCCATTAACAGTTACTAAAAGCTAACGTCTATAATTTTAAAGTACTGAAGCCAGAAAAAAGATCAACCCACGTTTTTTCTCGTCGACTAAAACCCGAATTCGTGGTGTTAATTGGATATTAAATTTTAACAGGAATCCCATCCTGGTTATACCGTTTTGTCTACAAAGTTGAAAAATGGCATTGATACTCACCTAATCTCTTCAAAAGATGCTGACCTTTTTGGAGCCTTATTTTGACAGGTTTATTAAGAACAAATGGAATATCCAGAATCTAGATCTTTTCCAGTGGAAAATGCCAGTGGTGTCATAAATAGAATTTATTCTGACCATATTTATTTCATCGTGGGTAATAACGAAAAAGACCCAACATTTCTGGCGAGGAAAAGAAAATGCAACCTGATCTTTTTTTAATTCATTTCAAGCTTCTATACTTAGAAATAACAAATGTCAGCCTTTGGTGCCGACTGACAAAAAAACTTAAAGAAAAATATAAATATACCCTTGTATGAATTTATATTTCAGCTTATAATTTTTCTTCTGTGCGTGTACAAGTAGAATAGACTAGTTCTGCTTTGATTTTAAAACCTAATATTTTTTTTATCATCGCTGGTGAATATGCTTCTATTCATAAATGAAGTTTTCCGAGCACAGACGAAAAGCACTTGAAGCAACCACTAAATAATAGAGTAAATGATTATTTTGCTGAGATCAGAAATTTCAAATCTGAATTATCATTAATCTAAGTGCTTCTCTGGCTACTGTTATTTTCGGGAACATTGATTGAAAAGCTGATGTTTTCGCTAGAAATTGCGTAATATATATGTATATACACACATATATATATATATGTGTGTGTGTGTGTGTGTGTGTGTGTGTGTGCGTGTGTATGTGTGTATGTATGTGTGTGTGCATATATATATATATATATATATATATATATGTGTGTGTAAGTATATATATATGTAAGTATATATATATGTAAGTATATATATATATATATATATATATATATATATATATATATATATATATATATATATATATATATATATATATATATGTATCCATTCTAATCACTTGGTTTTGAGACTTAAACCAGACCATTACGCAAAAGATTTCTGTTACAATCACATAATAAGGCGAGAATTTACTAATGTTCTGTGGTTCTGAATGCTGAATTTCTGGAAAATGTAATTTTAAAAAAATTAAATTTTTAAATGAAAAAAAGGTCTATACTTCTATTCTAAAATCTACAGAATTGATCAAGGATATTGAAAGGGCGAACTCATATTGCTATATGTAAGATTTAACTTTGATTTCCCCGGCTCAAAATCTGAAATGACCCCTGTGATCGCAGGGAATAAAAAGATATGTTATGCTTGTTTAATTACCTAAATACTTACGAGCAATAATCGAATACTATTGAGTGATACAACTTTTTATCAATGATAGTTCGTGTATAAAAAAAATTAACGCTCATAAGTGTTCGGAAAGTGAAAAAGCTTTACTTTACTTTGAGCCAGCAGCATTATAATAGCCTTCCTTGGCTGGGGAGCCGAGTTTGTCCAGGTCTTTTACTCATGAATGCAAAATTTTTCTCATCGACACAAGTTGATGGAATAAATGTTCTGTTTTAAGGCGTATCAATCGCAAAATGAAAATCCGACCAGGTGTTTGTGGGCATTCAAATAGTTTGAATATCCATAAATAAAAAAAATACATTCATGTTCATGTTCATCACCATCATCATCATCATCCTTTTACTGTCCGTCGTTGGACATAAACCTTTCCCAGGATTCACCACACCTCTCCTGGGTGTCGTGGAGCCAATAACCTTTGAACTTGTCTAGTTCGTCTCTCCATCTTATATACTGCTGGCTTTGGCTTTGCATGTGATCTGTTGGGATCCATGTTGTGAGTAATATTGTCCATCGGTCGTCTCCCATTCTTGCAACATGACCAGTCCATTGCCATTTATATTTTTTCAGTGGATTCTATGATGTTTTGGTCTATATTTTTTCATAATATATTGTGCTACACTGAATTGATTCTTTGTTTGTTTTCATCTTTTTTTGAGGATTTCATGGATATTCGATGTCCTATGAGAGTGTAATGGTCTACTCTCTCCAGCTTTGCGTTTTCGATTTTGATCGTTGTAAATTTCAATGAAAAGCTCTAATATTGAATGAATACACGATTTTCGCAGGAAACGTTTCTACAACCCTTAAATCTATCTATTTATAAAAGTCTATTTCCTCTTGAAGAGTACCATAACCAGTTACCCATGTCGAATGCGCATTTTTTCTGCATGACGTCTCGTTCTAGGAGGATTGACAGTTTGAGGCTCATGCAAAAGTTGTTGGGGAGAAGAATTCGTGGAAGGAAAGAGGAAGTAGGTCCACGTGCTTTGGGAGAACGACGACAAAGATCAGACGTTTCTGTTGGAAAAATGAAATATTTCATTTCTGTTGAAATGCTTACACACAGCACTGATACAAAATACATTGGCAGAACAATCAAATTGTAAAATCTTGTTTTTCGTCGTTGTTTAGGGTCCATTCGCTGGATAATTTGTAATTTTGCCAAGTATTCTCTTCTCAATCAGCTACTCTCTCTTCGTTTCCTTAATATTCTGCAATTTTCTCCCCTCCATACCCTGAAGCTAAGCTGCAGGGGGGGGTGCAATTATTTACAGCAGAGATGTTGATCCTTCTGCCGCTGGACTCAAACTAACTGCCCTAAAGTTCAAAACAGATTTAAACTTTCAAAATACTGTATACCGATTGGTCGAATGCATTCTGCTTCTCTTTGTATTCTTGCCGTGATCTCTGTATCGCAGTTATAAGAAATCTGAACCAAAATCGCTGAGAGGCGAGACCAGACCAATATTCTGGTATGGATATATGAACCTATATCCCTGGGTCACTGCTACCACTATTCATCCTAAATTGATAAATCTTGGTTCATCTCCCACAGCGAATGTAATGCAGCTTTATTTAATTCATTTGGTAATTAGGAATAAGGATTTACAACATTTTTGAATTCGTTAAAACTTGAAATTTCGAAAATCGTCGGAAAAAATCCAAAAATAAACAGTATTTTTTCACGTAATAGTTTTTTTTTTTACACTCGAGTACGACGTTATACTGTAATTTCAACTCTTATCTTCTCATAAAGAAAAGAGAGAAAAAAATTACCTGGTATCAACAGGGATATATTCCCCCAAAATAGTTTGAAGTTTAATTCAGCAGCATTTTTCTAAAAATTCGTCCATTTTTGCCCCTTGAACTAATGTGTATTTTAATGCTTAAACGTATTTTCGATGTAAGTGGAGATGCCCATGAAAAAAGTTTTACAAGGGATAAATAGATAAATGATTTTTTTTTCCTGATTGTATTGTCTCGTACATTCTTTTAATTGTCCGAAATTATTGTGTACTGAATTTTTCGTGTAATTTTGGCGCGGGATCGATCGTCTATTTCAGTCATTTTAAAAGGCCTTTCTCTCTCTTGCTTACTTTCTTCACTTTATTTCTGTCTTATTTCCTCAGCGTCTGACGTATCATCCGTTCAAGCTGGCACTCTCAGTCTCACGCCACCTTCCTTCTTAGTCAAGGCTTTTTACAACACTGGCTTTAAATCGACTACAATGTTACGACGTGCAAAGAAATTCATACTGTTAATTATATAAATACGTGATTTCCAAAAAAGCAAATATGATATTCGAAATACAGTATAAGTATATAAGTTGTAACAAAAAAAAAAGCACTCCCCAATTGATTGAAAAATATGAATGATTGGATACTGTTAAGAGAACTAAAAAGATCTCTTAAAATAAGTACGCCTCTCACATCACCTATATCTTATTTCATTAAATGCTTAAAAAAAGAGATAATCTATTTAACGTCACAATATGTCCTAAAAGAACCTTCTGAAAATGTTTCCATTTCGTATGAAATTACACTGAAAATCAGACCATTTCTAAAAACATATTAGAGCAGTGAGGGTTAAAAAAAACAACTCCTTAAAAACCTTCCCCTAGGTCTATTTAGCATGCCTGCCAAATATTTGGAAGCTGACTAAAGCGTAAAAGAAAAACACTGCCACACCTTTCACATACATATAAACAGATGTATAACTTTTTCATTTCTCAATGAATTATACTGCATATCTGTGTGTGTGTGTGTGTGTGTGTGTGTGTGTGTGTGTGTGTGTGTGTAGATGGAAATGACAATTGGAGGGTAAATTAAAAAACTCAATTTTTTAAAATTATTATTCTGTGGGCACAGTTCGATGCATTTCGACGGGGGCAAGCCATCTTTTTCAGGGAAGAATGTCTGCAGCGGTTTCCAGCATATTTTTCTGTTAATAATGATTAAAAAAAAACTTTGAAATGTAATACCTATGAGTTCTTCGCCCTCCAATAGTCATATTCATCTGCGTTCTATCGGATAACTTCACATCCACGATACACTCATATATATATATATATATATATATATATATATATATATATATATATATATATATATATATATATATATAGAGAGAGAGAGAGAGAGAGAGAGAGAGAGAGAGACTTTGTCCTGTCCTTACCCTTGATAATAGAAACTTGAAATCTTGTGAAAACTCTCCTCTTATTTGGGAGGGAGCCTTCATGCACCCCACCAAAAGATTAGTTTTGAGAGTTCAATTTACAATGAAAGTTCATACTAGATTGGTTCCTTAGTGTGTGTCCATCTTTCTGGTTTGTTTGGTTCTAAATTATAAACTTTAATCAATAAAAGTTGCTTTTCCAACATGGTTTTTTTGATTTTACCGCCACACTGCTTAATTTACAAGATAAAAAGTAGTATAAATAGGTGGCAGAAATTTAAATTCACCTTGGAAGGCTAGTCTTGTTCTTATATAAGAGAAGCTCACCTTTAAATAGAAAAAATTCTTTGGCTTAGTTCGGAAACAGTTATTCCAAGCGACCATCTCCCTAATTCAATGGTAAT
The DNA here is from genome assembly GCA_963457665.1 of Thysanoteuthis rhombus. Lineage (NCBI taxonomy): Eukaryota > Metazoa > Mollusca > Cephalopoda > Oegopsida > Thysanoteuthidae > Thysanoteuthis > Thysanoteuthis major. The sequence goes on along the minus strand of OY735199.1, from coordinate 4,606,977 downwards.
TGATTTGTTAATGGGATTCCGTCTGGACCATATTCTATATAAACGCCAAAAGCAGCCATGCTCTTAAAAAGTCAAGTAAAAAATCAACTTTTATACGTACTGATAGAGCTTCCCTTTTAAACGGAATATGTCGGAAAAAGGAGGAAAGTAAAGTTTCTATTGAATATAGAGAGAACAATTCCATTGGGACTCAACTTATTCAATTTCAAATAAAACTTATTGAATTAAAAATGTGTTTCTTTGTAGATAAAGTGAATAATAAATAATTGAGTTCAAAATTTCAATATTTGACAATTTGATTTTGATACAATAGGTAAGTGGATATAAATAAAGTGGTATTTAGCCTGTAAGAAACCCTCAATAATAGATGAATGTTTTCTCATTTTTTTAATGAACTATTGAGATTATCCAATGTATCATCTAGACTCTCATTATTGTTGTTTTGATCCCAATATTCCAAGTGGCTCGTTATCCAGTATCTACAAAGGGCCTCAATGCAAGCACTTATTCCATCCATAATTACAATCATTCATATAGCTGACATCTGTGAATTATCTCGACTGCAGCGGCGAAAGTCAGTAAAACAGAAGGTACCATCCAATGATAATGTCGTACTAACAAATTTATACAACAATATATACAAACAAAAATGTATACATGTTTACGCTCACAACAATCTATTTAAAAAGATGTAGGCTTGCGTTCAGGGGTGTGATTGCACAGGAATTCACTTTATATGTACATAGATATGTTTAATGGATTTTACACCAAAGATAGCCACAAACTCTTACAGAAGAATGCGTACATACATATTTAAATTGAGATCTATTTAAATTGCCTCTAATAGCAGAACATTATACACATTCACATATGCATTTATATACATGTGATGCATGCAAGCATATACATGCACACACTCACACACATACATACACAAACACAGACTCACATAGATATGTGTATCCTTTTGCTGGTAGGCAAATATCTAATTGAGAGTGATTTGTCAGAATTAAGAACTTTCTGGAAATCCTGATAAGACCTGACAGCAGATAAGCGCACCAAATAACAGGAACTAATCTGACTAAACAATTAGCACCAGTCAGAAGACAATGAATTAGCTTCATAATTAGACCCAGCCTATCAGTAAAGACTGACTGAAAAAACATTTCAAAACATCTGACTTCATGAGACGAGATTTTGAAGTATTAACAATAGAGAGAGACAAGAGAAAGTTAAAAAAAAGTTTATTATGAAGAATGAATCAAAATTTATTATCTCTATTGGTAAGACAGTATATTGAGAAAGAGGAAAAAGAAAGAGTAATGCCAAGACGTATCAACTCGAAAACAGAAACAGAAAGAAAGAAAAAGAAATTGGGATTTTAATGACATTCTCAGAGATTTACTCTGCTCTGATCAACGTTCTTTTGGAATTTGTTGTTCATAAAACGCTTTCATTAACAAGATATATTTCCTCTTGTCTCTATATGTTGCCTATATTGTTGCTATGGAAGTTTTAAATGGTGGCGAAGTTGCCCCCATGCATAAGTCACAAACAAAGATTTTTGGTGTAAAAGTATGCTCGCTCCCCATCCTGGGAAGGACCGTAGGGACCATCGATTTATGCTCTCCCACCCCAACCGTATTGCTTGGAGCGTTTACAGTTAGCTGTTGAGTGCGCTGGGAAAGTTGTCCTCATGTAAAGGTTTTCGTTTTCCACGTTCTTTGTTCATACCGGGAATCGAACCCGTAGCAGCTGGTAATTGAAACAGACGTTCTGATAATTATGCCATCTATTATCATTTAACAAAAAAAACCAAAGGGGGTTATAATCTAATCAACCATCCAAGTTAATTCCAAACATTTAACAGGATCGTATGGATCGTTTTGCAGAAACAGACTATCAGCGCGGAAAACTGACAAGAATTTCCAAAATTATTTGTTGTGATTACGTGTCTTTGAAATGTATATGTCCACACGGGTTACTAAGCTATTACTGATGAGTTTGATAATTGGTAGTTTTAGTTTATGTATTTATTAGAAACCAATGTTGATCATCATACTATATACTTGTAATAATAATAATATGTATTTGTTGTGCTAAATAAATGCTTCTTTCATCATTGATTGTCAAAAATTACCCACTCATGAGCAAAGCGTTTGTTAATGTACCAATCTTGTAAATATGTAGGCATGTCCATTTTACATTGAACCTACGTAGCCATCAAAGATGGCCAAGAATTCTGTCTTTTGTGCGTACGTCTATGTGTTTTAGCGCTACCTACCATGCCGTTTTATCTACAGACTTGAAAATTGGCATCGTTACTTCCCAAAATCTCTTTTGAAACGCTTTTCTTTTAGTTTTTGGACTTTCCAGGGTTTTGGGGCTTAATTTTGACTGGTCCAATCATAACATCTTGATATTTTAGTTGTTTTTACACTTAGGACGTTTTCCTGTGGAAGACGCCTATCATGTCATAAATAGGATTTATTCTAACCACATTCATACTGTGATGGATTTTTTTTTCACATAACTGTAAATTTTGACGCTACAATTGTTCAATTAGTGACTGTGATGAAAAGTTCTGTTCATTTTTGTAATGACAAACATCAAATATGCTCAATAACTCTATGATCAGTCAATGTGAAAAGTACACATTTCTTAGGAAAAACATAGCAGCCATTTCTATTTGTGTACACCTAACTGGAAATGAGTTTCCTGCTATTTCATACATATTAGGTACGATTTTATTTCTGCCCTAGAGGCTGGAGCCAACCATACATTATTTGTAAATACCAAATTACATAGAACACCTGCCAACATCCGGTCTATTAGTATGGCACAAACTTTCGAAAAACAGCCAGGAATCAAGATTACTTATAAAAAGATATTCATCATGTTAGAATATTCTAGATAGCTTTCTGAAATATTACAATTACTCAAATAGGAGTCTTACTGGATAAAATAATGCAGCTGCTTTACGCTAGGAAAGAACATGAAATATATCTTTCTTCGTTTTTGCCTTGAATATTCCATTTCTCATACGATTATATTTCACAGTGTCACTTACTCCTTAATGTTTGTTATAGCGTAAGCTTTTGTACATGAATCAACTGATCAACTGTGGATCATCAGTTAAACATGTGAGCAACTGCAGCGTAGTAGGGTTAACCATTTTAGATTTCCGTACTTCCTACGTTCAAGATAAAAGACGCAAATACAGTGGTTCCTCACAGAGCGATGGATTCTTTCAACGAAATTCCACTTGACAAGAAGTCTTAATTGCCAAAAGTAAATTGTCTTAGCGATATATTTTCTCTTCACAAAGAAACTACAAAATTTCATCAAATTATTCAGAATAATCTACATTTCATCTATAGTATAGATTCAAATCTAATATTTAGGCGTCTATTTTCACACGGACAGACAAACAGACATTCTATGAATTATAATGAGATTATTTATTTATTTTTACATTATTCACATCTTCATTCTTATCTATATATTATTTGAAAAGTAATTATTACATTATACATTATTTACAAGTTTATTATCACGGTTCTTGAAGCACTTTATTTTTGGAAACAAATCGATGCAATCGTATTGGTTTAACTAGTAACTAAGGGAATTTTCATCCAACGAGACATTTTGTAGTAAGGATGGTTTTTGTTGATAGCTGTGCCACTGTGTAATAGGCATATACACGAATACATTTATTAATTGCTTATGTTTTGAATTGAGACATTCCTGGAATGAACACGAGAAGAGCTGGTTCTGTAATTCAGCTAAGGTGAAAAGACATTTTATATGTGACTTTAAAACTGAATTCGTCAAAGATTTAAAAGAAAATCAATTGAACGCGAAATCTTGATTGAATGAAAACTTTAACTGTTAACCAGTTTTTAAAGGAATTCTCACTGCTTGATTTTCGAAAATCTCTTTTCCAAGTTTGGTTCATGAGATTTTATACGATTTCTTTTTTTATACATATGGATGAAATTGAGAGTTAGATACCAGAAGATCGTGAACATGTACTTTTTAAAAAAATATACTGGTTTAAAGCCGTCATTTTTTGAATTCACTCAAGTGGCGATGTGGTCTGCTTTTCGAATTCACCCCTACACGAGGAGGATAAGGAGAAAGATATTTTCTGATGTTCATGGCTAATACCGTGGCACCACCAATATTTTTTGTTTAGCCAATAAGAAGATTTTAACAAACGTAAGTAACTTCTATTTAGTTAATGTATTGGAGCAGTCTATTGAACGTCAAAATGGAGATGGGGATACAAGATTGATAATCTCTGAAGCATTTAAAAAATAAAAATAAAGCGCCTGAAATCTATTTTCCAATTAGATTATGACTAAACAGGAAAAGTGATTGGCCAAGATTGCCACAGTTTAAAGCAGGGTTATATTTGAAACATATTCTTGATTAGTGAATTCCATTGTGTCCTTATAAGTGAAAAGCAAAAACAATTATTAAAAAAAACAAACGTTTTTTTCGTTATTTTTATCACTATCATATTTTGCACTAATTGAGTTTCCATACTAGAACTGTCTGGCGGCCTTCATTTCAGATGATATCAAGGTTTTAGAAACTCTTCCAAGTGCCCCGTCGATGATAGGCACAACTCCCACTTTCATTATGCAACAAATATTCTTAGTTTTCTGATAAGATGTAGACACTTTTCTAGCCTTTCATTTTCTATCAGTTTTACTCAGTGGTCTGTTTTAATAGCAAAGCATTCACCATAAGATAGATCTCTTTGTTTACAATGACTATATCTAGTCTTTTGGCCTGAATCAGGAGTCTTGGAGTATTTGAGGCTTTCAGTTTGAGAATTTGAATCGTGCATATATCATTTGTTTGCATAGAAAAATCTGTGTCGTTTTGGCAATCTTCAGCCTCCTTTTGAATTTTCAATTTGGGAGTTTCCTAATCCCAAATTTGTTCTTTTGTCAGTTCTGCTGCAACTTTTGGTCGTCATAATTCATCTTCCATTACCAGTCGCCGTGGAGCTCTCAAGTCCTTTTATATCCCAGTCAATTCACTCCTCAATGCTAACGAATTCTCTTCCTCTCACTTTCCTTTTCATGTACAATCTATCAGCGTGAATCGGACGATGTATCTGATTCATTTTCTACTCGGTCGTGTCTATTTTTATATTCTTTCTGAACTAATGTTCTGTTATCATCATCATGAAGAATCAAATCATTATATGAGCTTATTATAAACATCATCATCATCATCGTCATCATTCTTCTTCTTCTTCTCCTCATTATTATTTTTATTATTACTATTTTATTATTATTATTATTATTATTATTATTATTATTATTATTATTATTATTATTTTTACTGTTGTTGTTGTTGTTGTTGTTATTGTTAAATAACCGTAGCCATCAAAGAAAACAAAAATTTCTATCCTTTTTTTGTATTTGTGTGTGTTACTGTGTGACATTATTTCTAGCTACTCGTTTCATCTACTGACTAGAAAATTGGCATCAGTTCTCCACTAGAGCCCTTCTAAAAATGTTTTTTGATAACTTTTCTCGCCTCATTTTGACAGGCTTAATCATAAAATATCTATAAGTATCAAGATTCTCCAGAATGTAAATGTTTCTAGATTTTTTCACTCAATTTTAGATGTTTTTCAATGAAAAATTCCAGTGATGTCATAAATCGAATTTATTCTGACCGTATTTGTTGTTTGATGGAATTTTATCTCATGGCTCAAAATTGTG
>OY735199.1:4456230-4593730 GCA_963457665.1 Thysanoteuthis rhombus | reverse complement strand
CAAAAACAAAGGAATCACAACTTTGTCCTTTTTTTTTAACCTCCGTTCATATTTCTCACCATAGCTTTTGCTTACACCTGGAACAATTCGTCACTATTGCAAGCGCCAAGCGACTGTAATCAATGTCTTATAAACTAAGTTAATTTTGCGTCTGCCTGGTTTGGGCGTTCAACTATTAAACACAATCTTATGTAGTTCGATTTTACAACTACATTCAGGCTCCGTCATCCTGACAATGAAGTGTAATGGACAAAAGGTAACCATTAGAACTGAGGCTCCAACCGGACATCCTCACACCTAGCTCGGGAGACTGGTCCAAACATGCCAGTATAACGGATCTATTGGACGGTATCTTATTTCAGACTTGCAAGCAGATGAATTTTGTTTCGTTTGTGATGTATCCATGCACAGTATTCATTGGTATGTTCAAATATGAACAAGGACACACACACACATACACACACACTCGCATGCGCACGCATATATATATATATATATATTGCAAGAGTGAATTTGCTACATTAACACGCCCTTTTTGGCTTCTCCAGGCGAATATTTGTGTGTTTATACGTACGTATGTTGTATTTTGAATAAACATATATATACATGTATACATAAATCAATTTAGATCGTTATTTGTATATATATATATATATATATATATATATAATTACCTGAATATAATGAGCATACATATATGTGTGTGTGTGCTGGTCTATTTTCCATATTGATATTTACTAAGCACAATTTAGAGCAGCCTAAGGCCAAATAGAATAAATGTGAGCGTCAGAACTATGTTGCACACATCTCTCAGATAGGGAGGGTCTGCATTCCTTGAAATCATTATTGACCCTTGCATTTCTATATTCATAGTTTGGTTATATTTTCATCTTATTTGTGAGTGCATACATAAGTCTTGAAACTTGCGCACAAAAAAATTGTTCTCTGTCTCATTGAAACTTTCAATAAATCCCAAGACAAGCTCAGAGAAAATATTTATAAAGAACAAGGCTGGGCAAAGCTTTTTTAATGAATTAACAAACCATCTACAAGAATTACGTTCGTGCTGAAAGTTATATATGCAGGGAAGGCCATTACCGCATGCAACATAACTTCAAAATGGAGAGCGTTTAGTAAGGGTAAAACTTGCATTAGCCCACACCATTCCCTTAATAGAATTTAGTAGAAAATCAAGATGCCGATATTTTCATGTGTAACTGAAATTATCTCATGATTTAAAAAATTTCGTCTTGATGTTAGAAACAATTTTGATGTTGAAAATTTCGAGTTAATCAAACACAAAATCAAATGAAAAATTCATTTTGCTATCAATAAACATGTAAATAAGCCTAGTAAGTCAGTTGACTGTTCTGTAACGTTGTTAGCCTGTACTCATAACTTGACCAGAACCTGCCTATGTCAGGATCCAAATTCTCTCCAGAGAGTCTGCCTACGTCAGGATTCAAATCTTATCCACTCTTATCTGCCTGCCAGCTACCCGAGAAAGCCTTTAATTCTCTCACGTCAGGGTAGTCAGACTGGAGGCTAGTGAAAATTGCAGGACCGGAAACCAGTGAAAAGGGGAACGCGAGCCTAACACAGAAATCACCAATTGGACATAATTCCTGTCCCTCCGCTTTTCGGCCCACCCCAAGGGCATTAAACAGCCTGACGAGGAAAACACAACCCGGAGGACAGGGAAACATTATTACCTGAAAGCAGAGTGAATAAGGAAGTTGAATCAGTCTTAGTAAGTGGAGCACGGACTGCGAGCCGTACAAAGCATCAGCGTTCAGAAGCCAATATCAGAACAAGTTATTTCGTATGTACGATTAATCGTGTGTGCTATTATGGCTCACAGCATTAAATATTTTCTAAATCTGAAATTGGTTGAGTAGGTTTGAGTACTCAATGTCCATGACGTGTTTTGAAAATCAAGAGAGATTAATGTTCAGTGGTCAGAAAATTAAGCAAGAGTTACTGATAGAATAGGCCTATTTCAAAAGGTGATTGAGATCAAGCAGCCGAGTCATCACTTTCAATCATCTGAATTCAAAAAGGGAATCGTTTTGTTGAATTCAGCAACTGGATCTAGCTACTCCATTCGTCAAGTTGTTTTTATTTTCCATTTGAACTTCAAAAGCTGATTTTAAATGCTTGGCTACCTGGTTTAGTTTTTAAAAAATTGCTATCACAGTCAATAACTGAACAACCCTTTGTGGCTGGAAGAGTCAAATATATCCCAGTCTAAAGTTATTTTTACTAGTATATTTGACAGTGTGAATCTGATATAGTAGCTGAGGTACTTAAAAAAATTTCTACTGACCATGTTTGAGCGAAGCTACGATTTCGAATTTCTAGTCTGGTGTTAAGTTGGTTTGAGTGAGATGCTTTCCACACCCACTCGTGGTCTTATTCTTTACTTAGTTGTAGGGAAGTTATACCTATCAAGGTAGAATTGTAAATCTGTATACTTGTGTATCTTATAAAATGGATGTTTCAAATGGTACAGAAGAATGCATGCACAGAGTCTTTCCAAAATAATCTACATACAACAGAAAGACGGTAAAACTAAGCTGGAAAAGGAAAAGATGATGAGAGTTTTCCTCCCATTTCTCAAACTGCAGAGGATCAATCGACTGGTTTTCTAAAATAGGGGAGACCATCGACCGTAGCAACAAGTCTCCCCAATCAGTAACATGCTAGAGCGATGTCACATACTGCAGGAGCACAGTTACATCCTCCCCAAACCTGAAAGGCAAAAGACACATTCAACATCTGCTACTTCTTTTTTCGGGGATATCAAAGGAATGAACTATTTTTGTCATATTGTCCAGGCCGTTTGTATGAATTGACAAAAATTCATTTTTCTAATCATTGCTTTGTAATCTTCTTCGTGACATGGCTAGTACGTGTCAAAGTCAGTGTGTCAAGCAAGCCCATTTTTAGCCGTGCTGTTTTGGGATGTTGCTTTCTTGTCTTTATTGTTGTTTTAATTTCAGGAAATCCATTCAGTGGAATGTGATCAAGAAGCAATTTTTTCCCATCCGACTTCTTCTATCCAAATAAATACTGTGAATGATATATCATATAATATCTAAATTGTGTGGGTAATGAGAAAGCCGATGTAAGTTTGATATATAAAAGTTTGATTAGTCTAAAGAGTCTCTTAGTAACTGAGAGTAATGTTATAAGTCGTGCAACCGTCCCAAGTGTCCACTTATAGATTCATCCATGATTCCCCTAATTTTCTTTACCATTATTCCAAGTCATTTAACGTAAGTTTAAATCCTAAAACATAAACTATGAATAAGGAAATGTCCCAATATGATAAAAATAGTTTTATTACTCCAAGCCAGTGGTAAATAAAGTTCCCGACGATTTCTTTCGAAGTCTCCGGATATCCTCATGTTTCAATTTGTAAATCCTTTTATTACATTTACGATTATGGTTCCAGTTCTACGGATTGATCGATTCCTTTGACCAAACCTAAACCTCTGAGCAAAGAACACCCCCTTTTCTCACTATAACTGAATTCCATTTTCATATGTTTGAGCCAGGTAACTGATTACTAACTCTAACCAAAAACACGCAAATAAAATGGCTCATGTGTTTATGGCTTGATAAGGTTCGGTTCAGTGGCATATAGATTTGATTTATGAAATTGTTTATCGTCATTGCAGCTGTGAACTCAGACAGAAATGTATCGATTCGGTCCAAATAACGTAGATAAACATAGATCGCTAAAGTTGGCTTAGTCGGGCACAAAGACTAAATAGAGTTGTATGGATAGCGTTCCAACCATTACGACCGACAACTAATATGAACAGATATGAATGCAAAGGGATGAGTGTGGAGAATTCTTCACAATAGTGACATAATCAAGTCTATATAAACAAATATACGACTTAGTATGCTTCATGTATTTTTGCAACTATTCAAATTTAGCATTTATTGAATATGTGCTATCGATTATCAATGGTAATAGACATGTTTCGTACAAAAAGAAATTAATAGAAAGTTAATGAAAACCTGAAAGAGCGAAAAGTGCTTCCTCAAAGTACTAGATGTTAAAGTGATGACGTGATGTGATCGGAAAATACACATCAAGTTGACATCCAAGTTCAAATATTTGATGTGTCTTGCTTTAAAATTTTTGCAGGTCCCAGTTAATCTACTGGTCTTTACTTTTGATGTGTACATTTTATGTAGGAATACATTTGCTGGCCTTATAACGTTCTAATTCATGTGAGTACTCGAGAACATTGATGGAAAAAATGTTGGTGCTGTGGGAACCCATGTTCGGGTTCTGGTCACGGCACCGATCTGATGAAACAAATCTGATTTTGCAACTTAGTAGAATGGATGATATAAAAGGGAAATAAAAAAAAGCAGGGTTTACTTATTCCAAATAATTTGGGTCGAACTGGTTTACAGATTTATAACTAATTGTTTTGTATATGTGTTCCATGGAGAAATTTACCTCAACATGACGTGTACATAGGTGGTCACAAGACTCTGCTGTGTGCATCAGTTACGTGATTTTCTTGTGTGGTATATTCAACAGCATGACAGCGTGATTGAATAAAAATTATCGACATGATTGAATTGAAACAGTAGCTTGTGACCTAACTTGAGTATATGTCATGATTACGTGGCTCTTGGCCAGGGGATGTAAAATAAATCGACTAGTTAGAACATAAAAAGCAATATTTTGCTCGGGTGCACGCAGTCAAGAAAGCCAAGACGATTTGAAACAAAGAAATCTCATATTAACTTTATTGAAATTGTGCAAACATAAAATTTGTACTCACTGGAATTATTCCGAACTTTGATACTAACCTTGTTCGAAACTTGTTGCCTTGCATTCAAAAACATTATTTTCCGTCGTTGTCGTAGTCCCTTAACGTGAGGATGGAAATTTTGACTTACCTCACTGGAAGTAGTAGCAATTTGATTTGCAATATTTGATCTTTTTTTTTTTTTGCTTCTATGACCGTACACTAGCAACATGTCAGTAGAAAGTTGCCATCATTCCGTGAGATTAGTTTTTCGTTGAGTTGAAATGGATTTCTCCATTGCTAAGCTAATTATCTGATATGAAAAGCATTGGCAATCCTCTCCCAATAACAACCGCAGACTTCAAGGTAAAATGTCAGTGTCTTATCAGTAAGCAGTTTTTGTTTGGTTTCTTACGAAAAGAATTTCTAATTTTTTTTTTGTCGATATATTTTTAAGAAGGCGAACGCTAAATGGTGCATCCACTTTTGAAGGTTTTTTTAAATAATTTCTTAAAGGTGTTGAAATGCTGGAAATTGCTATAAACATGGGGGCGTCCTAATTGGGAATAGAATGTAAAGACAAAATCTCTGTGTCAATATTTATTGACATACTAGAATATCCCCGTCCAAAATAAAGGGTTTACTATGTATGAATCGGCACTAAAGAGCTATTTCATTAGATGATATATTTTTAATAATTCAATTATCTCAATTCTCATTTGTTTTTTTTTCAAAGTCTCAACTCATCTCAAGCTGCTTCAATATGTGACTAGACATGAAGACATAAGGATTTGTATGACGTAATGTTTATTCTTATGTCATAATAGGAAAGTAAATCAGCCAATGAAATTATCTCATTTAAGCACAAAACAAGCAGACGCATAAAAATACAAAAATTTGTATATAAGCTCATTATATGGTTAGATTGAAATGATTCATATCTTATAATTAAATAAATATCGATAAGAAACGATTTCTTTTTATTTATTTAATCAATAAATGCGAAAATATTTGATTACATTGTTGAATATAAACGAGACGTATGAAAAATAGATAAATTCCTATAAGTTTGACTTCACTCTCTTTTCATTCTACACCCGAAGACACCATACCTTATTATATACTCAAGAAACCTTGTACGTGCAACGATTACATTAATTTTCTCTTTTAGCTTCTACAACAGTAGTCTATGTGTGCCCTTATTAGGAGGGAAAATAAAATATTCAGTTGAAAAATCCTGTCTTTCTCTGTTGACATTTTGCATTTTCTCATTCCTTTCAGTTAGAACCCGTTTAACATTCTCTTCACGGCTAGATTTAAAGAAATTATTATGCAGTCTAGAAAAAAATCTTGACAATTCGTTGTTCAGGGGGTATTCTGTTATCGATAATCGATTATCAGACACAAGCATGCGTAATGATACGTCATGTATACGGCTGAACATGAATATCTATCTCTTTATTATGATCAAAAGTATGGAACAGAAGCTGGTCTGGCATCAGTCTGAACGTTTGTATCATGCACTTTTGTCAAATGACTTATTTTTTTTTAATTCGTGTTGGCTTGCTGGCAAAAGGCTGTTACAAAGTGAGCATCTTATGGATACTTTTGGTGACAGTGTTAAAACAGCAACTGTTTCGCCTTGCAGTCGCCAATTAGATACGAAGCAGACAGAATTAGCCAGCGTCATCACTCGCAGTTAGTTACAGTCACCAAGCAACGCCACACATTTTCACATTGCATATATCCTGATTTTATTCCCTAGTCTCGACTGAATCATGCAAAATCAATGCTTTTCCGGGTGTGATAATCGATTCGTCTCATAGTTTAAAATTGAAAGTGATGAAAAAGGTAGATGAGCTTGGCTGCGCTAGGGTCAAACTACCTTGCTTCAATGAAATCAAAAAGGCAAACAAAACAAATTCAACTCCGTACAATATCGTTCAAAAACTATGGATCCCATTTGAACACTTTTATAAGTTGTTTTAACGGGATTTGCAGACTTCACCAAAATCAATTGACTGTCACTGTCTTTCACGAATGGCGATACCTGGTTTCAGTCGAGTCATTGTCATCCAATATTGTTGTTAGATACAAAAATAAAGTCAGAACTCAGTATCAAGAATTTAAAAACAATCTGATGTAAAGAAATGAAAAATAGGAAACTTCTATTTATACGATGAATATAGTGAAATAGACCTATTCATGGATAATACCTTGACAGAGGGAGGGTTGCTTCAATTAAGTAACTTTTCTTGGTATGGAAATTAATATAAACAGATATGAATTACGATATAATCATGACAAAATAACAGATGTAAAAGGTAGATAAGATGTACAAAACAAAACCAATAATCATCGTTTGGAAATGCTAAAATGATTACTATACAAGAAAACGATGTCTTGATGATGTAGGAATGTGGCTAAATAAATAACAGACGTGTAAAAAAAGGAACTGTAAACCGAGTCGAAATTTCAGGGAAATACAAACAAACCTTCTCTATTATTTTCAGTAGACTACCATTATTTTTCTCACATAAATATTGGTGTTTTTTTTTCAACTCTCCAAGTAAACTTTTTATTCATGATAAACTTTTCAGAACTTCCAAATCAATTATTTATAATTTCCTTGACTTGGCTAACACTGGCAGAATAGGAGACAAATAGAAATCGATGATTATGAATTTATATCCATCAACACTGAGTGTGTGTGTGTGTGCGTGTCAGGACGACCATGGTCATATTTTTGGGGCTATAAACTTGAAATTGTGCATTAGTACATCATTAAACACCACCTAAAACCTTTTTTCCCGTTTTGTTTTATTTTTTTATGTGTATTTGGGGGTTTTGATGGTCATTTTGGGACCAAATCTTGTGCTGATACTTTTGAGGTATTTTTTTATATCCCTTTCGATGGATACTTTCGGTGAACACTCGGGATACGGTGATTCATTTAGGCGAGGTACAGATATTTGTCTTGTTCTCAATATTACAGCCAATCATCTTTTAGAGATTATCTGATATCTATAATGAACTGCATTGTCTCCATTTGATAAATTAGCTCAGATCAAGTGACAAGACTGCGAATATGTGTTTTATCATTGTCTTTCTATTGATTTGCTCACAGATGACGTCATTCATAAATGCATTGAGAGTTTCAAAAACCGCCCATAGATTCCCTTGCTGCATGAACCTCACATGAGAATATATATTCTTCTCATAAGTCTGCAATGATTTTTCCCACCATAATCTCATGATTAGAACCCCAGACTTTATGGCATCTCGTTTGGAGCTGTTAGTTTGTCTTCCATTCGTAAAAACAAAAGAGAAGAAGAAGAAGAAGAAGAAGAAGAAGAAGAAGAAGAAGAAGAAGAAGAAGAAGAAGAAGAAAAATCCCATGGTAAAATAAATGACATGTATTTCTGTTTGATTCCGAATAATTCGATTTTTCTTTTCTTGTCACAGTGTAGCCTTTTACTGTCCGTCGTTGGACGTAAATCCTTTCAAACATTTGCTAGAACTTTCTATCATGAGCGTCGCAGATACCCTAAGAACTTGTCTAGTGCGTCACGCTATCTTGTCTTTTGCCAGCTGCAATTTTGCATATGATCTCTGATGATCCACGTTTTGAGTCGTGATATCCAGTGGTTGTATTCCATGTTTGCAACATGACCAACACATCTTCGTTTTCGGATTATATGGTATCTCTGACTCCAGTCTTTTCTCCAATGTACTTCACTGTCTTGTGTTCTCAATATGTGATGTTGAGAATGATCCTCTCATTTTCACGTTGTATGGTTCCCAGTTTAAGGGTCAATCTTTGGGTGATGTTTCATGTTTCAGCCCCATAAGTAACGGGATGCATTAGTTGCATACCCTTCTTTTAAGAACTAATGTTTGTTCCTGTTCTCGAAGGTTGAACTTGCTCTATCAAAAGCTTTGAGTGATTATCAGCTTGATTTCTTATTTATTTTGAGGATTTAATGGAGATTCGTGGTTCCTCCAAGATGTAATGGTCTAATTCCTTTATCTTTGCATTTTCGGTGTTGGTCGTTCGTTTCTTTGTCCTCAACATGTTTGTTGTACATGACATTTGTTCAACTGAGGTTCATATGAAGACCAACCCTCTAAATTTACCTCATTCCATTCAACCTTTCATTATTATTCCCTGCAAAAAGGAAGATGTCAACAGCAAATAGGTATTTGCCGTCTACTCTGGTGTTTATTTTCAAAATCTAAGTTCTGGAAGATCATTTCTAGGCAGGCAGTGAAGAGTTTGGAGAAGCTGGTATCGCCACCAGACCTTTCATGAGTATTTTTGCATTAGGCCACCCGTTATCTCTGCCTTTGAGCATTTTGGGCTTGTCAAATCAACACATTCAAGGAGTACACTATCTCCATGAAAAACGACATTTTGTAATAAAGGCCACAGTGGTTTGCTGACCATTTGCTGCCTTCTCCGGTGAATTATTAAACGAAGCAGGGGGTCATTTCAGGCGTAGTACATGGTTAATACAAACGAGGATTAGGAAACACGCAGAGAGCACATTCTTCCGACAATGCCATTGTCAGGGGATGGGGTAACTGCTCATGGATACGCCCAAAATTTTACATGGCTCTTCCATGGTCTATCATCTAACCTTCCAGAAAATGCCATAGAAAATTATTGCTGACTTCTTGAGATATCGTGTTGCCAGTCATGATATTATACGAGTCATTTTTTTGAAAGCTCTGAATCAGGAGAAAATTACTATTTCAACCTCATAATTGTACCATCTCTTTCTTACTGCATTGCCAACCTTCGTACGAAAATCCCTTTCGTTGACAGAGGTAGACAAAGCAGTTAAAAATCATGGAAGAGTCACAGATTTCATAATAATACATTACGGTGGATGACTGAGATCTGTTAATATGGGAATAAGTAAGTTTGCATATATCGTCTTATTACGTGATAAACATTGTCCGTCGTAAAAGAGTTTGGCAATGAACAGGAAAGATGTGGAGAAAGAATCGGAGTACATGGGAACTGAAAAAATAATTCAAAATCACTCAAAGAAAGCAAAAAAACCCTGTTGTATGATTTTCAAAAAGCGCTCATTCAACTCAATTGTAACACCTATTCAATTAGATCGGTTTTTACACGAACAGCGAGAGGACTGAACAGGAGTGTTGTTAAAGATATCCTGTTTTATATCAGACTTCATGTACCTAGCTGTCCGTGTCATACTTGTAAAATCTAAAATACCTACGCATAGCAACATAAACATGAGTGTAGGAACACCCCAGCTGACAGTGATCTTTTGAAATGTTCTCCATTGTGTAAGAATCCTGAGGAATTTTATGGCTCAAACTTGATCTTTATTTGTTGTTGATAAATGCCTTTTCTAGAATCTTAGAAATCGATAAGTATTCAAATAACTGTATCAAACTGTTATGTCTGCGTCTCGAACAACTCTTACGCTTTAATGCATTCATCTGTAAAGCTACAATTTTGTCACTGGTGCAAAATCGGATATTTTTCCTCAAGTATATTTCGTCATTATCGATTGTGATGAAATGATTTATGCAACACTGAAATATAAAGGATTTATATTAGCTGGAAGAATTTTCAATCTGCTTATTTTCATGTACAATTCAAGTGTCTGTAACATATTTCAAGAGGGTTGGAAAAGTCTACGCCCAAAAAATCTAAAATTGAACTTTAACCAAAATCTTCTTTTTTTTAAATGCTCGAAGTTTTGTATCAAGTAACACACCTTGCTTTTATGATTTCCTAACTTTGGCAAGAAACCATGCAGCAACTGTATTCTATTTTAAAATTCACATACCTTGCAAATGTCTACATCTCTTTCATTTTAGAGATTAAATCTGGTCCTTCCTCGGTTAATTCGAATGTTTTACCCTCGAGGATGCACGATTCTCCCAAATTGAATTATTAGCATTTAAGAAACGAATCTCTCCGTTCATTCTGTCTACTACTTCATTCCAGTCTCTCTAGTATATGGCTTTGTTAGGACTATCCTCGAAGCTGTTTCTTAGTAATGAGGTGGTACCAGTGGATACTTTCAATGCTCCGAAGTGCTCTGCTGTCAAAACCGTCGACTCTAGCTGCCAAGGTCTTGCTTAGTGGCCAAATGTCAGACCAATACAGAAGAACCGATAACACTACTCAATGAAGCATCCGTTGATGCAGACACATCCCCTGCCTCCCCCACCCAGAACATCTAACTCGTGCAATCTTAAATTTTGATCCTAGAACAACTGTTGTCACCCAAGACCCTAGGGCGTACTGTTTCTCCTTGGCACAGACTGAATACCTCGCGTCGGGTAGATTTGAACTGGAGGCACCGGTGAACCTGATTGTCTCTGCTCACCATGTTGTGCATGAGGATTAGTTAAAGTAGTTGTGTACATGTAGCTAGATAAGGCTGTTTGGCATTGAATAACAATGAAGGGATTGGCGATAAAAAATCACCAAAGTCTCGGATTTGCTTTTGAGCAAAATAAAAACAATTGTTCAAAACTGAACAAATTCCTACATCACATAAAGTACGTGTAGGCTTCAAGAATAATCATTGACAGTATCAAGGTGAAACTTGTTCAAAATGTTGTTGTTTGTCAATCTGAAATGCAACAGGCTTGAGTGACCAAGATAGGAGTTCGAGTATATACAAATACAATTTCCAGTTAACTTCGGTGCTCAGTAGCCAACTGGCTAACTTTGAAAATATTTGTTAGTATAATAATTTTGCATATCTTAATGGCTTACAAAAGGATATTTTTGACGAAGCAAAGGTAGGATAATTACTAACTCTACGAGTACCACTTCAACTCCCAGCTCCTATACCATTTTGACGGTATTGAAATACGAATGACGACCGATGGTTGATCCAGTCAATATGCTGGAATATTCTAGTATCGAACAATGAACTCACTGTGTCTAAAAACAGTGTCTGATGTAATATTTCGTCGAATTCGTTCAGGGACACAGACATCGAAAAGAAATATCAAAAGCAATTTTTTTATAGTACTTCAAAAAAACAGTTGACCTGACTCCAATAAAAAGCTGGAGTAAAACTATTTTTTTCCTGATATTTTCTGATTGATTGTTTATTTTCATTGACTGGTTTGTTTACACTTCTCAGCACTCTTATTTTTTTAAAATTTGAAACATTTTGTATTTCAACAAAAAGCAACTTTCTAGCATGCAAATTCATCAACAAGTGATACCTTTAATCTTTTAAACAGAATGAATACAGTAGGAAGAAGGGACATATCTTATGATTAACCTAAAATTTCACGTAAAATTACTGGATGCTAAAAAGAAACATTTTCTACGATAGCTTGTTTATATTCAACAAGTGATTACCAGAAGCAAGTCCATTTCCAAGGCTCCTTCGATGCATTACAATGTGGAGACTTACTGTTGCATTTATATGAATAGAGACACAGGGTACACAACGGTTTCCAAGCGTGTCTTGTAGACCAATTAGGGAATGCAGTGAGATTGATCCTCACGGGGGAATTTTTTTTTTTGAATGATTCAATCTTTTTGACATACATTTCCTTTTTCTGTCTCATAATTTGACTGAATTTTTTTTAATGTGATGTATAAATGCCAGATAATTGAATATATAAATAAGAAAATAATCATTCACTGGATATATATATATATATATATATATGTATATATATATATATATATATATATATATATATATATATATATATATATATATATATATATACTTCCTCATTTCTCAATTGTGAATCTCTTGGTTGTATATTTACTCCGTTGTTGGTTGAAAGAGTTTTAAAAAAAGCATATCCTTTTTTCTAAATATAGTGATCTTTCGCTTTATGCCTGTAAATTGGACGAATATTTGAGTAAGATTGCAAATATAAAATCGTAAACAATGATTATTTTGATCAAATGAAATGTTGTTTAAAAGAAAGCAAATAATGATTATTTTGATCAAATGAAATATTGTTAAACAGGAAGTAAACAATGATTATTTTGATCGAATGAAATATTGTTCAACGAAAAGAAAACAATTTTTTTATTGCTTAATAAAGTATTGTTCAACAGAAAGCAAACTGATTATTTTCCATCCAACCAAAATTGGTAAATCTGTCAAAACCTGTCTGTCATCACCTTACTACAGAAAGATCATATGATAACGTTGAAGTCTGATGATATACAAAGTGTTAAATTGTATTTTCTAATTTTTCTTTTTAATAAAAGGAAAATTTTTGAGCTCTTTAGTTGAGCAATGATGAAACTAACTTTTTTCTCTGCAAATTATCTTTATCTAACGATCAATCTTTTTGGTATGTTTTCAACAACTAATTTAATTGTCATCAAATATGTTGTAATGATCGAAGTAAATGTGATGCAATGATTGTCTTATTACCATATTAAATGAATGTTGACTTTGTAATAGTTCAATTCTATATCTTAATCAATGAACGTCTGTTTTTCTTTTATTTAAATCGAACATTTGGCCTTTTCCTTCATAGCAACAATGGATAAACTCAAAAGAATTTTCTTTCACATAAGCTTCGATTACTGTGACAAAAAATCGTTTCATACCATTCAATAAAGAAATTTGAAATTTAGAACTAAATTATGGTGTTGGAACTAACAATTAATGATATGGTTGTCACCTGTCTTATTCATTTCATTCAAAGCCATTCAGTTATATCATCACGTTTCGAGTGAAAAATTCGTATTGTATTTATCAAAAAGACTTAACTTTCAGTCAAAAAGCTATTCGTTTGAAAATAAGAAGCTGGTATCTAGCACCACTCGTTGTAAGAAAGGTGTGAATATTTCTTTGTTGATACAATGATTGTTTATTTTGAAATCGTAATGAATGCTGTATCCTCAGTTTGTATTTAATCACATAGTAAAGAATGAAAGAGTTGAAATACGATTGCACGAAAAAGGATGTGAAAAAGGATCTTATAGTGATCGTACAATTAACAACATCCATTTACTACAACAAACCTTAGGGTTCCTTCCTGGTTCTCCCAAGTAGTATCTCATGTCCAATAAGATATATTGCGATCAAATGAGGCCGAGAGAGTAGACTCTGTCGGGATATTTCCATTCATATTCATTCATACCAACACAATCAATACAGATGAATATTTTCACAGAAATAATTTGGAGCTCAATTAAGATATTTGCAACCGAACCAAAATCGATATTCTATCTCAATTAAGCGATAAATATAGAACAGGAATAATTTGTTCAATTTAAATAGAACAGGAGAGTAAAAACATGGATCGGTGACGAGTAGGTGCTAATCAGATGATGAACTGAACAACTTTGAACAAATAAGACTTAACAGGAGGAAAACTTTTTGACGGTTGGACATTTAGCGTAAATTCATGCAGTGATCCAGTTATGGCTAAAATGGCGTTTGGGAAAGTGATTGACTCTTCCTTGGATTCTGGTCGCCTGTAAGTCTATTTCATGTGTTGCAAACACTTCGAAGAACTTCGATGATGGGAAATTTATGATTCGTTAAGCCCAGGCAGGGATAGATGTCGCCATAGCCAACGTAAGGACTCTAATTAATCATACGGTGTCAGTCCTCGTTGGGATTAATCATTGACTAGGAGTTAATAACCGGGAAAAAAAAGGTTTCCCCGGTATCTGATAGAATACTGTCTCTATGAAAGATTTTTTTCTAAAACTGAAATGGTGTAAAGTGAAAATTATACAGGAAATCTTTTTGAGTGTTTCTAGACACAAAGTGATGAATATGGGATGAGTCGTCGGGTTTGTGACAGTTAGAAATTTAGGAGACAGGGGAATAGAATATAGAGAGACAGAGACTGACAGACAGAGACAGTGACAGACAGACACAGAGAGAGAATGTGAGTTGTATCTCTAATGGATCGCTGTAAAACGGCTACTTTCGCTTAACCTTTTTTTTTTTCGTAAAGCGAACTTTTGATGAGCTAGGATTATCTTAATTTGATACCTATTCGATAATCGTTTCCAGACAAGAAACTCTAAATAATTAGATACGATTGAATAGTTCATCGTCTCAAATATTTGGTTGGAAATATTTCTTTCAAAATTTTTACCCCAAAGTAGAAGAGTCCATAGAAATGAAGAAAATCACTCTGATCCATGTATAAGTAGATTAAAAATGTTACATCGCAACAGGGGAAACAGATCAATACAATCAAATTTCTTGTTTTTTCCCCGGTTTCTTTCCTTCTATAATAAAAAATTGCAAATGCGAGCATAAAATCTGAAAAATATGATAGGCTCATCCATTGTCAGGGTTAGAAGAAGCTCTAATAAAAGTTCCTTGTGTTTGGCATAGACGGCTTTGAAGTGTTATGCAATTATTTAGAAATGAAACCACCGAGCTTGAATCAATAAAATGATTTATTACAACATATTATCCGTGTAAAACCGATTTCTTGTTTCCAGGATTATTCCTATGATTTAACGACAAGAATAAAATGCTCAACTGCGTGAATGAAAGCTGGCAAACGTAGCAACGAGTATGTTTCTTTCCGCTATTCTTTAGAAAAAGAAGCAACGAATCAAACAGAATATAATTTTAAGTGATTTTACTTTTGTACGAGTCTGAAGGCCTGGATTCCCACGACTCCAGGGCCCACTATTGACTAGATTATCAATGACACCAACTCCTACTGTTAAGTGGATTGCTCTATACTTAGCCTGGGGTTTCATACACTTGTCAGCTCAAAGAATTCGTCCTCTTTTAAAGTTCTTTGTCTAACTTTCTATATCGGAATGAAACATACACTCATGTTAAGTGGTTATTCCAAGTCCCAGGCTGTTGTGGCTGAATAAACTACATCGTTCAGCCATTGTCACGCGACCAGCATTTTCATCGCTTTGGCGTTATGAATCAGAATATTCTTCACCACAACATTCCCGTCTTTCTTTCTCTCCTTCTCTCTTTCTTTCTTATTATGTTTTTATTCATTCTTTCTTTCTTTTTCCATTTCATTCATATTTTCTTTAATTCTTTCTTTCTCTTTCTCTCATTATTTCTTTCTTTCGTTCTCTCATTCTTTCTTCCTTTCTTTCTTTTTTTGTTCCATTCTTTCTTTTTTCCATTCTTTTACTTTTTCTTTTTTCCATACTTTTACTCTTTCTTTCTTTCGATCTTTCACCCATTCATTTCATTTTCTTCCTTTTTCTCGATCTTTCATTCTTTCTTTTTTTTCCTTTCCTTCATTATCTCCTTTTTCTTTCGTTCTCTCATTCGTTCCTTCTTTCCTTCTTTCTCTCTTTTCTCTTCCATTTTTTTCTTCCATCCTTTTCTATTTTCCTTCCCCCCACTCTTTCTCCTTTTCTTTCTTTCATTTTTTTATTTCTTTCTCTCATTCTTTCTCTCATTCTTTCTTTCTTGCATTTCTCCTCTCATTTTTTCTTTCTCTCTTTGTTTCTTGTTCATACACGGAAGAATCACGCAAACAATAACATAAATGCCTGTAAAAGTATTCGACCTTACAATTTATTTCTGCATTTTGTCCGTTATACGAACATCTAGAATTATTATAATTCACCGATCCGAGGGAAAGAATTTTCAGGTGAAAATATAAGTCGTCAATTACAACAGCTGTTTCTGATCTCAACTTTCCACATTTTTTGTGCGGAAATTTTCAACTTAGACAGCTGCCCTTGATCACAAGCTAAAAGAACTTTATAATTTTCACTTGTTCTTGTGACAGAAGACATTTTTAGAGCTCATCCGTCACAAAGTCGGTTGTGAACACGAGAAAGCATGAAATCTCTTTTCAATCAATTGCTCCGTGCAATAGAGTTTCAAACCTTTATCTTATGTACGTATCTTATTCTGCTACTTACGGAATTCTTCAAAAGTGTCATCGACACTGAATTTACGAAGGCTATTCTTTCGAAAAAAACTATTCAAACAACAATCAGAAAGTAAATTCGAACCATGACTTTCAATAAACTATTTCTTTAGTTAATCATACATTGATAAAGAAGCAGATACTGTAAACCATTTTATGAATTCGGTCAACACAGGCTGATCCTTAAAATGAGTATTTTCTCAAAGATTAGCTTTAGTTTTTGTCTCTTGAAAACATTGATATTCAACTGGATTTCATTTTAAAAATCATATAAAAATTATGAATGGATGAGTTCTGGCTTGAAGCACTTTTTCTTCTTCATTTTGTTACTCCCACGGATGATAAAGACTTCGACATGAATCATATTTATGGATTTAGGAGACTTGGTGATGTTCACGCATCTTAATCGATAATCTTGAATTGTGTGCCATGCATTTTCCAGTAAGAAGCTTCTCCTTTCACTGGGTTATTCTGATATGAACTTTGTTGATTCTGGTTCTATTCTGAAGCATGTTCTCTAATAAAGTTCGTTTGTTTTAGTAGTAAAAATTGTGGTACCTTAGATTATGAATATTTGATATAATGGAGCGATTGATTGAAATTTGTTACTCCAAGTTGCAAATTTGGATTTGAGTACAAGACTAAAAATCTAATTCGAGGCGATTGTACTTATCAAAGAAATCGTCTTATTTGTGTCTGGAAATTTATCTTCGGAGAAATGAGGAGACAAGATTGTCTGCCTCAGGGTCAAACTTCCTTGCTTCATTAAAATCTAAAAGGTAAACGAAACAAGAATCGTTTCCTCATAAGAAATGATTCCAAAACAACGTATCCCATTTCCACTCTTTTTTCGTAGTTTCTATAAGTGGTATTTACCAACATTAACAAAAGAAGTCAAACCTGAGTTGGGTCTTAAAAGGGGGAGTAAACTTGAGTTCAGTTTTAGTGTACGTTTCTGGGTCACTGTTTTCGTGAATGACGTCACTGGTTCTTGGCTTTGCCATTGCCATTCGTCATTAAAGTCAAAACGCAATCTTAGAATTTTGACAAAAATATCCCATGAATTTGAATTATTATAACTATACAATGAAGAAAAAAACTCATGTTCACTTATGGAATTTTATGTATGATAGTACAAAGCAAGTCTTCATTAAGACTAAACAGAATTTTCTACCGTGATAAAATGAATGATTATCGTTTATTTTGAAGTCGTAATTATTGCAGAACTGATGGTTTGGATTTAATCACATACTTAAGAACAAAAGCTCAAAAGTTATTATTTAAAGATGACATGAAGTTAACATCTAGCAACGCTTGTTAGTAGAATAGAACAAATGACTCTTCTTTGATAAAGGATCATCGTCCATTTTGAGATCGTACTTTTTGTCGTATCCGTGGTTTGTATTCAATCACATAGTACAGAGTGAAAGAGTTGAAGTACTTTTGCAGATACGAATTCATATTTACCAACACGATAGTGAAAAGGGATTGTCTAGTGATCGTACAATTAACAACATCCATTTATTACAACAAACCTTAGGGTTCCTTTCTGGTTCTCCTAAGTAGTATCTCATGTCCAATAAAATATATTGCGTTCAAACGAGGCCGGGAGAGTAGACTCTGTCGGGATATTTCCATTCATATTCATTCATACCAACACAATCAATACAGGCGAATATTTTCACAGATATAATTTGGTGCACAATTAAGATATTTGCAACCGAACCAAAATCGATATTCTATCTCAATTAAGCAATAAATATAGAATGAAAAAAACCCGTTTGCATTGATCCCATTTAAATAGAACCGGACAGTAAAAACATCGATCGGTGACGAGTACATGTTAATCAGATGATGACCTGAACAACAGGAAGGAATGAGTCTCGGTGTGATGCAGCTTTTTGAAAAACTTGCAAATTATTGATAATTCCTGAGATGTCATTTTTCATTTGGATTAATTATTGACTATTAATAATTCTACATCTGAACATGGAAGAAGCATTAGTCCAACAAACTATACTGCATTTTTCTGTTTCTATCTCGGACGAAACTTGCAAATACGAGTTTATATGTATGAAAAGTATTCTTCGTTATGGATGATGTATTGAAATCCTTACAATCACATATTTTTGAGTAAGAAATATAATAATCACCGAGTAACCATTGCCACCAAATGTGCCAAAATGTTCGATCCCATTTATATGTGCATATGCTTGTATGTTTAAGTGTTCTAGTGCTCCTAGCCATACCGTTTTGTCTCTTGACTTGAAAATTTTGACTAGTCTATTAATGCTTCTCCAATCTAGATTTTTACTCTATTTCAGACGTTTTCCTATAGAAAATGCCAATGATGTCATAATTAGAAAATTATTCTGACCATATTTTTCGATTAAAATCTTTTTGACAAGAATTCAAATATTGACGCTAAAATTGTTCATTCAATACCTGCTTTTGTGATCTAAAATAATAATTAGTAAATCTTTGTACTATGAATAAAATTCTGTAGTAGTTGAAGTGGTGACAAATTTAGATGTAAAGAATCGGGTCGTTTTCCCATTGTATTGAACATTCAAGGAATTGAAAATATATATGTCTATCTATCTATATTCAGAGAGAGGAATAGGAGAGATAAATGGGGCAGAATGAGAGAAAGAGAGAGAGAGAGAGACAGATAAAGTTCATTTTGTCAATGTAAACCAAAAGATCAGAATATCCAGGGACAATATTTCTATCTGAACAACAGTCAATAAAACAAGATTCTAATCAAGATTCATTGCGTATTCTTGATACAGGATCATATTTATCTCTAAATTTACATTCAACTCGATTGATTATTTTAACGAGATGTTAATTTTCACCTTAAAACGATTTCGAACGAAGAACATTTTCTTCAATCACTTCTATGCATTTAAGCGTATGAAGTTGCAAAACAGTTGAATTGGTGCATATCGTAGGGGATACTGTGTCATTTTCCAAAATTCCCTTATAAATCAAGTAATCTGTTTTATGGCATCAATCGAAGTTTAATCAGTTAACCGTATTAATATTTCGGTTGGTAATGTTCTTTAATATCTTTTTTGATAAATGATAATTTTCAAAATCGCTTGAGCGAATGAAGTGGCTAGATATTCGAATTAATGCATCTCATAGGGGATAGTTTTTCATATCTCCAATTTGCAGAATAAATCGTTTTATAAATTGTATGGCATCAATTGAAGTCTAATTAGTTGAAAAATGTAGATGTTTTTCAGGAAATGTTCTGTAATATCTCAATTATAAAAAGTATCAATCCATACATAAATGTTTTTTATTTATAAATGTATACTAAACTGAGTGCAACACAAAATCAAAAAGAGGTAGGAAATTAGGTTAGGAATACAGCAATGTTCCAATCTTCCACGTATGGAGAGCCAGTCCATCCCTCTTTTTATCCTGAAAATCAGCACCCAGTCTTCTGGCGTTAATTGAGGCTTAAACACTGACCACTGGGAAATCCACCATTATCAAAACCATTTTTTAAAATAAATATGAATTGCCAATATTTAAAAAAGACACGTCAGCCCAAATGATTAAACCATATCCTATTGAACCTTCCTCAAAATGACAGATTGAAGGTGAGCAACTTTCTCAAGACTTTATTTGAAAGTTCAATTTTCACTGCAATTCTCCTTGCCTAATACTAATATTATTTAGTACAAATGAATTGTCTTATTGCAGATATAAAGTTATAGAACTGATTTAGTCGACAAAAAACGTCACGTGGTTGCTTTCTTCTCTTATAAATAACTCTCAGTGTTCGAATGGCAAATCAAGATACCATGAACGTTTTCCCTATTGACGAACAATGTTTTTGATAAAAATAAAAATAGCAAGTCTGACCCCATCCTTTTCTTGGCGATTTCGGTTGGAAAAAGTATATTACGATTCATCTCGAGTCTCGCTTTATTTCTGAGGGGAATTCGACCTTAGAAAGCGGATCACAAACAGCAAATGACGCGTATTGCTGTTTCAAATCGTTTATGTTTTAATCAAATGGCCTTTTATTTTTCAATTTCGAAATTAATTGATCTTGTAATCGGTTAGAATTCCCTCCACTTACGTATTCCTTTTCTGTCTACAACGCCATTTATATGACATTTATTTAAAGAATCCTTACACACGGCTCTTGAGGTAGATAGTCATATATATACTTTTAATGTTGGTGTGTTCTGCTCGTTATTCACAAGGGCATCTGAAATTAGAAATTATTCAGTTCTTGGAAATAGGAAAAAAAAACCTCTTCCAAACATAAATGGCATAACGGTTCTTTCTCTCTATTTGCACCAATCGTCTCTGGTGTATAGTCTAAAAATGCTACCTCGCTCCTCGAGAAACGGTTTTATCAATTCTCTTTGTTTTCTAATTTCGTTTGTGATGTCACGGACGTGTGAACGCATGAATATAGGATTGTCTGTGTGATTTACAGGAACAGATTTCAATTGGAAAACCCACAGATACTCACACACACACGCACGCACGTTTATTTTTACATGATGGAGAAAAGGAGGAGCCAATCAAAAAAAAAAATTAAAAAATAATTGAGAAATCATAAAAAAATCATGTTTATAGTCTGCATAGAATGATTTAATTTCTTCTCTCTATTTTTAACGTGAGGAACAAAGCCAGAATAGATAGGAATGAAAAAGTATGAAAGAGAGATAGACAGGAGTCTATTTGATTGAATTTGCAACACAGGTTGGCTCAAACGGCTTTTTTCCTAGTTATCAAAGGAAGGAGCAAGTTTGAAAAATCTCAATAAAGAAGCAATTTTAAATAAATCCAACAAAAGCGTTTGCCCTGCATACACGCATATATACAAGCAGGCAAAATTAATTTGATGCTTAAATTCTAACATGTGTACTCAGTGGGTTGGAGAAGTTTACAGCCCTCTGGAGGGGGAAATGGCATGTTATTCACAAACCTTTATCAAAACACTTTTCATCGAGTATTTACCAACTAGGAAAACATTTAGTATCAGACTGAATTTATCTTTTGAAAATTATCTTTTAGCTTAGGAATTATGTTACAAAATTCCACATCCTATTCCTAATTATTGACAACTATTTAGTGTAATCCCAGAGAGCCTTAATTAATGGCTCACTACAGTCGCTCTAAGTAGTTGAATACAAGTGTTTAAAATAAAACTGAAGGAATTTAAAACAATTCCCCATGGCGAATCAGTTTCAATTCTGTCGGATTTTATGACAATCTACGATGCATTTTCAGTTTGAGCTTTCATTATAGATATTCAATGTGATTGAATTTTGGGTTTTGATTTGTTCAGTCAAGTTGATCTGTTGGGAGGTAAATTTGAAAGTAGAGTTTTATAGCTGATTTCAATGGTTTCTTTGAAATAATATGATTGTACATGAAATTTTCTCTTGGTTCACTCCCTATTGAACCAGACCCAAAGAAAAAACTAAAGAAAAGCTGATATCCTAACTCAGGCAGAGACTGTTTTAGGGTGCTTACCGTGAAAACCAATGATAGGCACCTTTTTGCATTCATTTCATAATCAAAGAATGAAACACGCCATAAAGATCGAAATATTTGAGTAAAGAGAATACATAAAAAATTTTTTTTGAAATGGAAGAGGATGCAGATTTTCTTGGCTATTCAAAAATGTTTTTTGAAAAATAATTTCAGTTTGTCACCTAGGATTTTTACCATTGTTCAGATATTTTAAATACGATGTTTATTTTTAGATTAGCCTTCACAAGTAACGTTTGATTTTGTAAAATTATGAATAACATTCAATTTTTGTACATTTTTTTCAGTGGGCTGTAAACTTTTGCACCTGATGCAGAATAAAGATTATGAACGAAGTAGATATTTACGTTGAGAAAGAGCGTAGATTTTAATAAATACATATCTAAGAATGGATTTCGTTTCAAATCAATACTTAACAAGATAGTATCTTGTAGTTACTTAAGATTTGGGATTTGTCTCATATTTCAAGTCAGTTTACTCTATTTCCTCCTGAGTATGAATCTCAAACGAGAACTAGGGCTTCATTTGATTAAAAGACAGCTGAAGTGTATGACTTTGTACGTACAAGCCAGTGTATTTTCGAGTGTACGTGTGCGTTTGTGTGTGTGCATCTGCACGTGTGAGTATACCTGTATGCATGTGCGCGCGCATGTGTGTGTGTACGTATGTATAGACTTATAAATTAGTGCCTGCTGATTTCTATCAAACTTTCATAATCCTACAAACGATTTATGTACATCGGTTTGATTGTGTTAATAACATTGTCTGGGATCTGTTATTCGTTCAACCATCTATGTATCTTCGACGCAACAAAGGTAAATAAACAGCCCAGTGTTCAAACAATAGCGTTTATTCAATGATATAAAACATCCAAGTATATTTTATGATGCAAATTTACATTTGACAGATTTGCCATTTGCTGTTTTCTTTCTTACAGGTATCGAATTCGTAAGATCTTCTTATAGGATATCCAACCAGCGTGTATTTAATGAGCATAACTAAGTTTCCTTTGTAGGAGATTTTCTAGATATTTTCATTCATTTCATTATGCGAAACAGGTCAGACATAATCAGTACGATTTATGTCAAGAGATTGACTTGGGCAAAAGATTTATTTGATACTCTTTTTCTGTACCTGCAATCCATGAGTATTTTTTATTACCTGGTGCACTATCTAAAAAAAAAGAGCTGTTTTATCCTGAATAGTCTATAAATATTTGAAAAAAAAACTCTCGAAAATTGATAAGTATTTTTGTGAATTAATAAGACCAATGGGTTCCAAGGGCTTTGAATGACCAGTGCTTCAAAGTGCTTCAAATATCAAAGTTGAAAATTTCCCATATTTGATGGAGGGCCGTGGGTGGTTCAAACATTGGTGGGGGGATTGGTAATGATCACAATCATTTGTAGCAGTTGCTTGAAGATTGATAAGACTCATCTGGGGAGAAGGCAATGTACCAACAGTTCAGTCAACTATCTTAGTTGTCTACTTCTTTCTCTGCAAAAGATTACCTGTTTTGAGAAGTAACATTTTCGTGGCTATTTTAACATAACAATCTATGTGATGCGGCACTTCTATTGTTGGATTGATTTGGTCACACACAGCCAGATTTACTCCTATTCAACAGGAGTTTTTCAATATTCCGCCTCATTAGATAATCATCATCTATAATGATTATAAATCAGATTCAGTAGTTTCCTTTCCTTAATACGCTGTTTGAAGCCGAAAGTTAAATTCCTAATTTTGATCCTATTTAATGCCGGCTCATTCTACTTTCAAACCACCAAGCAAATCAAAATCTGATAATTCCAGCGCTCTTGGAGTGCGAGACATTTTGAGATGATTAGTCGGTTATTTCCTTTGCAACTAAATAAAAATCGAGTGATTGTTAATGAGTGCATATTTGTTTTATAAAATCTCATTGAAAAATTAGTATCAATCTTACTTTACGTTCACTATGACCAATGATTCTATGGCGTACTTTACAACCCTTACATTCCTATGAAATAAATGGACCTAAATTGGTGCCAAGTCAATTGCGTCCTGGACAACTACGTCCCAGTCAAATGCGTCCCGGTCAAATGGCTTCCCTGGAAATTTGCATCCGATATTTTTTGTGTCATTTGTGTCCCACTTATCTTAAGAGGAGGAGCCAACAATGGTCATACTTTGTAGGTTTAGATTTACGAATCACATCTTTTGGTCAATGAAATACATCATTGTATCTTATTTCTAGGATAACTGAATTAAAACTTTTAAAAAAATAAATTCGTAGATAACGAAATAGGAAGTTTATATTTTCGTTGTTAACAAAAATTAATGAAAAGGTATTAATATTTACTCAGGCGGTTAAAACTTTTTTACTTTTGTGTTATCAAAAAAAATGGTTACTTACTAATTAATAAGCAGAACGACTTTGACTGGAATGTATTTTTCCAAGACTCAAATGCCCTCATACTACTTCAATCGCCTCGATATCTGATTTCTGTCCTCTCCTCCCCCCAAAAGTCTGTTTATTACTGAAAGTAACTAATGCACACAATAAGAAGATAAGCATTAAAATAGGACTTTACATTGACTTAACTATAACCCCATCGTTATAAAAATGTAAGATAGTTATAAGGTAGACCCAAAAATGACTATGCAAGAGAATATTTTGTGCAAGGAATATTACTGCATGTCACAAAAAAGTGTAATTTGATTCTAATGCAATTCTTTTATTGTTATTGAAGGTATTTAGTAAGCCTAGTGTGGTATAAGATCACAGCAGCGGGATAATCAGTGAGAATCTAACCGACTAAATGACTAGACTAGAGCATTGATACCTGATCGTGCTTCGACTGTTGCCTGATTACACGTGTATATATATTTTTTTATAAATGAGCAAATATATATATATATATATATATATATATATATATATATATATATATATATATACATATATATATATATATATATATATATATATATATATATATATATATATATATATATATATATATATATAAATCTTTCATCTTGCAATGCAGAAAAGAAAAAGAAATCGTCAATTTTTATCTGTAGCCCCGAAGCGTCTATGCCCATAAGTCAGCTTTTTTTTCTGGTCGTTGTAATCTTGATATGTTGTCTTATGAGTATGGGACGATTCCATTTTAGATTATTTGTGCACGTAATCTTCTTTTATTTGTATTTGAAATTTCATTCTTTTCTCTGGTGTTCGTCAGCTTTTTTTTTTTTTTTTCACTTTTTTTTTTTTACTATAGCCCTCTTTCGAAAGCATTAAAAAACAGGACAGGTTTCTTCGTACAGCATTCCCAATCATATCTATGTATTTTTATATGAAAATAACTACTGCTTTATTTGAATTTGTTGTGAAAAAAAAATTCCTTTACTATTCTATTTCATAGGCTGAGGAAAGATTATTCTACGTGCATTCAATTCATGCGTTTTATAGACAAATTTAGTTTATATTTACAGAACAGTTCTTCTTTATGTTTATATTTATGTAATTCATTTTGTATTTTTGATTTTATGTTTATAAATTTTCTAAATATAATTTTGATTTTCTCACCGGTTATATTTGCATCTATATAGATATGTATTCAGGAATTGACATCTGTTTTGAGTGACGATGTACCATCACGTCATATTTTTGGAGAGATTCGAATTATATATTAGAAAGTAAAGTGCCCCAAAGATTTTTCTGTATTCTACTTCACATATTCTCTGATATTTCAATCTTATGAAGGATAAATTGTTATCTAGTGGAATGTTGTTGCCCTGCACCCATCTTTGATATTAAAATTCTCTTGGTTCTGACACTGACAAATTGTTTACTTCTTCATCCTATTTTTGTAAGCTGACATGCCATTTATCCTATTTTGTAATTTGATATGCCATTGTTTTGTATTGCTGATGGTCATTTGTGTTTGACACTTTGACAGTTATTAAGTGCTCCAAGCTATTACATTCATACTTTCAGTGAGGTATTTTCTTTTATATCTATATATATATATATATATATATATATATATATATATATATATATATATATATATATATATTCATACATAAATGTTTCTATGATACATTTATTTTGCTATTTTTTTCATCAATGCAAATTGACCTATTCTTCTTATAAGTTGTTTATACATGAGCACATTTTGATTTTGAAGTAAAATTCATATTTATATCCGTAATTATGAAATGAAATAATTTGTTATGCAACTTATTCCTTCTGCTAAATAAATCTGGCAAGCAAAACTTTTTTCAGAATGTATCGTTAAAATTAATCAATGTGATAAAATTTTGAAGTAAAGTACTTATTTATATTCACAATTATTGAATGAATCGAAATTTTAATTTGTTTTGCAACTTATTTATTTTTTCTCTTATAGATAGATTCATTTAGATTCAGCAAGCAAAATTTATCTGTAGTATGTATCTTGATGATTAATTAATTAATGTCTAATGTTATGCCTTTCATACATATGGCCGTCTTGGCCATTTTTACATTCTTTTATCTATATGATTAAACATTGTCTATTTCTATCTATTCTGGTACATGATTTTTTTATAGTGTTTTTGTTTAGGTATCCATGAATTTGTCTAATTATTTCTTTCGGCTCGATTTGGTTTGGACGTTTCTGGTTGTGTATTGACTGCTTCATGTTGTTATATATATATATATATATATATATATATATATATATATATATATATATATATATATATATATATATATATACATATATATATATTTATATATATATATATGTATATGTATATATATACATATAAATATATATATGTATATGTATATATGTATGTATACATATATATAAATATATATATATGTATATGTATATATATATAAATATATATATATATATATGTATATGTATATATATATATAAATATATATATGTATATATATGTATATACATATATATATATATATATATATATATATATATATATATATATATATATATATATATATATAACTTCCTGTTCCTCTATTCTAAGTATTAGCTTTCTTCCATAAAATTTGTCTGTAGTGTTGATCTTGCTATTGTCAAATATTCTGTCAGCACGGTATCATAAAATGTGAATCGTGGAATATTGCTACTATCCCTCGGCATTTGAATAATATGTAATGCAAATAAATTGTATTTATCGAACGATCTATAAATATATATATATATATCATTTTCTTATTTTCTATCGAAGTAGAAAAACGTTGCAGGTGTTCTTTTGTGTTCAAGTTTCAATTTTAGGTTTAACAGATATATTTCAACACATATCACCAATACAGCGCGTACATGCATGGAACGTACATGCTTTACGTATTTCGTTATTCATTCATGATGAGATTGATTTGTATCCTTATCTATGTGAATATAGGTTTCCTAAAATGGTCCTGGGATAATTCCAATAGGTTCCCATATTTTGCAATAGTGCTTAGTTGCCTATTTTTCCTTAACTTTCAGTGATAAGGTGCTTCAACAATTCTGATAGGGCTTTATATATGAGGATGTATCAATATGTTCAGAACTTGTTTTGTACTTATATGGCCAAATATAATCGGAAATTCTCATTGTATAATGTTTGCTGTATTCGATCAATATTTATGACAGATCTAACTTCATTGACAAGGAAGGAGATTGCATTAAAAAAACATATATCTTTATTAGATGTTCGACATAATGATATACATATATACGTATACATAATCAACTCATATAAGTCAACTGCTGTATAAACTCCTTCCATAGCAAGTATGACTTCACTATTCTCTGCAACAGGCACCAACCGGTTAACCTTTTGCTCCATCTATTGTTTTTCCTTCTCGCTATGTGCCCTGCCCATCTCAATTTTAGTTGTTTAATTATAATACAATAGCCTTGATTCAGTTTTTTCTCAGATCAAAGTTCCTCTTTTTCTTCTTTCTTTCGCTATTCCTATCATTATTCTTTCCATTTCCCTCTGAGTTTGTTTTTTTTTTCGAGTGGTTTTATAAGTTTCCATATTCCAAACCTGTATATCAAGGCTAGTATGTATTGATTATATATATTACCCTTCAAGCATGTAGACGATTTGCTTTTCAGTATGCCTCAATTAATACCAAGTGTTTTCCATCAAATCGTTATATACTGTCTTATTTCCTTTCTCTGATCATTTGTAACTTTATCACCTGGCCTAGACTTCTTCAGGAGTATTTATATCATAAATACTTGTAAATAAGTTTGAAATTTACTCCTAGTTTAAAAGGATATGGTTCAAAGTCAACAAGCCCTGTTGTTTTATCATAAATAACTAATTACATATTCTTCTTTTTTACCCCTACAGAAAACTTACTTTCCCTAATAATTCACCAAACTATACTGCAATATTTTTACGGTTACACTATCCGTACAAACCTCAATACGATGTATGTACATACACAAATGCAGATAATCCTGTAACAACATTTAACAAAGCTTTTATGAAGTGTATGCATGTATAAGTATGTAAATCCACACATATATATATATATATATATATATATATATATATATATATATATATACGAACATTCAAGTTGTATTTAATCTATATTCATGCATATATTTATGATAAAAGTCCGCATCTTCCATTAGGCCTTGTCCTGCCTGTCATTGCTACCGACCAATCATTTGGTGCTCAATGAATCTGGGCTAGTGTCATAATTACGGTATAATAAATATATTTATCATCAAAATACATATTTATATGGACATAAATAGATTGATTGAATATAGGAGGCACAAGTAAGCATGCGTGTGTAATGTGTGTATGTGTGCAACTTCTTTATGCTAAATAAAGTTAGCCGATACAAGACGCCGAGTAATAAAGTGTTTAAAAGGCTGAAACGTCCTTTCAAAACATTAGAGTTTGAAGGGGTTGGAAATACCAGTATATGAAGAATTCATATCCCACCGAATGTAGTAATTATGAAGACACTTTTATTGAGAACTAATTGCTCGGCACCTGTTTTACTCGGCAGCAAACTGATCAGTCTTTGATTGTGTAAACAAAGAAAAAAATGAGCGCTCACACGCTAATAAAAAAATGTCTTTATAGCAATCATATAGATCGATGGATAAGAATAGACTGGGATATGTAGATGGATGGAATCATAGATAGATCTACACATCCAGATGTTTATAAATTAGGGCGTTTATATTAATATTTCCCATTGGTTTTTCTCAATTCCTACATTTATTGGATCCAGACTTCACAGTTTTATTTCAATGACTTGGTTTCGATTGATATCGATTTATCAAGTTCAAGTAGGTCAGGTTTGGACTCTTAATACCAATGGCACCGAACCCGTACTCCGAACATCTTTATTTCCCAGAAGATGTGTCGAGGTCATTGGATCTTCTTCCAATTCAATATCTCAACAAGTCGAATCTGCACGAGAGCGGATTGTCCTGATATTCCTCGGGGTATCATTGTTATCACGTCTCTGTCCTGTCTTAGTTTTTCTTACACTGTCACAGGATTCCTGAATCGAGAATGAGCATTGGCTACTAACATTTTTTCAGGCTTCCCTCGCGAATCTGTCACATGATGTAATTTACAACCTACAGGATTTATCTGTCGCCAACAGATGCTTCAGGCGTCATTGTCTTCACCATAGTATTTGTCTGGCACCAGTTTTCATTTCCTTTACCGTCTGATGAGTTTTTATTCTCTCATCTATTTTTACTTGTTTATTCTATGATTTTTTTTTCTTCATTTCATCTCTCACTCATATCTTTCGATGATAGGTACCTGATTAAATCTCTGTATTGAAAGCAGCAAGATCTGTGGTTCGATTTCATTGTTAGAAAGTGATTATTTTCAGTCATGGGTAATTTGTGTGCGTGAGAAAAAATGACACTTTCTCATGATAATACCAATTTCTGGCGTCATTATTTGTCATAAGTCACTTGAAAAAAATGTTTTTTAGGGTCAGAGGATGACAAATGCTCGGTATTGAAAGTCACATGACTTTGGTACGTCTTGTGACCAGTGGTGGACTTGGCTAACAAAAATACTGAACTGAATATCCACTAAATATTCAGCAGAAGCAAAAAATACCCCTAACCGTTAACCTTCATTATATAAATTTAGCTTCGGGTCATTTTTGCAATAAAACCCTTAAAAAGAGACTTAGAAGCCTGGAATTATGATATGTTGTTGCTTAAACACAGAACTTCTCCACAACTATCAATCATAAATGATTAAATTGACGAATGAAATGAAACAGTCGTTCACAGTTGAGGTTTTAACACTTATTCTTGCTCTCACCAAATGTTTAGTGATTTGTAGGTTTAGCGTTTTTGTTAGCTGTGATGACCACTGCTTAATACTGAAATAGTTGCTCTATTTCAGATAGTTCCAGTGGCCGGTCTTCAGCCCTGTCAAAACCAAGAAGTTCAAATGCTGTTTTTAAAGGCAGGTACCCCCCCCCCATTTGAACAATTGGTGGAATACGATGTTTCTAATAACCTGGTGTTGTGCAGTGCAAATAAAGCTTAATATCGAGTAGTTATTCATCTCCTTGATGTCCTATTATATCAACATGACCGCCAATTGATTGGAATCATTCGGGCCAGATTTTAAAAGAAAAGCTCAATGCAATGCTTTATATCAAGACATTTGTACCGAATAATCTTTTCCATGCAAATATGGCATTCACACCTCACATATGAGCTTATCCGCTGCGATTGAGATTTTGGGTGAACTATTCGGTTTTCATGGCCACTCCTTAAACTCCGAGTAGAACTTTTAAAGCTTCTTATATTTGAAGCTTTTGCTGATCATGAGACTTGGGGCGGGGGGATTCACTTACCTTACTTCAAATCCAGCTCAAGGTAAAATATCTGTATATAATCAAAACCAATCATTTAATGTAGTTAGTGGAACCTAAAGGCTACTCATGCCATCTAACGACAAACAGAGAACCAACTTTTCTACCTAAATGATGTTTCAATAAATAATTTTCCTTTGACGATATTTTCTGCTATTCGAAATTGTTAGGGAGAAGTGCAATGGATTCCTCTGGGCCAGTTGCATCAGATTACGATTTATGACTGTGGCTCTTTACCATTCGAGTTCCCAGACCATTGGTAAGTAGAGTCTTTTCTCCGAAAGCAAATGACAGCAAATCTGCTCCATGTCCACTTCCTGTAATGTATGGGTATATTTTCATATTATACAACTGCCGAATAAGTAAGAGTCAACTGATTTCAATGTCTGCTCTGCTTTAAGATGCTGGATAGATATTCTATCGAATCTGTTTTAAAAAGGAAGGCTGCAGGAACATGCTCTAACAGCCATTTCATACCGACTTATCCCCTCTCCATCAGCACTGATGACAGATATATCAACGCCCCCATCCCAAGCGTCTATTTTGCACGATGTCGACCAGGTCATTTGCTTACACGGCCCATCCCCGACCACTTACAACATCCTTATCTTCATTTTTCTCACCACGTTGAGGATGTAGGATGATTTCTATGAAACATCTGTGAATAAAAAATTATTTACCCTACTTGTTTTCCTTATTGCGTATAGATTTTCACTACATATATATATATACATATATATATATATATATATATATATATATAATTTTGGGGTTAGTGGTGAGAAATTGCCAAATTCTTTGGCTGAATACGTTGGTAGAAAATCAACTCGAATAAGTTTTTCTGTGTAATTAGTATTCTCATTGATGAAAGTTTGTTTGCATGCACTCTGAGATTCAACTTGACACGACAGGGTTAATATTCACATGGGTGAACACTCAATGGAAGTGACACAAAATACGGGCCACGTCCGTTGCTATATTAATTGATCCTTCATCGTCGAATCTGTATTTGGAGAACCATATGTGAGTAAGGCCTATGCTTAAAAATATTAAGGGCATTCAGTATAAAATAACATCCATGAACAATATTTTATGATAATCTCCCACATAAAACAAACCATGTGTAGTATGACAAGCTATATATCGAAATCATAACTGATGGGGAGATGGTGTTTTATCAACACT
The DNA here is from genome assembly GCA_963457665.1 of Thysanoteuthis rhombus. NCBI lineage: Eukaryota > Metazoa > Mollusca > Cephalopoda > Oegopsida > Thysanoteuthidae > Thysanoteuthis > Thysanoteuthis major. Next base: position 4,561,474 of record OY735199.1, on the reverse strand, counting down.
GCTGAAACAATTACATGGTGCCCCACGAATGATCCCAACAAAAGCAACATGTAGAAAACCCTCAGCTATTATGGAAATTTCATTAATTTAATTATTTCCTCAATTATTTTCCAACTGAAAATCCAGGGAGATAATTCAGACTCGTCAAATATTCATTCAACCTCTTCAAACGTTTCAAATAAAGAGACATTCATAGAAATCACAATCAAAGACCTTAGAAATGGTGGCCAAACACATTTCAATGAGAAGAAACTGTATTAAAGCCAATATACATGGGATGTAATAAATACTGGCACAGTAGAAATAGAAATGAATCGAATATATAGAAGATGTGAAAATCCAGCTATTTACATCAAAAGAAGTACACAAAACATATGACTGGGCTGGACGGGCCATTCATTGCTAAATATACAAATGTCTAATGTTGTTCCTGGTTAATATCGTGTTATTTTCTGATGGATTATGCTTAAAATGTACAGAAACTGTCAGTATTCTTTTCTAACTTTGCTTTTGCGACCATCAAAGTGATATTAGGAAAAGTGAGGAATTTGCACGTTTGAAGTTTTGGGGGAAACATAGCCATTTCCTACACTTTGTACGCATAAGCAGTTAGAAATTAAGACTAACTACCCAGGAACAGAAGTCGCTTTGTATGGTGTTATCCATATGTGTGAAAGACATATTAATTCTATCAATAATAACTTTTTTTAGCGGCTGGGTGATCCAGAAAATGCTCTTGTAAAACAACAAGTTTAAAAATATACATGACCCAATTGTTACTAAAACTCAACGGTGATAAAATCTTATCAGGTCATGGAATGATCCTTAAAACTTCGTAGCCAATGAGAAATAATTTGGGAAGTAATTTAGTTATTTTGATATTGGAAACTTAAAAAAAGTCGTAATGGTCAATAGATCAGTCCATGTATGGATGAACATAGGTTAGCTGGAAAAAATCAAAACTGATTTCCAAAAAATCCCCTGAAAATTAATCATAAAAGATATCTCCTTTTAAGTCAAAATTCTTTACCGTCTGATGATATTTTTAACCAATACACCAATGTTGTATCAGTGGAATAAGTAAGATATAAAGTTTTCAATACAAGTAATTTCAGAAACAGGATTAGTCATTTGTGCTATTACACATCAAATAATTTTAATGGCATTCAATTCGCTTTTGAATAGCTTTGGATATAAATCTTCATAAAACACTCTGAATCTTTTCTGTTGTGCATCATTCATGAGAGATAAGGACCTACAATTATTTTTATCACATGTGTTCAATGAATCAAGCCTATAACAAGCATATGTACCATAGTTTCAAAAATGTTTACCTCTGAATTACATGGTATTAGGTTTCATGGAATCATTTCAAATACCGGAAATAGTTTTTTTTTACATTAAAACCAATACTTAATGTGATTTTGGGACTTTTTGTAGTGATTTGGGGAATATCTATCTATTTATCATTTTAGCCTTGACATATATATAGATAGACGTGAACAGACTGTAATATATATATAGATAGATAGATAGATAGATAGATAGATAGATAGATAGATTGATAGATAATCTGATATGGCGTTCTTTATTTTTCATGTTGTCGCTTTGACAGTGATCGGACAAATTGAAGAGATGTCATCATCAACTGACTGCATCTATATTCAGTGTTTCTCTGCGTCTCCTTTGTCTTTCTTTCTCACACTTGAAATAGCTAGTTGCCTCCGTCGCGTAACTCATTTAAATAACTTCGTTGGTTAACAAGGGAGCTCAATGAAAAAGCCGAAGAGAGGAATTGTAAATGTATAGTTCATTATGAATAGGAAGCTAGGTTGAAAGTGCCTGTATCGTCGTTAAAGACTGGATAGACCATGTCACGTGTATGCCCTCGAGCCAACACAGCGTTTCTCTCGCACCGTGATATAACCACATCATGGTGAATTTCGCCAGCCCTTGTAGATGCAAGAATTTGCTCGACGATTCTTGCGATGAACTCAAGCAGAGACAATTCGCAAAGCATCTTTTACATCTAAATGTTGCCGGGGCATTTAACCGGGAAATGGGCGTAAGTTTAGCACCGAATTTTTATCGACCGTTTTTTGTTCGCTAGAAATCGATTCCTTCACAAATCAGATTTGTCCAAAGATAGAAAACTGATATTCGACAGTCATTGTTCTGCCTTTCTATTTGATTCGGCGAAAAAACATCCAACTTATGGTTTCGAAATACTTGAGTTTTCACAGTTTTTAGGCCACATTGATATTGGTCGAGTAACAGAATGTGTTGAGACATCGCTCATTAAACTTTATGCCTCGAAGGAGATACAACTATACCACGATATCCTATAACGGAAACCTTTTAGATTTTCATGACGTCTTCTTCACGGTGTTCAACTTGCGATTTCTTGCCTTATTAAAACATTTATAGGTGTACAAATGTTTTAAGGCAAGAACACACATAGTGATTAGTCTATTTTGCAAGCGATTGATTCTAGGTTTCTCAAATTGATAGGGGTTCCATGAACCAGAAAACTGTAAATGTCGCACCCGTTCTGGAATGCCCATACAGCAATACAAATATCTTGAGAATAAATAAGTTTGGGAAAATTATCCAAAGGATAATCTTTTCTGCTGGTTCACTAAAATTATACTGAACCCTGTTTTATTTTGTTACCAGATATCTTCAGAACTCACTGAATGAAGATCAAATATTGCAAATACCAAAATTGAAAACTTAAATTGTGTCAACGCTAAGTAGGGAGAATATAAACATGCTTTCAAAAGCGTCAAATATAATTGAATTTCTATAATTGATTGACTAAGATAACTCCCGGTTGTTTTCTTTTCTTTTCTTTAATGCATATATTATATATATCTCATTTCTTTCACTTGACTGGATAATCACACATTTTGTATTCTTTCTAGTCTCGTTCTACTTTTGGGAATAAAGTGCCACGAATTCAAAGTTCTGTTTGGGAGTTCAGAACTCTCGGACTCCAGTCGAATGCTCATTTTGGTTATTCAGCCACTTCGTTCAAGTTGAGTATAAATATTATGAGAATGTCGTAAGTTTTACGTAGTTTAAAGCTTATTAGCCTCCATGTATAATCCGTTTCTTTTCTCGTGTGATTAATTGGTAACTATTAAGATTGTTGACATCGTAGCTTCCAATGATATACAATAGCATACCCTCTTCCTGTTTGGAACGGAAAATGTATTTTTGTACATCTTTCAGCTGTTATCCTGCAATCCAAAAAGAATCTTCCATGTACACGACACGTTCATTGCATCATTTTCCAAATTATGAAAGGGAATTTCTCTTTTCAGTTGGATTTGTAGTAAATTAAGGCATACTCCATTTGGAAACAAGATAATGGAATCGAAAATTATATATATGAATATATATATATATATATATACATATATATATGTGTGTGTGTTTATACACATATATATCTATATATCTATATATCTATATATATATATATATATATATATATATATATATATATATATATATATGTGTGTATATATATATATACACACACATATATATATATATATATATATATATATATATATATATATATATATATATATATCGGACACAGTATTGTATGATTTCAATTCACTCTTTATTAAGTTTCTTTTCAACATTGCCAATAGAATGAAGCTAAAAAAAAACACAAATGGTGATGAATTTTGTGAGGTTACTTTAACAATGTCGATCGTCTAGACATCTCGTCAGTTTTTCTAAATATCATATATTTTACTTTGTAAATTCTAAATGGTTATTTATAACAATTTGATAGAGAACATGATACATACATACTTACTCCTACATACTTGGCCATTAATGGTAATTTAAGTCCTCATTATAGGGACTGCTTTTTTTGCAAACATAAATATTTCATATACATTTCCAAGATGCAAATACTTATATTTTTATTGATTAAGAAGAGCAACCAGCAAATGTTAGAAACGTGAGAAATGTTCAAATCATGTTTACTTGAGTATTTCATCTGTTAAGGCAACTTCGATGGCTTTAAAAATGTAATTTAAACTTTCTTCTGATGGTAAATATGGTTAGGGCAGATGTAATTGCAGTTATCTTTTCTGACGTGAAAGTGCGCGCTAAGAAAATGAAACACAATTGATATCCTCCTTTTACTTGAAAAGTATTATTCCAGACATAAGAATATTTCAGGTGAAATTAGTGCTCTGACATATACGTCTATAAGAATTATATAAGAGATAGGAATTGATATATCATCACTCCAAAGTAAGTTTCAACTATAACAAGTGCAACATTCTAAATAGAAAGAAAAACAAAACAATTCACGGCAGATAGAAATAGAAGAGTATTAGTATTCCACAATAAGGGTCCAATAAGGGTCAAATAAAAGTAATTGAAAAAAAAGGAGTAAAAGGTGATGTAACTGTAATATAACTATTAATACGAACCCTTTATACAAGTGCAGGTTTGCTTACTTTTTACTTCTCTTCTATATATATATATATATATGTGTGTGTGAGTGTGTGTGTGTGTTTGTGTGTGTGTGTGTGTGTGTATGCATACATACACACATACATATATATAGAGTTTTAGACATTAAAAAACTTCTTCATATTTTTTTGGCTCCGCCTCAGTGGCTTATTTCCCAATGTCTGTCAATGTAATTTATGTCATTTTCTTCAAAGTTCTCCCGTTTCACATAATCTATGTTATAAAGGTAGACACGATCACAGAAGGTCATAGATCTGAAAGAACACGTTAGTTTTACTCGTGATCGGATAAACACAAATGATGTGTTTTAAATATACTTTTGGATTACGTGACTTTAACCATAAACCATATAAAGTGACTAGCTAGCCGGAATGGGGGTCGAAGAAGACAAGAGGGATTTGGCTCAGGTCCTGCTTGTCACACGATTCGAAATTACAGTTAGGTCTTTCATTTCGTCTATTGTACATCCGAGTGAAACATGAATTCTCAACCACAAGTCCAATTACTATATACCGAACAACAGTTATACTCATAACTTTGTTTTTTTCCGAAATGATTTATATTCATTCTATCGGCTGGAAACAGTCCCCCACCCCAAAAAAAAACCCAGATCAGGAGGAAGGTTATAAAGAAAAAAAAAACTAGCAAAATAATAGTTTTGTAAATACTCAATCTCGAAGACTAGTAAAAAAAATGTTATTTGTATGTGTTTAAACAAATGAAAGATGATTCAGGATCTTCCGTACTCCGGAGCACTTTCATTTATCTCTTACTTGGTAAAATGTTCATATATATATATATATATATATATATATATATATATATATATATATATATATATATATATATAAGTATATATATATATATATATATATATATATATACATATATATATATATATATAAGTATATATATATATATATATATATATATATATATATATATATATAAGTATATATACATATATAAGTATATATATATGTATGTATATATATATATATATATATATATATGTATATATATATGTATATATATATATATATATATATAAGTATATATATATATATAAGTATATATATATATATATATATATATATATATATATATATATATATATATATGGCAGGCTCAAACTTTTATGAATAAAATCTATTCTGAACGATTTTACACATATTCATAAAATGGCCAGCACAGCAGTTCATTGATTGATGCTATTAGAACCGTCATTTTGAACGAAAAATCGGTAAATTTTAGCGTTGATAATATGTAAATTTTTATTTGCTGTTTTTAAAAATTTGTTTTCATTGTCTTATTGCCGTTATCTTTGCTTTAATTCATTATCGGAGCTATATTCCTGCTCAAAATATATTTTTAACGGCTCTTTGAGATGAGAACGTCATGAAAGTCATTTGTCAAGTAGTTTGAATTCATTCTGGAAATGGCCAGAGGGCCTCAAAAATACTCTTTGTGGGAGAACATCGGCCTGAGTGATTACAGTCTTTAATGTAACGGCAGGAGGAAAAAATGGCGAAATAAAATGTTTGAAATGTTTTTTTGTGATTGATGCAACGTGTATGTGGTACTGGAAACATTACTTGATGTTCTTGATGGTACATTTGAAAAGTGATTGAAACATAAACACAGACACACATACACACACATGCACAAACCAACAGACACACACACACACACACAGACAAACACACACACACACACACACACACACATATATATATATATATATAATAAACATAAATGAATTTATAATCCATTAAAAATCTCAAATGGCAGTGGGCTGGCCATGTTGCAATAATGGTGGGCACCAGTGAACATCTCGACTCACAACTCACTACATAGATCCTCAAAGATCACATGCACAACTGAGACCAGCAGAGTATCTGATGGAGAGACGAGCTAGACAAAATCTGCAACTACTGGCTCCGCGACGCCCACGATAGAGAAGTGTGGTGATTCCTAGGGAAGGGCTATGTCCAACGATAGACGTTGAAAGAATGATGATGATGATGATGATGATGATGATGATGATGATGATGATGATGATATAAATATGCATATATATGAAGATATATATATATGTATATATTTACGTACAATTTAATGACAATGCTGGAAAAATCATTATACTGTCTTTTAAACTGTACGTGTACGTTTCCAGAACGTGTCTTAATGTTTATTATTCTTTTTAATACCGGGTTATTCTGATTTTAGATTGGTTTGGGTTCTTCGTTGTCATTAGAACCTTGCAATGATAATTACGTATAACGTTTATCCCAATATTGTCACAACATTGTATCGCTTTCCTCCATTACAGAAACAATATACATATCTAGAGCCATACCATACATATATAAATATACATATATATATATATATATATATACATATATGTGTGTGTGTGTATCCGTGTGTGTGTGTGTGTGTGTGTGTATGTGTATGTGCATGTGTGTATTTCTCCTAGGAATCAACTTTAACTTTGTCTTATATCATAACCGAAGTTCAAATAAGCGTCTCATTTCAAACAAACAAAAACAGAGATGAAACGAGCCATAATATGAGCATCCAGAGACAAATTCGTTTTGTTTTTTCAAACGAGTTGAAAAATTCGGATACTTCATATTTTGCCTATTGTAAATTCAAAACAAACAAAAACGTATTACCGAGCTTACATTAGTTCAACGCAAGGCAAAATGGAAAGGTAAGAAGACTATTACGCCAAATTCCAAACGGCCTGCTTGCGCACCAAAAGTAACACTACAAACTTTGAATTCTACCAACACTCGAAAACTGATTTCAGGAACCGATGGGATACACACGTAGGGCAGGGTTCAAACTTGTTTTACTTCAATTTTCACTTTACTTTAGAGTTCTACGAACTCCACTTTTGAAATGTTCCACTTGGTGGTCAAATACTAGTTCTAGATCAATACTCCTTTTAAATCATACATTTTTTTATAACCGTGTTATTGAATTGTGAAATATATCATCTATGAACGACATGTCTCTTCACTAACTTCAGATGCCCTGGAGGAAATGGCATAGAAGTAGCGATAATGACCGAGTGATCTGTTTGCTATTGGATTTTAAGACACTGGTCACTTCTGCTTCAAGACTTCTATTTGTAAAGGCAGTAATTATCTGGGGTGAATGAATGATTCTCAGCATGTAATTTTCGATTATCGTTTTGGATTTTGCTGCTTCAATTCAGAGCAGAAAATGATTGTGGTGAGATTCTCTCTTTCAAAAGAATACCAAATGAGTCGACTTTTGAAAAGAGCTGACAATAGGAGATAGGTGTCCAACCTTCATGCAAAATGTTTCTTGAAGCCGGTTCCGTTGTATACTTATCAAAGTTCATCGAACAAAAGTCTAGTTGGTCACTCAATTGAAAACATCACGTGACCAACATTTTTTGACGGAAAGCTGCGTTGGGGTGATCAGCTAAAAAAATCGAAAAGGGAGTGATCAATGAATAAATTATTTCTCTTGCCCTTTCTGGAATGGTTAAAAAGTACGGATAGATGCACCAGAATGCAGACTAAGAGACCGATTCACCTGAACTTCACATGGTAAATTGAACTACTTATGCAGAGCTATTGGGTTTGTCAAAAGAAAATTTTTTTTAAGCTTAATAAGGAACAAAAAAAAAGAATTCCTGTTTAGATCCTCAGCCTTCTGCTTCCACTCGTGCGACGCGTGCATGACCAGTTAGACCCACTTAAAAACTGAAGAAATCAATGTTGACAGTTCTGGTTGACGGTTTTCTCACTCACTCAGCAGATGCATCCGAGTCCACTGTGATTTCTTCCACCCATAAACTTGTTAATAGCTTTAGTGGATTTGTGGGCGTCACTTCTACAGCCTTTTAGATATCGAGGTATAGTCTTCTAGTCTCTTCTCAACCAAGAGTCATCTACATGCCAGCAACTTACCAATCACATAGCGTAGGGTGTTCATTATCTTCTCGGTGCACGGGGCAATTTATCCTATATAGACTTTTCCATGTTCTTTGCTAGTACTGGGAATCGAATCCAAGCCCTTCCGCATCTGAGGCAGATATGCTAACCATTACATCATCCAAGGAGATGGATTGAAACATACTTTTAAGGTTTTATTTGATTACAGAAGTCATACATATCATTCAAATCGAATCAAGATATTCCCTGATCAAGGAGTTCCTGGAAACTCTTGTGATTCCACCGATAAAATTTGAATGGATCTGAGAATCTATACATTCATCTACACGATTTATCACTACAGTGTAGTGTAATATTTGAAATGAACATTCAAGAGGGAAGAAAGAAATCGAATCGATTTCTTGATTATAGGATCAAGGCATCTAATCGGATTAATTGGAATAACAAAATTACAGTGATTAGTGTTGTGAAAAGCTAAAGCCGGATTAAGGTGAAGATTAAAAAAAAGAAAATGTGTTTGAGAGGAAAAAGAATGGATAGATGAGCCAAGTGGGATAGCAGTTGGGTTAGATCGAGTGATGGATTGGGAAAGATTCAGAAATTCCAGGTTTAAAGAGACTGGAAGATTGGAAAAGAAAATAACAGTCACATTAACGATAAAGAGAGGTTACACAATTGAGGAAAGATATGATGAAAGTATGGAAAGAGATCGGAAAGTTGTGAAAGGATGAAAGAAAAAGGTGACCGGCAGCCGAAAAGAGGCACTTCCGCCGGAAAAGAGGAGGCAAAAGAACACCGGAAGACAATGCCTTCAAGTGCAGTCACTGTGGCTGTGAATGTCTGGAAAGGATAACAATTCCACCCTGGAAATAATTTCCAAACCCAAAGGAATATAACAATACTAGTTCTATGGACAGAATGGTTATTTTTATTTTTAAAAAAGCATACAATTTGTACAAATTATTTTATCATTCTTTTTTCATAACATAAAATATTTTAAACCTTTATTTTTGACTGATATTTATATTCAATTTGACTTTTTTAGGGTTTTTCTTACCACCACTCAACTAAAGCTGTCGATCTACGGTAGTCAATAAACGGGGTGGGTCAGATAAAAATAATAAAACTTCACTAATAACTTATTCCTTATTTCTGACCCACGCTTTTTATTCATTGTCATAGTTCGGCAGCTTGAGTTGTCATTTGATAGAGAAAAAAGCAGCTGAAAAATCAACACGAGAAAATTAGTTGTCGAAGATTATTATTAATGCTTTTTGTTTTTTTCAGATCTCCATTTTTCGGATTTTTCCAAATCTCTATTATTTGCTCTTTCAAATTTTTTTTCTACTTCAAAAAAATCTTTTTATTTCTCTCTGTTCTATTCAGAAACCTTTCTTTCTCCGAGGACATTTCCTCCGATTCGTCATTTCCAAGTACTTTCCGAGTTATTTTTGGCTTTTTCTTCCTCGCATAAACAGAAAATAAACCATTGCAAAAACAACAGTATATTACACCCTCAGGCTTGCTTCCTTTATTTTCAAAAGGATAAAATACAAAAACTCATCAAGAAAATTAATGAAAAAACCTGGGAACCTTTCTTTCGTGGATTTTCAGTAGATTTCGTTTCTAATTAAAATGTACATAAAATTTCCTGTTGTCAATCGAAGAATGTCAAATGATTTGCAAAATGAAGGTTAACCCCAACAAAAAATACAATCAGAATGTTGGTCGAGTCCGAAGGGAAATAATCTTAATTTTTCCGTACGTTTAACATAGTTATTGCGTTTCAGAATTATTTGTAGGGTGGAATTATTTCTGGTACTGATTGCTGTATCCCCACTCTCGTCATGGCAGACTCTGCTTTGTCGGCTCAGATAAATAACATACCCTTGCTGTAGATCCACGCACTCTCCAGACCGACGGATGCCATTATCATCATCATCATCATCATCATCATCATCATGAATTCGAGGAACTAAAAGATAGGAAGAGCATAATATTGATTTAGGAAATGTGTTAGAATAGGAATCACGAACGACGCTTGAAAACAAGAGGGATAACTATAAGTAAATAAGTATTGCACGGTAATCTGGTTGTGGATATCTTCTGTAACAAATTGGCGTCAAATACCGGATGTTGGGAATTTGGAATAACAATGACGTTGAGATTTGCCCGATAAAATTACCATACCTGATCACGTTGACTCTGCCAAGTGATGCCTCAACTAATAGCAAAATTTCTGGTGGAAAGACTTGTTACGTTTTATTGACTGGATCGTCGGGGTCTTCTTGGTTGTAATAAATAAAAAGAAAGCTCAGAAGAAGAAGAAGTATTTCTTTGGAATATCGGCAATAGCAGTTGACATTTAAATTGAATGAAATATTAGACGTCAAGAGAAAGCAGGCTTCACGCTTTCCTTTTGACAACTGACATGATTTTCGTTTTGTTGATGAATGAGCAAAAGATGTAATTATATTAAAAAGAAGAAAAAAACAATAGAAGTAAATAAAACAATGTTGAATAATATTGATGACCGATTTTGCTTTGGCATACGAAAGTTTATACAAGTATTGGCACTAAGATACGGAGAATATTACTAACGACCATTTTCAGAAGATAATCGAAAGATAAACCGACAAGCAGGTACATGATTTCAAACATACATACATATATACATACATACACAATAGGTGCAGTTCAATAGATAAGCATATTCAAAATATGTGGAAGTATATATATACACACATCTATATATATATATATATATATATATATATATATATATATATATATATATATGATACTCCTTTTTTTGAAGATAGTCAATTCCAGTAATAAAAGTAGTGTGGCTGAAATTCAGAAATTTCTGAAGTTTATTACATAAAAAGCGCTCAATATATTTGAAAATTAAAACATAGCAATATTTGATAATTGCAGAAGATTATAGTGAAAGACCCTACGCCATGTTTCATGGTTTATCAATTTTCTAAGTGAGGTGAACAATATTTTGTACTAGGCTAATGACGTTGAAAAATTCGTTTCAAACACAGTATTTGGAGTTACCCAATTCTATTTTTTTGATAAAACAAAACCATATTCATTTGTAACAGGTGCCTTCCTTTAATTGCATTCAACATTTGTGGAACATTCTGCTGTTATTGTGAGAGAATAAAACTTAAAAGAGTGTGGTTCATATTTTGCTTAAAACAAATGATAAGGATTGGCTTATTGAAAGAAATGATCATCAGGGAATCTTTTTTGAGCATCTAAAACTAATACGTAGTCACTAACTTTTATTGACAAATAACTATTTCAAAAATTATTGAAACGCATTGATAGCTCATAAAATATAGATAAGAAAGTAAAAATTATAATGAAGGAGTTTTTGATAATCTCAATATGAATTTAAATCAAAGGCAATTAAGATAATTATGATATGTAAAAATAATTATCTTACTAATTAAATTTATTTTTGATGATTTATCTGATGGTATGGAATTTACCAGTGTTTATTCAAAGAATTCATCCAGTAAATACAAAAAGGTAACATGTTAAGTATAATTTAAAGATATATGAATACATTGATAGATACAAAAAGTATAATCGGATGCACTAAGATATATATATATATAATAAGTTCAGTTAAGATGACCAAAAAGGGTCATGACTACAGTAATAAACGGATAAAACATCAAAAACACCAAAAATTTACTGTAAATCCAATACTACATATAAAGATTATCAAATAGCAAGTAATTATTGAAGTCAATTCGCTTATTCTCATCAATTTTCAATGTTGAAAGTCCTAAAACAAAGATTTGATATCAGTGACTTTTTGAGAAATGTTGGTTGATGTAATAGTTGTGACGATACAATATGTTATTTAAGTCAAAAGCTGCTAATGTCATTCAAAGACAAAAATTAAACGAACTTTATGACCAACCCTTTATTTCAAAAGCAGCATGAAAGGTTGAAAATAGACGCATAGAATGATTCATCTGAGAAAAGACGAGCAGGGGCTTATCGAATAGAAACATTCTTATAAGTGAATAAGTATATATATATATATGTGTGTATGTGTATATATATATATGTGTGTGTGTGTGTATGTGTTTGTGTGTGGTGTGTGTTTGTGTGTGTGTGTTTGTGTACTTGTGTGTAAGTCCAATTTAAAAACAAGGCTGTGGCAGATGCGAATCAGAATTTAAATGAAAGCCAAAAGGGAAAAAATCTTCGAAGAGAATGGAAGACCAACCATCAAAACAGAATGATAAAAGCAATCAATCTCATTTCCTGCAAACAGAAATTGAAAAGATATCATGTCTTGAATCGCCAAACCAAAATAGAAAAGCGATCAATGTTTGGAGGAGGAAAAAAGACAAATATTTGAAAAAAAACAAACAAACAATTAGTCTGAAAGATCAACTATTGAATCACAGAAGTAGAAATAATTCATATATATATATATATATATATATATATATATATATATATATATATATATATATATATATATATATATATTGTACCTGTCATAAGTATTTGAACAAACAGATATTTTCTTTGTAATCGCTTTGCTTCGAGAGTTCAAAACATGAACATTACGCAAGAAGAGCCAAATATTTTGCAGCAAACATAAATACGCATGTATTTAGTCATGTTTTCTGGCTTTCAATGCTAAATTTCTCCACACTGTTTGTTTAATAGAAAAAAAAGTTATCTTCCTTCTATCCTCCTAAATGAATATTAATGAAAAACTGAAGTTTCTTTTAAAATCATTTTGTGCAAATCATACAGATCTACCTTTTCAGAAAATTCACAGACAGTTAGGCGACGTTTTCCATGAATCATATGACTTCTAAAACCTTCCTTTTTCATTTTTGGGAAAAAGGCCTAGCGTGCAATATATATATATATATATATATATATATATATATATATATATATATATATATATATGTGTGTGTGTGTGTGTGTGTGTGTGTGTGTGTGTGTGTGTAGTAAATGTGGTACAAATCAAGCTAAGAGTATAAAATGATATGATAATATATTAATAATATAAAGCCACTTCTGATATGTAATGGATTTATTTCATAGAGTGCTCGATACATACAACTTTTTACTAATGAAGTTAAGTTGTTCTAGAGTTGAGCAGGGAATAAATCATGAGGTCCGAAGATGGCAGAAACATGAGCTAGTTTGTGTAGCGAATCCACATTCTACTATATATGTATATATATATATATATATATATATATATATATATATATATATATATATATATTGACTGGGAAACGCAGTGTTCTCCAGGTGGAATTTAAGATATAGCCAAATAGGAAAACATGTTATTTGGAATATTTCTCCTTAAACAACACAGCAAATAAAAAAAAAACTGTTATTTTCTCTACGTACACACGAGAAAAGAGCTGTAACGTAAGAAATAGTCTGATGCACAAGAAAGGACGCTTTTTAGTTTGACAATGCTTTTGGATACGCCACATAAGTGTTTATCCAATTTGGCACCAGTATGAAAAGATTGATTGGGGATACAGCCCAAGAACACCCAATAAAGAGTTGTCCATGAGAAATGCATTGGGAAGTCAGACAAAAGCCAGCGATCTTGAGAAAGTGTTCTTGTGCCTGGTTACAGTTCCCAGAAATTATTACAGGTAACCTACGGTGACCTCTAGCATCAATCTCAAATTGTCTATAACTTTCGCCGGGTAAAGTTTTCCGGTTCTGAAGTTATTTCGCTTCAAATAAAGATTCGTTGAACTCTATTGCAATTGGTTTTGGGTAATTCATCAGCAACTATTTGTGTTATTTTAGGGTGTATGTGACCCGGCTTTGTTGCAATATATATGTAGATATCCCTTGGTTCTTCATGTACTGTTACTCTAATGTATATTTCGTCGATTCCTCGGTTAATCTAAATATTTCGGTTTGATTTCCCTCACCATATGGTTACAGTAAGGATCCTATTATTATAAGGAAGTCGTCATTTTCTTCTTTTTCAAATAGCGTAGTAAAATACTTATTTATTTTATCTGCGCATTCTTTATTTTTCTTACATTCTTTTATTTTATTAATTGGTTCCCAGATTCTGTTCTTTTAGTTTATATATTTGTTGAAAACTGTTTTGTTAGATTTCAATTTTTGTACTTAGCCTTTTTCATAATTGCATTGGATTTTTTTTGTTAGTTTCATATCTCTCTCTCTCTCTCTCTCTCTCTCTCTCTCTCTCTCTCTCTCTCTCTCTCTCTCTCTCTCTCTCTCTGTATTTACGTCTAGTTTTCTTTCCCAGCCATGTTCTCTAAGCACATCTTTTAGCTTTTATGGCTTTTTTAGCTTCTTTGTTGAACGAAAGTGGTTTATTGCATTTTTCATTTGTATTATGGTTCGTCTTCTGGATGTTCATTTCTATGTTTTATTGTATAGATTAATTGATCTATTTTGTCATTTTTGAACAGGAGTGTCCATTCAATTTGGAATATTCTCTTTATGCTTTCTTAGTTGCATCTGAAGTTGTTATATTTTTTTCAAATAGTTTTCTTTGTTTTTATTCTTTATTCGATTGTTATTGTTGCAAGGTCACTTTTCCTTAATTGGTCCATTATTTTCAAGTTTTCTATATTGTCATAGTTCTTTTGTTGGGAATAAGTCAAGTGTACAGGGTTTATTGTTACCCTGCATTCTTATTGCTTTTTTTTTTATATGCTGTTATACTATCTCTTTTGTTAATAATGAACTTGTTCGGTGTTGAATTTTTACTTTTGGACCCTTTGATGTTTTTCCAGCCTATGTTCTTGTTTGTTTGAGCTTAGCTAAGATCAAGTTATTTTGCTGATATCTGTAAATAAAGGTGTTGAAATAGGGAAAGTAAGTTTGGAATATTTGGATGTTAAAGTCCCTGATTGTAATTTTGTTATTATTGAGGACATTAAAAGCAGCTGTTATTAGTTTCCAAAATGAACTTATATATTCGTATTGTATTTGCTGTGTTTAGGAGACTCTTCTTGATATCAAACCGATGAGCGAGTTACTATTTTATGTTTATCATTTTAATCCACAATGATCTGTCAATTGCTCAGTTGTTCAATTTTTCATCCAGTTGGTTTTTCCTCTGATATGAATTAATAGGCCACTTATTAGATGTTTGCTGTCTTTTTTTATCCTATTTTATTTGTTTCTTTCCGTCAAGTCATTTGATATTCTTGCTGAACACCAAGTTTTAGTTGATGGCAATTATGTCCAGGTCTTTTATGATTATTTCGTCGATAAGATAAATGGAATTCGACCGAATATATTTTTATTTTGCCGAACAAACAAGAACAAATTAATTTTTGCAAATCTATTTCTACAGAAGATGTTTGATTTCATTTTTTGTAAACATCGAAGTTCTATTTTAAAAAAGGTAATAATAACATACACACGAATACACACAGACACGAGCACACACTCATATATATATATATATATATATATATATATATATATATATATATACATATATATATATATATATATATATATATATATACATATATATATATATATATATATATATATATATATATGAGTGTGTGTGTGTGTGTGTAGTTTTCCTTTTCAGAAAAAAAGTACCGTGCTACTAAAGATGTCATCATAAACAGCTGATAAAAAAAAACATCCATGTCATTTAAAATCCATTCCAATTTTCTTTGATGTTGTTGTGGCACGGGTTTCAGGTGTTCGGCTTGTGACCAATAGACCTTGCGATCGAATCCACCCTGAAACGACACCATTTTCTACTCTCGGGGCCAGGGACAGATCCACCATTAGGAGGAATAGGCTTTTCCTGTCCCAGTTGCTTTCAAGGTAGGGATCGATTAACCATTATGCTGAGCAGGCCTTTTCTGTCTTTCATCCCTCCTTGCTTTCGAGGCTAGTGGTCGATCAACCATTAGGCTGAGATCTTTTCTCTCTTTTTTTTCTTTTTTGAAAATCCCCTTACTAGTTTCTCGTGTAACAATAACTATGGGTGACAGGTGACAATGATCAGATCAAAACCAAGTGTCATCATGCACGAATAACGATGACACAGTGACGTACGTGAAAACTGATGATGAATTCACTTACGCTTCTAAAGCTTAACTAAGATCAACTTGTTTTGCTGATATCTGCAAATAAAGGTGTTGAAATAGGGAAAGTAGGTTTGGAATATAAATATATACATATATATATATATATATATATATATACATATATATATATATATATGTATATATATTTTGAGAAATGAATACTGTTCTGTTTATCTTTCAGATCTTTATGAAGCAAGGGAGTTTAACCCGAGCACAGCCTGGCTTGTTTATTTTGAACTCAATTAATTTATCTGCAAGAATTTCTAAACCAGCATTTGATGTCGAATTTTCTCTATCTGTTCCTTATTCTCTTCTTTTGTTGGTGTTGCCTGTTTATTTCTACTTTGTTTATTATGATCAGTTTTTTTGAATTCGAGAATGTTCCTATGGTTTCCGTTTTCTTCTTAAGTTGTTATTGTCGTCGTTGCTGTTATCGAAATTAGTTTCGTATCCCGTTTTTATCATTTCAAAATTTACTATTTTTCATATCTTTTTCGTTGTTTACACTTCTAGTTGTGTATTCGCTGTATACTTTTTTGGATGAATCCCTTTGTTGCATTGTGTATTCGGGTGACATGTAAATAATTTTTTCCTCCAGCTTTTCGAGTTTTTGCAAATTTGTAGATGTTTTGACGCTTTCAGTATACTGAATTTTCTGCCTGTTTCTTTAAATATCAAGCGTGAGGGCCTACAATGTGTTTCAATTGTGTTGTTAATAAAGTTGGTATCAATCATTTTCTTATCTATTTGCATCAGACTAGGTATTGTGAACTGTTATTATTAATTTACCATCGTCTTCATTGTTGTTTATCCAAGGTTAGGATTTGTTTTACCAGTAAATATTGTACATTGTATAAAAAAAAATTGTTTTCAGGTGAAATGTTTTGTATTTTCAATCAATATAACTTACTTTTAGAAAAGAGTCAGCTTAAAAAAGAAAATAGATTCTTGAGGAAAAAAGATCTATTTACGATGTAACTATGATATTTCTTTCCGTTTGTTTTTGTGTAAGAAAAAATATATTAGAGAACATACTTTTAATCTTCTTCCACATTCTATTATGACAGCGTATCATGTTGGGAGTGATCAATTTAAAAAAATTGAAAAACGAGTGATCAATGGATAAATTACTTCTGCTGCTTTTTGTTGGGCTGTTGTCAATAAAATTGTTCGGATTTTAAAAAAAATCAAATGCAAACCTTGCAGGACAATAAGCTAGGAAACAATTTTACAAAGACTTACGTTGTAAATCGAACCCCCTGGAAAAAAATGTGAGCGGGATGAATCTTCAACGATACAAACAACGTTTTCTGTATACATAAGGAGAAAATGTTTAATATTCACCCATCTGCTTTCATATGGGCGGTCTATACGCGCAACACATTCATAGCCTTCCAGCCAGACAGAAAGACTCAATTGAAATCTGTTGACTGTTTGGATTGATGATTTTGATATCAGCTTTGACAAAAGCAAGTAATATTGCTAGATATGCTGTATGGAATTCAGAAACACGCCAAAAGATTTGTCCTTCTGAAATAGTACTATGATACATGACCATTGAATAGAAACCGCTTCAGTTGATTAACTATACCTAACAGGACTAGCCAGCATACATTAAGAATTGGACCCTCTTTGTAGAGATCGATCAATCAAGTACCCTTTCATTCGAGAGAAGGTGAGCCTAAATATCGGATGCCTAATCGCTTGATTCCAACAGATGATACTACGAGATAAACTGTAGTCCGACTTATCCCCGGGGGAACCATCATCTAAGCTGATAATCTTATGGACATTCTGATATCATCCGTGTAGACAGCATAACCCTAATCTGGATCCTATCTATATCGACAGATGAAGGACAAAAGTTTTGGCAATCGTACTGTGAACTCTTGGATGCTTCTTATCTGACGGATGTCACCAGAAAGTTAACCTCTTACTAAGGATAGACGATATTCTTTCAATCTTCTGTTTTTATGCAAACAAGAGACCTTAACATTCAATGCAAGGAATTTGTCCCTGGTGTTAAGGAGATGAAAAACAAGCCTGGCTGCTGCTCTCTTACATTCATTCCGATTAAAGATGATTACTGCAACTTTCGTCGTGTATATATAATACATGAAAAAATATGAAAAAAATATAATTCCATTATAATTGTATTTATCTATTAAAATAAAATAAGCTGTTGAATATCTCAAAGATACATTTCGTTGAGATGTAAGTCTTGTTAGTTTGGCTCAGTCAGTAAGAGAGCCAGCTACTTGTTCGTGGTTTAACGTCATTGTAAAACGATGTTTATTTAACAGATGTATTCATTTGTTAGAATCAAATAAGACTGTCAATTTCTAACATAGGTTTTGTAGATTTAAAAGATTTATTAATTTAGCTAAATCGTAAAGAGGGCCGTCTACTAATAAATAAAGGAAGGTTTAAATAGCACCTGATGCATACAGGTAGAAGAATGCATCGGCTGAATTGTTCTGTCAAACTCCCTTGCTTCATTTAAAGCTGAAAAGTAAACAAAACAGATTTCATTTTTTCATACGATATTATTCCCAAACTATTTGCTCCATTTCATCTCCTTTATCAGTACTTCCTGTAAATAGGATTTGCAAACCGTAGCAAAATAAGTCCACCTAAGTTGGGCTTTAGAAGTGGGAGTAAATCCACCATCAATTTTTGCTGAAACATCTCATGATATCACTGGGTTTTGATACTGTCATCTATCTTTGTAGTAACACTTGAAACTAAAGACAAAACGTAATAGTAAGGAGTTTGAATTCAACAGTCTGTAAAACATCTATGGAATAATTTTCTGACGGCTTCCTATTTCAATATCTGTTGTATGCTATCATTACAACTCAAGTTGCTATATTAAGATTTACTTGTGAGATTATATTCATTAACGTGTGTAGATATCCTTATAAGTATACGTAAATATGTGCAAGCGGCTTAGATGAATTCATCTTGACTTAAAAACTTGAGTTTGGCATAATCAGTTAAAAGATTGCATTAATAGATTTATATTCAAATATGTGATGCAACATGCAGTCTGGCTATTTTAGCACTTTTAGGGCTGAATTGAGCACGTTTTTTGCTTAGGCAGGGCTAAAAAGTCCCAATTTAGCGCAGGCGTACTCTAAACATTTTGGCCATTTTTTGGCGTGTTTTCAAATATTTTGGTTTGCTTCGGTAATTTTAGGTGTTTTTGGCTATTTCATTTATTTAATGGTTTTTTGGCAGTCAAATCAATGCGAAAATATTTTTGTGTTGGCAACATTAGTAACAACGCAATGCAGTCCTATCCCCGGACATTAGGAAGTTTATAAGAAACCGTCAAGCAAAACTGTCAACCTAAGTTTCTACAATTTTCAAGTTAAACTGGCTTGCTATGTATATATGTGTCGCGTTTACAGGCCACACCAATGGAGCCAGAGGGCTGAAAATGTTGAATATTTACCCTTTATCATATCTAGAAAGAACGTTTTGTCGTTTTCTCAAAATCTTAGATTTTTATTGGTGGGAGTATATTTGATTTGAAAGTTTATACTAAGTTCGTTCCTCAGAATATGCCTGACAGTGTTTGATCTTACAACATGAGAAAGAAGTAACTTACTTATTGATCAATCCTTTCCCCATTTTTTTCAATTGATCACCCTCAGCAAAAGACAAAAGACTTTGGTCACGTGACGGTTTCTTTTGAGTGACTACCCGGACCTGTCTGATATGGTGTGATTCTCGGTTCAGTTTAGTGAAACTGCAGAAATTCTCACAGGCCGCATAATTATAAGCTGTTTGGTTAGCTTCATTACCATCCGTACCTCCCTAATGGATGCCAAGGCAATAGGTGACGTCTAATTAACGCTACTTGGAATGCGCCAGTACGTCTTCAATACTATGTCCTGAAATAACAACGGATTCCCAATCAATAATGCCTCGTAAGTAAACAGTACTTCGCAAAATTGAAAGTTTTTCGGGCGATCGAACTCTTGCTTGTCGTTTGCGTTGTTAACACGATGTTTCGGCCCATCCATTCCAAGGCCTTCTTCAGACGTACTATCCGAATGTGATGGTGGTTAAAAGTCTCTTCCAACGGATACCAGGCTACCACAGTGGATTTGGGTGATGGCGTTTTCACTATCTTTCCTTGCTGGAGAAAGGCGAACTTTGTCCTCTCTGGGGGAGAGGTTTGGATCATAGACAGAGGACGTTGTTGAGAACTGAGAAAAAAATCGAGGGAGCAGCCCATGACGACCAAGTGTATGTCAGATAAGTGCAGAGTTCAAACCGATGTGTCTTCCACTTCACAGGCGTAACAAGGGAAGAAAAAGAAAAAGATATCACCCGAATCCAGCCTTGTATCTTTGCTACTATTGGAGAAATTCTGTTAACATAACACACTCGAATGATACAGCTGAAGACGATTGGCCAAGAAGGGTTTCAATCGTCCGGGAAAAAATCTGTTTTAATTGTAATGTCCCTTTTCTGGATCCACGCAGTTATTTCTAATTTCTCCCGGCACAAAAATTTGAATAGTTTTCTTGGCCAGTTTGGTGTTTGGATGCACATGTTTCACTGTGGTTGGGGTTTAACCGCAAGACTTTGGATGCTAATTTTCTAGGCAGACAGCCCCCACTTAGTGCAACATAATCTTCCTATCACTGTTTCTAATTCTAGCCTTGAAGCACACCAAGCTGAGTTTGATAAAAAACAATATCGGAAAATCTTTTCTGAATATTTGACAAGTATCTTGTTAATCATAAACGTTATTGAACAACCATAGCCAGCAAAGATGACGAAGGGTTTTTATTCTTTTTCTACATTTGCATGTGTTCGCGTGTTCATGTGTTTGTGTGTTTGATGTCGTGTTTGAGTGTTCCAACACTCCTGGCCAGGACATTTTATCTACAAACTTCGAAAGGGGTCTCAATACTCCATTGGACCCTTCCCCAAAATGTATTTTTTGATATTCGGAGGAACGCATCTTTTGACTTTTGAGAGACCATATTCTAGCAGATTTATTAATAACATCTACATTCTCCAGATTCAGCATTTTTCTAGATATTTTTTACTCGATTTCAGATTTTGTTATCCTGTAATGTCATAAATAGAATTTATTCTGATCGTATTCACTTCCTGGACTTGTCTACTTGTCAGATATATTGTGCTTCCTTGTAATATCTCTATTTTCCGTATGATTCTTTCATGTGCACTTTGCTAGCTTCTCAGTTTGAGGGTCAGTCTTTTGTTTACGTTCCATGTTTCAGCTTCATAGCTGACAATCAGAAGGATGCATTGGTTGTATACCGTTCTTTTTAACATTGCACTTGCTCAATTATTGACTATGATGACTGGTTTTGTTCATATTTGTTCTATTTATGCGAATTTCTAAGTTTTTCCCTGATGTGAAAATGAAGCTGTTGATACATGCATATAAGACAGTTGCCGATCACATTCATGCATTTGATTATGCATCAATTGAAAGTCTAGTATTTTAGCATGTGTTTAATAGGGCAGGTAAGAAAGTGAAAGTTCCGTATTATCATCATTATCATTACCATTATCATTATCATTATTATTATCATTACTATTATTATTATGCTGTTGTTGTTGTTGTTGTTGTTGTTGTTGTTGTTGTTGTTGTTTATTATATCATTTTACGTAAATCACAAGCCGGGTCTCATCCAGATATCTAAGGCCGGCAACCTAGTAAGTTATGACAGTCCAAACTTAAGAAAAAAGGGCGGGTCTTTTACAAGTAAAAACGGTACAACATCCTCATAAACATACATTCACACATACATATCAAGTACATAAAGTCGTGTATACTAGAAGTAGAACATACATTCACATTGACAAAGATTCTAATAACGTGTGCAGTTGGGGGTAGAAGTTATTTTTTTGTATTTCCTATATTATTATTATTATTATTATTATTATTATTATTATTATTATTATTATTATTATTATTATTATCATCATCAAATTGGTGTTTCCCTTTTCTGATAGAACTTAGAATGAAGTACCTCTCGTGCGTGTCTGATGACCGGAGTCTAGCGATATTCTCCCGATGCAGGGCTCTACTCGAAGAACTCAGGACTGTTTTAGGTCGAGATGTTCAGCCTTTTCCTCCAACCTATATTCCCCAGCATCCTTTGTTCCCCGATTGATTGAAGATTCACGAAAATCAATATTTCTGATTGTGCACACATTCCATACATCGGGTTTTAGCTTTACGTCAACTGAACAAACACGTCTGGCTACACGTAATCACTGGCGCTCAATAACATCGAATGCACTTGTATAGAAATCAGAGTGCTTTAGTATTTATGCATACGTGTGCGCATATTAATGCATTTATGTATGTGTGTACGGATGCATCTATGTATATATGCATATGTATGTGTGTGTGTATATGCATGAATGATCGATGTCTCTCTATATATATGTGTATATATATATATATATATATATATATATATATATATATATATATATATATATATATATGTATATGTACGCATGTATGCGTGTTCTTGAATGTGCATGTTCTATCTACGTGATTGATATTCACCACTGAATCAAGTGGAATTACAATGAAAGATATTCTATTGAAAAATAAATATCATATTAAATTTTTCTTTTCGTCATTAGTCAGCAGACTTATTACTTATGTAGCTGATCCAGGTTGAGGCTTTTATGGCTCGTTAACCGTTTCAGCGTTTCTGTCAGCTAGTCAATTTTTGAATTATCCCTGCCCCTCTCAACCCCCCTATCTTTCTCTTTGTATAAATGCATCTTCGTGTGTTCAGGAATAAGTGTGTTTATCTATTTGCTTTCGCCTCTGTAACTTTATGTTAATGGAGGCATGTGTGTGGGTTTATGTTTGTACTTGTGGTTTCCAGTATGTATGGGAAAGAGAAAGAGGGGAGAGTATTTGCATGAAAATGTGTTTCTAAATGCTTTAATCTGTTCGCTTGTGTATATCTACCCGTGTGTTTATTTCCTCTGAAACACGGGTGACTTTGATCGATCTTTACTGATACCAGTGAATGAAAACAACTGAAGTACTTGTTGAAAAAAAAACTGAAGTGCTTGCTGGAAAAAATGATCATAGCTTTCCCACGCGATTCATTGAGCACACACAAGCACATAGGTGCGTAGGTAAATCTGTATGTCTGAACCGTAATTTAAAAAAAACAAACATTTATTTCGCATAGCAAATATTCATTTTTATACATAATCTCCTCCTTTTCAGCCAGAATCAATGGCAAAGAAAATAGACTGAACATCATACAGCGAAGCTCGAAATCCACCGAAAATATATATATATATATATATATATATATATATATATATATATATATATATCGTTATTACGCAGTGAATGTATCATTTGGCCTAAACAAACAAAAATAGAATAAACAATAAAAGAAGATAGGGCTGCTGTAGAATTCTAAACCTAAAATTGATAGGGTAGCCTTTTCAACGTAGCGTTGCTCTCACCATTAAGCTGAACAGCCGCTGGCAATGCGATAGAAAATGCTGAATTCTGTATCTGCTTTATGAACCTTTGGCGAATGTAACAAACTTTTGCTACAATCAAAGACGGCATATGTTTAATATATCAGTCAACTTTTCTTCAAATAGTAAATAAATACTAAATGATGTCGAGGGGTACCGGAATCCGGGGATCAGGGACGGCAGCTGTCTGCCCTCTATGAGTACGCAGTCAACGGGGACGGCAGCGTACCCTCTATGAAAAAAAGTTAAGTGTAAAACACACTGAAACAAATATATATCTTCTTTTAAAAAACCTAATGAGTTTGGGGGTCTATTTATCTTAGCTATTGCAATTTTCTACGTAGTATTTCGACTGGATCATTGCCGGACCTTTTCTTGGTGATATCTTTGGCGAATTCCTGTTGGATTGTTTGATATCAAAGATTGGACATGTGTTAGAAACAGTCAACCAAAACTGTCACCACAGGTTTCTTGAGTTTTCAAGTTGGTCTAGTTGACTGGTTATGAATGTATCACGCGTACAGACAGCACCAACGAAACTAGATGGCTGAAATCAAAAACATGTACTCTTGATTATGTTTTCAAACAACTGTTTTTTTTTTACCTGAGTTCATATTAAATTGTTTACTAGTTTGTGCCCAGCTGCATTCTGCATTCATATTTGTTTGTTTTTTTGGTTAGTTTTGTTTTTATGTTGTTGTTTTTTCAATTCTCTCTTCTCCGTGATCCTACGAAAGTGGAGTAAGTCATCTATTCATCACTCTTTTCTCAATTTTTTTAATTTATCATTCCTAATACTGCATGCTGCAAAAAAAATATCGTCACTGGACGGTTCCTATTGAGTGACTAACCAGACCTATTGTAAGAGGAATATGAATAATAATATTACGTAAAATTTACGGTTGTTTCAAAATTCTTGAATAATGTAACTCAGTCTAGGGATTGAGTGAGCTCAGTGTCATGAATATAGAAGACCTACGAATTATTGTATTATTGGAGACTTCTCGAATGTCATGCTCAATCTTTGCTTCACATACACATGCACACATTCATATATATATATATATATATATATGTGTGTGTGTGTGTGTGTGTGTGTGTGTATTTGTCGGAAATACCCGATTCTCCATATTCTAGAAAAGAGTCATTAAAGATAAATCAATTCTTATAATTCAATAAAATGAAGAATATAATAATCAATAGTCATTAATTGATAATCATATATATCTGTGTGTGTGTGTGTGTGTGTGTGTGTGTGTGTGTGTGTGTGTGTGTGTACATAGAAAATTTAGTTCTTCATGGTGTTTCTGTGCTTAACACCAGTGGCAAAATCATCTGACAGTCTGATGATTGTATTATTGGCATGGATCTCAGAGTCACTACGAAAAAATGAATTTCCCAAGTACACCTATTTACACATGCACTATCCCCCACATCGAACACTCTTCATACGCAGATTACTGAACCCTCAATGTCTATCAACATACATATATATGTATGTGTAAGAGGTTCAACTCAAAGGTAAAATTCAGGTAATTTGAACAGAGCAATTGAACCGAGGTAGTACAAATGACTGCTGCAACCCTTTTTGAGATCGTTTTATACATTCCTGAGGGAACTTTTCCAAAGAACAAGGAGGGAATTCGATGTTGGAGTCAGCAAATATTTTATCACGGTCGATTTATCATGGTGATATTCGCTTTATGCTTAGAATACATAAATTCATATCTATGAACACGCACGCACATACATAGATACACATATACATATACTAAAGAGAAAAAACAAATGTTTTATTGAAATCAAAATTTAGAATGAATCAATATTATTGATAAACTTACTTTACGTGCTGCAACCTCAAGGCGATTATTAGTTGTCTTATTGGGGAACGTTACTTCAAAATAGATGATACAATATTTCATCTGATCATAGGTGTCTCTATGGGAATAGATTATGCGCCCCACCGGGCAAAACTGTATTTACATAGATATGAGTATATATTCATGACGTTTTTATTTAGAACTCATTCTTTTTGAGGCTGTGTCCGTTTTATTGATGACTTATGTTCTTAAACCGATTCAAGAGAATTCTGAAGGTGGTACTATATACCCAAAGGATCTTAAACTAAAGTGTGAACAAAACAGAATTCAATCAAAGTTCCTACATATTAAAATTGGGGATTAAATATTAAATTGTTTGATAAACAATATATTTTCCTGTTCCGTATAGTGCAGATGCCCTTTAGAACAAGTCATCTTATATATTTCACGGAATAATATTATCAGAATATTTGAAAATAGCCTAAGCAACTCTTAGATCTATTGATTTTATACCAAAAATTTTTTTCTTTAGTTCAAACAATGGTCAATTTTCAGATAACTTAATAAATCGATGGCTAGACATCCTGATCTCTTAAAAACTTTTCAGCTTCATCTTAATGAGATAATAACAAATTTTGAAGAATATGTTAACAAGAGAAACAAAATAGAAGGAATGAATTCAGTAAATTAAATTAAATAAAATTGTATCTATGTTAGAGGAATTAGATAACCAAAACAGATGGATGTAATCTTTGTCAGTGTGAAAGATCATTGTATAGAATCAGGAAAAAAGGGAAAACGTTTGGTTCTGGTCTATTTGGCTGACTGATAGATAGCAGAGCAGGTTGGGAGACCAAACATGGGATGCCAAGTAACAAATTGTCCAAGTATATTGATGGAATCGCCAATTGAAGTGTTACTACCGGCTTAAAATTGATTCGGTTTTGTTTCAATCATGTAAATAAAGATAATCCTTTGATAATTTAAATGAATTGATGGAAGCAAAATGGTGTAAAACGTTGAAAATAAACTTTTTAGGTTAGTGGGGGAAAATGTCCAATTTTTCGATCGAATATGTTGATAGATCAACTCAAATCTTTTTTGTGTAATTAGCTTTATTGAAAACGATATCATAAGTTGGTCTGCTTGCAATCTAAGATTTAAACTGACACGACGGATTTGATATTCATATTTGTGAA
Organism: Thysanoteuthis rhombus; assembly: GCA_963457665.1. NCBI lineage: Eukaryota > Metazoa > Mollusca > Cephalopoda > Oegopsida > Thysanoteuthidae > Thysanoteuthis > Thysanoteuthis major. The sequence goes on along the minus strand of OY735199.1, from coordinate 4,534,370 downwards.
CACCCAATAGAAGTGGCACGAACAACAAGTCATGTATGTTGTTACACTGATTGATGCCTCATCATTAAATATGTTCAAGATTAACTTACGTAAGTAAGCACTATTTTTAAAAAAATATGATATGTTGTATGAAATAACATCCACATGCAATACTAATTATGAAAATCCCTATATAAAATGTATGACATGAGCTATAAATTAAAATCATATAGGGAAGGGGGATGGTGTTTGATCAACACTGTTAAGGTGCCATGTTGATATAACTGTTTTGTTGTTAGAATCCCCGAAACGGTTACATGGCGAACAACTGATGATCCCAACAAGAGAAAAATTCGTACATGATTCCATTATTACAAAGTATATGTTAAACATTTTAAAAAACCTGAAGAAAATTACATAAATTACTTTAACAGATATTGGGAAGTAAATGACTGAAGTGACACAAAAATCTCTGGGAAAAGGTTCTCAATTTGTTTAGTGTTCAAAGCTGTAAAGTTTTCTATTATATATATATATACACACACACACACACACACACATATATATATATATATATATATATATATATATATATATATATATATATATATATATATATATATATATATATATATATAGTCACTCCCTCAATATACTTATGCGCGGGTATGTGTGTGTGTGTGTGTATGCATACACTTTTCAACTGTTTATATATTTATCTTTAGAGGAATGAATTTTGTAATAATTATTGTATTCCAAATCACGATTTCCAAGTGGTATTAGAGCGCCAACGTTCATCTATATATTTATACTTACAATATTGATATATCCTTACTTTTATTGATTAAATGGTAATCCACCTCTTTCTGCTCTTCACAGATGCCAGTGAGCCTATTCGTCCAACCATCTTCGTTTTAGCATTGAAAGACAACCTAACCTTGATATTATATCGGTAATACCATCACTGGTACTGTAGTAATGTTTCAGGTCTGTATATAAAGACGTGGGCGTGCTGTTGTGTGCACTTACAAGTTGCATTGATCTGACCTTGACACATGGCTCTACCTATCCTTCTTTTATTGAGTGAAAGGAAGAAAATAATTATAAGATTTACGGGTCTTGGCGAGTAATTTCCGGTGGAATGCCTGAAAACAGAAAAAAAACTGTTGAAATGAATAGAAAGAAAGAGACAGAAATGATTGGCAGGCCTGCATACCTGTTCACAGGTTGAAATAGAAAGATGGGGAAGAAGGTAGGTGAACAGACAGATAAGGCGACATTCATACAGAATCAGAAGTCAAAGACCCTACCGCCCTGGCAGTTGGGGGCAAGTTGACTATTATCTTTCTGAATAGAGTTCGGCGCGATTACTTTCCCCCTTTTTCCACTCTAATCGCACTGCTTAGGATGTACTCAGTTAGCTGCTGAGTGATCAGGGGAATTTTTCTCAATAATGAGTTTTTCACACTCTTTACCCACACTGGGAATTGAACCATTACCCACTACAATATCTGAGTGGATAAGACAGAATAAGTGATACGTAAGGACTGGCCAAAAAATTATTTAAAAAAACAGACAAAGTAGGCTTGAGAGGTTTAGAACAAAATTTAGACGTTAGATATAAGATAAATAAGGAAAATGGCAAAAGGGATCTTTAGAATAAATAATAGAAAAATGATAAACTTAAAAATCAGAAGAATGAATCGATCTAAATTGAAATCAAAAAGACAATTGAAAAATTAATAAAAACCGAACCTTCAAGAAAATTCCACGATAAAGTACACATGCCATTATTTCCTGATCATGTGACACTGAGTAAAAGATTATTTTAGGCAAGAGGCATCTCATCAAGGACCTACTCTTCATCAGATTTCAAGAAAATCTGACTTGAAACAGTCAAGAAAACCGATTTTTGAATATCATTATCGCCAGATCACGAGATGCTTGGTGGAAGATATTTAATAGATAAAAAAACATCTTATCGTTGGGCACTTTCTGCCAAGTTCCAAGTAATACCAACTTGGATTAACCGAAGAACAATATGGGAGCAGACCATCTTAGAGAGGCGAGGCCGGCCCTGTTGAAAACTGAGGAAAAAATGGTATGCAAATTCAAAACGAAAGCATGTGGCTATTATGAAGTAATGTAAGTGTGTAGGTTTGTATCATACATCATGACGTATTAGATTTACATGTTTATTTTTTAAAATTTTGATGAAACTTGGAAAAGGTTTGTTTTTTTTTATTTATTTGGCACTTCTTTCAATTAAATATACTTCATATCACTCCCAACGCAATTGTTTACGCGTGTGTGCGTATCGTTTGTCAGAGGAAACGGTAAAAAATGATACGAAAGGCTCACATTAGAACAATATACTTCTGATTGGCACAGGTCCCTTATGTCCAGGTATAGATTCATGCCAGCAATATCTTGGCTATTGTGAGGTTTGTTCCTGTTTTGATGATTATTTTACTTTTGTCTTTTCTTATTTTCTCATATATATATATATATATATATATATATATATATATATATATATATATATATATATATATATATATTTGATCTGATTTCTTTTGCAATATCTTGGGTTTTATGATCGACTACCTGGAAAAAATGCCAAAGTAAATTTATTGGGATGCTCTATCGGATTTACTGCTTTATCGATACTTATTCAGAGCCATTTCTCTGCTATCCTCATTATTGAAGAAAGGTTGCCAAGGATTCTATCCTTTTTCTTCATATGTGCGCATGTTTATGTGTTCCAGCAGTCCTGGTCCTATCATTTTGTGTATGGACTTGGAAAATGGTATAGTATTTTTTTATGTTAACCCCCCTACCAAAAAAAACGTTTTTCACTTTTTGGAGTCTTTGCTCTAACAGGTTTTTAAATAAAATCTAGACTCTCCCAAAATTTAAATGTTTCTACATGTTTTGTTTTTGTTTTGTTTTGTTTTTATTTGGAAAACACTGGTGGTGTCATTGATAGAATTCATTTTTACCATAATTTTTTTTCCGATGGATTTTTTTTTTACATGAGAACTTTTGACGCTACGGTTGTTTAATTACTGACTGTGATGGCGAGTTCATATAATATTTACTTAGTTTTATACGACACAATGTTATAATAGTAAAAATAAATGGACTTCAAAGATTATTTGACACCAATATTCCAAATGAACAGAGCATGTTAGTCATAGAATATCAGCTTTGGAAATCCATGCTCCTAAAGTGAGCTCGAATACAAAGCCCAGGTACCAGTGACTAATTCAAGGCTTTCTAACCAACCACAAAAATGATAAGCTTTTACTAAACGTAGCCTCGTCAGACATAACAGAATAGTTCCACGATACCCAGCGGGCTCAAATTCTTGACAGTAGTAATGGTTGTCGAAATTGACCAGCTAACCACAGCGAGATGGCTGTTCTATCCGTTTCTGATAATCAATCATTGTCTAATCTTTCCTTTCGATTTCTTTCCATCTTTTCTCTGGAAAGAGAGACAGACATACACCTTTACCAACGCACGCACAAAATTTACTTCAATAATCAGATATGTAATGAAAGATTTCCAAAACAATCATGCAAACGCAAACACACAAAAGCTTGTCAGAGCTGGCATACTCTCAACTATCTCGATTGTGAACTCACAGTCGATGAAGTGAGTGCTTGTAAGTTCTGTGGATGGCATGAGCTGCTATCTACTCTTTAGTTGTAGTCTCGTAAGATCTAACGATTATGGACGCTTTGACTCAAAGTCAACGATACGAATGTTTATGCAAGAGAGCGAGCCAAGGAGCCAAAATGTTATTGTGGAAAAACTAGAAAAATATGATTGCCGATGATTCTATTTCCATGGATCTCGTTTTTAGTGATATTGTTGTATAGTAGGAAAATATTGCAGACAGATCTCTGTAAACTGATTCATTATTACATGCTATTTATAGAATCTGAAATAAACGCATCGATACCTTTATAATCACATAAAAACTTTAATAAGCATGTACGTAAACCATTAAACCCATATATGCAGTATATTGTGGTGAATAAAACGAATTGACTCATTTCATGGAAAGCTAAGGTTGGCTAAGGCTCGTTTTTGTAACTAGTTGGCATGAAAATATTAAAATATCTTTGTGGCATTATAACAAATTAATATATAAATCTAAACTTGGGTTTAATTTCATTGTGACTGTTATAAGTGTATTTGTTGTCATCTTCAGATAGCTACGTGTGCGTATCTTTTATTAGAATTTAAGTGTTCATATTGTAACAGAGGTAATACTTGTGTCGTAATTTCAAGCGATTCTACGGAGCATAAATTTATCGTTTTTGGCTTCAAAACAAAATGAATCCCAGACGCCACTTTGAAATCGGTCAAGTAACAATATGCAATCCAAATTCATGTACATAGGCTATAGAATACAAACACTATGTCCTAACCACTCAATGCACGTTTTTAGACTTTACCTGATCGGATTTTTTTTTCGAAAACGAAAAACTTATTTACATGGACTCGAAAGCAACGGTTGCTAATCGTTATATACAAGAAACTATCAGTCATCAGGATTTGAAGGGCTGTTGAATCCAATAATAATCGAGTTATCTAAGGTTGATTTCTATGGAAAACGAATCAATCTAAAATATACAAGCAAGCATACGTTGAAAAAAAAATCGGACAGATTGCTATCATCTACGGTAGTTAATGAACACTTCGAGGCAAATGGCGAACTTACACCATTTCATTCCTAAATCTACGTAATGAGTCAGGATGTTGATGTTGAAATGCATTGTTGGAGAGCACAGACTTTTTTCCGAATGTTAGTCAGGTGTATCTGCATTGTCAACTGTTATCATAATCAAATCTAATCATGGCGGAGAAGAACTATATGAAAGCGAGGCTGTCGTGAAGAATTATGCGTAGTTTCCCCATGGCAAACTATCATTCGTATGTCCAATCTGATGAGAGGCGGGCAAAGAATTTAACTTCAATATGACATTTATGAGCCAGTTATCTTGTTTTGCCATCTGATGCCAATTGTATATGAGATGCACAGGAAATAAAAGTCAGCATGGCCATTTTCAAAGGAATTAACTTCGCTCAATTGGAAAAGTAAAAGCAAAAAGAAAATAACAATGAATGAATGCTTTGCAATTTAGCTTCATTTTTAGTCTCTCTTTGTTTTCTCTCCAAATCGATAGATAGATATGCAAAAATGAAGGAAAAAGTAAATTCATAAAGAAGAAAGGAGGGAAAAACAAAGGGACTTAATCCATCCGGCAAACCGTTTATCCAGTGATTATTTCTCATCTTTTCATCTCCCTGCTTTGTCAAATCACCATCACTAGTTTGTTGGATCACCTCACATCCGCAAACACAGTTTAATTCGTAATATTCAACAAGTACAAGATGGAGAATTATCTACAGCAAACTCTCTTAATAACAAAAAAATTGAGAGAGGAGGTTGTCGCTAAAGCCTAAAAAAAGTTTGTAATACCCGATGATTTTCCCTCGTTCAGTCGATAAGAAGTAAGTTCGGCAGTTGACCACGTTTAAGGAAAATCGTTCAGTGAATCCAAAGGCAGTTCAGTTCTATTTTTGACCTTGACTTAAATCGTTCGGAAAATGATAATGAGAAGGTTTTTGGCACGATACACGTCTCGTGGTCTTTTTGCTGCATTTAGTTCAAAATGTATTGTGATGGTTTTTCCGGATATTTTTTAAAAATTTTATAAAGCAATGATTTGCATTCCGACCTGATATTTCAATTACAAAAATACATGACAAAAATTATGACTTATGAAGAATTGAGATAAGTCAAAACATTTTAGCGGAATTCAATGTGGAATTATTGATTTTTGATGTAGAGGTCGCAAAAAGCTGGACCATGAAAGCTGGATAAGGCCAAATTTGTTTTGGTCCACGTGTTTGCTGTGTTTATCAGACTTCGTTCGATAGATACGATTATATTCAAATATGGTACACATATTCGTTAAAAAAGAATTTTGATATATCTTGGTTTGTTATATCGGGGGTTTACTATATATATTTACCTTTTTACGGATGCAGTGTTTTTTTATGCACGTACACAATTTCAGTATATGTAAGTACCTCGTTACACCATCAGGCCCACGGCCTACTGCTTTTACTTTATAAAACAAATGTGTCTTATTCACCATAAAGCCCTTCCTTGTATTGTTTTGGGTTTTTTTTTTCACTTGTGAATAAGAATCATATATCAAACATAATACATTGCAAATGCATTGAATCGACTGTCATTTCCCAGAGTGATACAATTAGTCAAAGATCAGACACTTTTAGCCTCATTTCACATTTAGCAAGACTCATCATCAAGCAAAATAAATTGCCTATTCATGATATTAACCCCATCACACATGATCGACCCCACAACTACTAAGGCACCTAGTCTTTTACTCACTATTTACCCGCTTGAATGCACACACACACACACACACACACAAACACTTATATGTTCTCATTCACAGATTCTTACGAACCTCATGCGCCAAGAAGCGCACATGGCGAGCTACAACAAATCACCCGATTTTTTGAAAAAAATAAACTCTTCCATTAATCAATTTTAAATTAACCTCACTCTAAACCAAAATCATCTGGTATCTGATAATCTCATCAGAACAGATGATAGAGTGCTCAGCAGGTTATCTCCCCTGGGTCATACCACATGTGCCAACGCTAAGCTTACTACACACATGACCTGTCAACACAGTACTTACCTACCAAAAACTCACTGACCAAATATATAAACACCCAGTTTCTTGTAGCACTTTAATTTCATGAAAAAGACTGGAGTGAGCGAAACGTCATATCAAGAATCGTCTGTTTTAAAAGCGTTCTGGTATTGTCAAAAAAGTTGTGAAATGGTTTCAGTCAAAGTGTTCATGTTTTAAAATGGTTAAATAAGGTATTTTTATTTGCAAAATCTCTAGCCCTGAGTCCAGCGTTATGGACAGAGAAGAAAGTTCGCACTATTGATTATATGTGTATCATACGATCTAAACTATGAGATTTGATGAAGATTGAACCCACTAACAACAGCCAGAGTCCTGCTCAGTTTCTTTCCATATGTTTTACTCATTCATTCCAGAGGAAAAAATGTCATAGAAGCATTGTTTTAATCGGTGTCTCTGAAGTATTGTTTTTGCTAAATTTTGATCCTCAACTGAAAGAGTCCAGCATTTCTGACAATAAACTAAGAAAACACGCTTTTTATTGTTAGAATTTATTGAAAAAAAAATATATATATATACATATATATATGTATATATATATATATATATATATATATATATATATATATATATATAGTGAGAGAGAAAGACGTATATACTCGTTATTTCAATCGCTTCAAGTCCTTATCAGCCAAATTACTCTGGTATTATCAATGCGTAAGATGGATGTATGTTTTTTTCTCGTGGTTCATTGAGAATGAAACATTTTTGTAACGAGGCTTTCGAATTTTAGTGAAGTAAAAAAAAAACAACCTTTTCTCTGATTTTCCCGGTTAAGTGTATTTAGTTACGCTGCAAATTGGCCACGAATTTCCCCACAATCCAAAGTGGGTGAAACAGACAAACTTTTCCAATATAATACAAAACGACTGAATAATTCTTTAGATGGAGATCTGAAATTGTCTCGTGAGTGCCAAAAGCAATCTCAAGCTGTCAAAATCATTTGCTTTTTATAGCTCAGAGAATGTCTTCTTCAGTTGCAGACATAACCACAAGGAGGAAGTTCTTTGCCGTTGCCTGATTCAACTTCGTTATATTCTACCGTGGGTGACGCCTGTCGATAAAACTTGTATCCAAAATTTTTATCCACCATGAATATCGGATTGTTAACCGAGAGAAAACGTGTTTAGATCAGAGTTACTATTCTCATAGTCAGTCAATTGACCGAAGAACTATTGGTGATAAGTAAACGAATAAATATGTTGGATAACAATAATAGCAGTTTTGTTTAGAATAATTAACTTTTTTTTTACCTGTCTTTTCGTCCATAATCTAGGAGGGTGCGTGGAAATCTTTGCCCTATGAAGAAATCCAGAAAATGAACGAAACGTCAGAAATAAAACGTCAATGATTTGAAACAAACATAGTCATTCAGTTCTCATATTGTTGGACAAATCAAAATCCACACCAATATATATATATATATATATATATATATATATATATATATATATATATATATATATATATATAAGAAATCGATACATGATCCAAAAGAATGATTATAAATTGTCTTAATAACATAACTGCCAGTATTAAAAGAAACAAATAGAGCACATATAGATACTAAATAAATAAAATGAGAATTTAGAATTAAAACAGTAATTTGAGCGTTTGCAATACTGTTGGCTGTTTAGCTCAATGGTAAGAGCAACGATACGTTGAAGTGGTAACTATATCAGTCGCAGTTTTGATTCCAGCAACAGCCCCATTTGCTTTAATGATTTTCTTCTAAACCAAATTATACATTCAAAGAGATTTTTAATATAATACAACGCAATTTATAATTATATATATATATATATATATATATATATATATATATATATATATATATATATATATATATATAGATATATTAGCTGGAAAGTACCCAATGGGGCAAGTTTGAGTAAGACATTTATACTTTTCTTGTGTGTCTGTTATTTTTGCAACATCAAACGGTCCAGAGAAACGTCAATTATCCGAACGAGACGAGTGGGGAGTATTTCGTTCGAATAATTGATTGTTTGGATAAACTATCTGATCATAAAAAAGGGGCTTTAATAAACATCATCAGCTATCATAAGTGCTCTCCTGGATAAAGGCCTTTCCCATTTCCTTCTATGATAACCGTAATTAAGACCGTAAAACACGTTCAAAGTGTTTGATTTCTTTCAATCAATAAATGTGTACAAATACAGAATAAGAAAAAAATGGTGATATCATTTTTCTAGTTGTAGACAGAATGTTGACACCTCTGACATCAAGTGGATTGATCGCTTTCTCTTTACAGACGTGAGGAAAACAATAAAACTCTATCACTTGTAACATATATGTACTGAGGACAAAGTTGTAGAATTGAATATTCAAGGGACCTTGAAATTAGGTTGAAAGTTGTTCGAGCAAACGACGTTTTTCTGTATCTTCTGGACAAAAACATAATGTTGGTTATCGATTGCATTTTGCTTTACATCTCTTTCTATTATAGAAAGGAATTCATATTTATTTACTAAACTCAACTCAGTCAGGCACAGGATCATAAACGTAGGACAGCTCGAGGGAATTGAGCCCAATACAGCGCCCAGCATCAATTATCGCCTGGTGCACAACTGAGATACAAATATGCTTCTTTTTTTTACAAATTCACATATTTATCTTCTTCCTGTGTTTAAGTAGAATTTCGCAGGCCTAAGGACATTTCTAACCGTGTGCTTGTTCACTCTCTCAAAATCTAATCAGTGGGAAAAAATCCAGATGTTTCTTTCAGACCTAAAAATGTTTTTTTGATTTGAGGGAGGAAGCTTCTTTTTACCATTGTGAGGCCTTATGTTGACATGTTTATAAATGACATAAAGCTTATCCAGAATACAAATATTCCTATGGATTTTGTTTCACTTTATTGTAGTTGTTAACCGTGGAAAGCGCCCCTAATGTCATAAGTAGAATTCATTCTGACCATATTTATTCTTCGATGGGTTTGTTTTACATGACTTCAGATTTTGACGCTACGATTGTTCAATTATTGACTGTGCTGGCGAGTTATAATATTTTTGTATCTACTTTGCATCCCTGGTACTGTGTTCGACAATTGACAAAGCTTTGATAATCAGAGCTGTAAGAAGAGTATTCTTGAATGGATTATACAATAAGTATGGTACGCACTGTAATGAATAGATACTTCTTGAAAAATGTCACGTCTCTGAAAGGAATGTCGGTCTTAGTGATATATTTATCGGTATTGCAAATGTTATTATTTTATATTCAGTTCCACTTGTAGTAGACATTGTGGAACAAGGAGACAAAGACATTCTAATTCATCTTTCTAGCTTCTCTCTTTTCTCTCTCTCTCTCTCTCTCTCTCTCTATCTCTCACTCACTCCTTCCTCACTCTCCTTTCTCTGTACATATATATGATGAACCCAGCTAGAGTGATTTTACACATAGTACCATAATAACAAAGTATGTGTAAAATATTAAAAGACCTGAGGAAAATTATATAAATTGCATTGACAGATATTAGAAAATAAGTGACTGAAATGACACATAAAAAAATTGAGAGAGTTTTTTAATGTTCAGTATTTACAACTGTAAAATTTTCTGGACGACACACATGCACACACACACATATATATATATATATATATATATATATATATATATATATATATATATATATATATGTATATACACTCATGTGTGTATGTGTGTGTGTGTGTGTGTGTGTGTGGCTGGGTGTGTGTGGTTGGGTTTCAAAGAAAATATTGGATTGTGAAAATATATTTGTACTTTACTATAGATAAAACGCCTGTGAAGTACAAAAGAAATGAATACTTTGATGTGACTACAAAAGCTTTACCCATTACCATGACACCACCATTACTATACTTTACTATATCGTTTTAAACTTGAAGAGGAATTGAAAAATAGCAATTTTTAGAGCAAGCTACCAATTATAAGAAAGTCAGCCTTCACATCAACTTCTGCAAAAGAAAGGTCATGTGCAACAATGACGCCCGAAATAAATATACAACGATCAAAACTGAAAAGGCAAAACTGAAGAAAGTAGATCACTACATATACCGAAGACAAAAAAATCTCCATGAAATTCTTAAAAAAAGAAATTACCTATTAGTAAGGTTTCCTTATTCTTTAAAGAGCAGTAATCAGTGATTCACTCTTACTTGATTTTGAAGATATAATTCTCGTATCAAATCAAAACATTTTACTGTTATACTAACTAGTCAAAAACAAAGAAGCCAATGGGGGCTCATGGTCTGGATATCTGTTCTACATTAAATAAAAAAATTCAATCAGTCTACAATATTTGTAAGATTGCTGGCGGAACTTTAAAAAAATCCTGCCAAAGTAATGTTTGGCTAACTTGGAAATTTGGATCAATAAAACTTGTACTGAGGGTCGCTTTTTCTTTTTGAGACTAACAGAAAGAAAAAGAAAAGTTAATTCCACCTGAATTCAGATTCCGTAGCATAAACAGGATATTGTTTTGAAATTCTTTTACTTAGACATATTCTCCCATGATCGATGGTCGATTTTTTTTTTTCAAAACATCCCAAGATGTTAAAAAATGTCCCAGGCCTAGGAACATTCAATAAAATATTATTGCATCTTTATTGATTTGTACTTTCGGAAAAAAATGTTAAATTTTGTAGCAATCCAGGAGACGAAGTCCCAATGAAGTTGAAAAAGTTATCATTGGAAAATAATATTTATTTAGAACAACTAAAAATTCAAAGTGCAACTCAACATCTTTGATGTTGGTTGTTGCTGCCATAAAATGTTGGATCCCTTGACCCTCGCTTAGACATTAAATGAATAGGAGATTTAACAACAATACATTTTCAATAACACCTCTTCATCTAATTATGTATGTATCAAGTTTTGAAAAACAAAACAAATAAAATGGAATTTTTCAAAAGTCAACCACGGTTTGTAAAAAAACAATATCCCAAAATGTCTATTTTGCCTTGCAGAAAAATTTCACATTATAAAATTTATAGGCGAGACATCATTATTGAGCAAAAAACAAGATTTAATTGGGAATTGCAGACACAAAAAATCCTATCAAAATATTAGTAAGCAACACAAAATAAACAATTTTGACGACAAAAAAATGATATCAATAATAATGCATCATTCGTTGTAGTATTAAAATAGAATGATAATGATAATAATAAAAATTAAATATTCTTATCATACATATATATATACATCAATATATATGAATATATATATATATATATATATATATATATATATATATATATATACAAATATATATATATATATATATATAAATATATGTATACATATACATATATATATAAATATATATATATATATATATATATATATATATGTATATATATGTATACATTGGGATATATATATATATATATATATATATATATATATATATATGTATACATTGGGATATATATATATATATATATATATATATATATATATATATATATATATATATATATATATATATATATATATATATGTATACATTGGGATATATATAAATATATATATATATATATATATATATATATATATATATATATATATATATATATATATATAATTAAGAAAAATGTTTCAACGGATAACTAATTAATATTGTAATCTAATCGGATAATTTTATCACGAACCATTTTTTTCATATACATATATACATATATATATATATGACATAAACAACATTATACATAAATGTTAAGTAAGAATTTCTCTCCAAACATAGATCTTTTATCGGTGATACAAAAGGTAATAATTCAAATAAAAATCAAAACCACTGAATCGAATAACGCACATTGAATTTATTCCAATCAAGACATTCCCCTCAAAAGATCATATATTTGTTATGGATTTTCAACAGAAAACAATATATATATATATATATATATATGTGTGTGTGTGTGTGTGTGTGTGTGTGTGTGTGTGTGTGTGTGTGTGTGTGTATGTATATGTATGTATGTATGTATGTATTTAAGAAAAGTGTAATAAAGGATAGCCAAACTTATCAATTATGGTTTTTAGGTATCGTGGTTCTTAATAAACCTTGACCGGTTTTTCTACATGTCTTCAAAAAGCTGATGTGATTCTGTTTTGGGTCATCATTTTCCACTGTCCAATAAAGGGGTTAAACTCAGGTCATTGGTGTATCAATCTTGACCGGTACTCAAATCCCATGGGTGTAATAAGATTCTGGTTGTTGGTGAATTCTTAGGGGAGAAGGGGGTTGATACTGGAACTCCATTTAAGAAGGGAGGTAAAGGGGATGGGGTATCAATGTGTGTGAATGTATGTGTTCACAGTGCGGTTAAATAGTATTTTGATATAGTAGATCTATGTACTAAGTGATAATGTGAATGTGTATGAGAGAGAGGTAAAAGGCTGAAGTATTGTGTAGTAAGTGATAATATGAGTGTGTATGTGAGAGAATCAATGTGTGTGTGTGTATGTGTATGTGTTCACAGTATAGAAGGATTGTATACAGGTTTGATTGTTGAATTGTGTAGTTTCTTGATATGAATAAGTGGGATTTTTTTTCTCAGATGTATCACTGTGTGGGGGATTTTGAAAAAAAACTCACCAACAACAAGGATTTGATTTTACACTCATGGTATTTGAATCCAAAGCAACATTGATAAACCAATGACCTGAGTTTAACCCTCTCTACTGGACATTGGGATGATGACCAGAAACAGAATTATTAAAAAAACATTATACCCCCCACCAAAAAAAAAACATAACTAAAAGGTTTAGCTTCTCTCTGTTACACTTTTTTTTTAAAAAGCATGCAACTCTTTTTGCGTAATCAACCTACTTACATATATAAGTATATATATATATATATATATATATATATATATATATATATATATATATATATATATATATATATATATATATATATATATATATATATATATATATATATATATATATATATACATGTATATATATATACATACAAGTTCCCCAATTCTAATTTTTTTTGAAGTCTCAATTCATCTTAAGATGTTTAAATGGTAGTCAGAGGGGGTATTCCAAGAGTTTGTTTGGCGTACCTCATTGTTATATCATAATAAGAAGGTAAATTAACCAATCAGAGCATCTCATTTGAACCCAAACAAGAGAACAAATGTACATGTATGCTCATTATATGTATGGATTGCTTACTTCGATGAGACTAAAATTTGGAAACACATTTGAATTTAATGTTGTGTGGATTTTATAACATTGTTTCAATGAACACACCTAGAACAGGCCTAGCGATTAATCAAAGAAAGTGGATTCATTTAGGACACGCTTCGTTTTTATATTTGTCGGGTAGATTTAATTTATCAAAAGTGCAAAAACAACCCAGTTAGCAACCAAAGTATAAACTTATCAAATACTTTGAACTGCTCGCCTGCACGAATATTCACAAATAAAAACAATTTGATTTGATTCGAAAGGTCAACGAGGGAGCAACAGGAATTGGAAATAACTTAGTGCATTTATTTTGATTGGACTGATCATCACCGTCACTATCTTCTATAGCATGGGTCAACAAGCAGTTTGGAAGGCAGACCAGAGTAGATGTGTGTTTTTTGTGATTTGCTGTCCAAAGCAAATAAAAAAAATAAACCATGTTCATACAAAGCTTTGGAAACAGGGAAGGAATGATTCGATGTCGACGACTCCATGCCAGGACAACTCAATACAACAATCATTAAACATTAAATGACAATAAAAGAAGGGTATTTAATACTAGATCTATCATGGGTATTACTTTGAAACTGAAATTTGTTTATAAGTATAAACTACCACTTGTAATAATTCCAGATGGGTCCCTTCTTTAAACCTCAGCCTGCTTTTAGATTTTCCCATGCTGCACACCTGGAAGCAGGCCGGTATGTTCGTAAGTACCACACGCAGCTTTTCATGAATAAATTTTTTGTGTATCATTGAAGAAAGGTAGGATTGTCGAGAAAGATGCGATGAATTTTATGACAATAAACTGTTCAGAACCAGATACATAACCATTTTAAAATTGTATTCTTACTATGAAATAATGTTTACGCATCTGCAGTACAATGGCTTGCGGTTTCTGCATTCGGTAAGTTCTCGGACCCAAAACATATGTACCGTTTCAATAGTTTACGTAATTAACCATTTCAACCCTTCTCTCTCTGGCTCATTTGCTAATAGAATCGGTCGCATTAAATCATACTCACCCCATGAGAACATTTTTAAAAAATCAGTTTAATGTTTTTCTCATTATAGGAATACATATATATATCTACATTAATCATGTACTATAAATCAATTAGGACAATAAATTGGGTTGGCAAATATTGTTTAATTAGGGTTCAAATTTTGTATAAATAAGCGGCTGGAATGACTAGAGTTAAACCATTTTAGATGCAAATCATTGATTCGTTTGAGGTCACTGCAAAAATGAGACTTGCTCTGTTTTTAAGTGCCAAATCTCACTGTTCGCTGACCAAACATAGATAAGTGAAACAAATCATTTTTGTATGCGACGTTATATATTCAATGAAGTCTCCAGCTCAGACGAAATGAGGCTGAAGGCTGGATTTGGCCTTTGAACCGTGTTTTGCTGATCCTTGATCTGTACAATCATTAGCATTTTTCTAGAGACGTTTATAAATAGTTGTATCTTATCCCCGGGGTCGAGAGATGAAAATAGATTCATACACTTTTCATCAGTGTTTTCTAAAGTTGATACCCTCATTCATTTACATCTGAAATGATCTTCCCGTTGACTGTATTTTCCCGTGACTAAAACTAATAATTCAGCAATTATCAATTTCTCTCCAGGAAAAATTCAACGTCTCCCTACATGATAACTTGGTTCTTAATAAACAAAGCTGTACGAACGTAGATAACATGCATTCTTGCTCAGGAGAATGGGTGAAAATTCGTTTCGATAAACGTTTGCGTGAAAGAATGGTAAGCTGTGCGAAAGAACTGATTAAGCAGGTTACAATCTGTTTATCTAATAATTCACTTGTTCTTAACCTTTCCAAAATACGCTGTATATATTACCACAAATAATCTCGGCTACAGATTAAGTATTAATTACATTTCGATGCACATATCCTGTTGATGCTCTGGTTGTCGCTTTATACCGGTGAAATGCAGACTTGACTAAATAATAGTTTCTCTTCAGAATAGATACGCTTTTATCATTATGTTTATGCGTGTGTCTGTGTGTGAGTATGTACGTAAATGTGTTTATATTCACGTAGATGACACACGGACACCTTTTGATGATTAGGCAAGATGTTCCAGCATCTTATCAAGTAAGAGGAGACATTTATTCTGGTCACAGCCAGATAAATCTGACCCCCTTCAGCTCATTATTTTTTAAAAACCTTTCAGACTTTCAAGCGGCCCATGGAATTTGGTCACGTTACACAATTTAACCAAACAGTGACAATAATTGTTTGGGAAGTTTGGGAAAATAGTCATCTTTATCATTCGGGTAAACGGTGCTGTTCCGAATGGATGTGCTTTCGTTCACGGCTGCCAGTAAAGGAGGTTTGAGCAGCGAATATTTAACTGTAAGCGAAGGGGAGTAAAGAATGGGGAAAATAAGGAGAAGAAAAGCACTTTACTTACGGAAATTGCAGGACTGATTTACGTTTATTTGAAACGTTAAGAGGAGAATTTTGAATGGTTTTTCTACAACCTTCTGTCCATCTCATCCTATCTGACCAGACTTCCGCTCCCAACTCAAACCTTGTGGATTCTGTTCACTCCGTCGTTTTACGTCACTTGGGTATCGTGACGATGCAAAGATGAGGCAGCCATGCAATATTCATTATATTGAAAACAAATATGGAATAAGACTAAACGTTCAACAAGGTTGGAATACTACGCACAGCCAGTATTTGGGTAGAGACAAAACTCAAGAACTGAACTGTGAATAACAATCTACTAATAGAAAACTTATATTTTTCAGAGATATGGTAAGTTTTGAGTGATCATTCAATGGATAGATGCAGACAAAAATAAGCTGGTGCCCGGATCAGGAACAAACATAATCAGCAAGATCCTTCCAATTAAATGCAAACAGTTTAAACTGTTTAGAGCAATAGACTTGTTTTCCAATCTGATAATTTCCACTACTTTAGCTATTTTTTGGACACCACAGCAATTCTTAAGACTTCTGATTTGAGGAGAAAACAAGCAAAGAATTACTCTAGGATGACAAGCCATCGACAGAGCAAGCTCAGCCTTCGAAAACCAGATGATCCCAATAATCCTAAAAAGAAGAGTATACAACCAATGCATACTCCCTATTATCATTTATGGGGCTAAAACATGGAACCTAACCAAGAGACAAAACCATAAACTGGAAGCATGCAACGCGAGCATCAGAGAATTATGCTCAATCTCACAACACAGCACTGTATATCTGGAAGAAAACAGGAGTCTGAGACATCATAGAATCTTCTAGAAAACGCGATCGGCTGGTCACGTTGCAAGTATGGCAGACGACCGCTGGACATCACGATTCACAACATGGATCCCATGAGATCACATGCAAAACCGATGCCGGCAAAATACAAGATGGAGAGACGAACAAGACAAATTCAGAAAGTACTGGCTCTGCGACGCCCACGGAAGAGAGATGTGGTGAATCTTGGGGAATGCGTATGTCCAACGACGGACGATAAAAGACTGATGATGATGAGTATTTAAAGTTTCTTCCTATATGGATCAATAACGTAATTCACCGTATTTTCTGTATCTAATGTAAAAAATAGTACGGTGTCTTACACGTTACTGCGTAAAAGATCTTCTGGAATATTTTTTGATTATATACAAACCTCTATTTTCAGTATGTGGATGCTTTTATCTTCGAAATATAACCGTAAATTCTTGGATAGAAGATTCATTTGATTCTTTCACTTTCTTATACATATATTATCAACAAAATTTGACTGGGTTACTTCAAGCACTGTGTTTGAACGGAAATTTTTCACATCATTGGCCTAAAGCAAATTATTGTTTATCACTCTTGAAAAAATTGATTTGCAATAAAGTGTGTAGATTAGCTCCCATTTATCTTATATATATATACATATATATATATATATATATATATATATATATATATATATATATATATATATATATATATATATATATATATATATATGACCAATTGGGAATGAAATGAACTCAAAAATAAAAAAATCTATGGAGACTTTATTTGTTTATCAATCAGTTGACTAATCAATTAATTAGTACTCTATACATGCTTCGGGAAGGACTTATATCATCAATCACATGTGTGTACATCTTAATGGATAAAAGGATGGGTTTTCATAGAAGACAAATATTGTGTCAAATAATTTCTTTGAAAGCAAAAATGAAAATTTAAAAGAAATCCATGGGAGGCCATAGCGATGATTTTGTTAAGTATCAGACCATTTCTCTGTGTGTGAAGAAATATATGTTGTTTACTTGGATCGTTTGGTGGAAGTAGAACTAGTAGTTATGTGTGTTTTATGGGTTGTCTTAGTCAAGAGGGATGAGTATTCTCAAGAATTGGTTGTTATGGCTTTTTGGAAGTTAGGTCATTTTCCAGTACTGAGCGGTATGGATACTTGGTAAGATAGTATAGAGTTTTTACGTATATATGTTTAAATGCTAAATTGCCCAAAGGTACATACATGGGTGTATAACCTTACAAATAGAACCAATCATACACACATGACTATATGCACTTACGCATATAGTGTCCACACTTCCGCAAACTTCTGTTCGGGTAATTATTGTATACCCATAGAAGATACGCTGACTTGGGTGTGGGTTTATATAAATACAAGATGTCGAGGATATGTAGGGTGCGATTGGAGTATTTATAAAGAGTAATATGGATATCAATGGAGTAGTTGAACTATATTTGTATTAATAGTATGTTCGTGTATACGGTGGGGGTTCGGTAATTATTGAGGTGAAGTATTGGGAACTATCTAGGGGTATTCCAGTGGTTGGGTCGATGTTATCCCAAGTGATAAACCAGGCGATATGGGATATGAGTAGAGGGGTTCCTTGTTATGTATGATCGAGTATCAGTTGGGAAATCAGTAACCTTAATGGTCATTGAAGAGATTTTGAAAGGTAAGATAGCTTTGAATAGTTAATCTAAAATGGTCCATTCATGACTAAGCGTGACGGTCCCAATGTTTGATCTCCATAAAAAAGAATTAGGTCTGGATAGGGTAAGATAGATATTCACCTGTCATAACAACAATGCGATAAGTAAATCAGATAGTTTTGTTTTATAACATCATTAGATTTTTTTTCATTTTCCCAATGATGTAATTTCAAGTGACCATAAAGTCAGGGTCTAGTTCTGTATTGCAACTGTATCGTAAATTGACATGAAGTCATACAAGAAACAACATAGTATTTGACTAAAACATGACGTAACGGGCAGAAACTGTTCGATTTACTCTTATTCTCCAAGTTGGAGCAGAGAGGAAATGCCAAGCTAAAAAGATTATTTCTACCCTGTGCCAAAAATCGATCTTGAACATATTGGGGACGGACCGCAGACAGACCGACCGACTTACAGTCCCTTTTATAGAGATGAGTATGGACACATCTAAAAATAATTAGCCGAGCAGTTGTCTAACAATCAGATGCCAAAATACTGCGGATACTTTACTGCTTTTTTTTCAAATCAAGAAAGCAAATTTACCAGCACTATAAGGCGTAAAGGAATTAATAACCAAAACATATTGGGGTTAGAGTTTATCGCTTTTGGGCAAAGTTTAATTAATCTTTCACAAGAATTTATTTCATCCCGATTTCGGGTTCTTTTCATCATAATTACTCAAACTGTCACCTTACAGCCATGGGCATCGACTGAGGTGCTAATTGAGCATTTTCGTTCCTCGTGATCAGGCTTTCAAACCGAGGGCAAGGTGGGATTAAGAATTGGAGTTTTATCGAGGTCTGGATCAATGGAAGATGGCTTAGGATGAATCACGGTTTAAAGGACTCTCTAGTACTTTACCTGACAATCAACATCCAGATACATCTTTTAGATCCCTATACTTCCGTCCGTCTATCCTTGTGAACTTCCCTGGAAAGTAGCAGTGGACGCTTGTGACTACAACCATTGGTAAACAGGGTGGATAGGTGATGGAAAATGAACTCTCAACGAGGCCGAATCTTGCTCCCCTCGCAGGAAGCCCATTCTTTATTTCAGATCCGTGCTGTTTACTTGTAGTTGTACAATGACAGTCTGGTTAAGTGTGCTGAGAAATAACTGAAATCAAGATGAAAGTAGCGAAATATTAATAAAGGTTTACAATGTTTTGTCTGCACAAAGAGTCGAGATAATACTAAAGTTTAGTTATTGTATGGAACTGCTTTAATTTTTTTTGTAAAGAGTGTAAACGAGTCGATGAATGGAGAATCAAGTCATTAATTACCCAATTGAAACCGTCACATGACCAACGTCTGTTGGCAGCGTATCGATTTAGGGATGGTCAATTAAAAAAGGGTTTTTAAAAACTGGTAATCAATGGATGAGTTACTCCTCTCATCTCTTGGTACGTCACTAATAAGTTCGAGTTTTCAAAGTAAGACATGAATGCTGCTGGACACAAACTGAGGAATCAATTTGGCAAGAATTTGAATTGTAAATGGAACCCCCCCCCCAAGGACATTATTGTGAGGATTGAAATAATCTACAAGCGATAAGGAGTAAACTGAATTTCCTGCAGTCTAGCTACATTAGTCTGGCCTGGGCGCGGCACATCCACGGCACACCCACACAACCTATCAGCTAGCCAGAATCTTTTGAAAACGAAAGATTTGGTCGGCTCTTTTAGTTGATAGTTTTTGATAAAGGAAGTAATTAAATAAATACCTTGATTTAACAATATTTTGTCTTGATTCATTTTCCGTTTATCCTTAAATAATAATGACATAATGATGAAAACTTTGTTACTCGTGTATATCGTGCATAATATTTTAAGCACTCAGTGGGAAGACACTTCAAGTAGTTATGTATATAAAGATTGACCACTCATGGCCCTCCATACTTCTAAATACATTGGATCAAAATTTTAAAATATATTGACTTCAACAGACTTAAATGTTTTTTCTCGTGAGTGGTTCGATTAGGGGACCAATTATATAAATGTAATGAGCTATCTTAATTTTAGTTTTAAGCCATATAACTTGTAGTTGTGTAAGATAAAGTTGTCTGCAGCATGAACATCGGTTTGGTTTTCAGTATTAATTTGTAGCTGCACAGACACTCACCTATTCAGATTCATAGAACAACAGAGGAAGCGATGTGGACGGGGTTGTGAAGAGGACATTTGAAGAGAGGAACTAAGTCCCAATTATTGCGAACCAAGAACAATTTACAAGAACCAATTAAAACAACTGCCATTCCAACAGAGGAAAAAACACGAATGTATACGTACGATATTAAAATCCTCCGGAGAATCTCTTTTAAATCAAGCGAAGAATTATTTAATTACAAATAAGCTTTTGGTGGAACAAGCTCCTTTGGAGATGAAATATGGAATCAGGCCAAAAGACTGACCCTCGAAGTGCAGCGTGCACAGGAGAGTATAATGCTCAATATCACACGGAGAGATAACAAGACAGCACAATATATTAGACAAAAGAAAAATGTACCTCTTGAAATTTAACCGCAGATATCTTCACCATATCACAAGAGATGATTGAGAAAAAATGGCCCCAGTTAACTGAGAACAACAGTGTGACTCAAAGTGATGCTCAACGGCACCGGGAGTAATTTGGGGCAGGATGGGGGCATTTACGACATATACATTTATTGTGCAGTTGCAGGGTTTCAATCATAGAGTATGGAGTGGTTCTAACCGTAGAGGGGTGTAAACCTCGAGGGATCAGAAGATCACGACCCCAATAATGTTTAAGATTGAAAACGGGAAAATGTTGCTGTTTCGTTGACATGAAAAGAACATAAACCACACTTTCATCTTGAACTGATAACTGGATGACAAATGGTGTTTCAAAATTAAAAATAAAAAAAATAATTGACTATTGCAGATTTAAAAATGTGTGCGATAGCCACAAAGATATAAAGATGGGTGAAATGAGAAGTTGGCTTCGTGGCCTTAAATCTAAAGAGCTCTTCTATCTACTCAAAGAGTAGTTTATCAAAAATACAACAGCCAAGATTTATCAATAAATTAATAACTTGAGCGAAACTGAATTGCAGGGGCTCAATTAAGTTCCTCAAAACCACAATTTTTTCATTGGAATATCTCGAAGATTCCTACTTATACACAGAGCGTGTGGAAGAAAGTTATGGCTGGAACATCTTTTGAAATAGCTGAAATCGGCTCATTTCCAGCTAACTCTATACTGAAATGTTTTATATACTCATTTAAAGTCAACTTATCAAAAAGATAATCAAAACTCAAGAATGAATTGATAAGAATGAAACGTTTACTTTTAACAAACTTGGCATTTATTTTCAAAATTGTTCAGATTATCGACTGTCGAAGGATTTTATCCGGTGAATTCGAAATAAATTCACCTTGCTCAAGCCGAAAATGGGTCATTCGACAACACTGGGTTGTCTACAATCGAACTGGTGATTTTCTATCGACTTCAAGCAAGAACACTTTGCGGCTTCAGTTGAAGATCAAAAGACAGTGATGACGGCTTGTTTGTTTCGTGTGAGGAAATGAATTTGCAACACACACAAGATTGCGAGTCTTCAAATTTGAGTAATAAAATTTGTTCTCTTTGGAAAAAAATTGTCTACGTATATGGTGTGAAAAAAACTTGAATTTTTCAGAGATTTCATTTTATAGTGACCACGTTTTTGTGTAATTTAAAGAAAATATCTATTCATTTGGTTTTTAGAAATGAACATTTATATGTCCTCTACTTTTCATTTTTTAGTCAATGACACCAAAGAGAAACGAAGGATGGGGAATGCAGACAAAAGAACACAAAATTCTGTACTACTTTGGATATGTATATGTGTTCGTTTTATGGCTGATGGTAATATAACTATTAGCGCTGCTTTTAGCTGATGTGTCACTTGGTTGGGTTTTTTTAACCCAAAATTAATTCAAGAATTCTAGTCGATAATATCTGGCGTCAACTTTTCAAATTGATATTCAGAAATAGTAGCACAGTATTCAGATATACTGTTAGCTAAGAAACAGGGATTCCCTGATATGTCAACTAGAGTGATATGATTTTTAAGAGAGAGCAATGAGATTTCAATTTAATCTCAAAACGTTTACAGCATAAAATCTTGTGATTTTTTGCCAATTTTTTGTCTATTCCTAAAACACGTATTTGGAGGAGCAAAATATCTCAACCAGCGCAACAATTGTCGGCTTAAATTTTTTCCATCCAAAGAATGATGCTGGAATCACGTAGGATTACATCAAACCAAGTATTTTACATAAGCCATGCCCCTATTCTATCACTGACGCTTCCATTAAATCCTATCCCTGAGGATCTACATTTTCCCGATTTTTCTATGCACGAATTATCTACTTACAATTTGAGGACTGAATCTATTACATGAATATTTTTTGGTCATTTCAACTTACAAACCTATATTTGTTTCATATGTTCACAGCTCTAAAATACAACTGGATTCATTATTCCCTAATTTATAACTAGAGTCTTGAAACTCTTGTCAGTAGTTAATAATATTCGATAATTCGAAAACCATTACATCTAATCTACATGTGATTATTATTTCTTTTTTCGTTTTTATATATATGTTATCAATAAGCATACCTTTATTATTATAGGTTACACAGACAGCTGCTATGAAGATAAGTTTCGATAATATTAATGGTTCGAACTTTTCAGTTTACTTCCAGAGTGTGTAGTTCATTGGACTTATATTAATTTTTATTTATTTTAGTGGTTAATTTTGATGCATTTGCCTTTTTTTTTTTCAATATAAAATTTTGAATATAAATTGCTCGTAGATGTATGAATGTATTCATTGCTTGTATCTATATACCCTGATACTGGGATAGTATGGTCCAGGATGTATTTCCGTAATTGTACATCTTATATAAAATACTTTGATAGCACGGAATATAGCTTGATGATGCATCGATCTCAATTATTCATAGTCGTGTTGTTAAGTGTTTACGACCAAGGCAGTTAATGACAAGATAATAAGTTTGATGACTGTTAAGAAAAATTGCAATCCCACCCCCAGGAAGGTATATAGACAACTACCTCAGGAACAGATGACTCTGTAGGACAAATGCCCCGCCCCTGCCTTGCATAACTATCCCCCTGTTCGATCACATTTGACAATTGTCCCTGGACGATTCCCGACTAGTGCAGTCATTTATAGAGTCAACTACTTTAATTCCTTAAATTTCAACTTCAGCTGAACAGTTACTATGCTATTGTCAGCGGGTAATTATCCGGAGGGTAATTATTCAGGGGACGGTTGTCCTACTACCCGATTCGATGCTGAAATGATTCGTCAACAGAGAGTGTGGAAACCAATAGTAAGACATCTATAGAAGGAATATTGAGTTTAGTTGTAAGACTTTTCGTTGAATGAAAATGAAACAGAGCTCTGTTTTTCAAGATTATCAATGCAGTCATGTAAAACCAAATTTGAGATGTGCACACGAAGACACTTGAACTGTTTAAAGAAAGTCAAGTGGTCTCTGTAAGTCCAAACTGAAACATACGTTCCTTTCATAAAGAATTGCAGAAAGTGATGATATATTCCTTTATAGGTTCATAACTGGAATATCAAAAATTGAGCAGAGACTTCATGACGCCTATATTCCAGTTGTAAAAATCAAAGCTCTCATCTTCTTCGTCTTCAGTCATAATTATGTATCTTATAAGCCTTTCCATCTATCCCTATATCCTTGTGTTTCAAAGATTTCAATTTATATCGAATCATCGTACGTATTTCTCTAATCTATTTGTTCCCCCGCTTTCACTTGAACTTAGAAAATTGTCTACATGTTTACGTGTCTGCATATTCGTTGGTACCGAACACTAGCTAATTTATTACATAAATTAGTTGTAACTATGACACTCGATTGCTGGTTCCATATTAACACCAACCGAGGAGAGGAATATAAATCTTTGAAATCAAGAGCAGGGGCAGAGTGAAAGAGTAACCCCTTGGAGAAATAAATGGAAGACAATACATATTTCAAGTAGCATCGTGAGGAGATTATTCCTCGTGATTTACTAGTTTCACTATAGTTATTGAGTTCTCAGTACTTTTGAGAGCAATATTGTAAATATGTTTAATATCGTCAAACTATTTTGTGTGCATGCCTATGATAAAATGACTGGGTGTTGTCATTGTTCTGTTCCCATCCCATTTCCATGAGAAGATGAATGAAGCCAGGGGCCAATAGCAGCTGACCTCTCTCCAAACATTTCTGGGGACATGGCGACCAGTGCTTGCCATTGTCCCCACGCTGCTATATGGGCAGAATACCCCAGCCATCGTCCTACATACGGACAACTAAATAACAATTGTGAAACTAGCAAATTTTGAACAATCATTTTGTTACGATGTCACTTGAAAATTGATTTCGTAAAACAAATATGTTGTGGTGAGCATTTGTTTAACCATTATACCAGTTCTATTTCCATAAAAATATCAAGCACTATACCTATAAGACCATCAACTAACACACGTTATACATATAGTCTAGAAAACTTCACAGTTTTAAACGCTAAACAATAAGAACCGTTTCAAATATTTTTGCGTCACTCCAGTCAATTATTTCCCAATATCTGTCAATGCAACTTATGCAATTTTTCAATGCTCCCCTCAGTTCAACACATACTTATGACACGATGTATAAAATTTTCTCTTGTTGGAATCATCATCATCATCTCTATCTATATATCTATCTATCTATCTATCTATCTATCTATCTATCTATATATATATATATATATATATATATATATATATATATATATATATACTGCCAATAACAATTTTTTTTTATTTCATCCTATTTTTTATGTATTTCCTTTTATAAACTTATTCGAGAGGAAAACATCGTTTTGATCAGATACGATACATGATTATCGGATGCAAAGTTCTACAAATGTCAAATTCAAACCGATGTTACAATAGTTTTCTCAACATATTAACAAAAATGGCTCCATTTTCGGGCAGAAGTCCAATGTAACAATAAGCAACAATGCCTTTGAAGATTCATATCCCAGGCTGCAATTTCTCATTGCGTTAAAATTAGAGAGACAATCGGGGCCCTCATTATTGTCTACGGTACGTTCCAATACACCTATCTCATTTATCTGTTTCTCTAACGATTTCATTTCTTTCTTTCTCCATAATTTATTCACTGGTTGTCGATCTCATTTTTGTGCCCCTCCCTCTGGTCAATATTTTACAGTCGTTCCTCTCCAGCTCCAATTCTTGAGTGGATAACTCTTACTTTGGTGGATCATTTTACTTAACGGTAATACTTTACATGATTATACACACATTGTTAATTTGACATGCGTGTGTATACGTCATTTGATAAGCTCTCTCCTAAGTAGATATAGTTGGAATATATGTTTATATTGTGGTTGTTATGTTATAAGCCTCGGTGATTGGGATGACGGTCACTGTAATAACGGCTTGTATCCTCTTTCCTGTTCATTAACTTGACAAGATTGCTAACTGCCGTTTCGAATTCCTGTTCCCTGTTCATTTCTGTACCCTAGCCTCGTCCCTACCTAATCTCATCTTACCGTCGTTGTGTTCCGAGGACCATTTGGACTATAATCAGTTCACAGCATCCATGGCGCCTTTCAGGGTTTCAATTGGCATCGGCTGAGTCGTATGGGCCTGGCTAGCGACGACTGGCATCTCTTGTGGTCAATGGCTACGGGCCAATCAGACATCCAGGCAGTAAATATACCCTGCAGAGCGAGCCGGAACGTGGGCGAACATCGCACACAAAATATTGATCGGTATTTTTCATGTTTCGCTTTTTATAGTCGAATCACACCAGAAAAGTTCAGCAAAATATTCATAATCTAACTACAATTGAAGAAATCGCTGTCTGCGTCTTCGTGTACATGAATTACGATTACTCAATATCTGGGCATTGTACGAAGTTGACATTAGCCAGACGTATAAGAATGCACACAAGGTAATGCAGTGTTGAGCTCTTTCGAATCAGTAGCTTTCGAGATATATAATGAAAATTAATAAGCAATTAAAGATTAAGATCTTTCTTCATAGTTTCTCCAAATTATATCCTTTGGAATCAGCTCTCTGGAATTTTGTCTGTAAACATTATATAAGAAATACGCAATGGCTTATTATTTTTTTTTTTTTGATGAATAGACAAAATGGACAATTCACTTCCATAATTTGAAATCACAACCAAGTGATTGGTAGACAGTGCTCTCACCAAAAAATGATGTAACAAAAACTCAATGGTTTATTTTATTCTGATGAATACATTTAGACTAAAATAGCGGTCAGCCTTTTATCATAATGGTGTCATTTCTTTAGGTTGGTGCTCAATGTGCCTCTCTGGATTCGAGTATTTACATTTTGTAGTATTTTTCATTTCCTTTATTCTTTTTTCATTATCAGCTCTTCGGCATCCTCAAGACCTCACTATTGTGTGCGTCACGGATCCAGTATTTTCAGAATTAGTTTTTTCCTGCAATTTTATTTTCTGACTGCCACAATTTCACATCTGATCTCTGGGCATCCACGTTCTGAGCCGTGATAACCAGCAGTCATCTGACATTCTTGAAACATGGCTAGTCCATTGTGATTTGAGTTTCCTTTCTATGCAACCTCGGACTCCAGTCTTTCCTCTGTTATACTGCACGGTCTTATGATCTTCCCAAGATTGTAAAGTATTCTAGTGCGTTACAACCTAGAGTGATTCTTGGTTTGATTTCTTACCAATTGTATGATGTATAGATCAAATTCCACTAGCTATACACATTAGAATATCTGACAGCTTACCAGTTTTCCCGCTCATTCTCTATCCTTGACTAACTGGTATCATCTGATCCACGTTTCGGCGTTGAGCCCTTTTTATTAAACTTAGCGACAGGGTACAGCGTCCACCTGCTCTTTAATCGTGAACTAGCTCACCCCCTATATTCTCATTGCAAAATAAAAATGACATTATCTAGCTCCTTGTCAGTTAGTCTTCTGTCCAACCTCACTGCTGCAGCAGAAGATGCTAAACACTTAAGAGATTTAAACGTTTATTCATAAGACAAGAAAAGAATAGACGTTGAATACAATATCTGACAGTATTTGGTAACATTTGTTATCATTTGTTTCTGCAATAAAAAGTTCTAACGATATTTTTAAAATGTTTGTTTACAATTGATTTTCTAAGTTAATCCCTGTTGAGAAGTTCGAAACAAAATAGATATTATTGCACCAAAAATAAAAATATCGATGTAATTCATCAGCAAGGGAAAACGTTTCTTGTATTGAATTCGAAGGAATGATATGACACAGAGTGACGTGAAAAAAATTGTCTTCTCTCTTATTACCCCCTCCTCTTATTGAGATTACAGCCATCTTTCTTTTTTACGAACGCTGTTTATCTCTCTTCAATCACTCTTTTCAGATCACTTATTGCCTCACAAACGCCGTTAATCGATTCAAATCCGGTCTTCACATGAAAATCTTCCCGTTCTAAGAACAGACGACTCTGCAATTAACGTTTATGTTTAAAGAGAGACTATTTTAGCCAATAATTTCAACACAAATCTTCTGCAGACAAATTTCCGTAAAACACAAACCAGAATTGAATGCAGCGCGTTTTTCTGCACTGCTCGGACTGGACGTATTAATAGCGGTCGATTATTTGTATTTTGCCTCTTAACAATTGCACTCTTTCTCTAAGCACTGATACAACAATCAATTGCTCTGCTAAAAATAGTTATCTTCCACAGACCATTGATCTAAAATTGGGATGTTATCACATTCATGCGAGCAGATTTATTTCCATTTTCCGTTTCCTAAAAAAAAAAAAAAATGAATCCACTTTTAACCTGCAACTCATTTTTAGAGTTTGAAACGATATTTATGTCGTGATCAAATAACTAAACATTACTATTCGTATTTTTAACACAATCCCTGTAAATTCTATGGATCACATAGATTATGGGAGCAAAAATATAAGTTTAGCAACATGGATCAAAAGTGGGGTATGGGTCTGCTGTTTATTCCGGATGTTGTTCTGATTTCTGACTAAAAAAAAGAAAGAGCTCCATAAGCTTTGCTTTTTTTTGTTGAACATCCATAGGTGACGAAAGGTTCAATCCTTCTTATCTATGCGTGTGTTTGGGTATTCGAGCGCTTCTGGCCATGCATTGTGTATAGACGAGAGAAATAGGTATCAATAAACCACTTTGAGGGGTGGAAAGCTTCTCTTTTTTCCCTGGCCCTTATTCTGACGGGTTTATCAATAACCTCTGGATTCTGCAGAATCTTGATGGGTTTTTTGTTTCTTTTTTACTCTATTTTATATGTTTTCCAATGGAAATAACATTTTGATTCTCAAAAATCTCGATGTTTCTTCATATTTTTTCATCCTATTTTGAGATGTTGTCCAATAGAGATTGCCAATGATATCATAAATACAATTCTTTCTGAGCATATTCATTCTGCTATGGATTTTTTTTACACTAGTTCAAATTTCACCTGCTACGGTTGTTCAATTATTGACTGTGTTGGCGTATTACAATATTATTCAAATTAGTGTATTCAGTTCTCAGATACGAATATACAAATAAATAGACAACGTTTAATTGGGATTCTTAATGTCGATCATAAAACATTCCTGATGTTTCGAGTTACAGATGCTTGGAAGAGTAAAAAATTCATTCTGTTTGGTTTATGGCATTATTGCTGTCTTAAAACGTGATGTTTATGGTCCTCTTTACATCTGATTTCCCATATATTGTAAACTTGAGTAATGAAAATTTTAGTTAAAAAGCTATCAGCACTTAGATGCTGGGGGTTTGTATCATTAATTAGTTATTATCAAAAACTACAATAAAAAGCGATGAGTAGCAGTAAAAAGTGATCTTTCGGGTGTCTTTCTACTTGTTTAACTCTCACAGTTGATGTTATATATATATATATACATATATATATATATATATATATATATATATATATATATATATATATATATATATATATATATATATATATATATATAATTAAATAATTGAGTCAAGCTCTGTAGCTCAGAGGTAGGAAGCAAAGGTTTCAATCCTGCGTCGTGGTACTGGATGGGATAATGGAAAGCCTATCACCACACTGAAGAGTTTTAATACAACGAAACAGCTGTCTGTGGATGACTCAATATATATATATATATATATATATATATATATATATATATACATATATATATATATATATATACATATATATATATATATATACATATATATATATATAAGCATAGATAGGTACACACAAACACACACCGAGCAGTCTCGACAGGAATGGCTTTGAAAAAGCATACTGCAAGCACTGTTTTCTTTGTTATGATATGTAAATGATTTTCAAAAAATATTTTGACTACCTCCATGATTAAGTAGTCGGTATGCGTTTAGTATTTCTTGCAAATGTCCCAGTGGAAAGCATGAAACTTAATGTTGAGTGCTTCCGATTATCAACAATTGCATTGCTTTCGTATAAGTAGCAAATAACCTGTCACTCTAAGATATTTGAGAGTGTGCGTGCAATGTTGCTTTATTCGCTTTTTTCTCTAATCTAGAATTTCAATTCGCGACCGGATAACTTGCAAATTATATCTCACTTGACATTCCATTTCGTTTCAGGTGCCTCTCTTTTTAAATTGATATTTGAAATTATAATTGGATTATTTTACCATTGAACTATCACAGGTCGTCTTCGTCAAGGATGCTTTACAAATTATAGAGAAGCTCCACTGAGCAAAAATTAATAAGTTCTTGGGAAATGTCACTTGTCAGAGGGCGGATGTGAATGGAAGTCCATTTTATTGCCTCACACTTACAAAATTGCGCTGATCCGAATTTTATGTCAAATCAATAACATACATTATGTATAAGTATTTGTAATCTTGCAAATAAATATTTCATTTCGACTTCGAAGTATTTAATCTTATTCTGGAGTCAACAGCCCTGAAACAAAATTAAAACGCCTGCAGTGTTGGATTATCTTGTTGCAAATATTCATTTCTGTGAAAATTCAGCTTTTAATGGCTGCTTTATTTGATCTATTGAATAGTAAGTCCAGGAAATTTGGTCAAGTTCTTGAAATAAAATCGATGTTATCTGCAAACTATGTGAGTTGTCACCCAAGGGGCCGTGAGAATATGGCCATAAAGAAAACTTACTTGACCCAACATCAACTTTTTCTTCATTCCCTTTGAAAGATTACTTGGAATGAGACGGTAGAAACTAAATGTTACTATACTGCCAATGAAGTGTAGTGGCAATAGTCTGTACTACTTTCATTTCTCGTACGCTTTAAAAAATCATCAATCAACAAATAGTACGTCGTAATTCGGCTTTCAGAAGGTAAAGCTGAGCTCAATCAATTCCGAAATGATAAAGCTGTAATTATATTTATGTATTATAGATTTGTATTACATTGGCAATTATTTCCCTTGTTGGTAATTTTTGTTGTAATGCTTCATTTAATTAAGCAAGTGTAGTTTTGCATTAATCAATCATATAATCAGGATCACACAGTGTTTTGTTGTATACAGCATTTGAGTGTATCTTCATCATTGGTGAGAAGAATCTAGAACGAAGTCTTCCTCTTTGTCACACAATAAAAAACAACTTTATCAGCCTAGTATCAAAATAGAAAGGTAACTATAAAACTAGATCAAAGAGTGAGAGAAACTGTTAATAGGGCTTATTTCCCCGTGTACTCTACTTGGGGTGCACTCCATGCAGTGTGAATGGGGTCAAAGGCATGTATCGACCGTCATACGGTCACGCCCTCCCCGGGACGAAAAGTGAATATGACTTAACTAATCTTCCAAAATGTCCGAGCAACATAGAAGATTATGGCGGATTGAAATTCTGAATGAGTTACGCATTCTGCAATGTAGCATTTACAATGAAATCAAATGCCTATAAAATTCTCACTTTTTATAACATTTTGAAAATTGAAATGCAAGTTGTACTCGTTGAGATTTTAGAAGACTTTGATTGTATGGAAAGTTGTGTCCATCCAACAACTGTGTTTTGAAGATTAAAATCATAATCTTTCATTTTCTGCCCTTTGATGACTATCTTTTCCGTAGACAATCGTGAATTTCACTAAAACACACAAGAAAAATATTTTCAAATATTCTATCAATGCCAAAAGATCACAATGAGTGATGTAAACATTGGGAAAATTCAACCTATGATTTAATTATATGTTAATATATTGAACAGTGTGAATTTCTTGGTTCTCACATGACTTTTACCTCCGAAAGTTGAAGTTTATCTGATGGAAAATACCTCTTACCTACATGAACAATGGATTCTGTCAATTGAACAAATTCGAAATTTTCTTCCACAAAACATCTCTGAGATATCAAAATAGATCCCTGAATTCTTTTCCACCGGAATTAATGAGCAGATCATACGAAAAGAATGGATCGGAACGCACGTCGTATAGCAATGATCAGAAAGCAAATCTCACGGGCTATTGTTAGTCTGTTCGATCTTTATTGGATTTCCAAATATTGTTGGTCTGATACCCAACTATGCAACGATAATAAATTATATGAATGAGAAGAGATCAAGTCCTGAGTCGTACAGCAATGATCAAAAAGCTACAGCGGATCAAGCATGTATTTGCAGTAATTCATGATGCCGAAAGTATCGATCAAGTTTTATGAGTATATTACATCGTTCTGTGAAGATGGAAAATAAGAAGGAAAATAAATAACTTCTCAATTTCAATCAAACACAGTGAGACTTTTTGTTCGTTTGTTTACAAATATCGTTACCTAACTTCTTAAAAAAATAAACATATTTACTTCTTAACCCGCGTGTATCATCATCGAATATGTTGTTGCTCAGTTGCAATGTTATTTGAACTTAATAGAGCGCGTATGAAAATAGTCAATGGATGAAAGGTTCCATTTTTCAAACCATGCAAATACTAACTGCTCTAGGGTAATACTGTAGGTCGTTCTTAATGGTTTGGATTTTCCAGCATCAAAGGTTAAATACCAACATATGCTTTTTTAATATACTTATATCATAGACAATATTATTTTTTGTTTCTTTGTCGATTACAAACGACCCGCCAATTTAAAGTTAACAATTTTACCGATACAATTATCCTCTATCCACCATTTCAAACTACGGATTATTTCACTGAAATGAATTCAGTATTTATTGTCTTGAAAGGTCATCTCATGAAAATCAAAATATATCCATCAATCTTTTCTCAGAGATTGACTAGTATTTGATAATCTTGCAGAAGATTATGTCAATTAATGGAAGCAGATTTACTGACATCTTTTTTCCTAGGAATTTTCACGATCTCCAAATAATACTAGACAAATTCAATTGAGTAAACAGGAAAGTTGGCCCCCACATGCACTTCAGCAAAACAGATGTCATGTAGAACAAATATGTTGAGGACGAAGACAGAACGATCGAAATTGAAAACTCAGTGCTAGAGTAAGTAGACCACTACATCTATCTAAGACAGCAAATCTCCACCTAATCCTCAAAAGAAGAAGAAATAAAGCGAAAAATCACACACGCTTGGTAAGTTTTCGGTTAAGCAAGCTCCCACTTTCAAGAACATATGCACCCCACGAGTCCTAAAAATAAGGGGTATAAAACTAATATATCATAACGAACCCAAGTGAAAGATTGACTGAGAACTGTGCAATGAGCACACGAGAGAATCATGCCCAATCTCACATTGAGAGATCATGAAACTACACAGTATGTTACAGAAAAAACAGAAATCCAAGATATCATAGAAACAGTTAGAAATCTCAAATGACAATGGGCTGGACATGTAAGAATGTCAGACAAACGCGGGACATAACGACTCATAACGAGATCAATGGTAGTTGAGTAAGATGACATAAATTTAGAAAGTACTGGCCACGCGACGTCCATGATACTGATGTCTGGTGATTCAGTCTATGTCCAATGACAGATGCTAATAGGTTGCTGCTAATGATGATGATGATATACGTGAATTCTTTGAATAGTGTTGTTTCTATTGGTGCAGGTTTTGACTCAGTACCAGGAAAGCATTGCTGTAAAATTGATTTAACTGAGAAGAAGAAAAAAATAAGAATTAAATTATAACAAGTCCTTGAACAATGCTGTTCTTAACAGTACAGGATATTTCAGTCAAGGTATACGGTATTGCCATAGATTTTATATAGAAGGCTCTAGCAAAGTCACGATTTTAGAATCAAATAGGAAATTGGACTGTTATTTGCTTAGATTAACTTTGCAGTAGTAAGACGCCTTGTTAAGATCAAAGACACTATATCAGAAAGCTCATCTGTATCAAGTTTGCTAACCAATGTGCTACGATAGGCGTCCAAAGAAGCTTCATAGCACGCATAAGGCATAATCGTGTAGAAATATGATTATAAGTATCTAATCAAGTAGACTACGGATTCATCTCACTTTGAGTGTCTATGTCGATTCATGTGCATATCTATCTCTCTGTGTGTGTGTGTGTGTGTGTGTGTGTGTGTGTGTGTGTGTGTGTGACAGAGAGAGAGAGAGAAAGAGAGGCATTCAGATATCATGGGCATACAACCTTGAGAACCGATACACAACTAGGGACCATCTAAAAAGAAATTATTCTTTCAAAAAGTGCTTTTGGGGATCATTTTGGGACTAACGATGTTGAAAGTTTGTGCTGTTTTGGGGGCTTGGGGGGGTCCAATTATTCTGGATCACTCTTTACAAAAATAGTTCTGGTCCTCGTGCAGGCGATGGCGAACCATTTAAGTGAGGTACAGATATTATTATATGTATTTCTATTTGAGGGAGGCTTCAAACTGACCAGTAAATGGACATGGAATACATGAGCTGGTTCAAATAAGTGTACAACTCGAGGGAAAGGAAAACGAGCATGTGTTCGGATTAGGATTATCTTCGACTGAAGAAAAGTCGCAGAAAAATATTCCTATGTGCTTTGAGCATCTTGTAAACAACATCATTAGTATTTCTTTCCTGTTAGCGCGGATCTTATGCTTCCATAATATGATTTTACTTGAGCCCCTTTGATGGAGTTTTCAGGATAAACAAATTCCAGGAAAATGTTCTTTTTTTTTCCTCATTTTCCCCAAGGCCAGTAACACAATTGTTGTCCTTGGCATGTGCCACAGAATGCTGTTTCCCTCTTCTGTTACACAAGAAATCAATAAATCGGTATGTTTTCCTTTTCCTTCATAAATCTTTCATTTTGTTTTCTTTCAATCCTATACTTCGTTTTTTGCTCTGTATTTTTTGGACAATTTTCTTCGCCTCTTTTACTCATCACCTCCCAGCAGCTCAATGCATTCCTTCGTACCCTCTGTCTGTGTCTCTATCTCTGTCTCTCTCCTACACACACATACACAATGTGCACAGGAGAGAATCACGCTCAACATCACGTGGAATGATCACAAGACAGCACAGTATGTTAGAGAAAAAAACAGATGTCAAAGATATCAGAGAAATCCGTTAAAATATACAAATGGCAATGGGCTGGTCATGTTGCTAGAATCTCAGACAACTCCTGGACATCACGACAACTTCCCTTGAGATCATGTGCGAAACAATGACGGCCAAAATATAAGATGGCATGATGAATTAGACAAGTTCTGAAAGTACTGGCTCCGCGATGCCCATGATAAATAGGTTTAGGAAGGTCTATGACCAACAATGGACGCTAAAAGGATAATGATGATAACTTCTTCGATCTATTGATTCATCTATTTATTCTTTCTTTCTCCTCAACTTGGTGCCATTATCGTTGTCAGACCCTTACTTCGAAGTTGACTTTATTTTCCTTTGCTAAACAATAATGACAATGAATCTAACCAAGATTAGAACCTTTTGTTGCTATTGAAACCTGAAATTCAACATGCGATCATTCCCACCTCATTAAAAGATTCATAATGAGAAATTGCGGTCGGCTGATCCTTTCTGTCAACAGACCACCTCATCTCTTTCAGTTTATATCTATAATTGCTTCGAAGTATATCTAGAATCATTAAACATACATGCCATTTATATTGAAGAATATCCAGATATCATTTTATCAATTCCCATTTCATGGCCAAATTTAGATATCTGCTTCAGCTGTAGGAAAACTGTTTTTACAAAAGTTCAAATATTTTTCTAAAAATTAGTTCCGTAAATACTGTTTCAAGTAGACATTTACTCAGCTTATTCTTGCTATAATCTTCCTCAGAGACACCCTCAGTGAGGATCGAACTTACCATGGTGGTTTCACTGGACTAGCTCATTGACCATTAATCAACGGCTACGTATTCAATTCACTCCGAATGACTTGCTGTTTGTATGTTACAGCATTTTTAACTGAGATGTAATTTGGTAGTTCTAAGAACGGGGACATATCATATTAAACCAGACTTAGATAAATTAGCGGGATCTACAAGTAATTAAGTGACCTGGATAGAGAGTGGTTAAAGAGAAATAGAGTGTTCGTAACTAAGAGGGAAATCTGTTATCTGGATAAGTGGGGAGGACTAAAAAAGAGAGAAAGATATGATATAGAAAGTAGACCAAGAAATACGGATGAAATGATTATTTATTTAAAAGATGATTAACTTGAACATTCATTTAGAAAGAAATAGTTTTATTAGGGATATGTTGATAAATGCAATCAAATTCCGTCAAAAATTGTATATTCAACGTCGCAGGTTTTGAACAGTGTCTGTGCCTTTCTTGTTTCATCTTGTAATTTTTATATTTTCCTTCCTTTTTTTTCCTTCCTAGCCAGATACATTTACAGCCCTTCTCGAATATTCCAACCATCTTCTTTCTTTCCGCTTCCATTCTCTTCATTCTTCTTCCACCAACCTAGTCTACTTATTTCTCTTTCCCTTCATTCTTCTGGTCCTCTTTTTCACAATCTTCTCCCTGTTCATCTTTCTCTCCTTTTCCCCACACCTATTAAAACATAAAAAGTCCTCTCTTCATCGTACAGCCATTTTCATTTTTCTTCCCACTTTCTTATCTTCATAATTGGTACAACAGCATTCTACATTCGAGTCTTTACTGTTTATTTCCTTCTCTGCCACAAACTAATTTTCGGGTATTTTTATACACCCACCTTCGTTTCCATCCTCAAGCATTCTATTCCTTTTATTTCTGCTTGGCAAACATACTCAAATAATTTTAGTCCTATTTTCCACGCTCCTCAAACAAAACCGATTCCAATCTGCACGACTTTCATTGGCAAAGCTTGGCACAAAGCAAACAATTGTTAAGATAATTCCTCCTAATCTCCTTCATTCAATTTTCGCTGCTACTTTCCCCTCTTTACTTCTCTCGAATTTCATTCAGTTCATTTTCACATATTCTTTGTTTTGTATAAAGACCCAACAACAAACAATCGTTCAGGACAAAATGAAATCAATCACAAGCAAACAGACGTCTGTTCCAGAAAAAAAAAAATGTGACATGAAGACAGGTAAAATTAAAACTAAACAATGTAAAAGTTCGTAAATATCTGTTTCTATTACATACTTCTTTGCATCTATACTACATTGAGAAGAAACAATAAAGGATGGTGGTTGAACATATTTAAATGCATTAAATAGCTTGGAAATAATTCAATACCACACATACACGTGTCATTGCAAAAAAATTCTTGCCTGATAATAAAGAAATATGTCGTAAAACAAAAATCGATGTAATTAACATTTGAAACCTTCAAAAACATGAGATAATTATGTATTCTCAATTAGTTCATCTTGATATCTATCTTATCAAATTCGAGCATTGTATCGAAGTTTATATATTGAATTAATCTTTCTATTTAATTTATGACTGGTTGTATTTCCGTTTCCATTCAGTGCTATGAAAGGGTGCTTTTTCGCTATTCAAAACCCAGGTCGCAGCTGATAACTTCATCGGAATTCATATCGGCAGCGCCTGCTTCTTTGGAATTTTTTTTTGTCGGGAATCCATAGAGTGACAATTAGGAGCACTGGCATATATACAATGGCTGACATCAGAATTGCAGTCACGATATGCAACCATAGAAACGTTTGATTTATGAAAGGTCTTTATGAAAGATTTCTCAATTCAGAAAGTATTTTAAACCGTAAACCAGAACTCTTAATATCAATATAAGTTTCAACAAATTTTGAAATTAGGTCTGGCTAGTTGTCTACATATGAATTACGCATAAAGGCCGTACCAATGGAGCTAGAGGGCTGATTTTTTTCTGTTTTTGTTTAATCACCCGATAATAGCTTCTGAAAGAGGGTGTCAATTTACAATTCAATCTTATGAGGGAATGGTCCTTTAGTGTTTCTCAAATTTTGTTGGGTAATACTAACAGAAAAAGTTTGAATTAAAAAGCGCGAACGCTGAAACTGAAAAAAAAAAAAAACACTGGGAAGGTTTAGCTACATTTTTGATTAGTAGTTTCATGCAAGTCCAAACATTTCCTCATCTAATGACATTTTCGAAAATGTTTTTGAATTTTCCCACCCACCTTGAAACAAAGCCTGGAAAAATAATTTAGTAATGCTCTACAGCCGCACTCTTCTTCATTACGAATATTTCAAGATAAGTATGGAACAAGGCCAAGAGATGATGGCATGGAATAGGATGAATATTTTACATCAATTTTCAAAATACAGAAAGCAGGTCTGCTTTGAAAATCAGCATTCGAAATAATGGCCTCCCACCAAGCTTGAATATCAGCAGGGAATTTATGAGTGATTCAATTTTTCTTCTCTAGAATTCTAGGATTACGTCATGAGAATGACTAAATAACGCCGTTTTTTCAAACTGAATTAAAAACGTTGAAAATTTTTTTAAAAATAAGTTTTTCATTCCTGTGATGACATCGTATCGTCATTCCTTTTCATGAATAAAATCAAGTAATATAATCTATTTCAGTTGATTTTACATACTGCATTCAAACGGTAATTTTTAAAATATTCAGATGAAAACTGAAAATAATCAACCACTCTTGATGAATGGATGAATCAAATTTTCTCACCAAAACCTCAAGTATATATATATATATATGTATATATATATATATATATATATATATATATATATATATAATGTGTACTTTAGAGAGTGAGACACAGTCGGGAGTGAAGTTTTTGGTGGTAAGGTTTATTAATCCTTATATGTCAATAGTCCATACATGTTTCGGGATTTCTCCCATCATCAGTGGTGCGTGTTGTGTGAGTGTGGATTAAAATGTACCATGTGGAACCAGAGTCCACTGCCAGGGACTATGCATTGTGGGTAAGTTTTGTTGTCAGGGCTACTAGATGCCTCCTGCTGAATGTAAGAATGACCAGCAGGTATTGGGATTTTGGTAAAGCAGCAGCAGTTTGTCTTGGGGAGGGCAGAGTGTGTCAAGGTAGGGGGTAGTGATGTGGAGGTGGATGTTTTGGTATGATTGGGATAGTGTAGGAGGAGGGGTGGTGGGGTCGAGGAGCTACATAGGTATCAACCTTAAAAGTTACTGAAAATGTTTTGGCTATGAGTTGAACAGGGGTTATAACAGGCTAAGGTGAAGTTTTTCCTATGGGTCTAGGTGACTTTGAAGCTTCCATTATTGAATGTGTCTAAGATGTGGGTGTGAGGATATTAATGGTAGGAGTTGTGTGTATTA
Source organism: Thysanoteuthis rhombus (assembly GCA_963457665.1). Taxonomy (NCBI): domain Eukaryota; kingdom Metazoa; phylum Mollusca; class Cephalopoda; order Oegopsida; family Thysanoteuthidae; genus Thysanoteuthis; species Thysanoteuthis major. The sequence continues at coordinate 4,494,710 of OY735199.1, read as the reverse complement.
GTGTTCTGTGTGGTGAGGGTTGTTCAGTTTAGTATTTTGATGGTGTGTAGTAGTGTTTTAGTAAGTTTTCTAAACTGCTTACTAGTGTTGGAATCAGGTTTTCTAACCCCCCTTCCATATTTAGTGGTAGGGGGCTTTCCTCATTTTTTGGTAGAGTGTGTGTGTGGGTTGATGTAGGGGTTACCTGCTGGTCAGGGTGTTTGCCTGGGTCTTCAGGATGCTTTCCAAGGGTCAATGTGATGGGTTGAGGGAGGATGCTACTCTTAGGGCTTTCCTTTTGCAGAGTATGAGGGGTAGTAGGTCTGAGGATCTTATGGTGTCTAGTGTTCTTGTTCCTATTATCTGTATGCTGGTTTTTGTAGTTGTGTTTGTTCATATAGCTGTGTCTGTTCACAATATTGGTGTCAGTAATATTGGTATTTGTGTAGGTGTTCCTGTTATGTTTGTTCATATGTGTGTGTCTGTTATAGGTATTAGTATTGTTAGTGCCGGTGTAGGTGTTTTTGTTTGTATATATATATATATATATATATGTGTGTGTGTGTGTGTGTGTGTGTGTGTGTGTGTGTGTGTGTGTGTGTGTGTGCTGGAATACGACAGACGAGGAAATATTCTTGAGTCAGTTTATCTTGTTTCCGCACAAAAGAAGGTTTGTATTGATCCAATGTATGTAAATATTGTCCGAACAATTTTGACGACTGTGCAACCAACGAGGAAGTTCAAAAAGTATTCTTTGTCCGTTGTATTGAACCATACGTGTAATAATTAGAGATTGTTACCTAAATACATGAATCAAAATCAACTAGACACATACGCACACACGTGCACGTAGGTACGCACACGCACACAAACGCATACACACTCAATTTGATTTCTTTTATGCTATTGTTCTAAAGGCTCCTCAGAATGTTGGCGCTTTTTTCGCTTTAATCAGGACTGTTCCTAATATCGGAAACCTTTCTATGATGTATTCAACATGAGAAGCAATTCTAATTGAAACAAAACGAACTCGAATCTATGATTTTCAATAATTCTTGAAAGGCGGCATGATGCCGAAATAATATATATATATATATATATATATATATAGCTCCTTGTAAGTATGCCTGTGTGTGCACACATGATAAAAATAGATGCAAGAAGAGACCGTATTTGGGTTCGAAAGTGGAACCTGTCGGATTACTCCTAGGAAACATTCTTAACATATGAGCTCAGATTTAGACCAAACTGTTGGTATCATTTCGTCAGCAGTAGCAAGCTGTCGTCAGTCGTATGCGAACAGTTCTTCCCGAATATTCATATTTAGCGAAAGTATTTTGGCGAATATTTCACTAACCCATTGGAAAACTTTGCTCACATCATTGTTTTTCAAAATTCAAAAATTCAGTATTTATAAAATTATTTAAAGCCTTTACACTTGTATTCTCATCTTAACTCCAAAGCTGGACTGTTACTACCGTCTGTCATGAGGAAATTCACCTTCGAACGATCTGGTTACTTCTTTAAGTTAATTTCAGTTACTTTTTCTTTTTGTAAAAAAAACAATAGTGTAATCCTTCATTTCGTCAAGGCAGAAATCCTAACTATTCTCAAAATCGACTACGGATGCCGAAATGGGTGAAAACATTTTTACAGCGGGTGATTTTCACAACAATAAGACTATAAAGAATTTATTAACTTCTGTTTTCCATTCAATAAATTCCACTCACTTGCTTTCCGATATTAAAAACAACACAAAGAAGTTATGAGCCATTTTTAGCATCAAGTGGGTGGATACAACAATACAATTTACAATTTAAACAACTAGAACGATCCAGTCGAGTCACTTTATTATTACCCTCTCTGCATTCACTAGTATATTTTAACAATGTCCGTGAGTGCAACCTTCACAAAAAAAAAAGATTGTCAAGTATCATTTAAAGAAATCTTTTTATAAATGTTATATAATCTGAATAAAAAACCCAAACTTCTGATTTCGACCCTTTTAATGACAGTCACAGAAAAAGCAGACGTTTTAGAGGGTACAACGTGGACCTTCGGGCAGGTCTGCCGAGGAATCCGGGCAAACCTGACCAAAGGTCTGCAACACCCATGCCAAGATTCGATCGTACAACCTACCATTCAATAAACAATACATTTTTTGCTCGCCCACATGGTCGTATCGTTTGAGTAGACAAAAATTAAAAGAACATGTTTAATTTCTGTGTTGTCGAATGTGCATTTATTTCTTTTCTGAGATTCCTTTCACATATAGACAGCAAAGATTTATATAAAGGTACTGGAGGGAAAGTCAGGCATTGACAGGGAAAACCTCGAATCTAGTACTATTAGGAAATAATGCCTGATGCAGGAGTATGCTTGGACCGGCCTGGGTTGTGCAAAAACTTTTTTATTCTACAAGCAATCTCAGGCATTCATACTAATATATATATATATATATATATATATATATATATATATATATATATATATATATATATATATATATATATGTGTGTGTGTGTGTGTGTGTGTGTGTGTGTGTGTGTATTCCCTATTGGTCACAGGTTTATTCACGTTGTCTAAACTGAGTGTTATATTAACTGTACAACGACAGGAAATCATTTCAAATTAGTTTCTATGTAATATAACGCAATTTATAACTCATTCCGTCGGACCAAATATGTCCATTTCTTAAATTCACACAGACACACACTCACGTATATATATATATATATATATATATATATATATATATATATATATATATATATATATATATATATATATACGTATATATATATTATATTATATATATATATATATAATCTAGGAAGCAGAATTATCGTTCTGTATTATTTGTTGGGTGCTGTTGTCTTAACGGTTTTCTACAGTGTATATTATCTGAATTTGCCACAAGGATCGTAGCTAGGGGTACCCCCCATTCCTATACAGAACCCATGCATACCACCAAGATTTACATTTTTGCAGTAGTGTACTTCAAACATAACGAATTCATGCAATTCATATTTTGTACAAATTCATACATATTTATATATCTATAAGTATAACTTTCCACGTTAGATCGTTTCACAATGAATAAAAACATTTAATAACATCTTTTTTCGTAAAAATAACTTCACATTCGTTATAGAGCGTGAAGTAAACCTGTAAAAACACATGAATATTTTGCATTTGATCACAAGAATAGTATCGCTGTTGAAACAAAATGAAGTGCATATCTGATCTCATGTACCATAAGTGTAGTATTCATCGTAGCTGCTGTAACAAAACACAAAAATAAACTGATTGTATCATCTATGGATCTACATAAGAATCTAGTTTCTAGTTCGGCATACGACTCATGAGTAGGCCTATCTTTAAAACTTTATTTTCTTTTAAGCTTTTCGAGCTTATTTACGAATACATCGAAAACAAGAGATCTAGCAACGTCATGGTCAATAGAGATGATTCTCACAGCGGCTGGCCTGCCGTCTAAAATTGTTGACAGTAGACTATTTTTTCGTTATTTGCTTTCTACTAAAGCGTTACTTTGCACTTGTCACAGTAACTAAAGTTGTTTGCAAAACCCCCATCATGATTTCAGTGTTTTGGTACATCTCTTTTTACAGAAAAATCAGTTAGGTCCTTTGTCTGTTGGGACTCCTCATTCATCGTTCCCCCGTAGGGGTGTATTGAAAGTGGTTGCTACAGCTCCCTCTGCAACTTATCTGCATTTGTTTGTTTCTCCTGTGAGACTTTAAACATTTTGCAGTTGCCAAGAAAAGAAATTTCCAATGCCTTTCCCCAACAGCACTCATTGTGTGTTGAACCATGTGATATTTGATAGAGAAACATCTATACGACCATCATTTTCTCTCTTTCCCTTTGCACCCGTTTAGTTATAAAACATTTCTTTCTTCATCGTACGGACATTTCCGTGTTTTTTTCACTTATCTTATCTTCATCATTAATCTAACAACAATCCTCTTTGTTGGATCGAGCTGCGCTCAGAAAGTCATTCCACAGCTTCTTAATTCAATTTATAAACAACCGAATTAACACCAACCATCGGAACCATGATTCTAAAAATAAGATTAAAAAAACCATAGAGGATTGAGTACGTGATTTGACCTTTGGCGAATGGAACTTGTCATTCCTTCTTGACCCATATTGATAATTTGTCTCCCCCCCCCCCACGTGAACCAAATATCAGTCAACGATAAATAATCTTCGAAGATCAGAGAGATGCAACGCTGGTGATGTCGAACGTTCTACTTCTAAAATATATTTTTTTATACGGCTGTGATGCCCTGTGGAGATATTTCTGTTGTCCGCTGTAGATTCCCTCCCATTTTCCCTTGAGAATTGACCCAAACACGACCAAAATGATCTCGTAATTTTTATGTTGACGAATCCATTTGATTCAAACTCGTTCAGTGATCAGATATGGATAGAATAACATATAGTCAGTCAACGATGGAAGCAGATCAGATGTTACAAAGGGAAGACAAAGTTTGTGCCAGAATAGTACGTGCTATTTCACTAAAAAACATTGGTTGTCTTGTTATCAAACCCCGTCTATTGAATTTTGACTTTATTTATAACGTATGTAACGAAAATGACGGATGACAATGAACAGACCAAAAATAAGTGTCATCATGCACGAATAATAGCGACAGCATGTACACAAAAACTGATGACGAATTCACTCCCACTCTTAAACATTAAGTCAATTTGATTTGCTAAAGTTTGCAAATCTCAAGTTGAAGAACTACTAATAAAGAAGTTGAAATCGGACACGTTGTTCTTGAGTAACATCGTAATGAAAATGAATCTTGTTTTATTTATCTTTTAGATTTTAATGAAAAAAAAAAGACTTTGACCTTAGCACAGCTAAACGTTTTCTTTCCTTCATTCACCCACTGTCCAACACCAAATATATAGGGATTGGATGATCATTCACTGAATGTAAAATATCGGACACCTTCTAATTTAATCATTGTTTTCCGCTCACACCGTCATCAAGGATGCCGTAGGGCCAGGTACCCACGGGCAATTGTTAGTATAACTAGCTTTTGGCACCCCAGGTCTGTCAAAGTCTCGTTTTGTTTACATTTAGTATTCCCCAATAGACAACGATTCAAGTATTGACCAGCCCCGGCGTTGCTTAACTTCATTGATCTTATGAATGTATTCAACGTGATTTAGCCATGATTCCATATCTTTGTACAGAGGCTCCACTTTACTACTGCTTAGCAGAGAGGCATTAAGCACTATTTTAAAAGACTTTTCTATAGACTCGGTGATGGATGAACCAAGGGTAGACTCTCCACCACTGAGCCACGATTTCAATTTCAAAAGTTAACATCAAGTTGATTTATCGCAGTCCAAGTAATATTTCTCGAAATTCCATTGAAAGTATTCCCACAAAGAAAGAGACTTTCAACTTATATCAGGTCCAATGTAATCAACTCAACGGAATTGTCTGCTCTGCATTGTGTAATGGTTAACACGTCTGCGTGTTCGATTCCTGACACGAGCAGAGAACTTGGGAAACTCTTTGTTGGACTAATTACCCTGTGCACTCATCAATTAAGTGAATACACTATTGGCTGTATGATTAGAGTAGAAGGTATGTGTAGGGCGTCTAATCAATTAGTCCACTCCCGTAATGACTATAGTATTACATGCTGAACAAAAAGATCAAACTTTCAGGTATGGTCCTTAAGGTGATTGTATTAAATATTCCAAAGCAAAATCATGATTGTTGTGGCGGCTTTTTGGGGAAATAACCGCCATAAGAATCGTAGAACCCCCTATTTGTCTTCGAGGCCTTCCAAATCAGCTCATTTTCAACCTTACATCAACGAAGTGACAATGTAAGAGTGTATTTTATAGTTACTGACTCCTTCAATTCATGATAGTCACTCGTCTCCTTTCAATTCCCAATAATCCTTTTTTTATAGAAATAAAAGAGGACATTATTTTTATATAGTAGATGAAGAATTCATTTACACGACACAAAAAAACATTGTTCCATCTTCATTACAATTTTTTTTACAGACAAAAGAAATTTAATGAAATATCTTACCAACCGTCGCGTCTGGCTCGCTTTGGCTATGAAAGTATTAATGTTATTACCGGCCCATATATAATAAAGCCGTGCTGAAAACAAGATCAAAACGTTGCTGCAATTACCAGTAGTTAAATTATGCCTTTAAACCAACTCCTTCAGACGAAAAATATTGAATATTTGTCACACACTTTTCTTCCCGGAAGTGACAGTAAGATCATTGTAAGATCAACGTATTGTGAACACTTTAGACATCGAATGTTTGAAGAGAAAAACAAATAAGCAAATGGAGGCATTGTCCGATAGATAGAGCTCAAATCTCCAAGTGCATAATTCTGTGAAAAGAAGTCTGGTTTGGGGGCACGAGAAGCGAATGCAAAATTTTTCACGGGAATACTCGGTAAGATTAGAACTCATTCCATTTTCTGCTATTGTTACCCACGCAGGCACCCTATTCCTTCTGTCTTTCTTCCAGTCCCAATTAAGGTTGTGGTAACAAAGGTAGACCCCAAAATGAGATTAATAGTATGAATAACACTTGGAATGATAATGACCCATCTCAAAATTATAGACATTATCTTCTTTTGCCATCTACTTCCACAACCGATCTCAGTAAAATATAACCATATTGTTTTCTGATATCATCATTTGTTCGGATAACTGGATTCCCATTTGGTTTATGTATTCTACAGCTTTCTCCTGGTTTATAAACCGTAAGGAAAGAAAGACGTCTTCCTTTGTCTATAAACAATGTCGATAATATACCGACTGGATCGGTTCATTCCACGACGTTAGATACACACAAGATACCATCCACTACCAGCCTAGTAACCCGGTTGGTTTTCTCTAACACAAGAACAAAAATGAAGTTTGCCCAAATGTGGCTATAAGTTATCTGCAAAAGGTGTTATATTTGTTGCGTGGATGTATGCGTCAGAGAATTGTAGTCCGTCGTCCATTCTTACAACAAAATGCAGGAATTGATATATAATCAAATTTTGCACTTTTGTTTATTGGAGATCATCAGTTTTTCTCTCATGCACTTTGCATTTGATCAGGAAGCTCTGGAAATTTTCCCGTGGAAAACTTTTTAGTCATCCACATACCATCGAAATGGTCGTAATCAGTGTTTTCCTTTCAAAGAGTTTGAGACTGATCATTAGTTTGAAAGATAATATATGAATCGAACTCATTTCAAGTACGCCATTAAGTCACTCCATAATCTGAAAGCATTCTCTGCCTAAGGTTTATTATCTTCCTGTAAATTTTGCCCCTTTTCTTCTCACAAAGGAAATTGAAAAGTTTTTCCCTTTGATGAAGGATGCTTCTGACATTAAAGAGCACAGCTAAGTGGATTTCGTTCCAGATCGGAAAATAATTAAATAATTTCTGCTGATTGTTCTACATTGATGTTTGTTGGAAACCAGAGAAACGGCTTGTCTATGTGCGGGCGATATTTGCCACTCTTTTAACAAAAGGGGAATCGCTGTCAAAATCAGTTAAGAGAAAAAAGCAAATGAATAAACGAACAGAATCGAGTCTCCATGTTTTCGAGATTTCCAAATGCCATATCTCATAAATCTTGAAGAATCGACACCAAAGTAAACATTGCCAGGTAGCATCGAAAACATTGAGATGTGCAGTATTTTAAACGTAAGAGGTCTTTGAATATCTCATTTAAGATTACATTTTCAGGTATTGCAATCACGTTTAGAAGTCTTTATGGATTGTGACTCACTCAGAATAGAAATGGTTTTCTGCTTAAACCTTTCCTATTTTCCCTCCAAATTCACTGAAGAGCAAAAGAAAACCCTTCTTTTCAAAATGGCCTTCATTTATCTTTTTGTCTCCATAAATGTCTCACACTTCTCACATTAAGGTCAGAATGAGATTATTCTAATGTTAATACAGAGCTATTCAGCAAAGAAGCTTGTAATTCAATGTAAATTCAATGGGCCTTGTTACCTTGAGTAATTCGAAGAGCTTTCAAACCAAATATTCCCCCTGAAAAGCATTTGATGATTCAGATCCAAATTTTGCCAATTCTGACCTAAAATGTCTTCTCAAAAAGCATCACTGTGTAAATTTTTCTTTGTATTTTAGGAGTAAAGATGTTTCTATTGGTTACTAATTGGGATTAGCTTTACGGAAAGAATACAGCTGTTATATTTATAGTGATTAGTACTTTAGTTCTGCGTAAAAGTTTTGATATCCACCTAAACTTTTTCAAATTGATAAGTAGAAGAATACATGAAAATTATTTTCTGTTCTTATTTGTGTAACCTTGATTATTCTTTAGTTTCCATTCTATCGCTATCAACATCAACTGGTTTACCCGATCGTTGATAATCGTTTAGAGAGGAATCTACCTCACGAAACCTTGCCAATCGCTTTTGTCTCGTTAGATCACTCAGACTACTTTCTCTATAAACTGCACAAATCTTTTTTTTTCTTTCTGAGTCTCATTTCAACCCTTCTTTAAATAAAAAAAAGCATAATCTGCCGAGAGTGTCGCGTATTTTATTTCATCTTCAATGTTCGAATCAATGAGCAAAAATTCGCCAATTATTTTCTGAAGAATCCTCACTGCTTTGACAGATGTCAAGATACAATCAAAATCGACCTTTTTAAAGAAGTTTGTAAAATTTGAGCACTCACAATACAACCAAACTACAAACATGGAACTGAACTTTGGGGCAGTCCAGTTGTTGCTTGAAGTTTCTGCACATATTGAGAAATGACACTGAACTACGCTTTCATATTTATAAGATAACAATAATCATCAAATGAAATGAATATATTCTTAATAACTGTCATTGTAATTTTTGTTTATCTCATACACATGAAAGGACAATTGAATCTCAAAGAAAGGCAAAGAACGAAAAACTCTTTTTTTATATGACTGCCAAACATGTTTACTGGCATAAAGAGCCTTGTTACGTTTCGAACATGCTATGTAAAAGACAGGTTTGGTTATTCATTCCATAGAAGCCTTCACATGACTAACGTCTTATGGTAAATTCTTGGAAAAAGGGGTGATCAATGAATGAATCAATTCTTGCCTTTCGTGAGATCACTAAAAAAAGTCTGAATTTTCAAAAAACAAAAAAAATGTGAGAATGCTGTCGGACACAAAGTAAGGGGCCAATTTAGCACAAACTAAAATTTTTAATTGATCCCCGCACTTCTTCCTGTGGTGGTGGTGGGGGGGATTATCAGAGAAAAATCCTAGGCATGATAAGGAGTAAATGGTTAAACCTTCAACCATCTTGCTCCATTGGTGGGTCCTATACGTGTTACAAACATACATACATGCATAACCAGTCAGCCAGTCAGCCAGACAGAATCACTTGAAGACTGAAGAAACCTATGGTGACTATTTTCCTTGCCTGTTTCTATCACCATGATCATCATCGCCAAATTCTTGCTTCGCCCAAAGGGGTTGCTATCATAAGAGTGTGGGTCCTTTGTCATTCACCTCTGGTGCCTTTGAGGGGAAAATTGACTGACATCTTTGGAAAATGAATTCTAGGGTATATCAGAAGTGACCGAGCTTCTGCAAAGACTTACAGAGCAGGTAGACGTTATCATTTTATCTGGTCTCAAGAATCTGAAAAATAAAACATCTGTCCATTTAAATCATAAGTTTTCAACTAAGTGAAAGGTGAAATTCTCTGTTCCGTCAATAACAACACGACAGACCCGGTATTTGTTCACAATGAATTATCAGTTGACTCAATAACTCTGATGTCTAGCTGGTTTGTAAGAGCGCCAATGCAGCTGCTTCGATTGAAGACTTGCAGACTTCTCAGACATTAATTGAATAGAAAACAGAAATTATTTATGTGTTCAGACCACTTTTAACAAAGAGATACGACCGGGATACTAACAAAATCAACCCAGGTACATCAATAATTTCATAGCCTGATGATGAAAGAAAGATTTATTTTACACAACATTTGATTTTATCATATTTTTTGTCAATGCACTCGATCCAATTCTTCTCCATTGACTACATAAATCGAAGATTACAACGAAAATTCTGATAAACATCAGGTAATAACTGTCCATTGCTATGAACTAGATGATCGACCATTGTATTTATTAAAAAATTATTTTTAAACATTTTCTGCTAATGCAATTAATCCTAATCTTTTCTAATAATCACATAAATCGAACATCACAATGGAAATCTCAGATGAAAAATTGGGTTATAACTGCCCCTTGCTATGGACTTATTGATCCACCACCGTATGCATTAAGCCATTATTTCCCAAAAATTATTTGTATTCATTGTTTGAACATATTGATATCGGGGCTAAATCTTCATTATAAAATCTGTATCAATATTGAAACCCTGTTTACCGATTATCACTTCAAAACATGAAAACATAATCGATTAATAAGGTTAATTCCTTTATAAGCCATGCAATCCCAAAGTTCTCATTTTTCGATCAGCTAAACTCATCACAAACGTTTTAGCTAAAAAAACATCCAATCAAGTTTCATAGAAATTTCAATTTCTCTCGAGACTCGATTATTTTAGTCGATTGCAAGATTGTCCAATCAAAAGTTAGAGAACGTACCAGACAATTCTCATATTATCGGTTAGTTATTTTCGTTTTGATTAGACAATCTTCTAATATTTGGGCAGAATGTTTGAATTTTGGGTACGATTCATATACCTCGGAGAGCAACTATTACCTATTTACCTTCCTGACAGAAAATATTTTACAAACAAATTTCGATGAGAACAACCAAATAAGGTTTTGGCATTTATAAATTTCAATATAACAAGGCCTTTACCTTTTTCTGCGAGACCAACACCATGATTATAATGACATCAACTCTGTGATCCCTTCGGTCAGACTCTATGTTCCATTTTCACTCTTAGCACATACTTTATTGTTTTTTGGGGGTTTTTTTTCAATAAAACAGACGTTTTTCGGGAATATTGAAATCTCCGTAATCCAATCAGTAACAAAATCTCCACTTAGAAATCATGGCACATACGAAACCATTTTAGTTTGTTTGTTTGGTGAGATATTGATCTGATTAGACAATTCGTCTATAGTAAGACTGCACACGGTCTATAAAATCTATTTTGACCTTTTAAGAGAACAGCTTTCTTGTTTGGAGAGTAACAAGTTTGTTAGGAGAGCGAACTATTTTATTAGACGTCTGTTCTCTAGTTAGACTGCTTTGCGAACCTTTCCAAGGAACTCTTTATATCTAATTGAATAATTGGAATAGAAAACTAGAGAACCAAACAGCATGTTTAGATCCGATCATGATGAATTAATTGAAGGATGTTAACTTGGTTGTATCGCAATATTCATGATAATTCTACTTCGATAAAAAAAAATTCTACGTGAAATAAATCTTTATTTTTTAATAAAACAGACTTTTGGACCTCATTACAAGAGCTTCTCAACAATTGTATCCTTTAAACTTCATCGTAGTTATTTACTAATTTTACATTTGTCTAGAACATCGTAACCGTTATGAGCCAGCCAATAAAGATTGATCTCATTTAAGAAGTGAACTGGTCCACAGAGCAAATTTGCTGACAACTGCGTTACAGTGGATGCAAGGTATCCAAATATTTCTGAAGTTTAATTTTATCTTGTCAGAAGTATAGGTTATCTGGTGTAGGTTACATAGTTATTATCAACCCCACTTTAGTAGTAATGATTTGCAGACAAGACACTCCTATAACTCCGATTTGTTTATCACCAACATTGTATTGATTTTCAACCCGATCAAAGGAAGAAAAACTGTTGGAGAATCTGCTGCTGATTGCAACCACAGAACTTGATCTTTCAGGTTATTAAGAGAGAATCCAACTCCAAAAAATGTATGACTTTGTGAGAATTATGACGGATTAAAGTCCCAAAATTCAAAGATTATCTATTAAAACAATTAAAATATGAAAGGACTAAATCCGAAAATTAACTATTCCTGTCTATTATAGCACTTTTGAAAATTATTTTGCAAACGAGCCATGGAAAATTGACTGATATTAGAATGTCCTCTATCCAAAAGAAAGCCAATCTGACTTAATTATTCAAGCTCCCGTGATGTTAGTATCGAGCAGTCAAACTCATTTTAACTCTATAAGTTCTAGTTGAGCGTTTGCCATACATAGGTTCACGCCCTGTGGTATGCGAGTGTGAATCACGTCCAGATCTAATTTTTTTTAAATTTCCGATTTTACTAACAATCTGAGTAGTTACAATGAAAAAGCTTTATTGTGCTAGGGCCAAACTCCCTCCCTCCATTAAAATCTAAAATAGGTAAACATTTCTCCATACGATGCTATCCCGAAACTACATGTCCGATTTCAACTTCTTTACCAGTAGTTCCTGCGAAAGGGATCCGCAAACTTCTGCAAAAAAAGCGACCTGCGTTCTGAGAGCGAATTTGTTATCAATTTTTGCGTACGTCACTCTTATTCTTGCATTACGTTATTGGTTTTTGCTGTTGCCATTGTCATTGATGGGATAAACGAAAATAAAGTTAAAACTATGATGAAAGAGATACTAATCAAAATTATGGTATTGACGTATTTGTTCAATGTCTGTGAAATCTGAAGAGCTAATATTCATAATAATTCTACTTCGATAAAAAAAAATTCTACGTGAAATGAATTTTTAAAAAAGCAAGTATGGAGATACAATGTTCTCCACAATAAGAGATTTGTCTAAGAGTCGGCCTTTAGTAAAGAAGGGAGGATGGTCATATATTTTGATATTACGTAGTAATTTTGAACACGTGGTTACTGCTTCAAGGAAACACTACTGAATCTGGATTTCAAAAGAAATAAATTGATTTATTCATTCAAACAAGAGGAATGCATAGAACGTTTGTATTTGAGATTTATTTTATATTGGCGCTGATTATGCGTGTTGATTTGAACCAATGGATGCACTTACAAGTTGATACGGGAGGGTTCGGTGGCTGAATCAGAGCAGGTTCTGGCTCGCCAGGGAAACGGTAAAACATGGTAAGAAGTTGGACATTTTTTTATGCCTAGTAAGAATTTTACGATAGGAAATCAGTACACTTGTCAGAAATATGAAAACAAACATTACTTTCCCATTTATTAATGTGAAAAAAATTTAATATGTAATGTCTGCTTAAAATTTGGCTAAACGTCACTCTTTTTTTTTTTAGGATGAAAAGAACCAAGTTTTGACGACAGCTGTGTGGATTTATGAGGTGAGTAGAACGTTTGATTATACCCCCATCTCTCTCTCTCTGTCTTTTTCTCACTTGCAAAATCATTAATCGTATATCTTTGGCTTTTTTGTGAACCTTTAAACACTGCAGTCATTCCATTTTCAAATGACGAAAAAAATTTTGTTTGCCTTTGTTTTGTTTTGTTTGTTTTTTTTCAATTTTTTCATTTTTTTCCAAATATGTTTTGTTAAAATCTGAAGATGTGTTACAGCTTGTTCCTTTTATTAGTACTCGGTTTGGAGAATTTGATATCGAAAATCAATTTTTGATTGTCATTCTTATCAACGAAATTCTTCAAATGCCATAATTTTCAGAATAAAAAGGAATCCTGCAATTAATGTTAAAACCATAGACCATAAGACCATTGAAAATTCGATGGTTATTCTTAAGTTAAGTGAGGACGGACAGCCATTTTGTGTACAATAGTAGGATGCAAATTTTCCATAGACGCCAATGGTCAGTGTTCTAGCCCAGGATTTCCAACAATGATTTTCTAGGTAGATAGACAAGCCGCACCTATTTAGGAGATTAGCGCAACATAATCATCCGACCTCAATTTGACCTTGTGTCGTACAGAGATAAGCTTAGTGAATATCAAAACGTATATTGACAAGTTGTAACACTGTTTTAATGTTTTCTATATAGAACAACCGTGGCCACCAAAGGTGGCGAAAGGGTTCTATCCCTCTTTATATGTGCGTGCGTATGCATGTTTTTTTTTAAGATTTGAAAATTGGCATCGGTACTCCACTTCTAAGGATGAACTTTTTGATTTGGGGAAAAAAAGCCTTGTTTACTTTTAGGGACTTTTTTGAAAGCTTTATTGAAAATATCTAGATTCTCGAAAAACTAAGTGTTTTAGTCGTCATTTATAGAACTTTTGATCAATGCGTTCTCTGGCCTTGCTACTACCTGATGAAATCTTGAACAACCGTAGCCACCAAAGGGTTTCACAATAACATCTTTGTTCTCAACAATATTGTTGTTTTGTTTGTTTGTTTGTTTTTATGTTTTTACACTATTTTAGATGTTCCCCAGCGGGAAACGCCAGTGATGTCATAAATAGAATTTATTTTGATCATATTATATTGACTGTGATTGACTTTGAGTTTGTCTCTTCTCTGGATACAGAGTGATTAAATTATAGAATCTGGTGACATTCCCTTCTGCTTGCAGTGTCTTATTCTGAGTGAATTTCCGATGAATCAGTTGATTAATCTAACAACTCCTTACTATCTGAATCCACAATTATTACTGGTCGCTTTATCGGGGACGTATGAACTTACTACAGTTACTCCTTGTATCATGTATTTAGCCCTAGCTGTCGTACTCAATGATCAAATCCCGGGTAAACATATACCTTGTTATAACGAGTACAAAAACTCGGGTCAGAGTACCTGCCCGTAAGACAATGGTAGAAATTCTTTTCTTATTTACAAAATGGCAGACAGTTTTCAGGAAATGATGAGATAATCAAATTTGGCGCTTCCGTATCCACCACTATTGTAGGAAGGTTGTGGAAATATATGTGGGGTGGTTATTCTCTGAACAAAACTTTATGAACACGAAGAAGAGGGTAGGACATTGGAAGACATTGCATTGTATTCCTAGATCTATCCAACATACAGTTTTTTATTAATAATTCTGGGGAGGGGTTTTGTCGAACTCCAGTTCAAGTTGGAGACTGGAGTTGACTTTGGTTTCTACCGTAAGGACAACTACAGCAACAATCCCCACCCATTTGTTAGGGGGGGTGAACTCTCAATCATTTGTCTGTCCCGTGATGTGATACCCAACTGATATATACACTTGATATTTCCCCAACGTCATTAGAAATCAAGACTAATTGATCGGTAGGTGGTCCTCTTAGCGACTGTGCCAAGTTGATAAGTTTCACATATCTATGAGAATTTGTGTTACAAATACAAAAGGGTTAATTTCATGCTAATAAAAACTACATTCATAAAATTATCATTCCTCCATCTTGATTTAAAATCACAGCCGAATGATCTGTAGGCAGCTCTCTTGCCGACTCAACCAAACTGAAAAATGTAAGTCTACAAAAATTCGTATTACTAATATGCAAGAGCTTATTCCATTCTATTAAATAAATACGTTTATTCTAGAAATGTATATGTTTTTTATTATTTGATATTTGTTATATATACAATACATAGTTTCAATAATCATCTCCATTCTCAGTAGGAGTAGGAGTTCAGTTTGACCCTGAAGCAAGCAGGTATGTTTAATTCATACAACCCAATGTCAGTATATTCTTTCATAATCGGTGAGTGAATGTATTGGTGGATTGCTTTTGCTAAATAAAATCGCCCATTATTCGCCCAGCAGACACATCAGTTTCCCTTTAGGACATTATAAGTGTTAAGTTAGAATATTTGATATTCATAAATGTTATATTATCGTTGTTAAGTTCAGTAATTCTTTCAGTATGACATCGTCTATCCCTAGAGAACGAAGAGTAGCGAATCGTGACAGCCATTACTCTGGCATCAATTCCATTGGGGAAACTCCATTTTGATATTTAAGAAAATAATATTTACCGTTGTTTCTTGGTCGATTCATTCTGAAACAATCAGTACATCACTTTTATTTTATTCCCACTTCTTGTTTTGTTTGTGCACAGATTTTATCGTCATAAAAAGAAGTGAAAATCGAAGGAAAACGATAAGGGATGAACTGATATAGATATGTTAAAAACAAAACTGATTGATCGATTATAAGACTCAATAAATACGTAACGAAGGCGAGTCTTTTTACAATGCATACATTCTCCATACATAAGACCACTGGAGAAAGAGAGATAGAGATAACTCTGAATGGTAGAAAAGCTTCGTCCAGTGCACTGAGTGAAAATAGAAAAGATTTCTTCTTTCAACATTAATTTAATTGGACAAAATATTTATTTTTGCAACTATCTTCTACCATTTTTCAAGTTACTTCATAATTTGATCATCCCTGAACTTTTCACCGTCTGAGTAAAGATCTGCTCCAAGTGCATTTGGCAGTCTTCCGGCGAGTTTTTATCATTATCATAATCCTGTAAAGACTGGAAAATGTGTATTTTAAGGACACAATATCTGCTGAAAATAGCAGATTAGTGAAAGGTTCATATTGAAGCAATAGCAAAATTGTCTGGTCACCAAAGAAAAAGGCAGCCGAAAATCACTTCAATTGATAATCATGCTCTTTCTATTAAGTAAGTGTGGAGGCTTTTCATCGATGGCTTCTGAGGTCTTCGAATCAATGGTTTCATTCTCCAGAAGAAGCTCATAGTTGCAGGACCCTTTCTCACCATATACGCATATCCACCTACTTTGGACGAAAACTGACCATTGTTACAATTAGTTATATCCACTTTTCGTCGCCAGCCAGAAACGGAGACATTGTTGTTACATTCAAAAAATCAAAAAACCCGTTATCATCAACTTTATGAATCACTTCTTGTGATGATGACAAGAGAAAGGTCCTTACAGTCTCTATCTTTATCAATACATTTATGTTCTGTTGTGTATCTCCAGTATTACGGCTAATTAGTCGTTCCTGTTATTCGCTGAAAGAATAAGACGTGAGAATGCTCGTTGTGACATGACTTCCAGACAAATATCATTTTAATTGCGTCAACAAAATGAAAACTGCAGAAAATATTTCGATAAACGACCCTGTACTGCCTCTTTCCAAAGTATCTTTCATAGTTTATTTTTCTCTTCGTTTACCTGCTTTTCCATTTCATCTGAAGACACAATTCTATCAACTACAAATGAATAATTGTTATTTTTCTTCATTGAAATACAAAACTTGACTGACGTTATTCTATGTTGAGGGTAAGTATCCAACTTTGATTCTAAGAGGCAGTACTAGTTCCTAAGCCGTACGGGGGAAATGAAACAACAGAAAATTAAATTGAATTCTTAAATGTAGGTAGGATAAATGATTCATGATACAGATAGAATTAATACCAACCAAACAAACATAGGGAGTGACCATAGCATGGTAGCAGGCAGAAATGAATTTTGCTTTCAAACGGGAAGGAACAAAATTATTCTCAAGAAGAAAATATGTCCACGTAATTTAGAAAAGATTATCAATCCCTGGTTAGCGGTATAGAACATACTTAAGGCCTTGTGGAATAATGAAAATAGTAGAGAGAGGAGGATTAGAAATCTGATAAAGATAATTTTGAAAAACAAAAATGATAGTAGGTGAGACAAAGGCAAGCAGTAACACGAGTAGATACTTCCAATTCATATTCATAACTGATGGCAATGAAGGCATGATCACCAGAAGATGTGTATTGGGCATGGTCATGACTGATTCAAAACCACATTTGTAGGACACACTCAAGTATCTAGCTCCCATTTACAAACTAAGAAACAACAGAAGGATGTGTTGTTTTATCCCAGTCAAGGTTGAAGGAAACACCCCTTTTCTGGGGTTGCTAATGCAGTTTCTGTCGCAATTGTTGTTGTTTCTACTCAGTCAAGTAGTTATAAGTGTTTTGTCTCTTGCTCTCCTACACCATGTTTCCTCTGTCATCCAACGTGGTATACCAACTTTTCAAAATACCTGACGAGTGAACAGTACCCTAAGAGAAGCGAATCCATGCATTTCACAGATGCAATAACGCGGAGTAAATACAAAAGGGCTTTAGTTCTCTTTCACTGATTCCCTTTTCTGAGCCAATAACCATTTCGCCATTCAACACTTTCATGTATAACTTGACTATTTAGCTATAAATTTATTACCAAATCAATATGCCCAAACTGCTACCATCAACGGCAATTCTCCAATAATTCACGTTTACAGATTCCATTATGGGCTTATAATGGCATCGGCTCAATATTCAAACCCATAAGCCTCGGTGTTTGTTCCCGATTCTAACGTTTGGATAAGGACTTCAACAAAAGTATCTCATCATCGTTGATATACAATCGGC
Organism: Thysanoteuthis rhombus; assembly: GCA_963457665.1. NCBI lineage: Eukaryota > Metazoa > Mollusca > Cephalopoda > Oegopsida > Thysanoteuthidae > Thysanoteuthis > Thysanoteuthis major. The sequence goes on along the minus strand of OY735199.1, from coordinate 4,476,459 downwards.
TTTCCCGGGACGTGTGAATAAAAGATTCGGGTATGGTTCGAATCAGCACAATTTTCATCGAATACAGATAAGAGTAAATTTGTTATTTATTTATTGAGTTCATAACAGTGTTATCTATAACAGAATTTCCAAAGTAACCTTGCTTGCAAGTACAATATAATCTTCCTATCTCTTTCCTCCGCCTCGCAGTGATTATTTACAAAGCCCTCGCTTATTTAACGATACTTGCTATAAAGTTTCGATGCCATAAATGTCCATAACAATGTAATAAGCACACACTCACATTAGAGTGTAGAAACGCGAGAAATAGATTCACGTTTCTTCTATTTACACAGTCATTTTCTGGTGTTTTGAAATGAGGGATTCCATAGTTCTATACATTGTTCTGACTTTTATATTGATATTTGCTGTTTTTTTAATTTCTTCAGTTGACATATTTTTGTCCTCCCTTATATATACGTCGTATCTGGTCTTTAGAATATGATAAGTATTTTTTTAGATAGTTTTTCTGTATGCTAGATGTTTTCCCAGTGGAAAACGCTAGGTATGTCATGAATAGAATTTATTCCGACCATTTTTATACTTCAATAGAATTTTTTCAACATGATTACAAATTTTAACGCTATGATTGTTCAATTATTGACTGTGATAGCAAGTCAACAGTATATATACATATATATATATATATATATATATATATATATATGTATAGATATATATGAATATATATGTATGTATATATACATGTATATATATATATATATGTGTGTGTGTATAAATTACGTTACGAAATATTGAGATTTTGATAAAATGTTTTTTCAATGTGTAAAGTGATATATATATATATATATATATATATATATAGATAGATAGATAGATAGATAGATAGATAGATAGATAGATAGATAGATATACTATCAACTAGCTATTGTTGCCAATAATTGAATAATCTTAACGTTAAAATTTGTAATCATGTTTAATATATATATATATATATATATATATATAATGTGTACTTTAGAGAGTGAGACAGACTCGGGAGTGAAGTTTTTGGTGGTAAGGTTTATTAATCCTTATATATCTATAGTCCATACATGTTTCGGGATTTCTCCCATCATCAGTGGTGAATGTTGTGTGAGTGTGGATTAAAATGTACCATGTGGAACCAGAGTCCACTGCCAGGGACTATGCATTGTGGGTAAGTTTTGTTGTCAGGGCTACTAGATGCCTCCTGCTGAATGTAAGAATATATATATATATATATATATATATATATATATATATATATATATATATATATATGTGTGTGTGTGTGTGTGTGTGTGTGTGTGTATTACTTTACACATTGAAAAAATATATATCTGTTAATGAAGTTTATGAAATTTTCTTCCATGTTTTACACATACTTCGATATTATGGTATGAAGTGAAACTTTCCTCTTGTTAGAATTTACAGATGTTTACTATGTTTAGGGGATTGAAAAACGAAACAGTTATATTAACATGACACCCCAGCAGTATTGATTGAAGACTATTCCCCCTTGAAGCTATGATTTTAATATATATCTTATGTCTCATTGCATGCAGTTTGTTATCTTATATAGGCTATCATCATAATGTCCTGTAGAAGGATGGTGTTTTATGATAAACACATTTTTTTAAACACAGGGATTTCTCACACAGGTTACCTAAAAAGCATATTTTACGATAATGAATCAATAAGTGTAAAAATCAATATATATATATATATATATATATATATATATATATATATATATATATATATATATTAATTCATATGTGTATGTCTTACAAGTCTAATGTTATATAGTTTATGTCCAATCTAGATGAATACGGAACCATCAATCCATGATTATTTGTGATGTTGTGTGATTCATAAGATGTGAATGTTAGTCACATTCATCCATAGATTATCGTACGAGATAACTGAAAGTCCCTGATACCGTCGTAGATATAAAGGCATATCTTAGAACTAAAGATGCAACGTAACAACAACAGAATTTGCAGAACTTGAAGCACGAAGATGGCTGTCCAAAGAGACTGCCCAAGGTAAAATGAAACCTAATGATAAAGATCTAAAATCGAGAAGAGATTAAGTACCTGACTAAAGTTATCGAGTGAACGAAATAAAAACCAAAATAAAAATGAAATAAATAGTTTTCTCAGGGGATTGACTTCAGGTTGACGAAAATAAACTATCCATGATAAGAGAGGTGTGTTACATCCTGGCAACACCTGCAAGTCTCGGACTTTGAAATCTAAAGACACCACATCAATACCGTATGACTGAGAGTGTAAAACATTTGCAACATAAATGTACTTTTTGTTTAAGGCTAATCAAACGCTATTGCTAGTTCGTCAATAAAATAATTCCAATTAGCTCAAATAGAATATTCAAGAAATTTCGAAGACATTTTTCGCTGGGAAGCGTAAACATTTCCTTTCGTTATAAGTATTAGAACCTTTTGGTAGCGCTGGAAAGTGTCGTGTCAGTTAGAGAAAGGTTTAGTTTATCTTTTCAGTTGACAGTACTCCCAATATTCTCGTTTGGTTTCACACTTGAAAAACTAGTTGCATTTTGGATTCTCGATTCCTTTTGAAGTGAATACACGAGATCTGTCCAGAATATGTACAGTTATTTCGAACATCTTGAGAACTGGTTGTGGTATCTTGATGAAACTTGGTAGCTGATCAGATGTGCACTTACTACGCATGCGTGGACAGGTAATCTCTAATTAAGTGACCCAGTTGGTATTGAGACCCTATTGAGAGAGATTGTTTAATTTGTGACCGTTGTATTCACCGTGACCGAGTGAGCGATTCTAGGGAACATAACAAACGTTGAACTATTGGTCTGCTCTCATCATACACTTGCAAATAATATCTTCAGTGGGGTTTTTAGCTGATCAAAATATGTATAAGATACAATAAAACTTAGCCAAAGTGGAAAATTATCTTTTATATTTCTCGATTATCTTTAGTTTTATTAACTTCAGTTTCAGAGGTTGGTTTTATAAAATAATCAGCTCATCTCTGCATGATGTATGGATACCACTGAGGAGCCAAAACATCAACTATACGTTCATTGCGCTGAGTGGATGATTATATTAATCATTTGATCTAATGGATTATTCCAAAGTGGTCGAGCAATTGAGAAGATTATGGAGAAAAGTTGAAAACTCAAAATTTGAAGGAGAGAATGGGTGTCATTTGATGCATTATAATATTGGTCCCAGAATACGAAATGAAGTCCAAATAGTTAAACCCGTTGATATTTGAGACTTACTTGCATTCATTTCATTCACCCGAACACTCTTCTATGGATTACAACTTTTTCAAAGCGACAGGCCTTTTCTTTACAGATAAGAATTACTCAATCAGGATCAGATTCAATGAATATATCGGTTCTTTGAATATTCTTTTAGAAGGAAATTGACGATCAACTATCAATATGAGATAAATACATCGAGACTGGAAGAAAATATGCTGATTAGATAGAGAATTCTTCGAAATTAATTGAAGATACGAATCACGATCAGGCATTACTTTTTTTTTTAACAAAGATTGAAGTTTGAATTTTTAACAAATCGGTTCATGAATAGCTTATTGATTTCGATGTCAGATAATAAGAGAAAAGGAGATGTTTTGATATCAGGTGCCTACATTGACCTAATGGTTACCAAGATCTTCTGAGAGGCCATTTTCCAGTGAAGCAAGTTCGATCTTCAGTGAGTACTCCCCAGCTGAGCTATTTTGTCAGACTAAGCTGCTTGTAGTTATAATAGAGTGACCTACTTTCAGAATAAAATCATTAAATATTTCCATGGACAGCAGGGGTGTTCGAGTCCAGATAAAAGGCAAGTATTCAAAACCTTGATTTTTAAAGCTCGCTTCTTTGTATTACTGATAGAACAAATTCTCCCTCCCTCCCTCCATCCTTTATACGGCGTACCCAGAGACAGGAAATGTGGATATTTACAATTCTGATAGGTGTGTGCAAAAGAATCCACTGATAATCCAGTTGTCAACTATGTATCCAGTATGCAGTATGCAAAACAGAGCGCCATCAACTTTTGCCCATACATTATACTTTTTAGCTTATGATTATCGTTTTATATACGAAAATAGTATTTACGAGCCTTGCTGTCACTTAACCCCTTCTAGGTGATTACGGTAACTTTAAATGTACATGTTTAGAATGGATTTATCTATATATCAGATTGATACAAATCCTTGCATCTTTTTAACATAAAAAAATGGACAAGTAAAGATTGCCATTTTGGCTCAGTCAGTGAGAGAGCTACCCACTGATCAATTGGTCACGATTTCAAACCACGCTTGGAAAATGTTAATTTTATATATCTTTTAAGCATAACGTGATGACACAGAAAGGGGATATTTTATACTCCTGAATTACGTGAGGGTTGTTCATTTTCTTGTTGTTCTTGTTTTCGTTGTTATGATAGAAAAAAATAAGTCAACTCCAGCCTCCGACGTTGACCGGAGTTTGTCCATATGAAATCACTTGGGATCATTGTTTCACATTTTTTTTTCTTTTTTCGTTTTTTTTTTCTCCAATGTATTGGTTGGTATATTCTTAGTATTCATTTGGTGTGGTGTATATTACATCTGCAACATTTTGGGAATCTTAAACAGATTCTTTTATTTCATTACCGGATATATGGTGTCCATTGTCAAAGTTGATTCCACTCCTATAGGACATCGAAAGAACCAATCACCTCATCGAGAGATTTATTCCGGATATATAAAAGAATTATCGATACGTGCATCGATAAAGTAACATCCCAAATTTAGTTCTCGCGGAGGAAACTTTTTATTGGCTTTTATTGAACCAATTTAATAACTTTCTTATCCTAACTTTTGCTATTACTTTACATTCCCTTGGACAAGAAAATCATCAATTCTTAATAAAAGACACCATAATCTAATAAATAGCTTTTTATGAGAGACTTCCAAAGTCCGAAATCTCACGATCTAAAAGGAAACCATTCTCTTCAATTTTATTTTCTTTTGCAGGAATGGATAGATGAAAATTTGAAATGGGATGCGGAAAAATTCAAAGGCCTAAATATGATAATGGTACCTTCGGATTTACTTTGGGTTCCCGATATATTTATATTCAATACGTAAGTAAAATAATTCTTTTGTTTATTTTTGTCTTCAATCCTTTCCAGGTTTGACTTTTATTCTCATATTTATTTTTTTTCTTCGGTTGGAAGGATCTTGCAACTGCACAGTTTACAAATGGTGGATGGATATAAATCTTAAAACACTAACCGTGTGTCTAACATGTATAATTTTTGGCAGTTTTTTAAGAATACTCTATCAACGATTTTGCATATGTTACTTTATTTCAACAAAAAATGAATCTTCCCTGGAAAAACATAATAAGTTTTCTTTCTTCCCGTCGATTTTTGGCTGTATCTTATGTTCTCTTGCACGAAAATCGCTTTTGCAGTTTACAAATGGCGTTTTGTTCCTTAACAAGTATCATTTCCCGATTACTTATGTCCTCAAAGTATAGAAAGTGTTAATGTTTCTCTTCAAACTTTGCTTTAGTGACTTGTAAATGATATTTTGGAATCTACTTTTTATAAATGAGATAAAAAGCGAATTCCCACCTTTTTATTCATTCAAAATAAAACAAACAATTACTTATGAATATCACTCTCCTGGACATGAAATCAAAGTTTGACAGAAGTAATAGTCATTTTGTAGACATTCCACACGTAAGCAATCTGAAAATAACCCAGCAACAAAAATTGCGCTGCATGGAGTAATTTATTGTTTATCTGCTTTGCAAAACGCTTACAGACTATGATTATTTTTTTCAACAGTTCAAAATTGAACGTTTGGGTCTTTGAGGAAAAGGCTGAATAATCAGGGTTCTGACACAAATCTTCCTTTGCCAAAAGGAGGCAATGCTTTAGGAAGTATGACACATAGAAACACAAATCCTTCAAGTTCATATCTAAATGATATTTTCAGATCGCGTTATATTAAGCATAAGCCTTAGTTTTCTTTGTATGCCCCGCCTGAAACCAAATATTAACAAGCATTGACAATAGTATCAATCATAATTAGTCGTAAAACCAATGGAAAATCTGTATAACGTGATTCCAAACTAGACCACAAACTCATATAGTTTGATAAAAGGAGAAACCACGTTATGAAAAATTTCAGATGTTGACTTATCCATTTATTAAATGAGATCTCAACGTGAACGCAGAAATATCTTTTTCATAAAATGTCGCAGAATGTCAGGACAAACTCTATCTTTTGATTTCATAACTTTTACATTTCAAAATGCATTGACTGTGAAAAAAAAACTTTTACCTTCGATAAACTCATGATTTTTCAAATGAGCTTCAAACTTCACTAAAGTTTGACAATCGACCTTTTTGAAATTGCATCAACGAAGTTTTCCCGAGATAAAAAAAATCCCATAGCCCAAACATGAAAAATGCAATTCACTTAAAACATGTATTTTTAACGGAAATTTCATCCTTGTCATTGCAAAATATATTTGTCAATGTCAATCTCAAAGGTCAAACATTATGCAATGGAAATTTTCCAATCAGAATTCTGGTAATAACTGCTTCAAGTTACCGATTTATATGTTCACTCTCTTATATATGAAATATATGTTTAAAATCATAAGTTTATATGTCGTCTTATAATACATCAAAACATTCAAGTGAAGTTAGCATTGTTAAACTCTGACAGTTGAACTTTATTCATCCGAAGATTAGTTTTGACAAGGTTTAACATCATTCAGTTGGATTAAGAACTTGGCATATTTGAAATGTTTTATATGACTGTCGAGATTTCGAGAATCTAATTGAAATAATAGTTCAGCAATGCACAACGAGGTCATGCTATAAGGGTCAATAAAGGTTGAAAGTGCATCCACAAGTCATATATTGTAACGGGGATTTCCAGTTTTTTTTTTCTCGAGTCCATCCTTCTTTCTTTTTCTTTTTCTTTCGTTGCTTCTATTCTTCCTCTTTTTGTAAGGTATTACTATTTTCCTGTATCTTGACACGACTTATTACAGATGAAAACTCTGACCCAATGCTTTTCATTTTCATTACAATGCTAAACGGCCAAGTGGGTTACAAATTATTTTCTCTTCGAGTTTCTCTGTATGTATGAATCTATCCATCTCTCTCTCTCTCTCTCTCTCTCTCTCTATATATATATATATATATATATATATATATATATATATATATATATAGTACCTTTTTGGGTCTCTATGATCAACTTGAGTTCGATAATGGCCAAATATTTTTTTTTAGATAACCTTGAATAAAAGATCTTTTTTGTTCAGATAATTTGGGATGAAATAACTATTCTCTTTTGATTATTTCAGATGAAAAATTTATCATTTCCAGATAATTTTAGATAAAAGATTCATGTTTTTGAGATAATTCTAGATAAAACATCTATTCCCTTTAAACAATTTTAGATAGATTTTTAGGTAATCATTCTTGTACACGCGCTGGCTAGTATTTCAGTCACATCATTATCTTCGATGCCGTTATCCTTTTGATTCGACAAGGGACTCCATTTTTTTTCGTTCGTCTGCAAAACGAGTAGAAGTTTTTATGAAATCATATTTCTTGGGCAATGCAAATGCAGAATTAAGTATTCATTCCGTCTCTTCCAGTGGCCAGCACCCTTTTGTTTTATTCAGAAAGACTTCGTTTTACTTCTATCCTCACTGATAGAAGGCGTAAAACAGCCATGACTTATTTGCACATTTTCTTATTTACTGGCTTTGGTTCCTTTAGTCGCTGCTTCTAAGCACACTTATTGTATCTTCCTTTGATAGATTTTGTTTCCAGGCAAATGTTTGACCACTTGACAGACAACTATCATGGTAACTAAAACTACTACTGATTCAGCCTGTACCGTTGAAGGCGAAATACATCCGGTGATTATAACTGTGAGGAAAAGCTTGTCTGAACGTCCTTTCATACCGGAAATTTCAGAACGTTTGAATGGTTTGTATCTTCATCACACAATGCTTCCAAAAGAAAAACACAATGATAAAAACTAGGATTCTTTTCTTGGTTTCTTTCCAGCTAATCAAAGAAATATAAGTTACCATCAAGAACATAACTGACGTATAAATATATATCTCCAAATATTCGTATATTTCTATTTTGTGTTGGAATGTATCTAGGGGAAGGCTGAGGCTTCCGACTGAGATCATTCTTATCATCTCATTTTTTTATTTAGTCGAGATGATGTTCATGAGTACTTCAAATAAGATTATTATTCAACCATCCACTTTATGTTTTTTCATTTGCGGATATTTATATTCATACTTATATGCATTCCGTTTGTAAATCAGTTCTTCAACACTTGAAAGACCTAATTGTTACTCATATAGAACTAATATATGAACAAATAACATATTGATATTTTATTTGTGTCATGATTGGCTGATCATTGAAATTATAGTGAATTATCACAAGCGAGAGAAACAGTATCTACCCTCACTGAGATGACTGTATGAAAATGGGCCCATGCGTTTTTCTCCTTTTCATCAAAATAAATAATGTTCATTGAGATAACGTTGTGTTTTTTACCTCCCACATGTTCACTGCCACATATCATATTCTAAATGTTTTTCGATTCGGGGCCTTCTTAGTCGATTTGTAAGCTATGCTCTGTTTTCACTAAAATAAAAAAAACTATATTGGAATGGACACATCATCTACCTACAATAAGATGACGATATGCAAATGACCTCATGTGTTTTCCCCTGTTTAGCAAAATCAATTATGGTATTTTTCACTTCCTGCATGCTTACCACAACGTATTATCTCGAATGTTTTTCGATTCTTCCTAGTTAGATTCCATTAAGATAACCTTTGATTTCTTGATGCACGTTATTTTCCTCTTGAATAAAATGAACCCACAACATTTTTTATACACATTTGAGGAAAATCAATTATCTTGAAGTTTATGATATTTGTTTGAACAAAAATCAAAATGGAAACATATTGGAAACGCTCCCAAAATATCTATTGTGGATGATATCTCTTCCTTGTTTGGCATAATAGAAAACCTGAACTTGTAGTTTTTAACAAAAATATAAATCCTTAAGTAGTTTTTGTAGCTTAGATTGGGGTCAGTAAAGTAAGTAAAAATACCAATTTGGGATGGATGTAGTGTTTTATACGAAACAGATATGAATTCGTAACTTGATATATTGAGGTTCATTCATATTTGATATTGCCTGATTTTACAATGAAACCCCTTTGAATAAATATCAACTATAACTTTTTAACTTTATTTTTGCATTGTATCATATATATATGTAAAATTAATAAATGTGTCATTCACTGACAGCTGTTTCGTTGTATTAGAATTCTTCAGTGTGGCTATAGTCTATCCAATATCCCATCTAGTACCACGGGGGAGGATGGAAACCTTTGTTTCAGACCTGGAGACTGGTATTTTATCCCTGTGCTCTGCAGAACTGGACGGTCAGTAGATCGATTACGTGGATAAACATATGATCGATTATGTGGATGAATTTCTTATAAGAGTGTACATATACATAGAACTGGACGGTCAGTAGGACTGAATTTATGCTATGTTTCTATTTACATATATATGTGGATATCTGTCGTGTAAAACAAATATTTTATGTTATCAGGGTGCCAAATGTTTCTCTCGTCCACGTATTCAGAAGAAAAAAATCTTCCCTATAAAATGTCCTTTTCTAATCTTTGTGAACTTTATGTTTTTGTTTTATTTGTCCATGCTTCTCCATAAGATATTTTTCAGTCTGTCGTTCGGTCCGTCGGTCTGTCGGTCTCTTATATATTCAGTATCTCAATTATCACAACCGTACTATGCTGGATTGGTCTGAAACTTGTTCAAGATATATAGGTGAACCAACTTCCCCATGCTACTACTACAATTACAACTACAAGTATTATTGAGTACCGATTTTTTTCATTTTTTAGCCTATCAAGGTGGATTGATATGAAACTTGATCAAAACCTCAGGGTAACTTAAAACCTTCTCAAACTTAACCTAAGAGGCTGCTCGATTTCTATTTCCTCCGAAATTCGTCAGTCAAGCGAATCAGATGCTGTCATAAGTGCTGCAGTTCCTTAGGCAAGTCAAAGAGGCCATTTTCAACTTGCTCCTTCATGATGGCTCTAAGATTGTCGATGGGATTAAGATCATATCGATTCCTTACCAACCGCCGAATCATCCTTTTTTGGGGAAAAGAAATCAGAATTTTCCTCATCCAGGGGGCGCTTGAGTCGTATTCACTTTCCTGAGACTGGCAAGATCGTGCATTGCAATCAACTGATCAAATATGCCCCGCTGGATTCACTGGGGATTTTTTTGTTTCAAAAGCGAGAGGCACAAAATTCTTAAGAGATTTGCCACCTGAAGCGTGCGACCTCGAATACTGCTAGTTACCATCAAGCGTAATATGCACGCTCCTGTTAGAAAACAACATCCAGCAGCCAAAAGAAATGAGACACCCCTTTACAAATCTAACTTGTCCGCATCTATAGAATGTGTAACCAGCTTGGAATATATTTTTATCTATCTATATTTCGCTATGTATCAACTGATTTTCAATGGCATCTGTCCAGAAACAGTTGAACAGGAATATTATCAAGACACGATCAATAAAAGCCACAGGTAAGTCCGGAGTAAATAGACACCTGCTCCCAACTTCCGTTCGGATTCCAGCAAAACTGGCAGGTTGTATCTCGAAATGGTCGTAAGTCAGACAAATATCAATTTATTATACTATTATCAGTTATTACCGAGCTTTTATTTTCAAAATACAATCATTTGTTTCCTATTTCCTTTTGTATGATTGTAAGGACTTAAAAGAGTGATGGTGTCAGTTTTTACACGTACACACGCATGTACACACTTATAAGATATTCATTCACGTAATAGATCATATATTTAGATGGTTGTAAGTCAAGTAGGTCCTAAAACGGGGAGTAGGTTTATATCAAATTCAATTTTTTTATCGAGAGAAAGCGGGTTTGAACAATGTATAAAGGTTATACCCCCGTAGTTATCTAATTCAAACGAGGATTTAACTAATTATTACAACACCCAACCCACTTCAAAATAAGGGCATGTTGATAAAATTCCCACAACTGTAGTATATTGGTCGCATCATAATTACCTACCATGTTCAAAACCACGTAAGCATGACATGTACTTTAGACATGTGACTAGTTTCCGTCATTGCCTTCATTCAACCTTGTGCGTTTCACAAACTCACCATCTATGTTTATCTTTTAAATTTGAAAGCATATTATACTACAATAAATGATTCCTTAAAAATTCAGAAGACACTGGGTACATTCTCGTTTTCTCTATCTGAAACAAAGACATATGTATGTATGCTTTTATGTATGTATGCGTGCAGTATTGTAGTGAAAAGTACGAATGTTGGCAAACATGAATATTTTTCATTTCGATCGTTGATTTATTAACATAAAATGCTTATTCTCTTTAGAACGAAGGAAAAACGATTATGATTTTTTTCCTTTTGTGAACACAATTATTTTATCCCACTTATCTGCTTATTTGTCGGAAGAAAGTATTTAAATAAAGAAAATAAGTTGATTTTGAACAAATTGGTCATTGAATGAAATCTGAATTCTGGTTCTTCCATTTTGCCTGAGGTAGGATCACCAATGATTACAGGAAATCGAAAACGGAAATAAGTTTTTAAAAGTGGGGAAAAAGATGTTGAAGAATAGCCAAGTAGAATGGGAAAAGCACGAAAAAACACGTGCTACTCTTTGAATATCATCAAAAATAATTCTCTTAAATTAGACCTTTGAAGTCATCGTACTTGAAGGGTGGGTCGTGTTATAGTTAACCGCTTTTCAACATGGCGCTTATTATTTGAAGTCTCTCCCTTTTGTCCGAGTTACTTTACAGACTATAATTATCGACGTTTTCTTCGTGTAGAAGTTTTTATATCTTGTTTGATTCATAATCAGAGCCTCACTTTATCAAATCATTTTCGACCGGTTTTGTGCGATAAAGAATCTTGATAACATTGGGGGAAAAAACACTGCGTAGATACAAGATGCATTACTATATGAAAAAGCACTCTGTATCTGCTGATATCAACCAATACTTTAAAGTATCTTCGATTTAGTAAATACTCATATGAGTTTGAAAGACAGGTTGCGTTGTATTCCAATTCATGTCAATTGTCTTCATGAAGAACCAACAACGTTTCTTATATACAGGATATCCTAAACATACAAACTAAGTTGGTCGGATTACAGTTTGCTATAAGGTATACTAGTTTTGAGATTCGATGTATGGAACATAATCATCGTGTACATTTCAACAGTGCCCTATCCCCTAATTGTGATTGTTTTTAGGCAGGTAATTAATATAATAAAGCAGTTGTGTACATGACATATCTATTGACTACGAAGCTGTCACCAAGACTGTCGACATAGTTTTCTTCAGTTTTTAAGTGGATCTTACTGGCTAGCTATCTATATGTAATACGTAAAGGCCGCAAAGATGAAGCTAGATAACTGAAATTTCAAACATTTATCCCTTCTTATGTCTACAGAAATTCTATTTGGAACAGCATTGATCGTCAAGAGACCACTGAATCACCAACTAAATTGCTTCCATTATATATCTCAGGATTTAACTGATAGTTTCAGCGCGTAAACTGCTTATTTTGGAAGGTTTTTTTTCTTCTGTTTTTTCTTGTTTCTTTTTTTTTAAATCTCAGCTGTTTATTTATGTACTTGTACGAATTCTTCCTTCATTTCATCTATAATTTTCAAAAAACGAGTCACTCTTTACTTGTTATATAAGAAACCACCAAATAAAACTGTCACTGAAACTGTAAACATAGATTCCTTCAGGTGTCAAGATGGTCTTCTTGGCTGATGCACGAACACACACACGCACACGATGACCAACCATTTGGTATCCCAAAAATGAAACCCTGAAAATCCTCTTTAATCTTTGTACATACGTCCTCCTGTTTTGTTTTTTGTTTTGTTTTTTCAAGTATATTAATCTATGTTTCGTTTTACGTTTTTTTTTAAATTTCAAATACTATGTGTTCAAATAGTATGTGCTCACGCCGTATGGTATTACGTGATGGTATTACGTGACATTATTTACTTGGAAAAGCGAACTTTTCAATATTGTTTCCTTTAAGATTATTTCTAACCAAAAGACTAAACATATTGGTTGAATCAACTTGATTTAAATACCACAATTTTGCATATTGTCTACCCAATAATATTGTCAGATATCGTATCTGCATATATATATATATATAGAGAGAGAGAGAGAGAAAGAGAGAGAGAGAGTGAGAGAGACACTGTCAAAAATACACGGGAAGGATGATAGTACATACAAGACTATTCATAACACCTTGCATGACAGCTCTGATATAAGAAAAAAAAATTGGCACCTATTTGTGCCTGCTCCGTCTAACAATCTGGGCTTATAACTAAGTGCTGACGCTTCAATTGTATACCCTTATACTAGAAGTTCCACATACATAACATTCTGCTGTTCTGTCTTGACTTGAAAAGTACATCTCTTTATACATATAAAAAAAGTCAAAATGAACATGTACCAATGTTACCTATACCTATATGAAAAATTTTTAATTCTCACTTTCATCAATAAAAGAAAGAAAATATTTAATGTAAAAAATGTAGTAGCTTTAAAATGCCAGCACTGCTCAAAATTTCTATTAAAAACATAATTTGACACCCCATATACAGGTATACAAAAATCAACCGTCATATCTATCTTATTATTATTTATGGTAGTAGTAGCATTACTATTAACATTGTAAATATCATTATTTCTATACCCCTAGCCGCTTTAAGAACAACCCAATCATCTTTTCATAATTATCTATATTTAGAAATATGGAAACAAACCCAACTTGTGAAAAGAAGACAAACAACTAACGTCATGTAAGAGTGAACATTAACCCTGGGGAGCAGATAAAAGTACGAATAGAATACTTCCTGCAAGGAAACATACCACAAAGAGCTGGAGGAAGGTCGCTGGCATCCCCTTGTTAATTCATAACCACTACACAGCAATCTACACACATTATATAAAATAGAACAAGCAGTGATCATCCACTGAATAAGGAGAGGAAAAAAAAGGGAAAGATATATGAAGAGGACAAAAGGAAGGTTCTCTACCCAGAAAAATAGATCCTGCAATAACGTCCTTGATAGGAATCCAAATAAACCGGATCATTCGCCTGAAGAAGACGGACAAGGCAGAAACATGAACGTGTTTATCTCGCGAATCCTTCGTCTCATTATATATATATATATATATATATGTGTGTGTGTGTGTGGGTGTGTATGTGTGTGTGTGTGTGTAATTAGGCATCAGTCTTTTGTAAGTACAAGTTTGATGAAAGACCGTAGCAAGGAGTGTCTTCATTGTTTTTAGTCAACCATCCATGTTTAGGTGCAAGTGAGCGTATGTGAGTATTGTAGAGATGCCGTTTCAACCATGCTTCTGATCATCCTAATGCTCAAAGAAGCACAACGATGTATCTTATCCACTTTTCATTCTCAAATCATGATATTTGGCATTATGGTGTTTGTGCATTATGATGACTTGGCACATGAGACAACATTTGAAATTCTTGACAGTGCTGATTTTATCTGTTAGTTGTTGAATACATTCAAAACCCCAGTTCCCAAACTGAAAGCGATCTTATTCATCTTACAGTTTGTTGATTTCATGATGAGAGATTCGATAATCTGAAGACTTTTCCCATTTTCTTTTTTTTTTTTTTTTTTTTGCATCGTATATAAGCATTGTGTATGACTGTTTGGCCAATACAAAAAAGAAATATCAGTTTTTAACAGTGTATGTTCTTTAACATGAGCACGAATGGCACTCTGGCCAGACAAAGAAGTTAATCTTCACGATTACCGTTATATAAAAAATGTATACATCGTTATGACATATATTTACTCACATTCTGGGAAAACATTGCCCATTCACATGTTCAAGTAAACAGATATTTTTGTGGAAGGCCAAGTTATGAATGAGTTGAGCTATAAAAAAAATCTTTTGAAAATGCTTAAAAATTCTAAAAACATCCCGAGGTTGATTTTGAAAAAGAAATCGGTTTTCTCATTGTGTTCTCTGAGTTGAGGCCAATACAATTGTAGTAATTAGGAAAAGGAAATAACTGGAATAATTCCTCAGATCATTTTATTAATTTATTTATTCAGATCACGTGATGAGAACAAGACAGAAAACAAGCCTGTCGGCTGCAGGACCAAACCTGATTCTCATTTCTATTCCGACTGAAGATTATTACTGAAACGTTTGTATTAAACTACAAAAAGATTTATTCTTCAGCATAAATATTTATTAGACAGAAATAATCCCTTGCATATTTCTAACATAAATTGTTCTGTACATCTAAGACTTGTGAGTTTGGCTCGATGGGTAAGAAGGTCGCGTTCGCATAGTCGTAATTCCAGGGATAATTTTTAAAAAAAGGGTTCTGTTCATATATCAGTTTGATTTAATCTGACTGGACAGGCGAACAGTGAAGAGTCAACTTCCCTGAATTTGGTGAGGATTGTTAATGTTGCGCACACACATATATATATATATATATATATATATATATATATATATATATATATATATATATATTCATTCAGGCACCAGTCTCCCCTTCATTCAAGTTTGATTGAATACTGTTGACAAGGAACGATTTCAAGCTTTTAGTTAACCTTTCTTATTAACGTACAAGAGAACGTATGTCTGGATTCGATGAGTGTAAATACTGTGCAGATGTTTGACTAGCCATTTCGATCATACTTCTCACCTTCGTTTTTTTTTCTCTTAGTTCTTTCTCTCTTTGTAGAAAGAAAAGTCCTCTCCACACTTGGAAATTTAGAAGAAGATTGTTGTTGTTCTTGTTGTTCTTCTTGCTGTTATGGTCGTAAAACAAAGTCTACTCCAGACTGGAGTTTGACAATAGAATATTAGTCATAAGCACGATTTATAACAGCAGCTAAATCTATAATGGTATACAATTTTTAAAGCTGGAACATTGTCAATTATCATGATTTTTTTTTTGCATTAATCTATCTCATTCTTACTATTCATCCGTTGTTTTTTGTTGATGTTGATGTTTTACGAGAGCCAACAAGAAAGAATCATTCAAATTTAGCTGTATAGCTATATCCTTTATTTTACCGAAGCATTATCTGTAAAGCAATGTCACACAAAAACAGGTCCCGAAGGTTAAGAGGTTTCATTACGCACACCTTTCATAATGATTGAAGAATGAAGAGCTGGGAGTTGCAATAAAAGTAACAACGAAATAATATGATTTACCTCTTTCTAATAGGTTTTAGTTGGTATGTTTCACGGCATTTCATCCACTCATTAGTTGTCCAGACATCACCAACGAAAAAAAAATCTGTAAACAATATGTATATTATCTTGTGAATGCATTTATTACATTGCGACATTTAAGTATTCATTACATTGTCTTGAATATGTATTTAATGTCTTATGTACGTAGTATAATGCTTTTTATCTTATATGATGTGTTGACTTGCGTAAGCATTTATGACATAGTCTCGTGTACTATTTCTTTTTTCGGCTCCACCCTTTTTTTTAATAAACCTTCTGATTTACAATATTTCCAACCATTTTGCATGGAATATTCAGATTGTGTGAGAATGGATACGGATAGTAGTCTCAATCTAATAATTCCCAGATGTTGTCGTTCTCTTAATATTTTCTATCTTATTATCGTTCAGTCTCTCATCCGTCGAGATGACCACTTTCACTTTTTGATACAGTTTCTCTTTGTTTGCAACGATTAAGTCTGATCTTCAGGCTTAGATTGAGTGTCATGTCTACTGAATCTCCCAGAATGTTTTCTTACTATTTGTAAAGCTGAATGTAAATTACTGTTCTAACGAATCACGTCTGTGTTTGTATTCTTTTAAGGCGTGTTTGATGAATTTGCTTATTATATAACAAACCGTTTGTTCTTTCCCTACACAAGCGATATTTGCAATTTAGCTGTGTTTTTTTTTCTTCTTTTGCTTTCCTAAAATCGATCTTAATGCTTTTATCCTGAACTACAAATAGTAGTGGCTTTGGTTTCACTTTTCAGATAACCCTTTCGCAACCACGACAATGTATTTGCATCTTCTAAGTCATCCGTGGAATTATTCTTATTTCTCTTATTGACTTATGGTTTTTTTATTGGATATTCCTCACTTCTTCTTTGTTGAAAGTTTTATTCTTTCAGTGTTGTTTTGTATAGATTCAGTTACATCATTTATTACCGTGCTCATTCAGTTTTCTTCCGTTGTTTTCCTTCTATGCTGAGGATTTCTTGCAAATTTTCTTCTGACGTAATCAGGAACTTCCCCCGTCTTCCTTCTGTGTCATCTGCTCGCTGGTCAATTGGTAGCAGCGTTTCTTCATTTCCAATCTCATTCGTCACCCATCAGAGTTTCTTTGTAAGCCTCTCAATGTGTGAGAGATTTGTTCGTAGCCGAACGATCGAGTATAAATAGCTGTTATATGAGTGTCTGTTTTCTATAACCCTTTAGTTTCTCTCAATCTGTACTGGCTCAGAATATAGTTGTGCATTCAATTGCCAGTCATACGCCACACGGTGGACGTTTCCTCAGTTCCGACGTTGTGCAGTTTTAATACTAATATAGAATCCAGTGTTGATGTTTTAAGCGTCTTCAAACGGAGTACACGTCACAAGCAGAGATAGAATGGAATAATGAAGTTAAACAGCCAAGTTCAGTTCTATAGGACATAGATTCGTCCAAATATCTATTTCTCAGGCTTTGTTGGAACGTATTTGCTGGAGAAACTAAACTGCAACAACTACGTAAGACAAAGAATCTTCATGAAATCTTCAAACGAAAATGAAGTCAAGCGAAGAATCACTCTTGGATGGAAAACTCTCGACGGATCAAGTTCAAGCTAAGAAGGATAAATAAAATTCCGCTGGGGAAGAAAAGAAGAGTATAAAACCAATGCATCCTTCCCAATAGTCACCTATTGAACTGAAGAAGAATGGAAGATAAATTAAACATTGACCAACAAACTTACAGCCATACAACGTGCATATGAGAGAATCATGTTCCAAGGTATCATTGAATCCATAAAACAGTTCAATGGGCAGGTTATGTTGCAAGAATAGCAAACAACTGCAAGACATTACCATTCACGATGTGGATCACCAGAGATCGGGGCCGACAAAATATGAGATGGTTTGACATACTAGTCAAGTTCAGAAATTATTGGCTCCGTGACGCCCATGATGGAGTGGTGTGGTGAATAGGGGATGGGGTTTCGGGAAGCCCCCAAACTCAAAGATCTCTACCTACGGTGGGCGTTGCCAGTGGTCCCATGTGACATTCATAACCAATCTAACTAATCACGCAGCTGCTTGGACTTGTATTTGGGAGGTGGCCAATTCATTTACGCATTCAATGAAAAATTAATCCACGTACTTTAAACTTTTGAGTTGAAATCTTCCCAGATCGAATAAACTTCAACCTCCGCTTCCATAGGGATAGGTATACAGCAATCCATCCATCTGCTCATTCCCAGCGCTTTACGGTTCATATTGTATTACCCAGAACTGACTATTGTTTTATTTAAATATTGAACAGGGGTACAAAATCAGTTCTCTCCTCCAATTGAAAAAAAGAAATCTAAAATTAACTCGAACGTTCGCTTTCCAGTAAATTCATAAAAACTTAAAATTAAATTACATTATTTCTAAAAGCAGTATTTGATCATCCTTTTTAACTATTCTGCCAAGAACTTCATATACTCACAGCATACTTGCAAAATCCAAGACATCCATGTCATGGAAAAATTGTATCATGTCACAAATGATCCTACATGGGACTCTGATTGGAATAATGGTTTCTGTTTAATAATTATTACCTATTTTTTATTTTTATCTTTTTAGATATTGAAGTCCATTTTATTTTTCAACTAACTATACTTGGGTTGATACTGGGGTTAGGGCTCGGTTTAAGGTTTTGGTTCAAAGAAAGACATGTTTTATGGTGGGGTTCGGTTCATATTTCTTTTAACAAAATATTGCCCCGTTAGTATAAACACCGAGAGAAAAGAAATTCACATCTACAGTTTCTGCCAAAGGCTTGTCATCCTAGTGTGATTCTTCGCTTGATTTCGTCTTCTTTTGAGGGTGTCTTGGAGTATAATAGTAAGCAAATGGACAAAAAATTGCCATCTTCATAGTTATAGATAAATGAACTTTGGCCTTTCGAATCGACTTATATTTGGTGTGAGATATAAAGCAAAGCACACGTATTTGAATAATGTTTCTTTTTTCAACCTTTCTGCAACCTACTTCAATGACGATTGACTTTTAACGATGATTAAAACGCGAGGAGACAAAACAACACTAAAAAGTGGACACTGAATCATCCTCGAATCACTTGACGGGACGAATGTTAATTCCAGAATACCGCTACGTTAGCTCAAGAAATGCTTTTTTTATTTCCTGTCAATGGAGTCGGAATTAATTGCTAAGAATAAAAAAAACTTATTCCTCAGAGAAAATTTAAATTGTTATCATTTACTGAGTGGTTTTCAATTCTAATTATTTCTTTTTATGATTGATTTTGCAGTGAAGTAATAAATGTGTAGTATCAGGAGTAGTATCGTCATTGTCATTATTATTATTATTATTATTATTATTATTATTATTATTATTATTATTATTATTATTATTATTATTATTATTATTATTATTATTATCGTGGATGTTTACTTTCCATTTCATTAAACTTCACTGAATAATTGGTGTTCAGTGAAACAAACTAAGAACAATACAACGTGTACAAGAAAGGATGGTGCTTAACATCACATTGTGTGATCAAAAGAAACATTATATATAGACAAACGTACGTGTCACAGATATCATGAAATCCATTAGAAAAGCTCAAATGTCAATGAGCAGGTCATATAGCGAGAATGTCGGATAACCGCTGGACATCACGACTCACAACATGAATCCCTAGAGACCATACACGAAATTACAGCCGACAAAAAAAACTCAGAAAAAGTTGGCTCTACGACGGTCACGACCGAG
>OY735199.1:4363730-4453730 GCA_963457665.1 Thysanoteuthis rhombus | reverse complement strand
ACTGCAGATGTGGGAGGACCACTGAAATGGAAACTGTGGATAAGGGGGTCACTGGAAGGGAAAACAATAAATCAAATAAATTTAAAAAAGATACATAAATAAAAATGATTTCAATCTTTAACCCTATACTTGTGAACACCGATGACGTAACCTTATATTTATTGCGAGAATTGATTTAAAAAAAAGAATAAATAATTGTTCATTGATGTTAAAAGACAAACATCCCTCTGGAAGGATAAATACGGATATTTTTTTATTTCTCTCACGAGACTAAATTGTAAAAAAAGGATAAATGACTTCAGTTCAATGGAGACAGACAAAGCGACTCATAGAGATGTAAGACACATCTAAAAATGTTAAAATCAAGAAAACTAGCTTAAAAGACAACTTTTGGGGCTGATGTGGGCTTATTATAGAAGTCAAATCAACAGAAATTACCATTCGCACATCGGACAGAAAGACAATCTAAAGTTATGTATATATTCATGATGGTTAGCTGAAGTTCACAATCTAATTAAACCAAGATTTACCAAGAAGGCATTATAAGACTCACAAATAATCTTTTTTTTTATTCGAAAGAAAAATTGATGGCAATTCCGATTTTTTTTATCCAAACTTTCAACGGGCTAGGGTTAATCGAACAAGTATGCTTACTCAAACTGATAGGCATGAGAGCATATAATTGCTTATTTATGCATTTTCCATACTTTGATTTATCTATTTTTCGATGAATGTAGATCCCAAATGAATAGCATTTTATTCTTGAATTTGAAAAATCTCCGTTTCTTAGATTACTTTTCTTGATTTTGTATTTGACTTCGTTTTTCGTAATCTCAAACAACTAAACTTAACCGTCTCCATGAATATATGCAAATATCTACAAGCTGTGCAACGAGGAAAGTATGAAAAATACAAACAAAATTTGAATCTGGAGATGCCTTATTTACAAAGCTAAACATTACTTTCCTGATAGACAGATAAATAGATTGTTCCTCACAAATTTTACAGATTGGTGCTGAATAGACTGGGTGTATCATACATACGCTTCTGAATCTATATCTGTATGTATGCAAGGTTTTTCGATCATCATCATCAGTCTTTTAACATCCGTCGTTAGAAATAGACCTTGCAAAAGATTCGCGATATCTCTTTATCATGGGCGTCTCTCCATCCAGTAATCTGCCAGCCTCATTGCGCATATGATCACCAGTTGTGGGTTATGATATCTATTGGTTGTCTACCATTCTTGCAACATGACCAGCCCATTGCCATTTTAGTTTTCTGATGGATTCTATAATGTCTCTGACATATACTGTGCAGTTTTGTGATCTCTCCATGTGAGGTTGGGCATTAACATTCTGTGTATCTCGAAAACTGCTTGCCCGTCTTTGGTTTGATTTGGAAATCATTCAAGAAGAACCTCTACCGGGATGTTACTCAGTCGGCAGTGGGACCCCGATAGGCGAGCTTGTGTAATGTGTGACAGTTGCAGTCACTAGGTCCATTTTTCACGTCTTGTGCAGGTTTGTGTTTTTTGCAAAAATATCATATCATATAGGTCTGAAGCCCCTCCTATACAGTCCACATTAGCCCATCTGCAACTTGTAACCTCACCCCAAAATAAAATCGCTTTTGAAACCGACATTTCAAACAGTGGACGAGATGAAGGAGAACGTGATTTCAGATTCGACATTACATTATTCTCATTATCAATGAATTATCCTAGTATATGAAATCATACATACGTATTATTATCATCATTATCATTATCATTATTATCATTATTATCATTATTATTATCATTATTATTTTTCTCGAGTCTTATTGTAGATTCTTCTCAATATTACAAAATGGAAGTCATCTTTCTTTAGTAGTCCTAATCTTAAACAAGGAAAAGAGCAAACCCTATTCAAAAAGCAGCGATGCTGTGAATACATTTTTACAGCATTTGGCAAAATTTATCAACATTTGTTTCTGTAAAAAAGATATTATCAATAATAAAAAAGATTTGTTTTCAGACGCTTTTACAACGAAACAAAAAAAATATTGCATCAAATATTAAAAAAAAATTCTGTCCGATATATATATATATATATATATATATATATATATATATATATTTGGTGAGTATTGATTTTTAAAAGGGGAATGCTCTCACGTAGTTTGACTTGAGAAGTCTTCAATTATTCTCTCGTTTGGTCACTTGATCCTCAACAAACGATGTCAACCCATTGAAATCTTATTTTAACATGTATTTCCAGCCTTTCTTGGAACAATCAACTAACATTGCAGTTATAAGACAGAAGGTTACAAATTGAGCTCAAGTCGACATCTTCTGAGAAGACAAACCCTCGGATTGTTGATATCGATAATCAATATCCATCGACAACCCAAACTCAAAACATTCGATTCATTTGCAATAAAAACACCTCAACTGTTGTTGCACATGGACTTATTGACAGTTCTTTTGTGCAATGCGGCCAACTGCATAAACTTGGCCGATCAATCGAGATATTTACTATAATCAATTTTGGGAAATAGACAGCTTGTATCACTTACCTATTCATTACTTCTGATTCACAATCGTATGAATACTTTTGTGATGTAGAGATATGTTTATGTGGAGAAATAATGGCTCTTAACTGCATTTGAATATCTAACTATAATTTGGAAAAACACTGTTCGTGAGTGTGTGTGTATGCACCGAGATAACTAAACAACTGGCCGCTGTAAGGTGACATTTGTATGATGTGTTGGATCGTGCACTGGATATTGTAGGATCTTCGATTTACCTGAGAAAATCCAAACTGGAATGAACACATTTTGTAAGCATAGAAAGTGACGTTTTCATGACACAATAGAATTGAGACAGAGACAGGGAGAGAAGGGAGAGAATAAATCAAATGAAGTTAACGGTCTGTTTTTATCGTTATTACGATCAACAACGATGTTTCTGTTTTGATTGTTGCTATTAACGACATCACTACTTACTATGGAACGGCATATCATTATTTCAAGTTAGAACCTTCAGATGTTTTTTCATTGAACTGGATGCATGTTTTGAACGAGTATGTCTTACTATAAACAACATGCAGTGCACGTAGATGACGTAACGTGATTTTATATGCTATTGTGTGTCTGTGTGTGTGTATGTGTGTGTGTATGTGTGAGTGTGTATTTGTGAGTGTGTGTGTGTGTGTGTGCTCTGATTAGATGGGAATGTATTCATAAACGTCGGTGCAGCTGATATTAGTCCTTTGTGTAAAACTGTGTGCTTGTTATAGAGTTATGGCATGCATTGAAAATGTGATGAAATTAATGCTTGTTTGTATCTTCCAAAGGTTCAAAATGACTCGTTTAGAAAAAGAAAAAAAAAGCTTTTGCTTTGAAACTTTCATTTTCCTAGTGTTTGTTTGATTGGAAAACGTTCTATTTATTTTAAAGATTGTTGTATTACTCGACAATTGTTTTTGGAGAGAAATCGATTTTCACTCAAAAGGTGAGGAGAATAACTAACTGAAATCGAAATGATCAAAAAAAGGAAACTCATGGAAAAGATATTGATAGCATATTGTAACAAGAAAGGTTATAGAGGAACGCTTTGTCTGATCAGGACAGAAGTCGAAGTGAAATATTTTGCGTGAAAGAATACTAGTTAATTATGCCGGGAATATTCACCAAGAAAAATGATTAAAAAAGAAATGAAGTGCTATTACAGTCAATAAGTGAGCAACTGTAGCGTCAAAGTTTGAGATAGAATAATTCCAACGAAGAATAAAAATCGTCTGAGTAAATGCAATTCTAATGACATCACTGATTTTTTGACCCCGAAAATTTCTAAAAGCGGATGGGAGAACAATCTAGAAACATGTTATAGACAAACCGGTCAAAATAAGGCTTCAAAAAAGGTCAAAAAAGCTTTTAACCCAAAATCTGAAAAACGTATTTTAGAAAGGGTTTCGTGGAGAAGTAATGCTTACTTTCAAATCTATAGACAAAACGGTATGACCAGAAGTGCTTGATTTCACAAACACACAAAGAGGCTAACGGAAGAATGATTATAAAGAGGAATCTTGCGAGGAGACTTCCATCCAAACTGGGCAGCAACATCCTAATGATATTTACTAAGCTCATCTTAGTACGGCAGAAGGCACACATTATTGGATCAAAATCACAGCAAGTACAAAAATGCTTTTCTACGCGACCAACTTGCAAATTATTGCCTAACAGCGTGGCAATGTACGTATTTGATAAAGTCAGGACAACGAGAGTAGCGTACCACTTGTGGACTTGACGTATTACATTATTGCTATTAGATATTCAGATAAACTTGGTAACCATTGCTCTATGCCAGGCATCAAGCAGAACTAGATTATTTTCGAAATATTTTGAATGATAAAAAAAAACAGATGCTACCAATTAGATAGGAAAACAAGCCTCGTTGCTCTAGGGCCAAAACTTCTTTTCTTCATTAAAATCTAAAATGTAAACAAAACAATTCATTTCTCCATACAATTTTATTCCAAAACTATGTGTCTCATTTCAACTCCTTCATTAGTAGTTCCAGGGAATGCAATTTGCAAATTTCAGCAAAACAAGTCAACCTGAATTGGGCTTTAGAAGTAAGAGAGAATTTGTCATAAGTTTTTACGTACGTCACCGTGTCATATCAGTTCGTATATGGCATCAACGACCTTTGGTTGGTTCATTGTCACCCGTCGTTCTTGCTACATGCGAAAATAAAGTTAAAACTCAATTGTAGGAATTTGACAATGAAGAAAAAATCAAATCAGTAGTCATTATAACGAGAAAAAAAAACGTTGTTTATCATGGCTAGCCTTCGGCAAAGGGACGTCATTTAATTAAAGTCATGTCACTTTGTTGTCTAAGTCGGTGTTCTTTTGTAAGAAATTTGAATCATAAAAAGTTTTTCTCTCTGTTCTTTCCTCCCTACACAGTTTCTCAATGTGTGTGGGTCAGTTTGAAATATGATAAATTGAGTCATAGTTAGTCTTTGGCACAATTTGCACTTAATCTAATTCGTACATTTCTAGGGATCACCGTACAACTGCCCATCAAAAGGATCACTGCTCAACAAAAGGTGAGAGAAGTAAATTATCCATTGATCACCCTTTTCTGCATTTTTCGATTGATCATCCCCAAAGAAATAGGTAAAGTGATGACTTCTATCGAGTGAATAATGAGTGACTTGTTTCAATATAGTTCTATATGAAATATCAGATACGAAATGATTTAATAAAGATTCTTTTAAATCTTTCAATTTTCACTCGTTTATGTGAGGAATCTGAATTGGAACCGAATGTAGCTCGGATTTTTGCTGCCACTTTTCGTGAGCAGTTCGTTTTGTGGGCATATGTGAAATCAAGTGCAAGAAAAATGGTGAAATCTAGGTGTACGGGTAAATCATTTCTTTCACAGTCAGCGAATTTCTTGTTAATACCTGTTACATTAAGATCTATTTTTTTCAAATTAGAAGATATATATTCTTTTTTTTTTAGGTTTCTTCTTAATGGTCTTTGATTTGATTTTGTTCACACTTGGAGGTGACATAGATGCGTCTAAAACATATCCCGTAGCTTGATCCAAACTGCACAAAAGACGAAAAAATGTCTTCTCAGAAACATGCTTTTTTTTTTATATAAAGACACAAATAAAATTTGTAACCCTGAAAAGATTCCCCAACGAGGAGGCCAACCTTTTTACTTACAAAAGCCAAAGTGTGAACCTCGTAGAATAAAAGTATGCAAAAATATTAACAAAATGCTAAAGGTGCTTGATTCAATACTCTCTTAGATATCCAGGCAAATCTATAATCACGCGGCTACTGGTTGCGTTGCCGTGGTAATACTCGTAAGGTGGCGCCACTGACACATGATAAATGCTGACCAATTGAATAACAGCATTGAAAGAAGGGCAAGAGTCGAATTCGTCGATAACTGAACAGGACTGGGAACCTGGTTGGCCCCCCAGGCGAGAAAAATGACCTGGGACTGCTGCATCATTTACTGCGAACACACTACATTAAACCAGTTCTTTACATGGCTGTTCTCTCGTTCCTTGTGTATAACTTCTATTCTTCTCTGCTAACTCCTACTCTCTCTCTCTCTCTCTCCCCTCTTCCTCGTCTCTCTCTCTCTCTCCGCTTTGTTCCTTTTCATCTTTTGCCTCTTATCTATTGTCCTTTTACTCTCTTAAGCTCCTTTATATTAGTTGCTCGATTTATTGTTATTCGTTTCTTGTGTATTAGAAAACGTCAACCAAGACTGTCACCCAAACTATTAACATACATTTCTTTTGATTTTTCGGGTTGGTCTGGATGTATGCATGTATTTCTGTATTATTATAGATGCATTATTTCATTAAAAACTCTTTTTGAACCGGCATCCTTTTTCACTTCAGTCAGCGTAAATAGTAGAGCAGTTAAAGAAATCGACTGCTGCAGAAATCGAACACCAAAATCTAGTCTTGTTCATTCACGGTCCATATCTGATCTTTCTATCCCCCTTATACAGACAATTATTAAGATATATTATCGGACGTAATCGTACTAAAGGAGCCAGAGGGATGCAAATGTGAAACTTTGTAATTCTCCCTTTTTAGTTGGGGTCAGTTTGCTAAGTAAGTTTATGCTAAATTGTTCCTTTATGTGATGTCCGTGTGTTTTTTTTTAATGCAGACGTTTTCAGGGATCAATAACTAACAAAAGACGTGAAAAAAAAACTCATTGACTTATCACAGGCCTTTTTTAATTGATCACCCCAAAAGTTGTTGGGTTTTTACGGTTTCTATTGAGTGACTAACTAGGCCTGTTGTATAGTTTCCTTGTGAGTTCAAATTACTTGCTACCTGCAACATCTTCCATGTGTATCCATTAATGTGTCTATGTCTCTACACCTTGTGTGATTTCTTCAGGATTCCCGATCGCCAGCCGACTTTAATCTTCCTTTCTAAATTCGACTCCATTCTCAGCAGGCATGTCTTTCTCTCTGTATAATACTAATCGGCCTATTCAGCTTTTGAATCACGCTTTCAGACCTCTATCTAAACACCTTTACTCAAAGGTCAAGAGTGAAATGTTGCGGGTATTTTTTCACGTCAGGCAGACATAAAACTTATATTATATGGGTGTCTGTGTGTATGTGTGTGTGTGTGTATTTATATATATATATACTAAATTATACCGGAGGTTATTTATGTATAGGTCGGCAATACGGAGCCCAAAGTTATTCTATTAGTTAATTTATTCCTAATAAGAGTATCCTAATTTTAAGTCTCTACTCAACTCCGGCCGTTTTCGTGTGTGGTCACAGTTTCTATCACGTCATTTACATTGTTATGCCACAATATGAAGTTGAATCAACCAATGAGATGATCCCATTTGAGCGTGAACAAATAAGCAGACAAATATGCATATGATCTCATTATACACACACACACACACACACACACACACACACATATATATATATATATATATATATATATATATATATATATCAAAGTAAAAATCGGTAATTCACTATACGATGTGTTCGATACAAAAGCATTCAGTTAAAATAGGGCAACAAATATGTTGAAATGATGGATTTGTCACACGAACACGTTTATGTTTACGCCTTTTGGGCTTCTTCAGGCAAATGGTTCGATTTATTCACATTCAGACGAGTCACCTTCTATATATCCAAGATAATTATGAAAAGTTATCGTGATTTGTCCCAGAGGAATAAATACTGATTGTAGTGGTTAGGGGTATGGTAATAAGGTAACTATGGCGATTGATTTTTGTGACCCATATGGATATTGAATTAGGTTTTTTATTGAAATGTTTAGCAGAGCCAGCACTTGACAGTCACCTATTTTTTTCTTATTTAGTAAGTCTGCCTTCTTAGTGAAAGTGATAATTTTGTATTTTCATTTCGACATAGTTAGCCATGAGTTTCAACACGGCTTGTGTGTGTTTTTATATTTTCCATTTTACTGTGGGTGTTAGATTGCTATCTTTGAGCCTCCAGTAATGAGTGAATAATGATGTATTGTTTTTGTTTTCCATCTGAAAAAGATTACATAAAGTTGGTTAATCCTAATTTAAAGGGTGTGTTTGATATCTTTATGTAATATTTCTTTTCAAGGGTTTATGATTCTGTTTGATTTACAGTATTAGAGCTTAGACGTATTTTGCGAAGGGCACTTATTGCTATTTGTACAATTGCAGCCTGATTTGTTCTTATTCTCTTTACCACTATTATTCCTTTACACTTTAATGTTATGATTCGCCATGCAACGAATACAATGTAACGATGAACCCTAAAATTACTAGACTGATAATAATTATATGATAAATATCTTGTAAATAAAGCCATCCCACTTGACCGATTGATCATCAATACGGCTAATAAAAAGTGCTGGAAACACTCAAAATACAACCAATATCATTTATTAAGACGTCACTTGCCCTACTACAGATGAATTAACAAACAAATATGAAAAACAGCCAATAAAAAAGATAATACTAGAAGGCCACAAAAATTATCAACAGATAAAACCGGTGTATTATGTAAAATAATTCTAAAACCCACAAACCGATAGCATAAAGAGTAGAATAATTAATTTACAAAAATCTAACGCAAATGACAAAAGCAGAACCTTGATATACTACAAATTAAAAAACCTAAGGTACTACAAGTGAAACAATCATAAACAAGGAAAACGAAAGAGGGAAGTATAAATATGATAGGGTAGACCTTCCCTCCACCTTTGGAAATAATAACGCACCTCCAAAAAATGATGATAATAGGAATCGTAACAAATCGAATCATTCACCTGAAGGTAAACAAAGGACAAAAGCATAAACGTTTTTATGAGCGAATCCTTTCTTTCACTATATATATATATATATATATATATATGTATATATATATGCACTAATTTTTGTGTCTTCTGTTTATTCATGTCCCTTCTCTGCAAAACCTACAAGGCTAATTGACCTAATATTCACTTGAAGAATCAATTTTTAAAAAATTGTCTTCGCACAAAAGCAAACTTTTGAGGTCATTCGAGATACCAAAAGTCATTCTTCAGCCAATCTTCAGTTGTAAAAATAAGAAAAAATAATTCTCATATCAGGATCTTTGTCGTACATTTTATCGCAAAAGGAATAAATTTTTCTTTCAATAAACATTTTAGTATTTTTTTTATTGATTATTTATATTTTTGTCATATATCACTTTTTGGCAATGTAACAGTGGATCTAATAAGTAGAAGTAACACTTGGAGGCTTGTGTTTCTCCCTTTACTCCTCTTTTCTCAATGACAGAAACTGATTGACAAGAGAATCAAAAGGAGAGTGAAGCGTAAGAACACATGAACTGTGTACCCACTACATCAGGTTGCTTCCTGAAAAGTCATTATTCTATTACTTTTTTTGTATGAAGTATTCTATACCATTTTTTCCTACATCTTACTTACTCTCATCTTAATTTTTGTGGGTGATTTTATTCACTACTAATCAAGTGATGCAATCGATCTATGACAACAAGCAGACAGCACATATTTGAAGTAAAGATTCTAGACAGTTTTCTCAATGTGTTGTCTATTATGAAGTTCTGTTTTCCCAGGGCAACGCCAGGCATGTCTGCTAATATATATATATATATATATATATATATATATATATATATATATATATATATACGTGTGTGTGTGTATGAAGACATTGCAGAAGCAAACAGAAACCTAATTTTCAAACCATAGCATTCATTCATTTAACTAAACAATTGAAGATTACTTGATTATACAAATTAGGATCTGATGAACTAGCCATTAGCAGTTTTTCCGATATCAAATTTATTAGATTTGCTGTCTTCTCTTATGAGAAATTCCACCAGGCCATATTGGCAACAAGAAGCAAATCTTAGATTTTCTGTAAATTCTCTGAATTTCATGATTTAAAATGTTCAATAAAATTCAAGTCATAGATTTGCTTGGCAATGAGAACCCCTTGATAATTTTTTTCAACTATCATTCTTGAATATTTTTCGCTTGACAACTCACATTAAAAATTACAGCGTGCTAAAACTGTGGAAAATTTGTCAGTGTAAGAATTGGCTTTCATCTTGCTGCTCAGCCATAACTATTTTTATGGTGAAGATATTGAATTTCTACTCTTGTGATTATCTGGACCATCATTATTAGGAGCAGCAGCAGTCTCTAAACATCTGTCATTCGACATAGACCTTCACTGGGATTCGCCACACCTTTCTATCGTGGGCGGCGCAGGGCTGGCACTTTCTCAACTTGTCTTTCCATCATATATCTTGTCAGTCACAGTTTCGCATATGATCTCCAGAGATCCACGCTGTGAGTTGTGATCTCTATCGGTTGTCTGACATTCTAGATTCTTTACCGGCCTATTGCAATTTGACTTTCCTAATCAATTCAATGATTATCGGATTTCTGTTTCCCCTTAATTCACGATTCATTCTCAGTTTGAAGGTCACACTTTTGATTAGATTCCACGTTTCAGCTCCATGGGTGACTATCAGGAGGATGCAATGGTTGTAGAACGTTCTTTTCAGGACTCATGAGATTTTCTTGTTCTTGAAAGTCGAGGTTGCTCTACCGGAAGTTCACTAACCTCAAGTGATTCACTGCCTAATTCCTTTATTCTTCGACGGTTTCATGAAGATTCGTTATCCTAGGTAGCAGTAGCTGCCAAATTTGCAGGTTTCCAACGGAGATCTTTTTTTCATTTCTAAATCTCATCGTTTCTGAACTAGACGCAGTGATTTCCTTCCTTTATTTCTTGGATTATACGATCTCTTTGTTCACCGTAGAAAAAATCAGTATCCAATATCGATTCTATTTGACACTGGCTCATTCTACCTTCGAATTGATTAACGATACTCCATCTTTTGAAATCTGACAATTTCCGTTCAAATGGAAGTAACAGGTATTATTCAATTGATTGTGCGATCATTTCTTCTGCGTTGTCGAACTCAATTGAATAACTGGGTATATATCTATGAAATGGGAACTCCAAACGAACGAATGCCGAATATTGTAGAAAATAGAGCAACCTTTAAAAAAATCTTTCGTAAGTCAAAATGGCGTAAAGGAAAGAAGCAGTTTAATATTTTGAGCGTTTGCAGACACATATCATTCTGATTATAGAGTATTGGACTTGGTCACCAAAGTTTGAGGTGGTGGAAAGTAGGGTTGACTAGGTTCACGAGAGAGAGGAAAAGGATGTGGGCTACTTTCATCTTTTTCGTAAAAGCTGGTGGGTGGGATGATGCCAACTTTTGAGCAGCCAAGATACATGTATGTACGTCACGTGTTGATATATATATATATATATATATATATATATATATATATATATATATATATATATATATATATATGTATATATGTTGGTAGGTAGGTAGGTGGATTAAATACGTACCATAAGTATATAATAATCTGAAAAATCTTTATTTCAAGAGACAATATGAATAAAGTTTGCTCTACAACGATGGTCAACCTATGTTTTGATATTTTTCAACTCATCAGATAGACAATATAATAATACCATTGAGTTGTTAATACACAATAGAAAATACTTCCACTTTGATTTGAATTGTGACGGCTGGAATAAGTTGTAATTATTTACCTAGCAACACATTATAATATTGCCTTATCAAAAGGTGTGTTTACTCAGATTACATAACAATTAACTGCTTCAGCTTTCAACAGTTCTTCGAGTACGTTCTCTTTCTTCTTTGTGTATAAATAGTTTTATTTGTTTGTTGTTATTTGGTTAAGTATTCTTGAGCTTCAATTTACATTATCGCTTTTTGGTATTTCTTTTGCTGGAAAAGTTGGGTATTACATTGTATTAATTTATAAATCTGTTTTTGTTTTCTGTTTTTGAGCGAAGTTTATAATTTGGTCAAGTTATTTACCGTTCTAATCCTATCACTTGCTGCTTTTTGATTCTCTAATTCATATTTTCCTTTTCCATTTTTATGGTTGTTCCTGATTTTTAGAAACTTTGCTTGGTGTTTATCATATTTCAATTTTTTAGTCTCCAGAGTGTTCTAATGTATAATTCTTCCCGTGTCAGCAATTGACACCCATCTCTGACTTTGAATTTAGTTATCTATCTTGATGAAAAAAATGCAAATAATGAAATTTAGAGGCATCAATAAATTACTTATTTATACATATATGTAGATAAATGTACATGTGGACAAAAGGTGTACGATGAGAAAAAGACTCGATGTCCCCAATCGGATAGAGTAAAAAATTAGCTAAAAAGATCCCCGATGAATGATGAGGGTTCAAATCTCCACTGAGGTGTTTGTTTTTTTTTTATCATTATTATTCTTTGATTAACACTGCTTTCTCAGCACCGACAGTAATATGGATCTTCGGAAAAACTCTGCTCTGTAACATTCATTCTTGATTAACACACACAACACACACATATATATATGTATATATATAGAGAGAGAAAGAGAGAGAAAGGGAGAGGGAGACTATGACAGAGACAGAGACGGACAGACCGATGGACTTTCAAGATAGATAACCTGTCATCTGGGATTGAAATAGATTCAGATGAAAGAGATAAAAGCACAGCCAGAGATTGAGGAACGTTAAAATTGGGTTCTTCCTGTGTTGACTCCATTTGTTGTTTTTTTTCAAAGGGAAGTTACATCCCCAACCAAATCTCAAATAGATAAGTTCTGGAGGGGGGGGGGCATTACACCCGTCGACCCGAATCCAGTTCACCGAACTCTGCTGTTGGAGCTTTCTTCTTCTTTTCGTATTACACACTCAATTGTTTGATTTCATTTCCCATACAAGAGTCTGAGCATATATTTCGAGGGATGTTTTGAAGTCCTAATAGTTACTTCACGGCTTAGAGTTACTGTTTTTTTGTACTTTAGCCTCTTTTTGACGAAAGCAAAATATGTGAATGTATCGGATTTTTAGGATGAAGACGTCTGGTCACGGGGTTTCTCATCAGGGATTTCACCCCACCATCCTGGGATGATCATCTAGGATGCCTACTTTGTTAAGAGTTGTTGGATCACTTTGTAACGTCCTTACGTACACAGTCAAAAATAACATCGACCACGTTTTTGTTTTCCCAAGTAATATCTAATTCAACTTTTTGCCCAGCACGATGGATTGTATTTGCAAAAAATGTTGGTCTGGCATCTCATTTCACTTTCTGCTCATTTCTTGCACACATGTACGCACAAACACGGGGGCTCCCATCCATACACATTAGTACTCACAGGGACACACATACACAGACACAGTCGCGCGTATACACATGGACAAAAGCACGTAAACAAATGCACATGCACGCACAAAACTTATCCTCTACCGTCTTTCAGGCAATTTGATAATTCCATCTTCTCATTTTTTTTTCAATCTATCTGCGTAAAACCTCCTCTAGGTAATTTTTGCTATTTTCCAGAGACTTTAATTCCTTTCATTGTGAGAATTCTATAAGAACAGGCAATCTGAACGTGGATTATCAAGTGAATAAGACAGATGTGTGATAACTCAAATCTTTTTAATGTTAGAGGAAGTATTGTAAGACATTATTTTTCATTAACTTTGGCTTAGTTTTAACCTTCATCCTAATATCAGTTGCTTTTTATACAACTAATACAGTTTAGTACAAATTATAATACAGATAGATTTTATAACAGTACTATATCTCATAGGTAGACACCAAAAATATAGCACCTATAGTCGTTTGAAGGGAGTCAGTATAAAAGTGTAAATCTGCTAATCCCTGAAAATCTTTGTGACCGATTGGTGAATGCAGCTAGGCGTAAACTAAACTCCCTCCTGCAATGAGGGTGAGAGTTTGATTCACTCCGAAGGCTTACTCTTTACTCCCGAATACGCTGTTGTTCGTTATCTTAGAAACAATGATTCATATTGAAAGTTGTACAAAAGACCAAATGAAAATAGATTGAAAACTTCACAGCGAAAATGTAACAATTTTTGCCTGATCTTTAGATAAACATCCGGCCTAGAATTATCTTGATGGAATTTTGCACTCTTTCTCCTAAATAGTGTTGGACTCTTCTTATCGATTTCTGCCTTCGATTTGTATCGTTGGTTACAGTACTTATTTGAATCAATCGTTTGTGCCTCCAGAAGGAGTTCATAGTAGATTTTCTTCCAATCCCATTATATACACATCGCCGCCTTCATTGAATGAAGATCTGTTCTTCAAACGGTAAGTGGTGGTTTATTTTGCTTGTCCCACGATCTGTTGTGTTTCGTGCCGTTGTGAAGTATCCACTTTTCAAAACGCATCACAATTCCTTTATAAAATGGAACACTTAAATGTACGCTGTATAGCTTGGTTATTCATAGAATATGGAAGGCATACATCAAAGCAACTAACATAACCAAACTAGTAAAATAATTTCTAATGCTTGATTGAGCAGTTTTTAGCGTGTTTGATATCCTCCACGTTGTACAATGTTGATGATTCTCTGGTGATGCCTTGATTGGATCATTATCAACCTTACGTGGTCTAACCGACCCTTAGCAAGAAATCTCTTGCACGAAACTTCGAAAAACTGCTCGTCGATCATTAACAATGCTTCCTTCATGAAAAACATCTTTACATCTCTCTCAGAATTAAATGCATAATATGCCGAAGACCTTGTTCATTTTCCTCTATCATAAATGTCATAAACGATGAATTAATATACTAAAATGTGACACCTTTTTGAAAAATTCATGCTGATAAAATGGCTAGCTCAATACAACCAAGTATGTTAAAATGAAGTTTTTATTGCTCATATCGCGGATGTTTCCACCTAATTCACAAAAGAAAAGCTGTGTATAATCACCACAGACAAAGCCATCAATGAAATCAGCGGTCTTTATGCCCTCTGCTGTTTTATGTCCATCGTTATCAATATACATTACAGTTTTTTCCCTACCATATCTATGTATAAAAGTTGATATGATCTGGCCTCTGTGCGGATCTCAGTGCATCATAAATGAGAAATCTCCATCATGAATTATTCATACTAACGGTCTACTGTGAACTATTTGTTTCAAGTCATTGTCTCACCCATTGCAGATGTATCCGTACCTCACATAAATGAATCATCTTAGCCCGTGTGTGTACCAAAACTAATCATCAAAAAGATTATTAAATTTTTACTTCGAAATTAGATCTTTTATCTGAAATTATCTAAAAGAATACCAGCATAAAATGCGGACATATCTTATTCAAATGACTATGGAAACTCAAATGAACATTTTTGCTTGTGCCTAGTCGTGTACTTAAGTGTTCATGGTTGCAGTCCAAAAATGTGACAAAAATGATTTATTTTTCAACACAATCTTTTTTCTATGCCAATGTACTTAATTCAGTTTCCAATTTTTGAACTTGGTCACTAATTAAAAATCCCTCTGAGCTATTGCCCACGCCTAAATGCGTTGGGTCGATATTTCATTCATTCACCAAGATGAAACCAACTCAGTTAACTTGTAGACTCATCATTGAAGTCAATAACTGAACAACCGTAGCCATTTTGAGTCATGTAGAAGAAATTCCATTGAAGAACGAATTCTTTTCATGACATCACTGACGTTTTCCATTAAAACTATCTACAAACATACGGATTTTATAGACTCTAGGTGTTTTAATAAACCAATCGAAATAGGGCCATAGAAAAGGTTGAAAAAAAGGCCTTTTCCCCAAATTAGAAGTAAAAACAGTTCTAGAGTAGTGATGCAAATTTCCAAGTCTGTAGACAAAACGACCAGAGGTGCAAGAAAGCAAAAACACATAAACAAATATAGGCACATAAACAAACTCACACGGAAAAAAATGATAGAAGCCTTTGCCATATTTGATGGCTACGGTTGTTCAACTTTTGAAATTGGGGCTAAAACTGATCTTGAATGCAGATTGCCAGTTTAGATTATGTTTTGGTCTGATTGACAGCAAGACTCGTATCTTCATATTTTTAATGTCCGTTGGTACTGATTGTTTTACTACGCGTTTCTATGTATTCAATGTATTGTAGACACATAAGGGAAAGTGAGCATTGGTGAATATAGAGGGATAGATGGATCATTTAGTCTGTGAACGGTAAATCTTCATAGAAGATTCTATAATAGGTACTTCCAGTAGATAGTCAGGAATTGAATAGAAACCTATATGAGATTCACACTTGAGTGATTTTTTTTTCGGATTCACAGTTACAGAACTGAAATATCTGAAATCAAAGATTATTTTTAATTGGTACGTAGCTTAGCTTCATATTTTCAGGAACAGATTTTATGGTATATCTTTTTCTCCAGACTCCTGTAATCATTCAAGATCCTCATATGAATTCCCCATGTTATTGCAGATTTGTTGTAGTATGGAATTTTCTGTTTGTCTTAATATTCATCGAGTCAACTTTTGAAAGACTCTATTTTGTAACACAGAATTTCATCAGATAACCTATTCAATATCTGCACTCAATAGAAATTGAAATTATATTTTCGTACCTCCAACCTAGATTTTTTGTTGTCCCCTGGCTGTCCTTCAACTTTCCTCTTCTCTGTGTCTAGTCTTCCTCCTTCTTAGTGAAGTTACAAAACCCTCTTGTTATAATTTCTAAAATATATATGTGTGATAACAAGTGTTTATTACTCTGTTGTTTTTTTTTCTGTGAAGTTAATACTAAACGGACAATTGATGAAACAGGTCTTGTTAGACACTAAATAGAAACCTTCACGTGACCAACGACTTTTGACAGCATCCTCTGTTGAGGGTGATCAACTGAGAAATCAGGGAAGGGAGTGATCAGTGAGTAAATATTGTACCTTGCCTTTTGTTGGTTGTTGATCATGAATAAATCCAATTTTCAAAAAGCAGAAGAAAATACCACCGGACACAAACTTTGAAACCAATTTAGCATAAACTTACATAGTAATTTTAATCACTTACTAAGAAAAGATTTTGTAGTGGGATCTTCGACGGGAAGTAAATGCTTAAATTTTCATCCCTGTAACTCCATTGGCGAGGCCTGTACGCGCAGCACATACATAGATAGCCATCCAGATCCACTGAAAACTGAAGAAATCTATAGTTCTAATATTTACACCGAGAATCGAATATAGAATCATCATACTGAAAACTAGAATAACAACCCCGATGTGTTTACTAGAGAGACCACAGGGAGCTTGGCAATTATTCTCTCTAATCGGTGTAAATACTTGGCTATCATCCAAAAGACAATGAAGCTCACTAAGTTTAGCGTTCGTTGCTGGAGAATTTAATTCGGCGACCAAACGTCTGTCTTCCTTTGCCCGTATACAAACCCGCCGTTTGTCTGTATGTTCAATGAACGATCCAGGTCTGCAAGAAATTTATCTCCAAGTGAACAGCGTCTTTTATTCGACCAATTAGTGGCTTAACAAGTTCTTTTTGTTGGTGGAAGACAATGAGCTGGGATAAAGTATCTCAGTTGGGTTGGCTCAGTTGGGAAAAATTTTATAACACCTAAAGACAAGAGAGAGAGAGAGAGAGAGAGTGAGAGAACAGGAGAAAAAAGACAGAAAGAATTGAACAGAAGGAACAAAGGTGGACGTACCGCCTTGGACAAAGAACAAAGATACAGACATAACTGAGAAAATTTAGAAAACCATAGCAACTTATTGGATTCCACCAGAGGACAGATATTTTGAAGGACTGAAGGTCATATATATATATATATATACACACACACACACACATATATATATATATATATATATATATATATATATATATATATATATATATATATATAAACATATGTATGTATGTATGTATGTGTGTGTGTGTGAGAGAGAGAGAGAGAAAGAAAGAAAATTCTACACGTTTCTTGGTAAATGCAATCTTCATGAGGTTCTCTCTCTATCTCTAATCTTCTGTACTTATCAAGTATAGCTCTAACTATTTTCAAACTTTTAGCACTTTTTCATACGATAAATATCGAATTTCAGTTTCAACTTCACTACTTTTGTTATTGACACTTCTGTTATTAAGATTAATTTCGAATAAAGTATCATATATATATATATATATATATATATATATATATATATATAATCACATAATTATTTACGCAA
This sequence comes from Thysanoteuthis rhombus, assembly GCA_963457665.1. Lineage (NCBI taxonomy): Eukaryota > Metazoa > Mollusca > Cephalopoda > Oegopsida > Thysanoteuthidae > Thysanoteuthis > Thysanoteuthis major. The sequence goes on along the minus strand of OY735199.1, from coordinate 4,435,571 downwards.
CTTACTTCTATTGATAATAATGACTAAACAACCAGGAGGATCAGGCCATTTGATAGTTTTAAAATAGTTTCTATTCATTTGTACAAATCAGCTACAAACTTTCGTAAGTATGTAATAAAATCACCGTAGCCCACACGTGTACCAGAACTTATTACCTTATATCATCTATAAATAGGAATACCAGCGCAGGATATGGATATTGTTGACCGTTCAAAAATTACCATAGAGACCTTGCAGACACAGACACTCAAAAAGAAGAAAATATAGCATTTAGCTGCCTGGCTGGATGGATGGATGGCTGGTCGGTCATTTGTGGAGCTACAGCGATTAGATTGGTTGGTGTGTGTGTGTGTGTGTGTGTGTGTGTGTGTGTGTGTGTGTGTGTGTGTGTGTGTGTGTGTGTGTGTGTCTGTTTATCAGCGAGTGTATGCATATATATTTAGTAAATACATGTAATATACAAAAATACAAACTGTCAGGAAGAATGTTTATTGTCATTAGCGTTATTACGTCATTATCTGTCCTTTCATCTATCTATCTATCTCTCACCGTCACTCTTTTTCTCAATTGAAATACACTTAACCCATATAAATGTACATCGAAGAAAAATTATCATCAATAGATATTTCTGAAAGTCTTAATGCCAATAAGCCCAAAACACACTATCATCACTTCATCTACCAATATTCGACCCTTTATTTGTAAACATCATTGAGAAACTATTTAATTGAATTCGAGAAACTGTTCACGTCTTTATGTAAAGTGATCTTGTTAAAGTGGTCCGATGTAAGCAAAAGTACATCCTAATTTGAGGTAAGTACATATGTACCTAATTATGAATGCATTTTAAGTGTGCATTCACATTATCTAAAATATTTATATATCAAAGAGTAAAGCTGAGTTAGTTTCTGCCAATCAGAAATAAATTTGTAAAAGTTTGTTCGTGTCTTGAAACGCTCACTGAATAATGACGGTTTAACAATAGGGGTGTTTAAATGGCTTAGACAGCCGTAGTATGTGCGTCGAAGGCATCCACTAATAAAGACAAAATACAGTCGGTCTTACGTTTGTAATAATCTATGAGATTTTCAAGTTCCTTTAAATTAAAAAATGAACGTGAATAAAATACAACACTGTAGCAAAAAGAAGGAAAATTATTTCTATTTTCATAATTTATTGTTAAAGAATTAGGAACACATTTGCTGGTATGTTCCTTGAAAAATATGACAGGATAAAAGTCCAACAAACATCAGTACGTGCATAGAATGTCTAACCAGATGTACATATTGTTTTGTTTTTTATATGCAGGAATATTCCCATAATCAAATTATTGATACATCCTCGTATGTATACTTCTCTATAGATAAAATTTCAACAGAATACTTTTTCATGGATTTGTTCTTGGATTTTCTTCAAATGTTTTCGAGCAAAATTATGTTTGTCAGAAACAGTCAAACAAAACTCACCGAATCTGTCAACTCAGTTTTTAAATTGGTTTGGCTGGCTGGCTATGTATGTGTGTTTTGTGTGTATAGGCTGCACCAAAGGAACTTGAAACATTTATTCCTTATCATGTCTGAAAAATGCTTTGTCTGTTTTATCGTTTTTGTTTTTTTCAAATTCGCTTCGAAATAAATTTTTAGTGGATCTTCAGTTTGAGTCAGATACGCCTGTTTTTTGTTTTTTGTTGTTTTTTTTATTGCTCACCGACCGAAAATAGGATAAAAATAATTTATTCATGATCGTATGTTTCTATTGAGTCAACAATCATACTTGGTTTTGGGTTTGTTTTGTTTTTCAAGGCTGACAGGACACTAAATGTTGCCTTCTTCAATCCGTGGCCAAATGTCTTGTTTTTTCACAAGGGGGGTGAGTAGATCCAGATGACTAATAAGATCATGCTCAACCTCATGTTGTGAGAATGTCAGACAACCGTTCGACATCATGGACCACATGTTGGATCTTAACGGATCATATGTGAAACTGTGGTCGGCAAAATATAAGATGGTATGAAAAATTAGACATGCTCAAAAAGTACAGGCTCCACGACCCCAATGATAAGAAGGTGTGGCCAACCTGGGAAAGGTCAACTACACTCGCTAAGAGGCCGAATCAGAAATTACCTGCCTGACCAAACAGCCAAATGGGCTACAGATCCTTTTCTCTGTGTGCTTCTGCGTGTCTGATTGTTCATCCGTGTGTGTGTCTCATGAATCCCCTAGTCACATTTTTGGAGCTACAACCTTGAAAATCTGCATAGGTACGCCACTAAGCACCATCTGCAATGATGCCCTCCTGTTGTCTTCGTTTATATTTCGGACCATATCTTAGGCTGGAATTTTTTAAGATAAAAGATCTATTATTTGTAGATAATTGTAGATAACTTTAAGATAATTAATTCTGGTACGCGTGCAGGCTCAAGTGTTTCATTTATGCAGGGCATGGATATTTATTTTCTTTTGGGCCTAATCATAGAATCCTCTGTGGGTGCACATGCTAAAGTGGTGGAACTCAAAAGGACAAGTCAGTTGTAAACGTCGTCGAAAGAGAGTAGATCATGTAATCAACTCACGTATTTTTATATACGCATGGCCATGTGGTTTTGACCAGCTAGCCATAGGGGTGGGAGTAAGTTTAGCATCAACAGGCAAAAGACGAAGGGATCGGATCTTGCTCAGTTCGTATCCGAATACAGCAATGTATGGCGACATATGCATGTTATGGGGAGATCAGGACGAGTTGGTACATTTTTTACTTAGTTGACTGTAGCCCCCTTGTAAAAATAATTTATTAAAACGCAATTAGGACCAAAAGTTACAAAGGAGGAGAGACTACCTTTGGGTGGATATCTTAAATATGAAACTATAGATGAATTTACTCTATCATCATTTGAACACTTGGACAAATGAGAATACTTAATACAATCTGATTGGGCAAGTCAGTTCTCTTGTTAATGAGTACTGATGTGATTTATGTTGTTATAATTGAAAATCACTGATCAAGGCGAGAAAATGTTTTTCAAGCTTATGCAAAATATGACTCAAATGTAATAGGAAAATGGCCGATTTTTTCAGCTCAAAATTGAGACTTACAGTAGTACCATCGGGTGGTGAAAACAAAGATTAGAGCAAATGATTCAACTTTACCCCAACTAGCCCCGGTCTCCCTGCAAGCCAAGCCTTCGGTTTCCATCTTTGATTGTCTAATACTAAACCAATTAAAAATCCAACCATTGAAATCGGTTAAGTGAAGGCATGGTTCATTTCACATTTACAGACATGTGAAAAAATATATAAAGTTGTCAAATGGTGCCACTGGGAGACATGAAGAAAGCTCTGCTATCAGGATTACTCACGATACAACCTTTGAGATAAATCCCTAGTTATAAACCGAGGGTAGGAATTTTAATTAAAGGAATTTTTAAATTTAAATTGATAAAAGCAACACAAGCCAAGCGCTGAGTAAATGCTAAATTAACAATGAAAAGATCTGGGGTCAAATGAATTTTGTAATGTACGTACAATGAACGAACAGCCGGGGAAAAAACAAATTTAATTCATGGAATTGAATAAATATGCGTCAGTGTTAATCTCTATAGAATTACCTTTGATTTATTGATGATGATCGAAATCTGTGCTTCCTTCAAGAATTGAAATCTCCTATAATCCTTATCTTTCTTGCAGATCATAATTCAGTCAGATGCTACAAGTTTTATATCAGTGAATCATTCATTAAAAGGGTAACGCCTATTTAATGGATTTTGTGTCTTCGAAAGAGGAACCAGTTTGTCATAAATAGAGACAGCTTTAATACAATAAGCAAAGGTTGAAATTCTTCTCAATTTCCTTTAACCAAAAGTTGATTCATAAGGCAGTTGACAAGTTAATTGCAGTCTACGAAAGCTTTTGAAATATGTGACAGATGAATATGTAATAAATATATATTTAGAGATGATCGATGTATCTTGAAGAAGAGTAAAGGCTGCTGTTAGGAAGCAATGAAAATGAAGTGAACAGCTTTAAGATTTCTAGTCTGATCGATTAAAAGGAAGCTTTCCCAACATAACCAAAATTACAACTTGAACTGAATTCTAGCAAAAAGAATGATAGATATCCATATCTTTTAAAGCCGTAAAATATCAAGTAATTCCGTAAACTGTTCGAGAACAAACTCATGAACGATGTTCTTTGATATGTTCTCCCCTCCCCCTTTTTTGTTTTTGTAATTTCAAAATCAAGGATTCACTATTTAAGATCTACCTCCAAACTGAAGGGATTTTAATGAAGTGGAAAATGGTCGCAAGTTTTGTTAATATGTTTAATATATTTCCAAATTGATTTTTGTGTCTGTTAAGCTCTTACTGCCATGCTGAGGAGTGAAGACAATGAAAGGTGTAAATATACCACGACAATACGCCACATGTATTTGTATATTTTCTGGTCACAGGAACCCAAATCCACGCAAGGTTGACAAGAATTCGGTAGAGCAAGCCCGACTTCCAAGAACACAAAAATCCTGTTTGTCCTAAAAAAGAAAGGTATGAAACCAAGGCATCCTCACAACAGTCACCTAGAGAGTTGAAAAATAGCCTTAACCTAAAGATTGACCTTCAAAATGAAACCATGCGACGTGCACATGAGAGATTCATCCTCATCTTAATGGAGAGATCATACGACAACACAGCATATAAGAAAAAGACAGGAGTCCAAGATACCTGAGAAACAATAGGAAAACGTAAATGGCAATGGGCTAGTCATGTTGCAAGGATGTTAAAAAACTGCTTGGTACCATGTCTCACAACGTGGATCCAGAGGTGACATGAAAAATTGTGGCTGACAGAAATAAAATGGCGTGATGGGCTAAATGAATTCAGAGGGTACTGGTTCTGCATTGCCCCAGGGGAAAGTCCATGTCCAACAACGGGCTAAAAAGCCTGTTGACGATGATAACAACCGAATCCATGAGATAACTTTAAAATGCAAGACATTCACAATATCCATGATATCGAAGCTTAGACCAATGCCAAAAAGATAAAGCCATCGGTGTAATCGGTTTCATATAAACTGTTTGTTTTTTTCGGTGCGATTACAAACTTAATAATATAAAAACATTCACCATGAATGGATTTATGAAATATGAATTAAAATAATCTTATAAGACCGCACACTGATGAGATGATAATACAAGTATATCGTTGTTAAATATAGAGCGACGATGAGTCATTTGTAATTTACTTAAGGTCATAGATTGCAAATGTGACATTTAGTGTTTGATCTAATGAGTGAGTGAGTTTAAAATTTGTTTTGTAAGACTTTACATAGTAATTGTAAGATAACCCTATCACCAGAGAATGGAAAGTATCATAAAAACAAATGGGCGATATTGAATGTCTGGACACATACACATTGACACACTGGACTAATCTGGAGAAAGCTCAATAGTGTGTGCGCATCAAATGAAACCGAAAATACATTCTTCCATTGAAGGAGTGACAAGAAGTGATGGAATATACCGAGTTGGTTTCATCATACCTTCAGTTTGGAAGACAAAAACATTAAAGGAAAATTTCCTATTTTGGGTTTTTTTTTTAAATCGTAAAATTACCATATGTGTTCTCGTCGGCTCAGTCAATAACTTGACACATCTTTTGCTTTTATAGTAATGTCCCACTCCTTTGCAACTATATAATTGTTATTTCTGAAAACTTCAAAAATCATAATTTGTATTAGCCCCAAGGGCTTACTTTCAATTACTTACTGTTACTTTTATTCGTGAGATTAGAATAGCTGTGAATTTTCATCAGCAACCAGCCAATAAGAGGTTGTATTCTGTGCCATCAAGTTGATTCATCACCTTATTACAAATAAGTACTATGTAATATAATAGAATGCTGGAGCATTTCCGTTTATATGAAAATTCATTTCCGGTGCCAAGTTGGGGACATTTATCACAATACAATCTCAAGCAAAAGATAGAAAACATGGGGTTCTTAGAAAAATCAGTTTTTGTTTCCAAGAAAGCGGCACTTATGTGACATTTTGAATTGCAAGTGTAAAAGGTTAACCCTTTCTTCTCTTTTGAATATGTATCAATTTCCCAGCCACATTTTATTGGAATGTATGACACACCCAGTCTTGATGCAGGTCTAGAACGACTGGCAATTCGAGAAAAGTAGGGGTTTGTCTTATAATAACATTTGAAGTAATAAGTATTACATTCATTTGATAATAATCAATCTACGTTTCATGCGATAATTCACTGATATATCAGAATCCATATGATATTTTATTTTTAGACAATAAGTCCATTGGGTAAAATGATTGGTCGGAGATATTTGTATCAGTAAAATTGTTGCTTTTGTGTGGAAGTGTTTATAGTTACGGTCAGAGGAACAGAAAAACTCTTACAGATCATTATCTTAATTGATATAAGCTTCGGTCAAAGAATATAATGACGCGTAATGTAGACTTTTTTATTGAGTCCCATCTGCAAATGGTACGACCAAATAGTATTTGATACGCAGATTTCGAATTAGTTTCATTTATATTGTGAGGCTAAACGGGATTGCGAATTTATCTTTATGCAGAATCGCCTTTGCACTCTGATTCTAGTCCGGATAACAAAAAATCCATCAAGATGAATTGCAAGGAGACACGTTTCAATTTTGATTCTATTAATGTTATGTCAAATTCGACAGGCAAATAATTACAATTTACAATTATATTGGGGTTAAATATGGGATGGTCGGCATTGAATTGATTATGCCTGGAGAAACGTTTGATTAGAAGAAAATTTCTGAACATATATATATATATATATATATATATATATATATATATATATATACATGGATTTCTACAGTGAGCCGATGTTTGTATGTTGCAGTGAGTATGAATTGAAGAAACTAAAGAATGACAAAATTAATAGACGGAAATCAAAATCCCAAAAGTGACGTGTGGAAATTATATAAAACATATCTTTAACATCCGATTACTTGGAAAAAAAGCACTCCGGCCAATTGTAGTAATCCGAATAATATGATCAATTATTATATGCTGTATTTTATTGAAATATTGTTATTAATCCATCTTTAATGATCTTTTTCCAAAATATGGAGCCCTATATATTTCCAACAAATAAGCAAAAATAAAAACAAAATATGCGCACACACGCACACTCATATACATATATATATATATATATATAAATATATATATAAGAGCTTACATAAAATTACTATACACGTATGACATAAATAGTATAAGCAAAGGAGGTGGTTTTCGATCAACACTGCTGGTGTGCCATGTCAATATAATTGTTATGTTTTTCAAATCCTTGGAAGGTAAACAACTGATGATCCCAACAACGGTCAAATGCATTCATTGTACAACAACAGCAAAGTAAAGGAAAAACGGGGGGAAAAGCACTGAACGAAAATTACATGAATTGCATTGGGTGACTTGAAGGACAAAAAATCTATTGAAAAACATTTAGTGTTTAAAGCTGTAAAGCTTTGTACACTACACACACATATATATATATATATATATATATATATATAGAGAGAGAGAGAGAGAGAGATAGATAGAGAGAGAGAGAGAGAAAGAGAGAGAGAAAGAGAGAGAGAGAAAGACATGGAGAGAGAGTGTGTGTGTGCCTGTGTTTTTCAAATGGTTTACAAACGAAAAAGGCACAGTTTATTGCATCTTCCTTTCTCTAAGAGATCCGTCCTGTCTTATCCATCGACTGAATCCAACAATAGAGCCATATCTCATATAACAATTAACAAACTCAATTCTTTAGCGGGGATACTTATCAACTACATTGCAATAAAAAAGATTAAAAAATTTTAATATCCAGTTCAAACGGATGAACTCGAAGTGGGGGATCAGCTTATTCGCGAATAAAAATATCATTGCCTTAATTATAAATGTATGTTTTTCTTAGGGTTTTTTTTCTTCACTCTTTTGAGCTGAACGCGAAATTTGAACAATATCACCAAATCTATCCCTCAATCGCTTTACCAAAAGGAGATGGACTTTCTTTTTTTTTTTTTAGAGGCTCAATCCGTCCGTTTCATCTGTTAATCTGGAGGTTTTTTCTTCTTCTTTTCTTTTCTGTTTCAAATCAGATTTACTTGAAACCTGGTAATAAAGTTTCCCGGAAAAGATGTTTGAAAAATCTTTCACTCAGGGTCATTTGATCTGACGATAACGCCGTTTTACATTACATTTTGGAATTGATTAAAATTGATTTTCCAAGCACTTTCAAGTCATATCTATTTGAAACTTGAGAGAATGGTGTTACTTAATAAGATGCATCTGAGCTAAAAAAAAATTCATTCAGGTTCACGTGATCTGGCAATAATGGTGTTTAAACTCTGTAGTGGACGCCTCATTTGATTTTTTGTTCTTGTAAATAGCAGTGTTAGGGATATGAATCTTTATTTCTGTCAACAATGCTGCTTTCAAAAATTACGCAAGTACCGGGTCAGAACCGATAATGTTATAATATTATTTAATTTCGAGAACACATTTGTCATATTTCAATGAAAAGCCTGGCTTACGTTTGTATCAACTTAGATTTGATTAGTTTGATATATGGGTTCATATTTTATTGCACGGACGTCAAAGAACCACAAAATTGGTAAACCGATTCCGAAATCTGGGATTTAATTTTGCACTAACGCCTAAGGAAAGGTATAAATAAATTTCTCCCCACAGTCTTTTCTGTGGATAGATATGTTAACAACAATATCTCATCATTCGCACACCATGATATTTGATTGAGAAAGGCATTTTTGAGTGATTACAACCCATGGCAAAAATTCACGACACTTGAAGGATGTTCACCTAGCTTTTTTGCTTCTCAGCAAATAAACAAATCTCAGAAATTACGCGATAACTGAACATCAACTATACATAAAACAGACTTAATTAAATAACCAAATTATTTTGATTGACGGCATACTTTTTGTGACCAGGAAGAGGGATAATCATAGAATCACTCATTGTTGGGTAGAAGAAATTATGTTATTATTGACAAAAAGGCACAATTAATTATTTGCTGCTTCGAGATTTCATGACGGTCTGAATCGTTTGAGGCATAGAATTTACTGATAAAAAACCATATTTTCCTTCAGATTGGTTCCTACTCTCTCGAAAGCGGTTGACAGATCAGCTTTCAAGGATGGAGCCTCATCATGGACCACTTTTTCTAATTTTTCAACATGAAATTTCAGTTGGATTGAGATCCAGACTTAATGAGTTGATATGCTCTGTTGCCAGATGAATTATCATCCTGGAAAATGACTTCATCGTCTATTTTCGATGGAATGAGAAACGTCTCCAAAATCTCAATGTGCAGCAGTGCATTGACTGTTTAAAATAATGATTGTCATCTTCCCTGATCTTTTACCTGATATAAAAACCGAAATTTGCTTGTTTTCTTCTCGTAGTCACGCTTATATGTTTTATTTGAATGATGCAACAACAAACAAACGTTCCAGTATCATCGCCTTGTCTAATGCAGATTCTTGATTCATCACTGCATATCACTTTCATCCAATCATCCATACTTCACTTTTGCCTTTTGAATCTACTGTCGATTAGTTTAGGTGTTACAACTGTTTATTTTTTCAGGCTTTTCTGTATGTAAATCCCATTTCATTCAACCGATTTCTCATCATTCAATCAGAAAATTTCATCACCCCCCCCCCCGATTCCTTTTTTTTTTTTTTTTTTTTTGTTGTGTTATTCAAATTATCAAGGCATTTTGCTTTGAGTCTTCTGCCCTGTCGCTTTGACGACGTCTCTGGTCTACACATATGATTTCCTTTTATAACCTCCCCATTCCGTTTGTCCTTGCACCATACTTCACCAACAGCTGGCTGAGAACAATCAACATCTTTTGCTACCTTCTTGAAGGACTTTTCAATTAGCATCTTCCTTGTTGGGGCCAAGTTGCGTTTAGTCAATTAGCCGAGTCAAACAGCTCGTTACGGCCAGCAAGTCTTACTTGCTCGTTATGGTCTTTCTTCTATCTGCAAACTAATTTACATATTTAGAATGTGTTGGTATTTGTATGAGAAATCCAAATTGTTAGATGATTCTGTAATTTTTCCTCAACATTAAGTGATTCCATAATGTTCAACTTAGAAAAAAATTATCCTGTTGATTTAGATAATTTGATCTAGTCTGTATGCAGTATATAACATGAAGCCTAAATTGTTATTAAACAAAATAGGAATATCTGTGATTTGTTCATTTGCTACAAATTATGAACTCTTGGTAAATACATTCCAAGTGTGATGGATCAATAGTTTTTAGCTAACCTCATATTCCCATACGGTTGCTGTGGAAAGCTATTACCCTCATAGTCGGCTTTGATTGGGTTTAACTGATCGAATGAGATGTAAAACTACTGCTTTTGTAGCTGTAAGGAATGGAGGGTAAATATTTACTCAAATAAAATCCTGCTGGTATTTAAAAGAATAATATACAACCAATATATCCTCCCAATAACCATCTACGGAGCTGAAACATGGAAACTCAATGAAAGACTGACCCTTAAACTGAGAACCATACAACGTGCACAAGAGAGAATCGAGCTCAGCATGACATGGCTTGATTACAAGACAGAACAATATATCAGAGAAGAGACAGGTCTGAAATATCATAGATTTTATAAGCAAACGTTGATGGCAATGAGTAAGTCATGATGTGAGAATGGTAGACAACTGATGGATATCATGACTCACAACGAGGACCCCCAGGGATCATGCGCAAAACTCGGACCAACAAAACATAAGATGGCGTGAACTAGATAAGTTCAGAAAGTACTGGCTCTTTGACGCCAACGACAGAGACTACTTGCAAATCTCCGGGAATGTCGGGCACTGAAATGATGATGATGATGATGATGATGATGATGATGATGATGATGATGATGATCGTATGGGCAAAAGAGAGATAGAGATGTTATCAACGAGGTAATACACGCTCATCTATATGGATGCTCGCTTCCGTCCACACACACACATATACACCCAGACGCAAATACACACATGTACACACACAAACGCTTTTAAATGGATTTTTCATCCAACTTCCCAACTGATCATGTTGTATGAGAGAAGTGAGAAATGTGTACGCCTCTGGGGAGTGTGTGTTCGTTCTTATAGTACGTGTTAAAATGCATGCCGAGTGCAGTATGGCTTCTGGCAGAGAAGTGTCTTTGAAGTTTAGTCTGATTTGCAATTTCTTATGCTCCCCATGGAGTCAATCCAAAGACTGGCACCTTGGAATCTGCCCATTTTGACAAGAAATTCTTTTGATTAGCTGATTAGTTCTGTTGCTGAGACTCAGCTGCCATTTACAAGGATCGGCAAAATAATCCCACAAATATTCACAGCGAAGAAAACGGAACGATCATTTGCTTTTGAGTTCAGCAAAAGAAGGTCAATATAGATAGATAGATAGATGAGAACAGACCGAGGCAGATAGATAGATAGATAGATAGATAGATAGATAGATAGATAGATAGATAGATAGATAGATAGATGTGAACAGACTGAGGCAGATAGATAGATAGATAGATAGATAGATAGATAGATAGATGGATAGATTGATAGATAGATAGATAGATGTGAACAGACTGAGGCAGATAGATAGATAGATAGATAGATAGATAGATGTGAACAGACTGAGGCAGATAGATAGATAGATAAATAGATAGATAGATAGATAGATAGATAGATGGATGGATGGATAGGTAGATAGGTAGATAGATAGATAGATAGATAGATAGATAGAAGAAATAGCAATAATGAAGACGTGCTTATTGTTATTTCTATTTGATTCACCGAAAGGTTCAAGGAGTCAAGGAAAGCTGACATCTTTTTAATCAGGGAAACAAGAACCATAAGTTCAATGATGTGTCCACCATCTGTAGTGGTAGTATTGGGATGTGGAGAAGGAGTAGGAAAAGAAGTAAAGGAGTCTTTCTTTAAGTCAATTTGCTTTCATACGTGTAAAATATTGTGATATGGAAATGTTCTGCAAGTATTATTTTCAAGAACAATCGTAAATAGCGTTTTGGGGACATGGGGGTTATTTTTTTAAATACAAAAATGTGGACATTGGATATTCTAAACGACATTAGCTGCTGGAAAAATTTTCGAAGTAATATTATTTTAACTTCTTAACACCTTTTAATGATATCACACATGTTGATGTCATCACGCCTATTCAATTTATTTGTGTTGTTCAACAACTGGAGCCGACTAACAAGCCCGACTGACAAGGGGGCCGTCGGACCAACCGAAAAGCGTCTAATAGAGATGTAAGGACACTTCTGAAAACTGTTAATAGGAAATTCTAGATTTATCCAAGCATTCGGTTGATTCAAGGAATCTCTTTGTTTATTCGAATGAAACAAAAACTAAAAACAGAAAGAAACAGAAGCCACCATTTAAACGGATGTAACCAATGTACAATCAATAACTAATCAGCTCGTGAAACATCGATGGACCTAGCAAGCCGGAAGCAGATTTGAAAAGCTACTCAAGTAAAACGATTGAGAGTGGAATAAATGAACGGATGCGGAAAGGCAAGAGGACGATCTCGGGGGCGTTAGATCGTGGGCGCGGCAAAGAAACACCCAAGTCCTGTCTACCAATCCCTTCGATCACCGTCACCACCTTCCTCACGATACTTTCCAATACGAGAGGATAGAATGAATTTTTTTTTAAACTGAAATTTCTTGGTCACTCCCATGGACTATATTAGAGTAAAAAATATATTTATAGCGATCAAAAGTGCAAACGAATAGTGGAAGAATTTCTCTGTGAAACCAACTGTTCATGGGAGAACATTTTCATAAAGTGGTTCAAGTGTTTGAGATTTCGATCTCGGCCACGGGTACTGGAAGCAATTCGGGGCAATGGGGGGCAGCTTTTCAGAAAGGATATTTTACGACATATTCTTTTTAGAACTTGTAAGGTTACAACGAAAAGAGCCAGGAGTGTTTCTCAACCTGAAGACTGCAGATCCCTGAGGATCCCCAAAGATAGTACGATCATTATAAAGTTTAGAATTGGAAAAGGGAAATTATTGCAAAGTCTCAAAGATGTTAGACTAACAGATATTACACTTTGATCTGGAACTAAAGGACGCAAAAGGCTGAACTAGGGAACAAGGATAGTCCCCTACAATTAAGCTTTCAAAGAAGATAAGTATAAATATTTGATTCTTGCACTCTCTTTTCCTCATAGAGGGTACACAGTTATCTTGATAGCCCTTTGTCAAAAGGACATGAAGGGTGAGTTGTCCTCGCAGTCTCCGTGGTTCCAGCGCCCCTGATCTTGATTATCAAAACTTTTATCAAACCTGATGTCAGTGGCATTTTCATTTGTTATTTCATATATATATATATATATATATATATATATATATATATATATATATATATATATATATATATATATATATATATATACACACAGTGGATCACGGTGCACAATGATAACAGGACATACTGGATCATGGGGTACAGTGAGTCATTTTTTTTACAACTGTGAATATGCAACAGCTTGAGCATCGTTGTATGGTGTGCTAGCTTACGGACCTGATTTCAAGCCAAATGTAATATATAGAGGTACGTTTACTTTCATTATAGAACCACAAGTATTCAGAATTAGGATTGTGTTAGAATCATTTCTTGTCCTATCCACGATCACTGCACTTGTCGATTTCAGAGATCCAATGTTATTTTTCTCAATAGTATTTGTGCAGCACAGTGAATCGGGGCACAGTGGATCACTTCTGTGACTGAGCCACTTCAATTATTTGAATTAAAATTGATCTTGTCCATTCATTTCACATAGTTTACAAGAAAGCAATTTCATTAGAAACCGTCCGTAAAGATTTGTTCAGTTTTCAAGTAGGTCTGACTGGTTGGCTATGTATGTACATGCCGCATCAATAGAGTTAGAGGGCTGAAAATGTTAACATTTACTCCCGTATTTAAAACCTCCCCCTAGATAGTGAGGGGTCCAAAATACTATGTAGTTTCATGCTAAAATGTTCCCTTAGTTTGTGTCTGGCAGCATCTACGCCAAGCGAAAGATGAGAAAAGTAACTTATCCACGGATCAATCCTTTTTTCATTTCTTTAATTGATCACCCTAAACCCGGTATGCTGTCAAAAGACATTAGTGACTTGACGGTATCTACTGAATGACGAACAGAAACCTGTTTAACTTCTGTAGCATTCTACTTTTTCTTTTCTTAACTTTATTTTGAGTCTATGTGAATGTGATTTCATGTTAAATGTTTTATTTAACGTGCCTAACGTTTGCCAAAGGATGTTTGAGAGATTTTTACGGCCACTTCAACGATACAATGTGTAGGTGATTTCACTTTGAGACTTGTTGATTCGCTGTTCACCATGGAATGATTCACTGTGTACTAAGGCTGGGACACATTGGATCGAAGATGATAATTAAAAAAAATGCATGTCAGCAGCTAACTTATGGATGTAATATATGTGCATAATATATTTCATAGCCAACAGACGCCCATGATAGAGAAGTGTGGCGAATCCTGGGGAAGGTGTATGTCCAACGACAGACGTTGAATGACTGATGATGATGATGATGATGATGATATGATCATCATATATATATATATATATATATATATATATATATATATATATATATATATCGTAAAAATTAACTTTTACCAACAATTACTTTGTTACTTTGTTTCAATCCACTTTGTCCTGGTTTCTCCTATATCCTCAAACTAGGTACTCTTACTGTTATTCAGAGGATAGAAATATCTAAATTTTCAAACTGAAATACCTCTTATATCATTCAAGGACTGTATATAGGCCAATTCAAATATTTACGCATAAATATGAGATGCCACAGAAAACTCACTGAATTTATAGTTCAAAACGTCTCCCTCAAAGAGAGAAAAGAATCGTCGGAAATTTTTTTTTTTTTTTTGCTTCCTGGTTAAGTGTTTTTGGAATTTCACAAACGTTCGGTAAGACATGGAAAACGGTTGGTGTATGAACAAATTGATCAATCTGCTCAAATCTGGTAACACCTCGTATATAAATAAAGGATAATCTGGTTTTGTTTATTATCATTATATAATAGTAGGAAAGATCAATTTAAAATCAAATATTCCTTTATCAAATCCGGGAAAGATTATTTCTACTAGCCAGGAAGACCTCCAACTTTCTGCCAGATTTTTAGGATCTACAGAAATGGTGACCAATGCCAGGCCGTAAAAATAGTCACACATCAAAGTGACCAACATAATCAAGCAGATGATTTTAAACGTTTAATTCTGATGTTTTGAGTTTATCGGTTATTTCCTGAGTCTTATTAAATTGATCGTTATCAAGTAATGCATTCATTCAATTTCTATCAATCTTTTTCCTCTGTTTGAGCTACATATTGTACATTTTTTGAAATAAAAGCATAATCCACAATTTCATAAATTACAGCCAAAAATATGATAATTTTCACACTGTTAAAATGGGACTGATATGACAATCGTTAGAATACAATAAAAAGAAATCTTCCTTAATGTCGTTACTTAAAACTGAACGCTCTCAATGCTATAAAAGGGCAAAAATAAAACGAACTTTTCGGGCAACACATGGAAAAATCTCAAATAATTGTAAGTCATCAATAAAAGTCTGAAGAGGAGATTAATTTTTGCTGATTCTTTAGTTAGTATGATTTGTTCCTGTTAATTCGATTAATTGTTAGAATGTTCTAAAACACTCAATTGGTTTTGTTTTTTTGCTATCTATCTTTCTCAACACCTCGAAATTTTGACATTTCATTTTTCGATAAGACTGAAACCTCACGCTTCTCGCGTCAGCAAAGAATCTTGTTTTCGATTGGTTTCTGCAAATTCGTTTGTCTTGCCTTGAGATGTCAATGAAAATCCTCGCAGATTATAAGTTTATTGCGGTGCAAGAAAAGCATACATGTGATTGTTTTCTGAGTAAACATCGAATGAGAAGGTTTTTAATAAGCTGAGACTGAACCATGATATATCTCTTTCTTATTTTCTATATGACAAGTTGCGCATGTTAATATCTAGAATAACGGTTTGTCTTCGTTACTTTCTGAATTGGAAGAGCGTTGTCATTGGCGGAATGAACGAAATCAAATGACTACGAAGTCAACAATGATAATCAATTACGATTAACGCAAATAGAGTTGCCTATGAGGATGCATCAAGGCCACAACCGACCTACTTCAGAATTAATCAAATCCATCTGCGTCCTTTTCTTTGTTGACCATTTTGGCTCTTATCCTCCCTAAATAGGTCTCCGTTACTTTAGACCTGTCTTTTCTGACCTTTCAATCAGATGCAGAAGCCAAACAAGGGTGCAAACAGTAACGACTCGAACAACACAATTTATTTGCATTGTGTGTGTAAGACTATGACTCACGAGGTTTGAACTCCGAGGCCATCAAAGAAGACATTCTGGGCCTCTTCACAACAACAAGAATCGCTGATGATTAATCTTTTCTATTAAAGTCGACTGTCTTTATTGACCACTTAGACTCGGGCTGATTTCGTATCTCGCAGTGATCAAAAGTATAGAGAAAAAAAAAATTCAATAACTTTTTAGCTCGGCCCATCAAATGTTTGTTATCGAAATCTTTTACTTGGTTCGCGTGGCTAATTAGAATTTGTATTTAGTATAGCTTCTATGATTAGTTTTCATGTTAAAGGACATTGAGCTCGTTATTAATTACATAAGGAGCCTGTATAAAGCCGCATCTGCGGCTTTGCATGAATAATTAAATACTGTAGCGTGCTGGGGTGTCGTTGCATATAATCGATATAATGTCGCGTCTCAATTCAAAAGGATATACGAAATAAAGTGCAGCGAACGTAGTATTGGGTGCGTAGAATTTTTCTGCCTACTCATCAATAGCAGAATCAATATGGTACACAATGAAGGCTGGCGTATGCAGTTTTTATTGTTGTGTCAAGAACGTACATACAGAGAGAAAAGATGCCCAACAAAAAGATTGCTTTAGGTAGTAAACAATAGAAAAATACGTTGTTACTCTCTAGGGGTTGACTAATAACTATAATCTCTACTAAATCTTGAAGGCTTAGTGTACTAACATCTTTGTATTTAACATCACAAAATCAACCACATGTCTTGAAATGATTTCCTCTGCGCAATGATGTTGATGTATGTCATATGTCCGACTGCTGCCACTCATGATTAAGGGTTGAGTGGTGTCAAAGATTGACCAGTACAATGTTTTCTCGACGAACAAATGTAGGTATTACACGATAACTGCCCAGCTGTCATATGTTTGTTGTGATTTTTTTTTTCGTGAAACCTGTTCTTACGGTATGTACCTTTTATAAAATGAATTTTATTAGTCTCATTTGCGATTCCACGCTGTTGTTTGAATGGGATTCCTCAACTGATAATCAAACATGATATTTTGGTTGTGAATGCCTTCATCTATGAGATTAAGATGCAATCAGGAAGTACCATGCGGGAATTGAATAAATAATGAATCCTGAAACCTATCTCATTTATAACACTAAAAAACAATCTAACTCATAATTCTAAATTTAAATATTTCATATTCATGCAGATAAAAGAGTATTTACAAATGTGTGAGTAATATTTTCTTTTCAATAGATAGAAAATTACTTGACCTCTTGCCTGCTGCTATCAAAATGTATCTAGTTGGTACAACGTAAGTTTCAAGACACGAACTGAATATGATTTCTCGTCGAATTCCTGGATTACTTACTGAAAAAATAAAGTCAATAATGCACACACACACACACACATACACACACACACACACACACACACACACACACGCTTTCAAATAGACCTTAATATCGCTCAACTAAATCGGGAAATACATTATTGCTGTATTGATAGTTGCAATGAAATGTGATTCAGAACACCAGGTTCCTGTCGTGAAGCTGATACGAGCAGGTTGATCATGCAGGCTACTCAGTAGTGTCGTGAACAAACCTCTCGAATGGTTCCCCGCTAATATGGTCTTGTGCCTGACAGAGCTTAGTTTGATAAGTATATATGACTCGCTATCATAGTCAATATTCGAACAACGGTAGCGTTAAAATTTGGGGCTGTGTGAAAAATTAAATAAATAAATAGAAATTGTATTTATGACAGCACCGTAGTTTTCGACTGCAAAACATCTAAAATAAAGTGAAAATAAAATCTACAAACATCTGGATTCTGGAAAATGTAGATATTTTTCCCACAAGAAAATATCCGAAATAGACTAAAAATACATGTAGGCATTAATAAAGCCATCATAAGACCAGGAAAAAAGTCAAAAAGCTTCTTTTTTTTTTCAAAAAAAATCTTTTAGAATAGCTGTAGTGGAATATTGATGCTAATTTTCAAGTCTGTAAACGAAAAAGTATTCTTTGGAACATACAAATACATAAACAAACAGAACATAATTATACGCAAATATATGTATGAAATGATAGAATCCATTCACCATCTTTAATGACAACGGTTGTACAATTCATTCAATTTCGATTTACAACTGTTTTTCATTAAATGAAGATATAATATACTAAAATCCAAGAAATGAAAATATGGAAATCCAGTTAGGGATAAAATGATGGTTAGTAAACTAGTCTTGTACATATTAGGTGCTAAGCCTTGGGGCAATCAATTTGCCCCACAAAGCAAAACTAATGAAGTTGGTTCGGTCCTAAGTGGGTGACCCACACTTATTTCTTTGTGTCGGACTAAGGTGAACAAAGTAAATGTATCTACACCTGGCATGATTTTACCATCATAATCTGCACGCGTACCAAAACTAATTATTTAAAAACATTATCTAAAATTACTTTCAAAAATTTGATCTTTTATCAAAACTCATCTAAAAATACCGGCACAAGCTTTGGGTATTGTTGGTCTCAAGAGGAT
The DNA here is from genome assembly GCA_963457665.1 of Thysanoteuthis rhombus. Taxonomy (NCBI): domain Eukaryota; kingdom Metazoa; phylum Mollusca; class Cephalopoda; order Oegopsida; family Thysanoteuthidae; genus Thysanoteuthis; species Thysanoteuthis major. The sequence goes on along the minus strand of OY735199.1, from coordinate 4,416,579 downwards.
GATAGAGACCAAAAAAGCAACTAATTGAAGGAACAAAAAAAGGTTTTGAATTATGGCTAGTGGTGTAAGTTGTAGCCTAGAAAATGTGGCCAGGAGCGCCTAGAAACACACATCAATATGTTGATCAATATGCGCATAAATACGAAGAAAAGAATTTTGTAGCTTGTTGGTCGGGCCATTCATGGAGCTCTGCTGATTAGATAGATAGATAGATAGATAGATAGTTAGATAGATAGATAGGCTCAGACACTGAAAAAAAAAAGAATCTGGAGCCCAATTGGCTGATGGGTCAGATTATTCGTGAAGCAATGTTGATGCGATGAAAGTACAATGCACTTTCCGAGGGAGAGCTTTTCCAAGACTAATAAAAAATCAGGAGTAGTGGAAACATCTGAATGCAGAACAGCATGACCTAGGAAAATTAGAAAAATAAAAGCATCTGTTTGTTTACTTACCCGTTCCTGTAAGGCATTCGGATCAAAACATCGGAACAATGTTTAGATGCCTTCCCTTGTTGCTATGTTTGCTTTCTGAGCAAACGAAGAGAATACGTGTTTACAACTCCCTCAAGGAAGATCAGATAGAGAAAAAAATCGCATATTTACGTATGTGATTATCTGAATCCCTCTCCTCTATGGAAGTGATCTTTTGCATGTCTGCAACACATATATATATACGTATATATATATATATATATATATAGAGAGAGAGAGAGAGAGAGGAAGAGAGAGAGAGAGAGAGAGAGACGGGGAAGATCACACACCCTTCTTTTTTCAGATCAAACTTGACTCTCACCTAAAGGGATACAAACACGAACCCCGCTCCTACTAAATAACCTAACAACACCGAAATATCCCCATTTCTTTCTTCAACCTCAAAAAGTGTAAACAGCAAAGTTTTTTCCATGTTCTGCTGCAAGTTTATCTCTGAAAAAGATGGTTGGCGCCTGTCAAGATGCATTGAAAAATGCCGACCTGATAATGAAAAGTGTTTTGTTTTGTTTTTTTGAGACAAAACATTTTTGTGTCTCGAGTTTTTCTGTTCACTTACCAATTATGACTTTAATCAACATTCTGCTGGATCACTTCATATACACAATACAAACACATACACACACAAATACACAAGCATATATATATATATATATATATATATATATATATATATATTAGAAAGCTTTACCTATCAATGCAACTTGAGTAAGCTTTCCAATAGGTTTTATGCCTTCCACAAAATTAGATAACATAGTACTATACGTGAATTTTTCTTTTTAAGAAAATCGATTGTTTACCCCGTATCGATACTGGGGATTAAAATAGCTCCCCAGCTGTACTGATCAAAGACCACCACCCCTTCAGTAATGATTTCGATAATTGCAAGCCATGTCCTATTACATGTACTTTGTTATCATATATATACATATATATATATATATATATATATAGACAGACAGACAGACAGACAGACAGACAGAGACAGAGATAGAGAGACAGTGAGATTTGATAAACAAAAATGTGGGATTTACTATTTACTTGAAAAACAAACGATCCATGTTGCATCCAGAAGTTAATTCCATTTTCCCCTTCTTTGGACCATTTGAGAGAACGAAGTGGAGAGAAATCTTCGTGTGAGATTATCTTTAATGAAAATGTTTTCACTACTATATGTAACATGATTAATTCAAAGGCTCAATCTTACACACCAAATCATTTTTTTAATCCATGGAGGATCAAATTATAATCAGATTTTCATAATATTTCCGAAGTCAGTTCATAGATTCACACTCATAATTAGGCAAGAGAGATGGGCTGGACACCAAGCAAGAAAAAACTAAAATGGATCGAGCAAAAGCCTGACTGTTCGATGACCATAAGTCAGCAAACGTGGTAATAACACCAGATACAGGATCTGGTGGATGATATAGAAAAGACATGGAAGAGGGGAGCATGATCACATTTGTCATGGACAGGGATGGGAATGTTTTTGTCCAACAGTGGATTTATAATGGATGATGATGATGATGATGATGATGATGATATTATTAATAGTATTCATCCGTCTGCATGCCCACCCGATAGGCCCAGTTCTCATTGCTAGGGACTGAGTGACAGCATGCCCCCTCAAGTCCCCCCAAGTGCTCTTCTCAGCATTCCTGCAGTGCTGTGGTTTACATTTTCTCATCAGATGTCTTGCAGTCATGGCTGTGGGCTGAGTGACAGTAAGTATCTCCAGGTTTCAAGTCAGTGTCCTTGCATGTCACAGAAGCGCTGTGATTTGCACTGACCCACCTCCTCTCTCTCCCAACACCCATCACATGTTCTTACCAACCATTAGGCCATAGGATACTATTAGTCTCATATTTCTTTTTACAATATTGTGGCATACCGCAAAAGAGCTGTGGTTTACATAGTCTCAATCCTGCCTTTATTCCCCAATTCTTTTAACCTTGACTTCAATGCCTTGGGCACTATTCCAAGTGCGTCAAATATTATTGGCACTACCCTGACTTCCATGTTTCACACCTTTTTTAGCTCCTGGTATTTTTCCAGTTCTTCTCCCCCATCTTGTTCACTCCATGTTTTACTGGTAGAGCTATGCCTATGACTTGGCAGATTCTATTTTCTCAACTTTTCTTGCTCAGATGGGGTTGTCAGTTTACATATTTAAGTTGAGAAGTAATTTATGGCCTTTTCTTCCCAGGACAGATTCAGGTTTGTGCTGGTCTCATTTGTCTACTTGGCCAAACCCAAGCCGTTTGCATAGTTCCCAGCGAATGACTGTTGCTCCCTTGTCATTCCTTTTATTTTACCCCTTCTAGTTAATTTTGCTACATTTGTTGATTACATAGTTTATTGTCTCACCCCCATTCACTGCATAGGCAGCATTTGCTGTTTGTTTTTTTCTGGTGTCTGCCAATCTTAGCCTTGATATAATTTGCCCCGATGCATTTGACTTTGGCTGCCACGTTGCGGAATGATGTATCTCTTTTCAGGTGTCTTTTGCGTAGCCATGTCCACGATTTCTTATCTGAGGTACGATTAGAAACCACCAAGTAAAACTGTCACAAAAACTATCAACAAAGGTTTCTTGGTTTTTTAAGTTGGTTTGGATGTCTAGCTGCGTATGTGGGTATGAAATACATGGATAGGCTGTATCAATGGAACAATATGGATGAAAATTTGGAAAAAAAAAATGACTCCTTATTGTGTCTACCAAAACGATTTTTTTTTTGTTTTTTAATCATAAATAGGTTTCAAAGTTGAGGTTCAGTTTGAAAGGAATGTTTTTGCTAAATCAATTTTTCAAAAGTTTGGACTTTTATTTTGAGATCACTGCCCAACAAAAAGTGAAAGAAGTAACTTGTTCATTGATCACCTCGTTTTCATTTCTTTTATTCAACACTCTTTAGGCATCACTCACCTTAAAGTTGTTGGTCACGTGAGGGTTCCTATTGAGTGACCAATCAAACATATTTTATTATCATTATCATTGTACAACTGTTGCCATCAAAAATGGCGAAAGATTCTACAATTTTTCATATACGTGTGTGTGTTAGTTTGTTTCTGTGTTCCAGTGCTCTTTGACACACCATTCCGTCTGCAGACTTAAAAATTAGGATCATCAATCTCCGTGGACCACTTCTGAAATTATTCATTTTTTTTATAATCTTGGGCCTTATTTTGACGGGTTTTTTTATAACCTCTACTCCATCCAGAATATCTTCATCATCATCATCATCATCAGTCTTTTAACGTCCGTCGTTGGACATAGACCTTCCCCATGATTTGCCACACTTCTCTATTATGGACGTCGCGGAGACAGTACTTCTTAAACTTGCCTAGCTCGTCTCTCCATCTAATATTCTGTCGGCCTCGGTTGTGCATGTGATCTCGGGGGATCTATGTCGTGAGTCGTGATAACCATCGGTTGTCCGCCATTCTTGCAACATGGCCAGCCCACCGCCATTAGAGATTTTTAATGGATTCTATGATGTCCCTGACTCTTGTCTTTTCTCGGATGTACTGTGTTGTCTTGTGGTCTCCCCAAGTGAGGCCCAGCATAATTCTTTCATGTGCACGTTGCATGGTTCTTAATTTGCGGATCTGTCTCTTGGTTCCATGTTTCAGCTCTATAAGTGAATATTGGGAGGATGCATTGATTATACACCCTTCTTTTTAGGATTAATGGGATCTTCTTATTTTTGAAGGTTGAGCTTGCTCTGCCAAAGGCTTGCCATTCTAGTGTGATTCTTCGCTTGATTTCTTCTTCTTTTAAAGGTTTCATGGAGATTCGTTGTCCTATGTAGATGTACTGATTTACTTCCTCCAGTTCTGTCTCCTCGATTTTGATCTTAGTGTTTTTATCTCCGATCCAGAATCTAGTTGTTTGTAAATGTTGTTTTCTTTTCTACTCTTTTCCTGATGTTTTCCATAGGAAAACGTCAGTGATGTCATGAATAGAATTAATTCTGACCATATTTATCCTTCAATTGAATATCTTTCATATGACTTCAAAATTAGATGCTATGGTTGTTTAGTTATCGACTTTGATGGCGAGTTGTTGTTGTTGTTGTTGTTTTTAGTAATATCAAAATAAAAAAATTATCTTCCTTGCAATTTTTACTAGTTTGTTATTGATGATTTTCTTATCGTTCGAGAAAAATAGTTTTCAAGTCAAGGAAGAGGCGTTTACATCCTTATATCTCCCTATTATTCCCACACATGTTTATCTTTTTCCGGTCCTATTTATCTCTGTATATTATGCGTACGTTTATGTGCGTGTATAGTATTGTGGTTGGATGAACGTTGGTGTACAGAAATCTTCCCCCCAGCCTCAAATGAACTCAGCTTTTGACATCACTAATAGAATCTACTTTTTCATTTCCCTTTCGAAGTCGAACATGGTCTCTTTCCTTTTTGCCGGCCATTTTCTCAATCTCCGTATCATTAGAAACCGTCAATCAAAACTGTCCCTAAAACCGTCGATATAGGTTTCTTCAGTTGTCAAGTGAGTCTGTCTGGCTGTGTAGCTGGCTGGCTATGTATGTGCTGCACGTACAGGCCGCTTCAATGGAACTAGCGAAGTGGGTATTCAAAAATCGATTCCTCATGATGTCTTGAGAAGGAGAAAAGTTTGTTTTTAAATTAGGTTTTTATCAGGGTGGAAAGGTTCGTTTTTTCTATCGAAGTTGAAGCCTTGGCTGGCGTCCGGCGGCAATCACGCTAATATTTTGAAAATAGAGACTTTTACAGAATTGATCGTCCCCAACGCAGCATGCTGTCAAAAGACGTTATTCACGTGACAGTTTCTATTTACTGACTAACCAGACCTGTCTTAGTCTTTTTTTTTTCTTCTCTTTCAATGTCTTCCTCCTTGCATGATTGATTTATGCTGATTCCATTTTTTGCTGTTGGTGGTGTATTGGTCAGCAAATCAATGGCCGCTCCGATCGAACCATTTCGACATAAATCTGGTGCTCAGCAAACCAAGACACACGAAGGGAACTTTTGCCAACTCCTCTGGCAAGAAATGCTTTTTTGTAAATTACAGGAGATGGAAAATTTTCATTTATTTCACAACATAGCATTCATATTTGATGTACATAGCAAAGATCCGATACCATCGAATCACCTTGGCCCTTGAAATGGCTCAACCAACCAGTCAAATTGGTTACAGATCCTTTTCCTGGCGCTTCTGGTTACTTTTTCTGGGCAACGACATTAAAATCTGTCTGAGTGTGCAATTAGGCATCATCTAAAACATTTTTTTTTCTTAGTGAACAATAAAAGTGCTTTCTGAGGTCTCTATGGCCATATGATGGTCTTACATGAAAGATCTATATTCTATATTAGTTTTGGTGCACGTGTGGGGCTGTGGTGAATACGAGGTAAAAATATCTTTATTATTTCAGACGCTTACACCATTAATTTTACTGTTTGATAGTTGAAAGAATGATGGGTAATTAGTGTTTTTATTTATTAAAACATAACGTACTTTGAATCCATTAAACTGAAATAAATTGTAATCTGTTAATAAGGATAGATATTTTTTGTGGTTACATGTTGATCTCGAATTTATATGGATGTTTTTTTTTATTTATTTTCTCAATCATTCGTTGTCAATCTTGAATATACTATTCCTTGCCATTCACAGATTTTCCTTCGGCGATTTCGATAATTAGCAGTCAAGTCTCGAATAATTCAATGGGAATATTTTGGGGTACTACGAAAAAACATATCATAGAGAGTACAATGTACTGTATATACAGACAGAAAAAAAGTTTATGAAATTATAAATGCTTTGTAATAATCGTATTATCGATAAGACGAAAGATTGTAGAGAACCATCAACAAGAAATCATTCGTGTAGATAATATAAACCCTGTTTAAAACTTATTGTGGTTGGATAATTAAACTTGTTTACACTCCCGAACGTGTTTATTGAACGATGCTTTAATCATTTGAAAGAAAAAGTGGAAGTGTAATGTCTGGAGGGACTCAGTAATGTTTTTTTCTGATTGACTGGCATTTTTTCAAATTTTTCTTCAATTCATTTATACCTTCATGATTGTCCATACGATTTCTGTCAAAACTCTGTGGAAGAATGCACATTTGGCTATGTGTTTGGAGCGGGAAAATACACATTTATCTCACCTACGTCTACATATCCAAACCACATATTATTACCATATGTTCATGTTTGCTCACATGGTAACTTCAAAAATCTCTCAGTGAATTTCCATAATTTTTTGAGGAAGGGTCAAAGATGAACGAAAACCGATTAGGTTTTTGGGCGGGTCCATTAACATCTACCTCCCATTCGACATTATTTTATCCCGAAAGTACATGATATTGCACCAATCAATGTCTGTCCACGCGATATCTCCGGGAAAAATCAATGAATTCCAATGTTTTTTTTTCCTTTTGTTGTATGGACACTGGAGTAAGGAAGAGATGGTAAATTATAGGGCAGGTCCATGAATTATTTTCTAATTGACAAATAATTTTCCGTTTTTTTTTTTAATACAGTGTTTGCAGGATTTTTAGACACGATTTTTCCTCGGAACAAACGGATTAAAATTATCCCGCGTCTAAATCACCTGTAACATCGATGGGAAGCCGTGCGCTGAAGACCTGTTGTGTATAGCCAGCGGGTAGGGACGAGTTACTCGTAGCTGTTACCGACCACGCACAAAAATTTAGTTTGTATTAATATTATGAGTTATAAAAAATCAATTTATATCAAACGGACACAAGAGAGCTGCAGAGCAGTGCTTTGGACCATCACAGGCCGAAAAAAGATGACCCGAAGTTTGATAGAAAAAAAGCAGTAACTAAAAGATGCTATGCGTAGTAAATTCAATCTGAATATCTGAGGTTGATAGTTGGAAGGTCGGTGCGAATTGCCGTGAGCTGTAATCACAGCATACAGAAATTTAGTTTGTATTACTGATAGAACAAATGATACAATACAATTTGTATCAAGAAAAATGATGTCGAACTTGTATAACATTTACAGGAGACATGAAATAATGGCTAGGTTTATGGCTGTGGGCCGACGGAGCTCAGAATATAACTGGGTGCCCCTTCACATAACCTACACAAAATAATGTTACGTTCCTTATATTATTTACTCAACTGTAACAAAGGGAGTCAATTCCATAATTTTCTCCGGTAACCAAAATAAAAAGTGCTGCAGAGCACTGCGGTTCTTATCAGAGGCAGACTTTATGATATTCTTGTATTTTAATTTTATTTTTATGACTGACCCATGGTTCAAAATCAACCCACACGAGCACAGTGCCATTGTGTATGCGAAGGAATACGGCAATGGGGTATCTGGATGGTATTTCAGTCCGACACCGTTTGAAAAAACGATCCGAGGTTTTAAGAAAACATGAGCAGCAGGTAGAAGATGCTATTTGTAGTAAAGCCAATCTCCGAAGAGGAATTGTAAAAAAAGATTGAAGAGGAAATAAAAACTCAGGTAATAAATGAAAGGAGTTCAAGCAACGCAGTATCTATAAAAATGATGATAAACCTATCGAAATTGATAGCAATGAACAAAGGCATCAATGACTTGAGAGGTTCAATATCATGGTGCACTAGATTTAAGAGGAGAAATAACCTGGTTGTGTTGGCCAGAACCAAAATATCACAAAAGATTCCAGTTGAATACAGAGATAAAATCACTGAGTTTCACGGGTTTCTCGTTAATGCTAGAAAAGAGAACTTGCTATGCACCAAAATTCAATGGAATATTGATACCGGCTTTTGTTTTAAGTTTTACTACACACATGAGCATGGCTCTGGAAATTATTGCAATTCTTAATGCTCTCTTCTGATTTTTACTGAAATATTTATATTTCTTGTGTATACATATACTGGAGTTGAAGGGTTATATTCAAATTTCAAGTATTGTTTTTGGCTTACCGAAATACTGATTTTGGTTTGTGTGTATTGAACTACAGGAATGCTTTTGGGTTTATGGAATTTCATATTATTCTGATGTAGGCTTTGTTGAAATAAACAGATATTACAGAAATATTTGCTTCAGTTCAGAGTAGGTATTTAGCCAGATTCATTGTATAGGTATTTTGCTGCTTGCTTTGTAAGCGATCTTACTAATATATTGAAATTCGCTTTGTCTCCATAAATTGATGCTAATAGATTCATTTTCAGATACGGGGAAAGTAGGGGGCGTCTTATTCGTTGGGGCATCTAATAGACCGGTTAATAAGGAACATTATTGTATATCCTCATTACAGTCCATAAAATAACTATCGGTCTCGTGGAAGAGGAAACAATAGCCTTCGGGGAAACAAGTTGAATTTTGCAGTGGATCCATCCACAATTATCTCCCATACGTTGTACTTATATGTCCAAATCATGTGATATCGTCATAATATCATATTTGTCCACATACCATGTCCAGAAGTTCAAAATGAATTTCAATAATATTTTGCAGAGGGCTACAAAATAGGCAACTGGAGAAGTGCTTAAATCTTTGGGTAGGTCCATACATAATGACTCCCCTTTTTAATGGTGGTCGTAGGCGCTCTCTGAATGCTTTCCAGTTTACTTCATTCTTGTTAGTTGAAGTATTATAAATCGTTATTAACCATTTTATTGTATTTTTATTACTATTTACCTTCATCTTCATATTTTTGTTGATTTGTATCGCAACTTTTCTAAGACCGGATCATTTTTTTTATAAAACTGCAAAAATATCAAAATGAAGTTAAATAGTAGTATAAAAATGGACCAAAGATTCAATAATCGCAACACCGTTGTCTTATTGAATATTGAATTCTATTAATCATCTGTATATTCTTTTACTTGCATATAACACGCACTTTTTATCGCTCTTTAAAACGTATTGGAATAATCAAATATCTTCTGCAACTGTAGAAACTGCTAGAAACAAGCATGAAAATAGTCATGAAAAAAGAAAAATGCTTCTGTGCGCTCACAGATCATTCTGGGGCAAATTACGGCCATGTTTAAATTTTTGACCAAAAGAAATATCGATCCCACCGTGATTGACGGACCTCTCACCAAAGAAAAATGAAGTCGGATTTTATTTTTTTTTAATTGCTGTAAGCTTTACTATATTCATATATTTATTTGTACGGTTACAATTTCGGAATTGTAAAGTCTTTATTTATCGAAAGGTTTAAGGAACAAAATTTATAGGTTCGAGAACTGGAAGGGTTCGGTAATGTTAACAAAATTTATTCACGGATTTAGCGCATCCCCGCCTCCTTGGTACCCCTAATCCAATAATAAAGAACAACTGAATTTGTGTGTGTCTTTTTCTAAATCTTTTTTCCTTAATGTTACTTTGATATATTTGTTAAACATTGCACTCTCCTCAAGCCGTGGATTGTGCTTCATATTTGTGTCCGATTCCAATAGCATGAATAAAATCTAAAATCAAAAGAGGATTTTCTATTTGTAAGTTTTTAATCCCTGCAAATTAAATCGATATTATGCTGGTCAAAACATCAATCGTAAAATAAAAGCTTTCTCAGACATTTCAAAAGGATTTTTAATTATTACACGCGTGCCTTTTATTTTTATTTTCTTGTGATCGACCCAACCCACAACTGAACGGTTTTATCACCGTCGCTGAGTTCAAGTCATTCATTAACCCTGATATTAATAAGTATCTACCTATTTGTATCATTGAATTGGACAATTTATGTCTAATATGCCTCAACAATCACCGTATTCATCTATTTATCTATTTATCCATCTATCTATCTATCAATCTATCTATCTATCTATCTATCTATCTATCTGGACTTTGTATAGACCTAACCTCTCGCAATACAAGCTTGAAATTTTGCTCACACACACACACACACACACACACACACAAACACACACACACACACACACACACACACACATACACACACAGACGCACATACATTGAGCTGGGAAAATATTTTCTTTACTTTTTGATATCAAATAGATTTTTATTTGTGGTTTCAATTTACTATGAAAGTTTATGCAAAATTGGCTCTTCGGTACGTGTCCACGTTTTGTTTAGTTTTTAATCATAAACTCATGATTCAAATCATGCTGGTAGTACATTTTCATCAAGATAACCAGATTTCATTACTACCACTGCTTAATTTTCGAGGCAAAAGGCAGTGGTTATTCATGATTTCCCTCGGAATGCCAGATCTTTTTTTTTAGCTTGTTTACCTGCGCAGGGAAATGTCAGGGGACTATTGAATAGAAAGAAAAAATTTCTAATGACGTGTCTACATACAACTGAAGAAAAAACTGTGGAAAAGGGGAACCACTGAAAGAGAACCCAGGGATGGGGGGGGGGGGTAAAAAGGAAACAAAAAATTATGTAAAATATATATTAAAAAAATTCTATCTATAATCACGTGTTTTGGAACGCCGATGATGTAACTTTTAGGGGCAATTCTCCAATGTTCCTTTCTTCCATCACTATTATAATAAATCATATTATCTTATATTTTATCATATTATATCACATTATATTATACTGTATTATATCACATTATATTACCTTACCAGGGATCGACAAAGTGAGTTATAGAGATAGGTATAAACTGTGAAATACTTCCACTGATTTCTGTTGAGTTGTTTTCAATGTTGGTCATACTTCACGGAGATAAATATTTTGACAAATTTTCCTTCATCTATTTTTGTTACATTTTAGAGCAGTTTTTTTTGGAGACGATCAATTCCGGACAAAGGATTAATCAGCTGAAAACAAAATTCGATGAAGGAAAACTCGTCAAAATATTCATACTCGTCAAACATTTCCGTTTCGTATGATTTTGATCATCAGAAAATCTCTTCAGCCATCAATTTTCATGCAGGCAATTTTTTTTCCTCTTTTTTCGTGGTTTGTCGCAAAGAAATCAAAGAACGTAAATAGACGAGTACCAACGAAAGTTAATTAGAGAACTTATATAGACCTTTAAGAATTGAAACTCCATTTACAGAATCCGGCTGAAGATACTCGTTGGAATCATTCAGAAGAAAAAAAAGATTTGTCACACTGGAATAATTTATTTCGTTCTGCACATCCAATATACGTTCGTTATAATGAAAAAAATGAGAATCAGTTTTCATTGCAGATATTTGAATTCATGACAAATTGAATCTAACTCATATATTGGGATTTATTAATTCACATTTTTCTTATGGATTTTGTGTATGTGTGCGTGCGTGCGTGCGTGCGTGCGTGTGTGTATGTGGTGTGTGTGTGTGTGTGTGTGTGTGTGTGGTGTGTGTGTGTGTGTGTGTGTGTGTGTGTGGATTGTGATGCATATTGCTGGGGATCAATTCACTGAGGTCCATGACCAAGTGAATTACTCGGTTGGGCATAGTTTTGTACAAGGCCTCAGTATCTGAGCCCTGAGTGATGATCAAACTCACTGCACTAGTTAACTGGTTTATAAGAAGAGCCAGCTCATTACTGTAGGCGGCCGACTAAGTTTATTCCGGCACAAGACCACAGCAATTGGACACCCAGTGAGAATGGAACTCAAAAGCAGAAAAAAATAGTCTGCAATACTAGCTTGCAAACCATTGCTTCACGTTGAGGCACGCTTAATGATAATTTACTAAACTTAGTTTATAACGGCACAGAGCAAGAAGTTTGGGGTTTTCAGTGAGGATCAAATTCACGACGGTAGTGATGGTCTGTGGGACTACATAGCTAATAATTGCTCTACTTGCGATGCAACCCTGATATTTAGGATATATGTTTGCAATGGTGGACACATATAACTAAAACCTTAAACCAATTTTGATATTCAGCAGAAGCAAAGATAATCGTTAACAACTAACTTTTATTGTTTTAATTAAGCTTTGGGCTGTTTTCCACTCTTTGAAACAGATCCAGAGAGCTGAAAATTGAATATTTTGTGCCTTAGACATAGAGCTTCAAGGAAAGTATTTGTTCATGTAATTTTTTATCTGCACCTTGATTATCTCCTGATATTGAAATGCTACACCTTTTGGGAAAACTCTATGCATTAACTTCAACATATTGATATTTCATCCCTGTATGTTTGTTTTTAGGGGTTTAGAAGAGGAACGGCCGAACTGAAACGTAATTCATATAATAAGATTTAGCACTTATCTGTGCCCAACACTGCACTCTATTCTTTTGAAACTTTGTTTTCTGTTCTTTTCTTTTTTTTTATCCTGAAAGTCACATTTGCTTCCATTTTCTCTCTCTTGATTCGAGTGGTTTTGCTTCGTTTTATCTCTCTTCTTGTTCTTAGAGAGTTTGGGTAATTGCAACAAAAGGCCAAATTACGAGGAAATCGTGTTGGAAGATTGTGTTGCGCCAATCTATCTCTACAGCGGGGATGGGCCAGCTTGCCAAGACAATCGGCATTTGAAATTGTATCGAAACTCGTATCGAAATTGTATCGATCTTGGTTTAAATACCGACCTCTGGCACTGATGGGAAATACGCAGGTGTCTCAGTCGTGAAGGAGGCCATTTGGTTTCTTTTCGTTAAGTGCTTTTGAGCATTCGCTTTTTACCACAACCTTCTCGCGTGTTAGTAAAACCAGAACGCTTCCCCCATTTTTCTCCTAATATTTCGTTCCGTGTATGCATATTTCTTCTGTGTTTTTGCCCTTCCTTTTCTCTCTAAGTTGAGACCGGATACACATTGTTTGTTTTTTTAATGACAAATCAATAACCCGTTAATTGAATTGATTTTGGCAGCAAAGAAAACCGAAAAATATTTTTTTCCAGGAAAAATGCCTGAAGTGTTGATAATTAGGGAACTAATTGAAACAACGACCTTGGCACAACAGGTGCAAGATTTGAAGCGAGAAGAGAATTAAGTGGCAACTGCTGAGGCACTTAATGCTCAGTTAAGATTGATATCATTGAACCTAACTTTATATGAGATGAACAGAATTTCAAACTGATTATTGCTTTCAAATTTTGATTTTGAGTCATTTGTAATTTTGTTATCTCTTTTTTTTAAACACAATTATAAAGTTTCTTCAAGAGTCAATATTTTGCAAACACTGCATCAAATAAAAGAAGATTATTAACCTTTCATAGAATATTGAGTGCTTTTTTTTCTTTAACGTCCTTTTAGTTGTGACTAAAGATAGTCATTTGCAGTTCAAGAACAATGAATTTTTCTTTAATTAAGTATTAGATGTAAAATAATACATGTTTATTCCGATCTCGAATTAATCATTAGTTCCATGGACGCACAGCGGGCCGCACATGGATCAGATTCTATAATCAAAAATGTGCTCTATGCTCGAATTAAAATCGGTTCAAAGAATTGAATTAAAATTTTTGATGGCAAAATACTGTTATGATCAAATTCACAAGACTCAACTGATTTATATATCTGTGTATAGGAATATATGCATATGGGCTTTTATTCCGATATAATTTGAATTTAAAACTATGAATAAAGTTGTAACAATGGGTTTTTTTTCTTATGAAATTGTGATTCTCCAGTTAAGGATATTTCTAATCTCTTAAAATAAATTCCATTTTTCTCCACTGTCTACGATGTTTTATCGCAGAAATCGATAAAATACATGTACAACGTCTTTATTTCTTTTAAAATTTGACGTGGTCTTTGAGAAAACAACCAATAAATTACACACTCATGTACGCACGTCTAATATTTTACTGTACAGAGTGGCCCCAAAAGGTCCGGTACATATTGATCAAATAGATAGATAGATAGATAGATAAATACATACATACATACATACATACATACATACATACATACATACATACATACATACATACATACATACATAGCCAACCAGACCAGATTTTAAAAACCACAACACTCATTAAAAATAACTTATGTCTATGCAAATAATTTCTTGTATGCATTCCCATGGTTGGAGTCTATTTCTTTTGGTCAATTTAAAGAATAAAGCAATAAATACCACATTACTTTAGCGTGTTTTTTATATAAATCATGGTGCATATATGTCTGTAATGAAAAGGTGTTTAAACCTTTTAGGCCATCGTGTATATTTCAAGGACATTACGCTAATATTGATTGTAAGTCTTTGTTTTCGACAGTAAGTTCAAAAGAACAGGGTACAAAGGGTGAGATAAAGTTGTAAGTATTTATTTGCCACCTCTCGTGGGCAAACGTGATACAAAGTCACGGAGCACATAGAAAACGACTTAAGGTCGGTCTTTCAGAAATCACTTGATTACCTTGGTCATTGCTCCAGGCGTCAGGGTGTTCTTTGACCTTACCCCTCTGTCTGCTGCTAAGGAGACGGTAACGTGATAGATTAGTTTGAAAAAGTCAATTTTATAATTAAATTAACTATATTTATTATGTATTTCCTGTTTTTGACGTCACATATAAGTGATTTATTTTATGATTATCATTTGTGATTTTCTCTTAGTTAACTGGCTTCTTAACAATTCATTATGGACATAATTTTCTTTAATATCCATTAAATTTTATTAATCAATCTTTATAATTGTATCGCCTTGGCTTCGTTACCAAATCAGTGTTTCCGATAAAAAATACGCAAATCACAAAGATTTGTGAATTAATTTGTTTTCTGCAATATCTATTGCTAAAAATAATCCTGGTCGGATGAAGATAATGCCAATCTTTTAGGTAAAAGTCTAGTCAATTGATGATTGTATGCAACAGTAATTGGCTCCTATATCTATTGTCAATTAAAGCAGCTTTTGATTCAGAGAGAAATATATATCCTGTATCCTCAAGGTTCAATCATGAGTGAGTCGGTTGTATCGTCAAATGTAAATAAGCAGACTGCCTCGTGATGAAATATTTGCTTATTTCCCACCTGAGCTCAGAATCGGTGTCCATGCTCAAGTAAAGGCTAGACTCTCGAATGTTTATTTTCTTGGCAGACTCTATCTATTTAGATAATTTGCGTAGCATATTCATCCTCGCTCTATTTCCCTCATTTAGCTTTGTTTTATACTAAAATACGGTTTGTAAATATTGGATAAATGAAAGCAGATTGTTCTGTACTCCTTTATATACACCGAAAAAGATTCCTGTAAACGCTCAATAAAATATGAAACTGTTATTTTTAGAAGATGCTATCAAACGAAAGTGTGAATATTTATCTATAGCCTAAAGGCAGAAAAATCTATCGTGAGATCACTAACAATTTATAGCTAGAACCTGTATGCATAGTCTTTATTTTGTTTCAATCAAATGTAGTTCGAGGGATGCTGTCAAGAATACTTCATCCCGTCCTGTCGTCAAAGGCAATAAAACCATCGTTTTGTGCCAATGTATTTGCTGGTATCAAGTAAAATGTGAGAAAAAATACCTCGTCTGCCACTGAAAACTTTAAATTAAAGGCGCTCCGCCAATGTTAAATAAAACAATTCAATCCCAAAACTGAGAGGCTTACATTGAGTCAAATAGGTCTAGCTAGTCACCCAATGAAGGATATTGAGTGGCTATCTCCTTTTGGACCAAATTAGCATAAAGTTTAGGGAAATCTTTGGAAAAACGGAAAAATGTATTTCTGGGCAAAATAGGGATTAAATTTTTAAGTTTTCAACTCTCTGGCTCCATTGGTACGTTTGACACATACATGTTGTTCCAACTAGCCAGATCAACTAAAAAAACTGAAGAAACCTATATTGAAGGCGAAAGTTTCGGTTGACAACTTTTATTATATAACAAGATGGCAATGATGATTAAGATCGTGATAATAGTAATTATCTAAACATATAATAATCATATATGCAACTTTCTTCTCTGTTTGTTTGCGCTCGCATGTTTCATTGGTTAATTTACCTTCCTATTATAACATAATAATGAAGTTTACATCCCAGGAATTCTTAGCGCTTCATGTCAGATCACACATTAAAACAGCTTGAGTTCGAAGGTAGAAAAACTTTAGATCAGAATAGTTGAATCCTCAAAAAGATACCCAATAAAACATACAAAGGCTCCTTACTACCGATCCATAAGTGAACAACCCCGTCATTCTTGATGAGTTTACTCTAATAATTATGATAATGACGATGTTGACGTTGACAATGATAAAATCGATGATGATTATGATAAGAACTCTTATTGGTAAAGTGAAGATAATGACAATTATCATATTAGTGGGTTCAAGCGTTACGACTAGACAATTGATGCTCTATGTTATTTTCCGGCTTTTCAACTTGTGATTAATTTCCATAATTCTAAATACGTTGACTAACATTGATAGATACATTTTTCTTCCTCTCAAGGCAATACTATTAACTGGAGGTTCATAACAATCCACTTGGGGTATTCAATTTCAGGACATAACTTCAGGACTCCTCATCTGATTGCCATAATAATCAATTAAGTAGACGTGCAGTTGAACAGTTGTGTGTGAGAGGCCAAGTGAAATTCTTCTGGCAAGACATGGAATTTAATATCGTTTAACACAATCATCTGCGTACCCCAAGTGTTTCTCAGCCAGTTCACAGAATATTTTCTGACAGATACCCCCTCGGGAACACTCGATATATCTGTCTTGCTGAGTGCATTAAATGCGAGCCTGTTGGCTTCGTCCTTGAATGTGCATTTCATGAGGTAGAGAATGACCTGCTCATACCCAGAGTCAATCATATTTGTTTGAAATTAAAAGTTGAAGAGTTTGTTTCAATTTTCAATGCAAAAGGAAAGGAATTTCAAAGCAGAAAAAACTGTCTGTTTGTTGAGGCAATTATAAAGAGAAATTAAGAAATGTTTTAGGATTCAAATAAGGAGAGCAACGAAATTTGATACGATTTTTAGCTTCACCCTTTCATCTGAACCAACCAGAACAAAGACATAGGACACTCAATGGATTATTGTCATATAAATTCCATTTGAAAAAGGCATTCTGTTTTGTTTTTGTTTTGTTTTTGTTTTTCACGTTCACATAACTTAAACCATTGTCATTTGTTACTGATACACAAAAGGGAACAGAGTTGATTGGAACATTTAAACCAAATTTTACATTTTTTAATACTAGCTGGAAATATCCACCCACCGGGCAGTTAAACTTATCCGTATGGAGCCGTCGATCATGAAACTTTAAATCAAGAAATCATTCAATGTTGTATCAACGGTAAAATTTCAACTGGAAGATTGGGGGAAAAAACAATACGACAATGATAGCAGTTTTGATAATTCGTAACCTGGAATTATAAATGTTAAGCTCTTGAAATTCTTTATAGACTTCTTTCCGAAGCATTGTCTAAAAGCCTCTAAAAAGAAATATCAGAAGCTCACGACCTTTTCTGGGGTTGATGGGAGTAAATACAATTGTCAGGGAGGCATATCTTGACACAAACGTTCGAGAAATCCTTATTATGATCTGAAAAATTCATCAATCATCGGAGGGTTCAATGTATCAGTTGATAACAATAAGAAACTGGTTCCATTCGTATTGAACCCAGATTCAAATATAAATGCTCTGTAAAGAGTCCCAAACCTGTTTTGAGTGATCTAAAATATTTGACGGTATAATGTATCCGTATGTATCCCTTAAAATTCAGTGTCGGTGCTAGAGATTGAATCTACGCAAATCTCTTGACTTCACCGATTTGACCTTAATCGTGTTGCAAGTATACAGTGTTTGATTATAATGTTTAGTTGTGCTAAGGGAGAGCGTAAGATGTGTTTAAATTCAAATAACAATAAAAAAAAAATAAAAAAACGATCCTCCACTTAATGTACAGAGAGATTACAGAGAAGAGTTAAAGATATGTTTTAAGACCACAAATCTTTTTTTTTCTATTAACACCATCGTATTGGGGTATACCCTAAGGCTATGTGTGCAAAATATGAAAGTTGAAGTCTGAACACAAATAGATCGTGACCAATTTAGCGTTAAAAAACCACGAACAGTGGTGTTTATAGGTATAGATTCTAAAAACAATATTTAACCTCAATTGAATTAAATGCAGAGAATGTAAGAAATTGAATAATAATTCCGACTTGGTTAGTTTTAAATACGTGATCAAAAGGATCACAATACGATAATGATTGCTGTTTCAGATTCCGTACAAAATTATATATATATATATATATATATATATATATATATATATATATATATATATATATATATATATATATAATGAATTCACAAAATTTCCCTCGGTTCATCTGTATGTACTCACTTACAGCATAAACCACACAACATAAACCCATGAAATTCTATGTGTGTATCACTAGGACCCTGGAGAAGGTCTTTACGAAGCAAGTTTGGAGTTTCGATTTATATTGAAAATTCATGGTAAATTGTCCTCGGCTTCTTTCACCCACCACTTGAGAGCTAAAAGATAGTTTATTTGCAGAGCAAGAAGGGATTGCGTATCGTTTTAGAGAGGATTGGAAAGTACAGGTAGGGGGACAGTGGTTAGTCGAGAAAGAGGCTTAAAGAAAGAGGAAGATGTTTTTTTCGAGATCATAAAAAATCCTAATTTCACAAAAACATACAACTTAAGGCCATGAATTATCTATATACACAAATGTGACACAGGGAAAAAATTTAAGCAAATCATTTTTTTGAAAATCATCTGCCAAAATTTTGGGGAATTTGGTTTGCAATTCTGTCAGTTTGGGGGGGGGTTAGAAGACTATTTTTTCCGAAATTGTGATATATTTAGTTTTGTTTATTTATACCAACATGTAGTACTTGATATCGTTTACTTATATTAACATCTTTTATTCATCAATTTTATTTCTAAATTATCTATCATTTATTCATATCTACACTTATTTATTATCATATTATCATTAAATTTTCATCAGGGTTACAATGGAGAATCCGTGGTTATTTTTTTTTTTCATTATTTTTTAATATCGAGTGAACGAAGGTTTGAAACTTTACATTAACAATCGAGACCACCTTCCTTACATTGTGCGGGAAAAGCTTTTACTGTGGATTGATTTTTCTGGACACTAAAAAATTGTTGCCCTTTTGTGTGTATGTAGTCGATTTTGACAATGGTTGAAAGTTATGAGGACACAAAACAAAAGTATGCGGAAAAAAAATACTCATTACAATCACTAGATTTATTGCTCTAAAGGTCCAAAATGGATGGAAAACCCCCGGAGAATACAATGTGCCTAGGGACAATGAATATATATTTTTCTATATTATTTATTGATATTCTTTACAATCAAGGGAAAAGGCAACAACAGAATACAATATATAACTACAAGAACAAATTCAACAATTACATGACCCTTAGCAAACCTAAAATATATCCAACAAAATAAATCTGGACATAAATAAGAGTTGAAATATAAGTACAAACATATGCACCATTTTGAATCGCTAAATCATCATGTGCACTCATGTTATTGACCAGATAAATCTAAAATAATGGGTAAATATTGTTATGCCTCGCTCAATTATCCAAAGTATTAAATACTGAAATTCTGAAATAAGGTTTTGAGTGTAGCAACCGAGGGGGTCATTGAATGTATTCAACGTTTATGCTTTTAAGCGTTTTTTCTTCTTTTCAACAAAATGGGGAGCCCAGTTTTCTTCAGAAAAAGAAATCTAGCGAAGAATCACACAAAGGATGACAAGCATTCGGCAGAGCAAGCTCAACCTTCAAAAATAAGAAGATCCCATTAATCCTAAAAAGGGTGTATATCCAATACATCCTCCCAATAGTCACTTACAGAGCTGAAACATGGAACCTAACCAAGAGACGGATCCGAAAAGTGAGAACCATGCAACGTGCACATGAAAGAATTATGCTGGGCCTCACTTAGAGAGACCACATGACAGCACAGTACATCAGAGAAGAGACAAGAATCAAGGACACCATAAAATCCATTAAAAATCTCAAATGGTGGTGGGCTGGCCATGTTGCAAGAATGGCAGACAACCGATGGACATCATGACTCACGGCATGGATCCCCCGAGATCACGTGCGCAACCGAGTCCGGCAGAATATAAGATGGAGAGTCGAGCAAATTCAAAAAGTACTGGCTACGCAACGCCCATGATAGAGAAGTGTGGCGAATCGTGGGGAAGGTCTATCTTCAACGACGGACGTTGAAAAACTGATGATAATGATACCTGCATGGATATTTTGTTAATTTCGATTTGACTGTTCAGGCGTATGTAGATTTGGAACGTCAAAATCACGTAGGAAAGTATGCGCTTTGATTAATACCCAACCTCCACTTATTTGTCTTTGTTCGTTGGAATGAATTGTTTTGGATTGACTAACCATTTTTTTTCTTTTTTCTTTCAGGGCTTCTGAGAATAACGCTGGCTATGTAAATGTTACAGGCAGTAAAATAATGATCAAACCGACCGGCAGGGTAAGGTGGATGGTACCGCTGATGATCAAGTCCTCATGTTCCGTCGACGTCACTTACTTCCCGTACGATCGCCAGCAATGTACGGTGCGCTTCGGCTCCTGGGTGTATGACGGTGATCAGCTGAACCTGTTCACAGTACCAAGCGAGCCGGATCTTTCAAAATATGTTGAGAACAGTGAATTTGTGCTTCTTAATGTCAGCCTGTCGAGAGTTGAAGCCGACAGTGACTGTTGTCCCGGCGACGGTTGGCATCCAATGATTCACTTCACGGTGCAAATCAATCGGAAGTCTCTCTATTATGACTACATCGTGATCGCTCCCACGTTAATGCTCTGCGTTATGACGTTAGCGTCGTTTCTATTACCGTGTCACTGCGGAGAGAAAATAGCCATCGGCCTGACCGTCTTTCTCACACTCTATGTACTCGAATTATTAGTTGCGGAAAATACCCCCGATTCAAACGCCACGCCAATCTTGGGTAAGTTATTATTTCTTTTCCATTCATTCTAATATATTTGTTACAGTTGGATTCTTGAGAGCAAGTTGATGTTAACAAAACACAATGTTTTGTTTGCTTGGATGGCTGTATATTCCCCACCTGTGCGAGAGGCCGGTGTTCGAGCCCAGATATAAGCCAGAATAGCTAAAACTGATTTTCAAGACATGAATATCCCCTCCTCAGCTTGTAGAATCGGCTTAGTAGCTGTATTATGTGAAACATCTTATAAAAGCCCTCAATATGGTTGATTTTCTCTAGAAGTGCCTTGGTCCGGAGCTAGCTGTGTGAAATGGAATCCTAAAATTGGCCAATTTCTTTGGAAATTCATCAATAAACAAGTGTGGTCACAGAAAACAAATTTCAAATTTGATTGAAAGTAGAAACAAAGAAAACCAGGTTGCCACTCATTTAGACTTAATATTTTGTGAATGGTAACAGTAATGAAAAGAAAATGATAAACTAAAATTTCCTCTCTTAATCACTATCTAAGCATTCGGAACTCTGACTTATGGAAAGGAAAGTGACTAGTGACGTCACATCCTGTTTCAACCCTGAATAGTCTCCCACTATAAAAAAAAATCACGCACTCTACTTCCGGCCTTGTATCTTTCTTTCTACTTCGTACCTTGTCTTAAACGGAAGCCAGAAGCATCGCTCTGTCGACTGGAGTGACGGTCAACGTAGACCCCAGGGGTAAGACAAAACCTCATTCAAAATGTAAGTACATCGTCTGAAATTTATTCTGTATACACGAAGATTTTATTTACATATTTATACTCGTGATATAGTTTCTGATTTGGTTTATGGGTTTGATAAGTATGAGTTACAAATACAACGTACAAAGTTTGATTCGGAAAGTGTGTTCAGTAAATTGCTTGGCAAAGAGATGAATGAATATATATATATATATATATATATATATATATATATATATATATATATATATATATATATATTCTAATATTTAATGAATATAACAATAAAAGATAATTTGTCTTCTGTTTGGCAATGCAATTATGTTTGTGTTCAATAAGAGCCTGTAATGAATTCGAGTTTGATGTATCGTTATTGTTCAAAGGAGTGAATGTATGTACTAGAGAGTGTGACTTGTAGAATTATAAGAATACGTGTGTGCATTGTATTGATCGCATCATTTAGGTATGAAAAGTCAGTAAGTAAAATTGGGGAAAGGAAGGCACTTGCCGTTTATGTGTGCATATGTGAAGTGGAAATATATCTAAAGTGAGTATATGTAAAGTGAAAATATATCCCAAACGAAATTGCTGCTCAATTTAGAGATGTTTTGGAGGGAGGCTCCTGCAAACCCCGATTCGCTCGCTGTTAATTCGTTACTTGTTTCACATACGCGTTTACACACATAGACAACACTCAAATACAAACGCCACATCATATATATATATATATATATATATATATATATATATATATATATATATATATATATATATATTGTTTGAATGAATGATATAATTCTTGGTCTTTGAAATCCAGATTCAGTTGTGCTTCCTTCCGGGCATCACATGATCCAAAGTATCACGTGATATCAAAATATATGACCATTTCCCTTCTTCATTACTAGACGCCTATCCTTAAACAAATCTTAAATTTTAGAGAAAATTCATACCTCCATACATCGAATCAAATGTTGCCAATTATGAAAATTTGAAAGTTCTTTCCTTATCAGCGAAAGACGAGAAGCACTCATAATAAAAAAACTGAGATTCAATTTTGATTGACCGACGATGCAGTCCAAAAAATAAACTAATTATTCTGCTGACATTTATAATTAATCATTTTGAATATTTATAAAGAGCATTCGTCAGATATAATATGCGTGATAGATATGACTGAAATTCGCCAAAATATTCAGTTACTGAACGACCGTAGCGTAAAGATTTGAAGTCATGTAAAAAGGATTCCATCTAAGAATAAATATGGTCAGAAAAAATTCTATTCATGGCATCACTGGCATTTTACACTGGAAAACATGAAAAATAGAGTAAAGACATCTGTAATACGATGAATCTGCTTTTTAAAAAAAGCCCACAAAAGGCCTTTTTTTTTTTAAAAGCAACTTATTTTCAGGGGTTGTCTGGTGAAGTACTTATTCCAAGTTTCAGGTTGGTAGATAAAACAGTACGTCCAGGAGCGTCGGAACACGCAAACACTGAAACCTACGCACACATAATAAGGGATAGAACACTCCACCGCCTTTGGTGGCTACGGTTTTTCGACTTCCGTCGTGAGGCTTTATTCGAATTACTTCATGTGATTGATTATAACCTTATGTCAATCGTTATTGATGCAGATTATATAACGCTTACCATCATTTCATCTGATACCAACAAATAGATTGTCAAAACAATGTGCTTTTATTGCCTCTGACAACAGAACAGGATGAGGCATTCCTGACAGCATCTCCTCTAACCCCAATTGATAGGAGGATAATAAAGGCTAATCACACAAACTCTCGAACTGATGTCATGATTGTGTCTAACATTCCCTGATCAGGTTGACATATTTGCACCTATTTTGACTGCGCCCTGACATCTTGGATATAAACTCTGCTTTGAAAGTATGCGGGGGAACGACGATATCAACTCATAGGTTTTCTAAGCCTAATTACAGTTCAATGAGAAACATCCACTTCTGAAACATCGGATTAGAAGCGGAAAAGTTTACCGTTTAACAAACACTGGACGAGAAAGGTAATTATAGGGAAGACTCGGGCTAGTTGAACACAGAAGAAGATTGAATCATTTGCACCGATTACTACCTAATGGCACCACTGTTTTGAGCGGCGAAAATTCGCTACTTTTCTACTGTATGTGTAGTAAGTTGGTAAATAACTTTTTCACCTTGACAAATCAATGGCTAGTTCCTGCTGTATTGTACAGTGGATGATAGCGTAGTCTTGGTTTATGAAGAATGGCTATTAATAGAATATACTTCTATATATGACATTTCTATAAGAACTTTTTCTTGGCTTTGAATATAAAGAGAACCATGTGTTCGAGGAAGGTTGGTACATTATAAGCCATACTACTTGGTACTCTGTTATTCTCTATGTTTGAGGCAGAGAAGAATAAAAGTGTCTTCAAAATAACAAAGCAAACTCTTATCAAATTTTTTGTGTCGTATTCAATCGTTGTTTTCCCTTGATCCACCTTGTTACAAAGCATCATTGACATCCATTCACATATGATTCAACTCGTCTCACCAGGGAGTCATTGTATTCCTAAAATCTTACTTTTTGCCTCGATACATTCTTGTCTCTTTCAAAAAATTAATCTCACATTTCTCAAGTCTAACAATGCATTAATCACATCAGGATCAGCAGGATAACAAACTTGCTCGGTCAGAATGTGCAGACTATTCTTGAGTTGGTTGGTACACTTTTTCCCGAAAGTTTAAATGATAATATTGATAAACTGGGGTAATGTTTCAGATTCAAACGACCCTTCCATAGGGAATATATTTTCTATGATTACTTTTTGGCATATTTGAGTTTTAACGAATTACTTTCACTGTAAGTTACAGGCTCCTAAGTTTAAACTGTATCAACGTATCAACTGTATCAACGAGCCCCGGTCCGACCTAAATAATAACCCGAAAGAATATAATGTCTTTGAAGAAAAAAAGGTATATTCAAATGCGTTATGAAGCACCCCATCCATTCGATATGCTAATGGGCGTTTTGATTTAAAATATTTAATAAGTCATGACGTGCATTTGTGCTAAGATATATTTTTGGATTAAAAAAAAGTTGCAATGTACTGAGAGCCATTAATAATTGAGAAAAGGTTTTTAAAAAAAAAAAGAATCATATTACAGATCAAAGACAAATTGCAAAATCTATAATTTTATATGAAATCAGGAAGGAACATTCTGATTGCATACATCTGTTTTATTCAGGTAAACCAGTAATATTTATAGTTCGAAGGCACCAGTGTTCCACATGGAAATCGCTCAGCTAATATTGAATGAAATAATCGTCATTAATTTCAACTAGTATTTGTTTCATCGCAATTTCTGTTGCTTTTCGTCTCAACAATTCAGGCTGCCTTTCGACGTTTGTTATTGAACTGTGCAGATTGAAAAGAACACTTGGTGCGGCTCAAACTCAATTTCAATGCAACTGTGTACATAGACGGACTTACTAAGCCTCAAACGATGTAACTTCGTGTTTGGTCGAGGGTTTATTTTCCATTTATGATTCTTGCTGTCCACTGTTGGTCGTAGAATGACGGTTTTTGTAGTTGGGAAGAAAGGCACCCGAAATTATGGGAAAAATACTTTTAGTAATAGCTGACAATGATTCATCTAATAAAAAATAGGTAATACACCTGAAATAATGACGTTTTGGAAGTAACATAGATAAATATGAAAGGCTTGTATCAAACCACACATATGATTGGATGATAATAATCATATAACTAATATGAAGATAGCAAATTATCATCATGAAGATATGATAATGATACGATGTTGACGTCGACAATGATATCGGTTATGATAAGACCTATAATCTCAATGAAGGTAATGGCAATTATGATGATGGCGTATTCAACTGCTACGAGTAAATCGATGTACAAACTCCTTCCATTAGGCAGAGCGTTACTATGAAGTAATCAAATACCACGTTTTCTTAAAACGTCACTATGCAGTATATACACAAATAGCTCTTCATTTCTTTGTTGGCTTGTCTGGGTGTTATGCGACGGTTTTAATTTCGAATTTATGAGAACAAAGTCTAGACTACTATCCTCATCTATGATTTTCCCACAGTATTTCTATGAAAGTGTTTTATAATCGATCTTTCAGCATCTTAGGATGAGAATTCGGTCATTTTATGATATTTGCATCATAATAATTTAATCAAAAAAGAACCCTTTACCAAAATTTTAATTCTTTTACATAAAAAAATTATTGTTGGTAGTTACTGTGAGTGAGCTCTGAAGCCCTCTGGTTGAGAAGCTGATCAATTTCTGGGATTGTACTCAAACCTGGAACCACAAACCAGCATGCTCAGGCTTGTTCTAAGAGCATCAACGGGATCCGTCCTGTGAACTAGGTCATGCTTGCCCAAATGACTCAGCGAAATCACGCGTCGAAACTTGAGGACGCTTGCACAACAGGATGCGTCCTGTGGACATAGTCCAACTTGTAGTAATGTCCTTGCAAAATAATGCGTAAGGAATCGGGTTCACTGTACCCAGTGCCTGTTCGATTTGAATGCGTGGGACCCCACCATAATCCGACTTCGTATCACGTTTGAAGTCGTGGGGATGCAAATTAAGAAACTCAACTGATGTGTGTCTGGGAAGAGAAAAGGAGTGTAAGGATGTGTGTGTGGCCGTTCGGTTGAGGGTTTAAGAGATTCCTCTCCCTTTAACTTATATTTACAAAGCATAAGATCGACAATTTTGTTAAGGATAAAAATGACATTTCTTATTAAATATGTAGATGTGTGTTCAACAAATTATTTAACAAAATTTACAAAAATATTGTATTGTTATACTAACTACTCACAGAAGTTTTTTCGTTGTAACAAATATCAAGTTAGGGTCGTGTGGTTTCACGATAGACTTTATGCAGAAAAAAAGTAATCTTAAGCCATATTTCGTGAAATATGAGAAAAGAATCAAGAGATTTACGTATTCACAGTAGTACTGTTATCATTAATTATCGAAATAGACTGTTAGACAAGTAGGTTACTTATCTTAGTCTGATATAGTAATAAATGAATGAATACATAATATTTCTAAGAGATTAGAAAAAATAACCGCATTTGGGGTAAAATTAACCGAGTGAATGAAAGGCTTTTATTTGTTGACGTCGTTACCCTAGATATAAAACGACTTGGTTTGCAAATCTTCACATCTAAAAGAAGACTGTTTAAAGACTTTAAAATCAAATAGATGAGCGGTTTTATAAGTTAAATTTGAATTTGTGTGTGGGAACGCCATGAATTTGAGAAAGAGGGTGATATAGAGTCTGCGAAAGGGGGAGAGTAAAGCAGTAAATAGTCTATCGCTATCAGCAACTAAAGCCTCAAAAAGCAAATTCTATTTTCAAATCAAAAGACATCCCCAGGCCAGTTTCTTCCAGAGTTTTAGCTTCAGTGATTTCAAGAACTGTCGACTCCTTGATGTACCAACATCGAATTTGTATGTTGATCATACAACCAACGCCTTATCCCGTTGGTTAACTTTCCAGTTGTCTGGATGCCAATAGAGTTAATATTATTGAACATAGACAGCCAAAAACCTATTTTCTACTTATGTACGGCAGATGTTCATAAACAATGCGCATACATTATACAGCATAAGTGGGAATGAATTCGTCATTACTTTTTACGTACGTCTTTGAGTCACTGTTATGCGTGCCTGACGTCACTGATTTTAAGTCGGGTCATTGTCATCCATCATTGTTGTTATGTACAAAAATAAGGTGAAAACGACTTCAAGATAAAGTTCAGACGGGAATTTTTCAGCTTGGAAACTGAGAGTTCAGTTGTATTTAACAACAGACTGACAAATATAAGTACATACAAACATACATTTAACATTGTGATCAAATTCCCTTGTATATCTCTTGAGTGTGACGTCACCATATCACACAAACTGCAGAAGCTATGATACAAAGTTCAAAAATATTTGAAAGAAAATAAAAACAAACAACAGCTACAGTTTTCCCTCGATTCTGTCAATGGCCAGAAGTATTGCAAAAACGCACGATAGTAAACGTTTGCAAAATATTTCACCGTCATCATCAGCATTATTAGCCTTTCAGCGTCCGACATTGGCCGTGGACATCCGACAGACTTTCCTATCAGGGGCGTCGCGGAGCCAGCACTTTCTGAAGTTGTTTAGTTCTTACAGCCATCTTATATCTTACCGGTCACAGCTTTTTACATGATCTCTGTGAATCTATGTTGCTACTGTGATGGCTACCGATTGGCTGACTCACTTGCAAAATGACCAATCTATAGCCATTTGAGTTACCATATAGATTCTATCATACTGCTACTCTTATTTTTCTCCCTGTGATAGCCTGTGCTGTCTTGTGATCCGTTCATGTAATGTTGAGTTTAATTCTCACTTGAACTGAGTGTCAAATTTTGGGTTAGGTTCCATGTTTTAAGTCGGTAAGATACTATGGGGAAGAGGTATTGTTTGTATATCCTTTTATCGAGATTAATGGGATTTTTCTTGTTCTCTAACGTTGAGCTGTCTATCAGAAGCTTTCCAGATATATATTAAAGGTTTAATAATAATGTGGATATAAATACATAATAGCATATACTAATGTTGTTTAGTTTTCAACGCAGCCTGCTTCCTGCTTTTTCTGTCATATTTCAACTTGCAATTATTAAGCATAAGCTCATGAAGTCGGTTAAAAGTAATTCGATGAGTGATAGAAAAATGCCATTTTAATGCACATAAAATCGAACTGAATTGGAAAGTATATACTTTCCCGGCAATTGGAAACGCATTTTCCACAATTTCAAAAGTAGTTCTTACATCCAATTTTTTTTATAGCCTGTCTATTTCATGAGAATACTCATATCTTAATCCACATGCCAGATTGTTTGCGCATGCGCGTGCATCAAGTACGTACAGCGTATTTCAACATTTTTGTTATTGTTGAAATAATATTGGATGGTGATAGTGGGTCCACCACGGCAACATACAGAGATTCGAAAGTGTCGATGTGTTTTTGTTATTATTGTTGTTGTTGTCACCATGCTGTTTTGGGGTTTTTTTTCATCAAAACAAATATGGCTGCATTTCATCGAAAAAGTTATTACAGGCAATTTATTTGGAAAGTATCTGCAAAAAAAGGAATTGTCAACGGAAACCCATTTGTCGAAATACAGGCGAATCTTGTTCGACCCATAAAAGCCTCTGAATATAGATGATAAGTAGGTATTCATGCCAGTAATCGAATATTATATGTAATTCAACAGAATCTAGAGGCTCACATTACCCAAATAGCCTAATGTATTTGAGAGCAACAACATTACTATAAAGGGTTTGCTCACCGGGGAGCAGTTGGTTACTAGGCAACACAGAAAAAAAAGTTACGTAGATGAACTTGGCAAAAAAAAAAAAAATACTGTTATTTGTTACACTTGAATCTATTCGTCTCAATGTATATTTCCTCGTTAAGAAGAACACTTTAATTTGTTACACCAAAATTCACTGCTTTATCCTAAAGTATATTTACTCGTTGGTCGAGGAAATTTACTCTAAGACAAAGAAATAAATGTAGGTGTTAGAATTTAGAGTAGTTTATCTACGTAAGATTTTTTCAGTGTAGTCTTCCAGGCCTCATTACAGCAGTTTGTGTCTCACTAGGTGTACTGCTCTTATTCTATTCTGATTCGTGTTGCACTAAGCTAAGCTCAGTGAATATCAGTAAATATAGCAGTAGAATGCATTCAACGCAAATCTGATTGATATTTCTCTCGCGTTATATGTGTATTCGTTTCATAAAGAAAAGTAACAGCAAACGTTAATGAAAGACAGAGCAAAAACGAAACAAAAAAAGCAGACACTCTTTACCAATATTCACATGAGTGCATTTATATCAACTCTGTCAGTAAGAAAACATGAATAAAAATCAATAAATCTTGATCATATTTTCCAGATGAGCAATCAAGACATCTTTCCTTTCTTTTTCAATTTTTATAAAATCTTTAATTTACAACATAGTAATACATGAAATACATGTAAAACATAAAGATATTTTTTCTAACATTTTTTTCTCCTGAAGGAAGATTGAACATCAAGTAGTTTTCCAATATTATTTTGATAAATTTAATTCAGTTTATATCGGTCACAAATCAGCAAACTGAAATAGGTGAATACGATGACACAAGATTTGAGAGAGAAGAATGACTAAGGATAATCAGAGAAAATAAAGAGAATATCATGTAAAAATAAAAGTTAACTCGCTGCCAAAGTCAATAATTGAACAACCGTAGCGTCAACAATTGAAGTCATGTAAAAAAAAAAAAAGATCCATTGAAGAATAAGTGTGGTCGTAATGAATCCTATTCAAAACATAACAAGTGTTTTCCACTGGAAAACGTCTGGGGTATTCAAAAAACCATCAAGAAACATCTAGATTCAGGGGAAATTTCATGTTATTCCATTTGAAAACCTCAAAAATGCAGAAAAACACATCTAGAAACATCTTGCTTTTTTTACCAAAAGTCAAAAAAAGAAATGGTGTATTGGCGCCCGGTTTCGAGTCTTTAGACAAAGCGGTATGACCAGGAGCGCTGGGTTGCCCGAACACACAAACAAACACACGCTAACAAAAAAAAGAAAAGAGATGGTCGGTACAATTATTCAATGATAGTCAAGAATGCTATAAGCCAGATGATTTTATGAATATAAACCCAAGGGCAAAAAATATTTTCATAATTTTTGGTGGGGGATGGGGGCCAATCACTCTCTTTATTCTAACAACTTTAGGTAAAATATTTGAAAATTTTATACAACAGTGTATACAGTGTTTGCGTGCTGAGTACGTTTTAATATGGGAGAGCTTTTATTTTGTTTTCTCTTCAGAAAACTGAGCCGTTTGGTCAAGCTGTCCGATAGTTGTTTACAGAGTGCAGCACATTGTTCAATGCATCTCTGACTGCTTCTCACGGCTGGTAAAGGTTGCCAAATTTTCTCTCAACCAGTTTGGCATAAATATACGCCTATATGGTGTTCCTTTTATATGATGGAAAGTCTTTGACTCATTTCTTCCCGAAGGAGTGTTCATGGAAGTTTGTTTTTATGTAAATGTCCTACCAATAATACATGTGTGTTTATATTCAAATGTGATTTGATTATAGTATGTTTCTGTTTATTTATAAAAACCTATCGGTGGTAAGTTCGAGTCCTGCAGTAGCCCCATTTTCTTTAATCGTTTATTCTATTTACGCTGATTAAATTGAATGATATATTAACCTTGTAACGACGGGAAATCATTTCAGATAAGTTTCAATGTAATATAATGCAATTTATAATTCATTGTGTCGGACTAAATAATGTCTATTTATTAAATACATGTTCATATAAGTATTCAGATTTTCATATAGGTATGCAATGGCCTTATGTCAATTCTACACTACACTTAGTATAAAAAAACTATCCACATAAATACGAGATCTGTCCGAAAAATAACTAAACTTTTAATATTAACGGAAAATAGGCACAATAATTGATGCTATGCTGTCGGTAATGGTGCACTTGTTGGTAGACGACCACTGAACACCATGAAATACAGTGAACGCTTTACAGTGTGTTGAGCGGCACCAACGTTTGCATCATGGATGGAATTTGATACAGCTTTCCGCTTTGTTGAGCGGTTAACATCCTTGTCAATAAACGGTGGTCCCGTTCTTTAATCACTTCTGGGCGCCTGCAGTTTTCACGTGCCTTTTATATTTGTGCACATTTTCCTGGCATACTTTTGATAATGTTATCCGTGAATAACCTGGAGCAGTCAGCACCTTGGAGATAAAGTGCTCCATCTTTCGGGTCCAAACTATCATTCCACGGTCGAATGGTGTTAAATCCTGGCCAAGTCCCATTGCTGACACAGCTACACGGCCACAACAAAACATCTGACAGCATCCATGGTGGTGGATAAAACCATCCAGTGTACAGCTACAGTCTCTAATTTTGGGGCACTTCAGTTCATATATATATATATATATATATATATATATATATATATACATATATATATATATATTTGTGTGTGTGTGTGTGTGTGTGTGTGTGTGTGTAAACAAAGTGTAAAAAGGAAAGCCAGACTTTTCAGTTATGGCTTTATGGTATACTAGTTTTTTTTAATAATGAGCCTTTTCTAGTTTCATATATGTCTTCAGAATACAAATATTGACTAAAGGTTTTAGGTGTAGCACGCCCGGTAATGCCTTTAACCGTTATCATGGTCAGAGAATAAAAATCTATGGTTGATGTTTTTCCCTTTTTCAATTTTTGAGAGGTGAGATCGCTTTTGTAGTGTTTGTGTTTTTTATAAATGGAAATTTTTAAAAAAACGGGCAACACTCGTCTTTAATCAAATCTGAAGTAATGAATCATTGAAACCAAATCAATAGATAGATAGATATGAAGAGACTGGGATAGATAGATATCTATGAAAAGACTGAGATGAATAGATATACGGAGTAAAAGTATATATATGTGTTAACATGTGTGCGCGTATGCGTAAAGTTATAAGGGGCATTAGAAATATATGTATACGTGTGTGTGTCTGTGTGTTTCCATGTTGCCATTAGTATGTATATATCATTAGATTAGACACTTAATTTTCAACAGAGTGTGGTAATTGTGGAAACAATTTATTTGGAAACATTTCGTCCGGTAATGGAGTTAACTGAGTAACACATCGAACAGCCGACCACATAAATGAATGGGGGAAAAGAGCGTCGTGCAAGACTCGAACCAGCATCCACTGACTGGGCTAAATGTGTATATAAATGTGAATATGTGTGTATGTGCATACACTGTCGCACGCAACGAATCTAGGGCGTAGAGGAGAGAGATGATGTGTCCGTTACGAAACCCTGGGTGATAAGGGTATGGTTGGTTATGAGTATATGTTTGCGTGTATGTAGGTGTTTTCTGAAATATGTGTTTGGGGGCGGGTACGTGAGTGCGTGTATATGTATACGTATGTATATATATGCACGACCATAAGTACGTGTGTGCGTAGGACGGTCTGGGTCAGAACGTTTGACCCTGTTGGTGATGTGTGTTATCATAGGCTGTAACCAGCCAGTCTGGTTCAAAATTTAAGAGCTTGACAGCTTGAACGATTAGAGCTGATGAATGTTTCTCTAACGTGAGAAACCTTCTACACCTAAGTGGAAGAGAGAAGGAAAAAAAAGTACCGGAACCCACTAGGTATAAATTAAAGTTGAAGTCAGATGGTGTGTGTGTGAGAAAGAGAGAGAGAGAGAGGGAGGGGTGGGGGGAGCCTTGGATAGAAAGGGTCTAGTTGCGACCGTATGCACTTAGGCCATACCTCGCACCGGGAAAGCTAAATTAACTGTGGCGAATCGCTGAATGACGGAGTTTATTCAGGCTTACTAAAAAAATGGAAGGAAGAAATATAGAGAGAAAATTGAAACCAGGGAGCAGGAAAAAACACGATCAACATGTCACTGTCACAAATACTGATAAGGGTGTGTTTATATGAGTAAACGTTCGTGTGCATGTATATGTTTGCTGAGATATGTGTGTAGGAAGAGATCGTGTGTATACGTATTTATATGCATGTCTATGTGAGTGTGTGTAGGATGACCTGGGTCAAAACATCTGACTCCTGTTGGAGTGAATAAAACTGGCCAGAGGGTTGAGCTTGATTCTCAACGAGGACTTGTTCTTTATTTTCAAATCGAGCTGTTCAATCGTTGCCGTAGGATTACGATCTGATTCTAAGTTGTGATAAAAAGCAACTGAACATTCAGGATGGAGGTAAAAGCAAGTTGAAATCATTATCATTATTATCACTATTGTTATTATCATTATTATTATTATTGTTGTTATTATTGATGTCATTGACAACAACAACAACAACAACAACAACAACAACAACAACAACAATAATAATAATAATAATAAACCATTTTACCGCAAAAAACGGGGCACAAATTCAAGATTTGTGTGTCGTAACCGGCAGGTGTTCCCTTGTTAGCCACCAGGAGGGACCCGGTCGTCATCCTGTGACTGCTGGCCAAAACTCCGGCTCGTGTACCCTTAATGGCCTTCAGGAGGGACACAGTCGTCACATAGCTACTGTTGGCCAAGACTCATATACCACTAACGACACCCAGGGAAGGCGCGGTCCTCACGGAGTGACTGCTATAAAAAACAAGAGGAAGAGATGGACAAGGGAGGAGAATAGACTAGTTATGTATTGTTACTTTAAAAGCAAGCCTTCAGTGCGATCTTATAGGGAGCGTATGCTCCGAATATGGAGGGAAAAATCTGATGTGGAAGTATCGAACCAACGCCTTGCTGACCAAGCAAAGCAAATTCAAAAGAAGAAATGGCTGTCTGAGACTGAACTACTAGAGATTCGCATTAATGTAGAGAGAGGTTCAGGTGACACATCTGAAGAATGCCCCCCCAGCACAATTAGTACCAATAACAAAACTAGAATAATTCCCCATGAGACCCCCACAGTAAGGTATGTATCAGAGGGTGATGACGAGGCACCTACGGTAGAAGAGAACACCAAAATACAAGCTTTGAAAGAGATCATGCTAGGAGAGAAAACAACACTCCCCTCCCTAAGAGACAAAGACAGAAAGAAAGTCGGAGAAGTGACCGAGCAGGTCAACTGCCTCTTACAGCACATAGAAACAAACACCCTCCTAGAACTCAACAACCTAATTTATGCAGGGGCGAAAATGGTAGCACAAAGCTTTACAACACAAGATAGGGACCCGAGCAATAATAGGGAAGGGAAACCCAACTGGGAGAGAAGGTTACAAAGGCAGATCTCCCAACTACAGAGAGATGAAGTACTGCTTAGAAATACACCACACACAGACAGACCACGAGTAAGACTTTATAACAAATACTAGGTAACGCAAAAAGGCATCGCAACTGTAGTCGAAGAGTTACACCAAAAAAGACTAGCCAAAGAGGCAAGACTAAAAAGATACAGACTAAGAACGGCCCAATACACACAAAACCGCACATTCCAAAACAATGAGAAAAAGTTTTACCGAGATTTAAATGGGGAAAGAAGGCAGGACATGAAACCAGATGCCACAGAGGCCAAGAACTATTGGAATAGCATATGGGGGCACCCAAAAAGACATAACGTAACACCGCAATGGTTAGGAAACATGAGAGAAGAACTAGGAGAAATAGACAAGGGAGAACCAATAGTACTGAATGAAACCACATTGAAACATACTCTTAGGAAAGTAGCCAACTGGAAAGCACCGGGTCCCGACGGGATCCATGGGTATTGGTTCAAAAAATTTACCACGTTACACGGCAGACTCACTCACCTACTCCAAAATTGTCTGAATGAAGGCAAAGCACCAGAATGGATGACTAAAGGCAGGACCACCCTCATCCAAAAAGACCCGGGAAAGGGGAACATAGCAAGCAACTATAGACCAATCACTTGCCTACCACTTATGTGGAAAATCCTGACCGGGCAAATAGCAGAGAGAATATACATGTCAATGGATAGAAGGGGGCTACTACCAGAAGAACAGAAAGGGTGTAGGATAGGAACCAAAGGGGCAAACGATTTACTCTACATAGACCAGATGATCTTAAAAGAAGTAAGGAAAAGGAGAAAGAATATCGCAATGGGATGGATAGATTACAAAAAGGCATACGATATGATTCCACATAGTTGGATACTCGAATGCCTTAGAATGTTCAAAATTAGCGAACCGGTGGTTAAATTCATTGGTAATTCAATGAAAGACTGGAAAGTAGATTTGACAGCCGCAGGGGACAAACTAGCCGAGGTAGGGATAAAAAGGGGGATCTTCCAAGGAGACTCGTTGTCCCCACTATTATTTGTTCTAACAATGATACCGCTTAACAGAATCCTGAAAAACAGCAAAGGATACCACTTCTCTAAAACAAAAGGAAAGGTCAACCACTTAATGTACATGGACGATATTAAATTGTTTGCGAAAAACAGGGGAGAGCTTGAGACTCTGTTCAACGAAGTAAGGGAATATAGTGAGGACATAGGAATGGAGTTTGGGATAGAAAAATGCGCAATCATGGTGATGCACAAAGGAAGGCTTTCAATGACTGAGGGAATTGAACTTCCGGACAACAACAAGATTAGGGCATTGACTGCACAAGACCGATACAAGTACCTAGGTGTCCTTGAATGTGACACGATAAAACGGGAAGAGATGAAAGAGAAGATTAAGAGGGAATACCTTAGAAGGATAAGGAAAATATTAGAAACCAAATTAAATAGCAGAAATCTAATAAAAGGAATGAACACCTGGGCTGTGTCAGTAGTTAGGTATACAGGACCATTCCTAGGATGGACAAAGGAAGAGCTCCAATCAATGGATAGGCGAACAAGGAAACTTATGACGATGCATAAAGCATTACACCCTAGGGATGATACAGATAGACTATACGTTAAGAGAAAAGAAGGTGGTAGGGGGCTCATCAGCATAGAAGATTGTGTCCAGAGAGCTAAAGTAGTCCTAGATAGATATGTGCAAACAAATAGTGAAGAAATCATAAAGAGCGCGAGGGATAGTGCAACAAACAAAGTAGAAAGCAATGGAACGGTACAGCAAACTAGAAAAGAAAAGTGGGAAGGGAAAAAATTGTACGGCGAGTTTAAAAGACAGATAAAAGATATAGCAGACGAGAAATCATGGACGTGGTTACGAAAGGGAAACCTTAAGAGAGAAACAGAATCGCTCATCATGGCAGCCCAAAACAAAAGCATAAGGACAAACTACATAAAAGCAAAAATCGACAGAACTCAGACAAACAGCAAATGCCGCATGTGCGGTGAAAGAGATGAGACAGTAAACCACATAACTAGTGAATGTAGTCAACTCGCCCAGAAGGAGTATAAACATAGACACGATAGAGTAGCAACGATGATACACTGGGAACTAAGTAAACAAATGGGATTCAACCATGGGGAAAAGTGGTATCAGCACAAGCCAGAGGCAGTTTTGGAGAATGACAACCACAAACTACTGTGGGACTTTGACATCCAAACTGACCACCTCATCCAGGCAAGAAGGCCGGACTTAGTAATAGTAGACAAAAAAAGGAAGGCCTGCCAAATAATAGACGTTGCTGTGCCTGCAGACCATAGAGTAAAAAAGAAGGAGGGTGAAAAAAGGGAAAAATACCAGGACCTAGCAAGGGAGTTGAAGAAAATGTGGAACATGAAAACCAGGGTAGTACCGGTCATAGTGGGAGCACTAGGAACTGTCCCCAAAACGCTGAGGGAGAGACTGGAGGAGATCGGGATTAGGGGGAGGATAGAGACCGTACAGACCACAGCACTACTTGGAACTGCACGGGTACTGAGGAAGGTGCTAGAGATATAAGTACTGCAACGAATCGTAGCTCTGTCATGATATGCGAAAGAGAGAGGAGACGTTAGCTGAAGACCTGAGGAGACTTATTGTCACTCAGCCTTCAGCGATAACCACTGGGCAACCGGTGTGAAACTGTAAATCGCAGAATTATTGCGACCTATGAGTACTAGGAGAGGAGGGCTGGAGACTTGAGGAGACTTGCTGTCACTCAAACTCCAGCGGTTACCACCAGGCAACTGGTGTGAGATTCCAAATAATAATAATAATAATAATAATAATAATAATAATAATAATAATAATAATAATAATAATGAGGAAAAGTAGTCAACAATTAAATTTCCCTCAGCTCAATTTCTGGGAAATTCTTCGACAGCATTATACAGAGCTTTGAAAACCTTTGAATCTTCGCAATTTGCCATCGATTTATTGATTATTGATTATAAATTGGTAAAAAAAAAAACAGGAATAGAAATATTGAATCGTGGAATATTTTTGTGATGTAAAACTAATTTTATGAAATTTCAGCCCAAGAGCGACTCCCGAAAAAAGATTTTCTTATCTAAGTAAAAGGACAAATATATTCTTTCTAATCTTTTCTTCATCAGACTCATCTTGAATCTTAGATTTGGCCATTCGACCATCTTTGCACTTTGAAATGGTTTTAAATGATCGCTTGTTTTTATCCGACATACTTGTGCACAAACGATTTGTCTCAGATTATTCGATGGACTTCTATGTTTTGGTGAATATAATATTCGAAAAGAAATATCAAATATGCTTTCCATAACTGTTAAAGAAGCATACACACACACATACACACACACACACACACACACACACACACATATATATATATATATATATATATATATATATATATATATATATATATATATGAATTATCAATTGTGTTATATTATATAAAAACTTATCTGGAATGGTTTCCCGTCGTTACACGGTTAATGTATCATTCAAACTAGACAACATAAATAGAATAAACAATTTTTAAAAATGGGACTGCTGCAGAAATCGAACCTGCCAACGTTGCTTTAGATTGAATGTTATACCAAGTGTGTAACGACGGGGCACCATTCCAAGTTTCTACATAATATAACGCAATTCATAATTCAGTCAGCCGGACTAAATACTTCCATTTCTTAAATACGAACTGTTGCATTGAGAGAGACCAAAAAGACCGAGAATAAACGAGGTGAGAATTTGGGTCAGAAACGGTTAATCGGCCTTCGCTTTGTCGGCGGTCTGTTTAGCACAATGGTATGTTGAAGCAACTACGTATCAGTGGAAGGTTTGATTCCAGCAGCAGTCCCAGTTTCTATATAATATAATGCAATTTATAATTTATTCCGTCAGACCAAATATGTTCATTTCTTAGATACACATTTGTATATATATATATATATATATATACTTGCTTTATTATTACGACTTGAAGTTTGTGGCCCAAGTTTGATTAAAAGTTATGTTTTACTTCTGAAATAACCTTTTCTCGTGTTAATTTGGAAATTCTGTCAACATCTATTTTAACTTACTGGTCCGATTGGAACGAAGATTCCTGAACACTTTTTTCAAGTCTCTTTTCTTCCTTGCATTGTTCTTTAATGGGCATTTTTTGACATCATAAAAAAGTGAATATCTTTTCAATCGTAGCCGTGACATTCCTTTAAGCTCATCAGTCGCCGAGTCGACCATTTTTTATTACGTCATAAAAAGTGTATAGTTTTTTCAGTCATAGTCGTGACGTTTCGTTCAAGCTGATTTGTCGAAATTGCTCGGAATAAATAAG
This sequence comes from Thysanoteuthis rhombus, assembly GCA_963457665.1. Classification (NCBI taxonomy): domain Eukaryota; kingdom Metazoa; phylum Mollusca; class Cephalopoda; order Oegopsida; family Thysanoteuthidae; genus Thysanoteuthis; species Thysanoteuthis major. The sequence continues at coordinate 4,377,312 of OY735199.1, read as the reverse complement.
TGTACGCATTTAGAGAGAGAATTTCAGACCTAAACCTGTTGCCTTGTGCCAAAGTAAGCTTAGTAAATACGAGCTGACTTACAGCATCCACTGTAAGAAGCCAATTAGTTAGTTAGATCCTCACGTTGTACCACTCTAATCTAGTTTTGTATCTGACAAAGCAAGAGGGATGTGAGAGAGAATGAAGGAGAGAAAGGGGGGATCAAAATAAAGCCCAGTGCGTATCTACATTATTTATTCTGTATACTATAGATGTGAAGTATAACACAAAGTCGTTTTTCAAATTCTTTTTTGTCTGGTCTTTACAGTAGATATGAGGACGTACCACTCGCACTGCTTCTCTATGGATACTGGAGAGATGCTGTCAATAGGACGAATTTCCAGTCCCCAGGCTGAATTTATTGTTGAACACGTGCCACGCCCAAAGGCAGCGAAAATTCACATCTGCTGCGACCACCCTCATTTGTATAACTAACAACGAGCGAAAACCTCTAAATATCTCTGCTTGCGAATTGGGCCCAGGGGGATGTTTAATTCAGTTTCTTGTGGGCACCCAAAACCAAAGCAGCTCTGTAAATATGTCAGAAAAATTCCACCAACAAATATTAAGTATTTCAATGAATCATTGTCTTTTATTTGTACGTGACCAGCTTTAAAAGAGAGGTTCCTTTGTTTCTGTATCAAATCATATATAAGACGTTGGGTCAATAAGTCTGTAGCACAATATGTAGTTATTAGCCGAATTTTGATTTGAGATTTCCTCTGTGTAATGTTCGATTTATGTGATAAATATTCGCCACCGTATTTGAAAGTCTAGACAAAGAATGAGATTATGTTGAAGACATTTTTGCGAGAACTTATAGAAAATCAAACTGCTCTTCATTGTGTAAACAAATATTGTATGAGAGTCCTAAGGGGATCGAACCCATGTCCACATTAGCAGAAGCCTTATAAGCAGACACTGCCTTTAGCAACCCCATGATTATCGTATTCTATCGAATATGAATTGTGCATGTGTTGGTACACACCCACTGGCATGAGTCTCAGAATCACCAAAAAGGGCGGAACGGACACACTCACTCACTCTCTCTCTCTCTCTCTCTCTCTCTCTCTCTCTCACACACACATACACACACACACGTATATATATATATATATATATATATATATATATATATATATATCAAGGAATGTATATATGATCCGACAGAATGATTATAAATGGCGTTATATTATGTTGAAACTCTTATTCGAAATGATCTCCCTTCTTTACGCCGTTGATGCATCACTTGGCCAAGATAACGCGAATACAATGAAGAATTGAAGAAAATGGGGCTGCTGCACGAATTGAACCTCTGACTGATAGGATAGCTGCCACAACGTAGCCTTGACCTAACCATTGAGCTGAACAGACACTGGTAATGCAAAGGCCAAAATGACAGTTTTTAATCCGAATTTTCATCTTTGCTTTCTCATAGTCTATATCTTCTCAATTCGTTTCTTCAGAAAACGAGCAGAAATAGATGAAGTTCAAGCAGCAGCCCCATTTTCTGTAATTGTTTTTTTCTACATACATTGACAATTGACAGAGTCAACTGATGTATCGACCGTGTAAAGACGGGATATCATTTCGAATAAGAATTCCAACATGATATAATGTAATTTATATATATATATATATATATATATATATATATGATACTTGAAACATTTTTTTGTTCCAAGATGCTGGTGAGTGAGTTCACTGTGAAAGAGTGGGTCAGACGCTACCCTTAATATCTGTGCTAATTAAGCTTAAAAAATAAAATCTTTTCCCTCGATGTTCTTGTTGACTTCAGTAACGAGATTAGCTTATTGTCTCGTGTCCAATGCTGCTTGAACTTATTTAATGAACGTTCGATCAACATAAGCTTCCAAACCTCTATAGCATTTTTCGATTCAACTCTTTCGAAATGATTAAATTAAACCATTGCTTTAAAAGCAGGACTGTTATCTCCGCAAATAACAGATTGTTGTTTGAACTTCATATATGAATCGTTGTTATCGGATCACCATTGCCTCACAAATGGCCTGACCAACCAGCCAAGAGGGCTTCAGAGTTTTCTCTCTTGTGTCTATCTCTGTGCGCATGTGTGTGTGTGTATGTGTGTGTTTGGGCGCTCCTAGTCACATTTTTGGGGCTACAATCTTTAAAATCTGCATGTGTACAGCGCTAAGCAGCATCTAGAATAGATTTTTAAAAGTCCTCCTTAGGTCTCCATGTTCATTTTTTTTACCTACAATGCCCAAATCTTGTGCTGGTAATTTTCAGACAATTTTATGTAAAAGATCCACTTTTAAAGATAGTTTTCCATAAAGGATCATTTTTTTTTAGAAAATATTCGATAATTCTTCAAAGAATTCATTCGGGTAGACGCTCGGCCTAGTTGTTTCATTTTTGCGAGGTACGGTTATCATAACCAATGGCGAAATCAGCGATGACCAACATTATCATCCCTGGAATGTGTTCAGAAATTACTTTTTAAAGGTTTCAAACGCAAACATGGTGGGTGCAACATATTGCATAAATCTTTTTAGAAGGAAAATGGTTGACTTTTTGTACGAGCGCCTGAAGACTGTCCATCGATATGTGCGTATTTCCGAGCTAACATACCGTTTTTCTACACGCCTACATCTGTGTCTCATTTGGTATTAAACTAGACACGCAAGAATCGTATCGAAGTGACTTAGAAACGGTCTAGATTGACAGGGTCAAATAGAGAAGAGGATTTATGACGGGATATCGCAGCTTCTCGTCCTAATTGACAGGTAGTATAGAGTGGATATCTACTGCTGCCTTTTTTTCTTTTAGCATTTCCTTCAAAAATAATTTTCCTCTTTCATACAGGGTAAGAAACCTCTTTCTCACCTGAGCCGTACACAAAGCTTATCTTTCCGTGAGGCTTAGGCAGGTATCTTCAAGATTTCAAGTCATAAATCCACCCCGTCAAATCCTAATACACTTGATATCGAAACCTGCTTTAAACTCATTGTAACGTAGAATCTTCACACATTTTATATTTCCCATAGGATTTTCAGTTCAATTGAATGGACACATTGCAGTTGATGGTAGTAAGCGTTAAATCAAGCCATTCATCGATCGCTGTGATGTGGAATATCAATAACTAGTGCAGGGCCCTGCTTATACTGATAACCGGTCTATTGTAGGGCAAATAGGAGTGTTTATAAGCTTCTTAGTGTGAGCAATAAATCATTGTTCGTTCCTATAAACAAGTTAAATGATTTCTACTTTCTCAAGTCATAGATAAGTTCAAAACACGCACCCAAACAAACAGAGAAACAGACAAACACACACCCCATACACAAGCCTGTTTATATCTTCTGCGTTGAGTTGATATATTGGTAAATTACCGTAAAAACATATTTTTGTGTATATATTTTGTTACACGAAAGATTCATTATATTCATTATTATTATTAATATTATTATTATTATCATTATTATTATTATTATTATCATTATTGTTGTTGTTGTTGTTGTTAGTATTATTATTATTATTATTATTATTATTATTATTATTATTATTATTTGGAATCTCACACCAGCTGCCTGGTGGTAACCGCTGGAGTTTGAGTGACAGCAAGTCTCCTCAAGTCTCCAGCCCTCCTCTCCTAGTACTCATAGGTCGCAGTAATTCTGCGATTTACAGTTTCACACCGGTTGCCCAGTGGTTATCGCTGAAGGCTGAGTGACAATAAGTCTCCTCAGGTCTTCAGCTAACGTCTCCTCTCTCTTTCGCATATAAGTGGAAAATACAGCTTACAGTGGTATTAAATACTTGGCGTTTGCACTCATGAAGTATGATATTACGTGAGATTATTACTTGAAAACGAACTTTTCAATATTCATCATTCATTTAAAATTATTATTTTGATGAAGCCCAAAGGCAGAATATGTTAGTATATCAAATTACTATTGTTCGTGGTGTCCACTCAATAATATTGTCAGTTATCGCATCAACATACTCAATATATATATGTGTGTGTGTGTGTGAGTGAGTGAGTGAATGTGTGTGTGTGTGTGTGTGTGTGTGTGTCAGTCTGTCTGTCTGTCTCTGTCTCTGTCTCTGTCTCTCTCTCTCTCTCTCTATATATATATATATATATATATATATATATGTATTTATCATTTATAGTCCTTCATAATTTGCTAATTCTCAAGGTTGCAAACATAAAGATTATCTTATCTGCTCGCCCATAAATTTCCGACTTTATGATAGGTCGTCGCCGCTTCAAATGTAACCTTGATAGAATTATGGAGATAAATGAGCTGAAATTCTATCGCTTGTCTTTCCGGAAAAAAGACCTTTGTATCCGGTCCTTTCTCTCCACAAACTTTTATTTTCATCTACATCTCTTCTTCCAAAGACATTATCAAAAATCACAGTGGAGGTTATTTGTATGCATTTTTATACATAGACACTCACACAGTATCGTGTGCACGCAGTCACTCAAAGGTGTATGTTACATAGATCTTAATAGATAGAAACAGAATGATAGATATGTATAATGTATCAGATATATAGATATACAGATGTATAATGATTGCTTCAACGGCGTCAGATGAGCCGTACCATCACTTAACCTGGTCACCCTGCTTCATTCCACTACGCCCATGTGCTCTAGGGTGGCTCTTAAGACCGGCTACTGATCAGCAAGGCCAAAACAACTCATGACGGACAAAAGTCGGAGTGCTCAGAGACTTCATTGAATCTCTCTGTGAAATGACAACAGTTTTTTCTATATATAAATACATATGAAATGAGATACATTCAAAAATCATTGCCCTGTGGACTTATTGAAAGATTTCAAAGATTGAGTAACATCCGTCTTACATCAAGTTTTTATAGCAAAGAACTGTTGCTTAAATACAGAAACATAGATGGATGAAAGGAAGGGTCATGAATTTTGATTTTAACTTTTCTCAGTATAATGGTCTATCTATGTAATCCATTGGATCTAATGCATTCACAGGGAAGGAGCTTTTGTTAAAAGGTAAATAATTGTGGCGTAAAGTGAATACTCTTCTCATCACTAGATAGACGGATAGTTAATTTGATAGGAAGATAGATTGAAAGGGGGGAAGATAGGTATACTTCATTGACATGTTACACAATTTTCACTCGGAAATCTGAAGTTGAATACGTTGTGTGTATCCGTTGGGGACACACATACATACATGTAAACGCTTGTCATTTTTGCTAAATATCTGTCCATTCGTGGCCAAAGATCAAAGTTAAGAATAAGCTTAGTACTGGGAGATCAGCCTCCCCGGCAATACCACCCTATTGCAGTAAAGGAGGTTGGGTCATTGAGCGCACTCTGACGCCTACGGCAATATACTGATTAATGTAGTCAATTTCTGTCGCTACCCACGCACAAATGTATGTGAATTCCCGCGATTATAAAGGCCTTTGGTCATATCTCATTTTAGTGGTCAGATGTGGCTGGGGGTAAGATATCTACAAACACACATATACGTAGATATTTGTAAGTCAAAGAGAGAAAAGGTTCATTCAGGTTAAACATTTATGGATGTGTCCTCGGCGTCACTTGACTGTAAATTAGTTTTATCTCCTTTTCAGCAATAACGTTTTCACGTATAATAACAGCTGCGGTAAGTGAAAGGCGTACGTGCTAGAGGGAAATTAAAGACTTACAGTTCAGGTCAGTGGTAACGGAACTTCGATTCACGGCGCCTTGAATATTCAAGGAATTTCCACGGTGCTCTAATTAAGAAAATACTGAACAATTGAATTGACTCTCTGGTAAGTTAGGTAAAAACAGAATCGTGTAATTTAAATTCATTTTTCAAAAAGTAAAAGAACTTAGTGTTATTTATGCACGACTACTACGAGCAAAAAATGTTCTAGGGAAAATCCAGAATGTAAACCTTGTCTGGCTACAGGGCACAATCAAGCGTTGAGAAGGTGATGCTCACCACTAGATTGAGTGATTGGCATCGTACCAGGTCATTTCCTATCACTCAAGACCGTGAACCAACTCAGTGCATTTGACTGGAATTATAAAAATCTTCAAATATGTTACTGAACAGTTATTAAAGATAATATTTGTGGAAGTAGCCCCCAGGAAAAATCGTTTATAGATAGATAGATGCTAATACAACACGTGTGTGTGTGCGTGCGTGCACTCTAAAGCCATATCTTCTGTTAACACAAAAAATGTAAGAAAACTACGCCAGATGAAAGTTGTTTATGAAATCCATTATTTTCCGATTACTAAAGCACCGTTTTCATTTGATAAAATCATTTTAGGCAGAATCAAAGGCGAGAAAAATGAATTAAAAACAAATCTGGTCAGTCACTCAATAGAACGGTCACATTACGAACATTTTTGATTGCATGCCATGTTGGGGTGATCAATTAAAAAATAAATAGGAAAAAGTGGTGATCAATGGATATGTTACTTCTGTCGCCTTTGTTGAATCACTGAAAAAATCTGAATTTGCAATGAAAGCGAACATGAACGCAACCGGGCATAAACAGGGGGACCAATTTAGCATAAACGTACGTTTTTAATTTAACCCTCTCCCCGAAGGATTCTCTAAAAACGAGAAAAAAACTTTTTCGATGCTTAATGAGGAGAAATTGTTTAAATTTTCATGTACAACTGATATATAAATACACATACACACACACACACATGCACGCACACACACACACACACACGTAGGCAGCCTTTGAGCCAAAAGACTGCCAGAATGACTTGAAAACTGAAGAAAACTCTGTAGACAATTTTGATTAACGGTTTCTAATTCTGGAACAATTGGGAATGAAATTGTTGTCAGTTTTTGCGTACGTCACTGTGTCACTGTTATCGTGTATGAGGTCACTGATTTCTTGTCCGGCCATTGTCATTCATCATTGTTGTTACATAAACAGAGTCAAAAAAACAAGAGTATGAATTAGAAAATGAATTAATTTAGTCATTGATGCATCGAGTTTTATTGAATTTCAATGATTAGTTTAATCTCCGTCATATCAGGCGTTCAATTTCTATTTCTAATGATTTCCAAAGTAGAATTTGTTGACGAGGGAAAACTTGTAGAATACAAATATCTCATATTTTCATCTATTGTATAAAAATGTTTGCATCAGAATTATTACTAATTCTTGTTTTGTAATTGTGTAAAGTTTTATGGAAATTATATTAACTTTTAAATGCAATTCAAATGGATTTTTTGTCAACTTTGTCAATCTCACAAAAGGCCGTATGAATGTTTAATAGTATATTTATCAGTACAGAATTCAGACTTATTGATCCACCTTCAATATATATATATATATATATATATATATATATATATATATATATATATATATATATATATATATATATACATATATATATATATATATACATATAATATGAACTGTAAAGTGTGAGACAGACTCAGGAGTAAAGTGTATAGAGGTAACGTTTATTTATCTGTAGATGTTAATGGTTCAGACATGTTTTGGGATTTATTCCCATCTTCAGTGGTGTGTGCTGCGTGAGTATGTGTTTTTAGGGTTGAAAGTTTCCATGTGGAACCAGAATCCACAATCAGGAGCTTTGCCTTGTGGGTAAAAAATTTTATAAAGGCTGCTGGAGGCATCCTGCTGTGTGAGAGAAAGTCCAGCTTGTGATGAAATCTATGGTTAAGCAGTAGTAGTTGGTCTTGGAGAGGGCAAAGTGAGTCAGGGTAGGAGGGAAGTGATGTGGAGTTAGATTTTAGGGGTATGTTACGGATAGTGTGAGTGGAGGGGTGATGAGGTTATATATATATATATATATATATATATATATACGACTTTTAAAATGTTTTTATTCGAGAATGTTCAATGTATTTCACAAAGCTAGTGAATAAGATTTATATATAGGAATATATCTGTGAATGGGACACTAAACTCATTGTAAGTGTTATATATATATATATATATATATATATATATATATATATATATATACTGTCCAAGTATTTCCGAAACTGTACGGCTCGTGGTGTTCTCACGTTTAGCTGTAGTGAGTACTCATCAACAGTGGTCCGAGAAGGGTAATACGGCAACAGCCGACAAGGCAAGGAGCAGAATTATCGATGCCAGTAATAAACAGCAGTTTTTTTATCCGCCAAGTTCGAACCGATCGAAGGGTGACTGTTGTAAAGATCGCACGTAGCAAAGCGAAATAAAATAATGTGTACACTTCACTCATCCTTGTTGCGTATGGAAAAGCACCAACACTAACAATGCTTGTCGCCAAAAGCGTCTTTAATTGGCATGCGAGCGTCAGAACTGAACCTTGTATCAATGGAAGAAGGTCGTTTTGTCTGAGCAGTTTCACTTTTCTCTGAATAACTTAGACGTCATGATACGTGTGCATCGTTATCCCGAGGAAGGGATGGCTCTAGGTTACACTGAGGGAAAAATAGACGTTTTTATGGTTTGAACAACGTTCTTAACATTTACTTGAAAGGTACTTTGTCACGTATTACTCATTTCACCATCATTGAAGACTGCCATCCATGGCATAATCCTACGACGACAGTAGGATATTGGGGGTCTGTCCCATTGCGCAAGTTGAACAAAAATAGTTTTGGAAGCATGAAGAAGACTACTGTCTACCCTGGATACCGAACACCCAAAATTTCAATCTCATTATGCATTTGTAGAATGTGCTCGCTCTGCAAAACTTACGCTGTATAATTTGCAGCAATCAAAGGGCTGGCTCTTGAAATTCTGGCATCAGATCCCAGAGAAAACCTCTTGCAGTCTTGTATAATCCATGCGTTTTCCAACACTTCATTAGGGGAGTTGCCATATTGCTTTTGACCATATATGTGTGTGTGTGTGTGTGTTTGTGTGTGTGTGTGTGTGTTTGTGTGTGTGATTGCATATGTGTGCGTGTATCACATGTGTTTTTGTGTGCATTATATGTGTGTGCGTGTGAGATCATTTATTTATATATATATATATCTGTGTATGTGTGAGTGCATATGTATGCATGTATCATATGCGTGTGTAAGATCATTTATATATATGTATATACAGATATATATATATATATATATATATATATATATATATATATATATATATATATATATATGCTCATACACCAGAGTGCCATTGAAATCAATGTTTGTAATTGACTGATAAGGAAGAAAACCTGGTGTTTTTGTTGATATTTCAATATTTATTCTCTTCGTTGTAAAATCAATTTGACAGGAAATGGCTCTCGAAGAAGTAACAAAACTAAGTAGGAAAAATAAACAAATAAAAATAAATGAATTAAGTGAAATTCAAAAAAAAACTTGCAACAAGCTCATGATCTTAACAAAAGATATGTTGACGCTCTTTCTGGATCCCATAAATTTCGAAAGGAGGGAATTGCTGATTGTACCTAAAACCATAAAGGCTGCCTTGCTAGATATGTAGAATAATTTATGGGATATTTTGGACTTTCGATTACCTATCTGCGCACAGAAACACACATATACTTGAAACGCACGTAGCTTCACACACACATATATATATATATATATATATATATATATATATATATATATATATATATATATATATATATATATAGTGCAAATGTGTCTATTTGAATATTTATACTAAAATATACTTATACAACAGTGTTTAGAAAGCAATTGGCTGATTTTCTCAATCAGTATTCTCGTCAATTGATGTGTGTGTGATTGTGGATTGTGAACATTGGCAATATGTCAATGTGTGTGTGTATATATATATATATACATATACATATATATATTACACTAGCATATCATATCATTATAATTGACAGAATAAAGAGTGATTAATCTAAAACTCCTATACTCTCTTAGATACTATACACGCGTAATAGCCAGAACGCTGTTACCTCATTGTCAACCTTGACAGTGTTCAGTTAAATTTGTTCAACTTGACTATAAAAATAGGCACAGGAACAAAACCCCGCTTGAAATTTAATGTTTTCTTTTCATATATATATATATATATATATATATATATGTATATATGTATATATGTGTGTGTGTGTGTGTGTAGTTTCCTTCAGGGTTTGTATTTTGTTATTTGCTGATCAGATTTTGACTGAAAAAGTTGCTTAGAAATAACAAAGAAATAATTGTGTTTCTTTTTGTAATTCCTATTTTTGTTCATTTCTTGTTTATTGACGGCAAAATAAGGAATGGAGAAATATTATGGAATACGCTTACGTCTGAAATTCTCTCGGGTAACTCCTTCCCATCGTGTTTTTTTTTTATGCCGACTCACCGGAATAAAAAATATCCATGTGATCAAGTTGAACCAAACTAAACTGTTAACGGAACTTTGTTCTTATTTCGTCCAGCATTTCATTTTCGATGCAAGATCACGTAGCGTTATCGGCTGTTTTCAATTGCGGAACCAACATGATGCCCAGATAGCGTACCATGTGTGCATGGAACAAGTCAGATGGTTATTCAGGCGGGTCGAGAAGAACAGAGGACTAAAGAAACAAACATGCTGTAACATAAAATCTGAAACTGGCTGAGTTGGAAAAGCGCAGAACGAAGGTCCAAACAGAGACGAGACAAGCGGAAGAAAGGAGAGAACGATGCATAACTTTTTATAAGTTGTCTTCCACTGTGCAATCATTTGCTGAAGGGGCTGGAAACAAAACTGTTGCTGTGGGAAAGAAAATTCATCTTGCATGTACATGTTCTTTAAATAAATTCACCAATTTGGGATAAATGAAGAATTCCATTAATTGATATACTTGACTTGTAGAGGTTGGTCGGTGACATATTTATACATACACATATATATATATATATATATATATATATATATATATATATATATATATATATATATATATATGTGTGTGTGTGTGTGTGTGTGTGTGTGTGTGTTGTTCTATTTTCTCTCTTTCTCTTCGTCTAATTTACGTGTCATTAACATAAACCAAAACACCTTTAGCTAATGACGTAGCCGGCACGTACCGGATGGGAGTTACCCAAAGAGGCGACAGGGCCCTTCGGATTCCCTTTTCTGCCGAAATTTCATCTGTTTCAAATCGGCCAGTCACATCCTTAATTTGAATTGGCCAAATTTAGACATATGACTGAATGTTTCAGTTTGAATTAAATTGAATCCACGTGTCCAGGGAATCCAAAATACATTCAAAACTTATATTCTGACCTCAGAATTCCCCTTCAAACTTGACAAAAGACAGATCTTGTGTTTCTTCTTTCTTGATAAGCCCTGATGGCATTCAATACTAATTTCCGTATCAGTGTGTGTATGATAATACTCTATCCTTTCTTACACTTTGATCACTTAAATCAGTGCACTCACATACAAACATGCATACACACATATACATGTATGTACGAAAACTGCTGTCGATTTGTAATTCTATCAGGGTTAAGTGACAACTCTGTTTACCATTGTAATTTTGGTTTGGGATTGGGTAATCTTTTGAAATTTCATAAAATTTCAATTTTCTTATCTTTTCGGATAACTTCTGGGTTTAAACTTGCTTTTTTATAAAATTGTGCAAACAAATTTGAAATTGCATTAGAAATTCAACGTCCGTCTCCACACAAGCCTTCCTATTGGATTCTAATCGACAGAAACTGAAAAACTTATCAAGAAAACATAAATGGATCTAATTAGAATGTAAGTTCTTACATGTTATGATATCGGCCTTTTAAAATTACCCACGACTTTAGCATTTAATTACTGCCATTAAGAATTTTATTTTGAATAAATTATAAATCTATCAAACATCCAACTGTTGTAAATACGAATAATTGAGAAATGAAGAGAGGAAGGGGGACTTCACTATAAATATACGAAGGCTGAATGAATAACTAATGTAAGTGGGATAAAAAAATGAAGCAAAGTTTCTTTAGGGAAGTGTGGCGTAAATATGATATCTAGTTAATTGTTTGCAATAGATAAGATTAATCATTAAATCACCGTTATTTTGAATTTGGCCAATTTTGTGGATTCGTTTGAATGTACCAAATTCAATATTGATAAATGATTGAGAAATCAGAAAGACTGACCTTAAATCTACCCTTTAACCCTATCTCCAAACTTACCCACTAACCCTAGACCGAAACATACCTACTAATCCTAACCCTAAACCTACCTACTAACCGTGATGTAGTAATGGCTCTGGTATAGATAGTATTTTTAGATCGAACATAACGATATCTGATCAACTGTAAAAATATAGCCACTTTCAGCTATACAAAATAGCTGTAGAGTCTATCTCAATTACCTCCTCTACAAAGCATTGATATAAAGTTTAATTTTACCAATTCCAAACAATTTCTGGTGTTTAGTATGCTACTTACACAGACAACATTTTATAAATTTATTGTATTTTTTAACATATTGTAAGTATCTCAATCCGTTCTTCGATTTACGTTGATGAACTTCCAATGGAAAGATATTCTGATTAGTCATCACCATCATCATCACCATCATCATCAGTCTTTCATCATCCGTCGTTGGACACAGACCTTCCCAAGGATTTACCACATCCCTTTATCGTGAGCGTTGTGGAGCCAATATTTTCTGTGACTGTTCAGTTTGTCTCGCCATCTCATATTTTTCCCGCTTCGGTTGTGCATGTGATCACTGGGGATCCATGTTGTGAGTTGTGATGTCCATCGACTGTCTGCCATTCTTGCAACATGACCAGCCCATTGCTATTTGAGTCTCCTAATAGTTTCTGTGAAGTCGCAGACTCCTTTTTTCCCTTTGATATACTGTGTTTCTTTGTGGTGTCTCCAAGTGATGTAGAGCGTGATTCTCTCATGTGCACGTTGTATGGTTCTCAATTTGAGGGTCAGTCTCTCGGTTAGGTTCCATATATCAGCTCCATGAGTGACTATCAGGAGGATACATTGGTTATATACTTGTATTAGGACTAATGGAATCTTGTTTTTGAAGGTTGAACTTACCCAATCGAAGGCTTGCCATTCTAGAGTGATTCTTTGCTTGATTTTTTCTTTTGAGGATTTCCTTGTGATTTGTTGTCTTAGGTAGATGTAGTGGTCTACTTTATCTAGTTTTGCATTTAATCATAAATAACTACTAGTTATTTTATCTTATCCAAAAAAGAGCAAATCATAAATCCTGTGTCGTTTTTGGGTACAGAAAGGAAATTAGTTGTGAACTATTACATCCATTATTACCTGTAGTGACTGACACGGCGATAATTATTCTAAAGGTCTCGACTAGGAAGTATAAGTCTAGTTGGAAGTATAAATCTATATATGTTACACGACTCTGACATATACAGTCAATGCCTTGTTGTATAATAGCATCGATGATCATGGGGATTCCCAAGATGATATCAGCCTACTCAAACTCTTCACAGCCTATCTGGAGATGAATGAGAACATACAGTGAATACCTGAGTAAACTTAGATTTGCTAAAAGCATCTTCTTTTTTGCCTCAAACCTTCACGATCTCCGAGTAATGCTGGACGAACTGACCGAAGAGAACTAGAA